>JAESUZ010000018.1:731250-1462500 GCA_017311185.1 Proteles cristata cristata
ACACTTACCACTCGTATTTAACATAGCGCTTCATGTTCATGTTGTTTCAATTTATTATTAAACGATGTATGAAAATAAAAGGCCACCAGATTGCAAAGACATAAATAAAATTATCCTTACTTGCAGTTGTCATGATTGTCTACATAAAAAATTACAGGGAATCTGACAAAAAATAGAATAAGTAAATAATTTCAGTGAAGTTACACTTTCCTAGATCAGCAGAAAAATAATCATATATACATATATATATATATGAAAGCATAGAGACTAAAATTAAAAATAAATATCACTTATAGTCACTTAAAAATGTGAAATGTTCAGGTTAAAGTTAACAAAACAGATACAGGATTTGTCACCTGAAAACTACAAAATGTTGATGAAAGGAGCCAACGGGAATCTCAATAAATGGAGAAGCATACTATGATTAGAAGACTTAACATGTCAAAAATGTCAACTTTCCCCAGAGAGATATGCAAGTTAAAGACAATGTCTTAGCAAAACCCATTAAGATTTTTTTGTAGATACAGACAAATAGAATTTATATTGAAAGACCAAAGAATGAAAATAGCTAAAATAATTTTGAAAAATAAAACAAGGTGGAAAGAATCGGTTCACCTAAAGTCAAGCGTTATATAGTATGGCACACAGTTTCAAAACTGTCTGATACCAGGGCACCTGGGCAGTTTGGTTGGTTAAGTGACTCACTAAATTTCAGCTCAAGTCATGATCTCATCGTTGTGAGACTGAGCCCCGTATCAAGACCTGCAGTGAATGTGGAGACTGATTGGGATTCTCTCTTTCCCTATCTCTCTGCCCCTTACCTGCTCACTCTCTCTCTCATTCTCAAAATAAATAAATAAACTAAAAAAAAATTAGACTGTGTGGCGTTAACAGAGGGATAGGCACAGAGATTATTATTTGATCCAGATGTGATGTAGAAGCATACTACTCCGTTTCCAAATATTTGCACAATTTGCAGTTATTGATTTCTAGCTTAATTCCATTATGATCTGAGTACATACTTTGCTTTCTACTTTTTAAAATGTGTTATTATATGGTTTGAATGGGGTATATCTCTTTTTTAATTTTTTAATTTTATTTAAATCCAAGTTAGTTAACATATAGGTAATAATGATTTCAGGAGTAGAATTTAGAGATTCATCGCTTCATATAACAGGGAATGGGGTGTATCTTAGTGGATATTTGTCAACTTTAGAAGATTGTGTATTCTGCTCTTGACATATGGAATAATTTATAAATGTCAGTTATATAATCCTGATTAGTCACGGTATTCAGATTCATTTTTTTCTTTGATTTACATAGGTGAAAAAGAAATTCAATAGAGAAAAAATAGCCTTTTGACAAATGTACTCAAAACAACAGGGCATCATGAGCAAAGAAAAACGAACTTCAACCTCAACTTCACACCTTAAATGAAATGAAATTAAATGCATCAAAACTTAAATATAAAATTTTAATTTATTAACCTATATATTTATATATATAACTATATATTATGTATTTATATCTCTATATAATTCCATGTATTTCTCCCCAAAAAACTCAAGTTTAAAGAAATAATCCAATCAAATTTACCCATCTACAGATGGGTAAAAAGCATGAAGATATATTTTATCACAGGGGATATACAAGTAGAAAATAAACAAATAAAAATATATCCACTATTATTAGGCATCAGGAAAATAAAAATTAAAACCACAATGGAATATCATTACACAGCTACCAAAAGGTCTAAAATATAAAGTAGTGACAACACCAAATATTGGCAAAAATGAAGAGAGCTCATATACTGTTGGCAAGAATATAAAATGGTTCAGTAGTTTGACAAATGTTTGAGAGTTTCCTATAAACAACTCAATGTTGCAACTATCATATAACCCAGCAAATCTGCTGTTGGGCACTTATCCCAGAAAAATGAAGACTTATGCTTATATAAAACAATCTGTGGTAAGAGTAAAGATATAAAAAAGATGAGAAATAACTTAGAACCAGTTAATATTTTTGAATAGAGTTTCAGAATGGAAGTTTTGGATAAGCAGGAAACTAAAGGGTGAGTTCTTAGGAAGTGTCCTAAAAAAGGGTAGAAGTTGAGGGAAAATAGCAAAGATCAACAATGTAATAGAGTCTCAACAATATTCTCGGTCAGAGTGGCTGTACTCCTCAAGACCTATGAAACATTAAAAGCTTGCTTATATCTATCTCCGTTTCTGCCCTTGAGTCAGGATATGACCCTGAGCAAATGATTTAAGTTCATCGCCTACATGTTCTCCTTCACCTAATTGAAGCATCAGCCTCACTAATGATTCTCCTAGAAAGAATAGCTACAGTTTGAGAACTCTTGTGCTCAAAGGTGCCAAAAAGGCAAAACTATCATTATCAGGATGAAATACAAAAGGACTTCTATCTTGGAAAAGGATGGGTGGCGAGAGCTGTGTGCGGAAGGTCTCAAGGCTGCTGTAAAAAGGCGGTGCTGAGGGCCTGTAGGACAAGGGAAGAAAAGAAAAGGGTAAAGTGTGAAAGTTCCTTTTTATTTAATGATTAAAAGTGGGAGAGAAAAAAAGCAGACAGATCAGAGTGATGTGATTATAAGGATTCTGGGAAGGAGAGAAAGCCAGAGCTGCCTATTACTTAAAAGTTACCTATTATTTAAAAATAGAAAGAAGAATAGAGAAATATTGAAAGGAGTGATCGTCTTAAGTATGTGCTTCAAGCTCTGCTCTTTTCAAGTTCCTTTTACAAGCACTATTATTCCTGAAAACGCCTGAGAAGTAGGATGGATATCCTGAGAGTTTACATCCCTGAAAGCACTTTGTCTAGTTGATGGTGGAATGGGCATTAAACTGAAGTATTGCCCCACTGGAAAAATCACAGTAGATGCATGCACCTTACGGTGGCGGAGATTCCCACATTGCTCTCCTTCACACGCTGGGAAAAGGCATAAAGTTGAGGCAGGAAGGATCCCACTCCTATCCTGTTCTAAGACACTGTTGTGGTGGAAAGGAAAAGGAAGGCTGGGACCTCCTAGAAACTCATTGGAAGTGGGAGAATGGCTGAGGGGAAAAAGAGCAAGTGTGGATTACCTGGCGTCTTCATCACTAATTTCAGGGCAACCACAGACTGGTGTAAAAATGAAATCCTTTTTAAATAACATAGTAGAAATAAATAACCACTTTTTTCCATTAGCTTTTTCCTTTCCTTAACTTAAGAATGTTTTAGAATCTCATATATCCTGTGGTGAAGGCAATGATTAGCAATGTCTCCCACTTAATGTTTGATTCAACACTATTTTCAGTGTGAGTCCATTTATGTATATATTATTTATATACTACATATACTAATATATGTTAATATTTATATGTTATATAAATATCAAATATATTTTTATATATTTCAGTTAATCTCATTGGGTAATATCTGGAATGATGTTTAAACAAACACTAACTAAAATTAATGTTGGATGGAGGCACCTGGGTTAATGTTTTTGGCTGTCTTTTCACTTTTCCACGTTGCTGAAATATTCACCCGAATGATAAAGTCATTAATCTTTAAAACAAAGCCATAATATAACCACTACTAAGATAAAATAAGACAGAAAAATTGCCAAATTACAAGAGAGAATGAAGTATTCTTTTTGAAAAGGGTCAAGTAAGAAAAACAAACTAAAATTATTACAAATGGCAGCTGTGACATAAGATAGAGGGGATACATCTAATTGTGTAAGTTATAAAATGAAGCTGCTTAACAGAGGATCATGGGGGAGGAGAAGGGGAAAAATAGTTGGATAGAGGGAGGGAGGCATACCATAAGAGACTCTTGAATGTTTAGAACACACTGAGGACTAATGGTGGTGGAGGAGAGGGAAACGGGGGTGATGGGCATGGAGAAGGGCACTTGTGAGGATGAGCACTGGGTGTTATATGGAAACCAACTTGACAATAAACTATTTAGTAATTATAAGAGAGCAAAAAATAAATAAATAAATAAAAACAGAACTTCCTTGGGGCATCTGGGTGGCTCAGTCAGTTAAACGTCCGACTTTGGCTCAGGTATGATCTCACGGTTTGTGGGTTCAAGTCCCACGTCAGGCTCTGTGCTGACAGCTCAGAGCCTGGAGTCTGTTTCAGATTCTGTGTTTCCCTTTCTCTCTCTGCCCCTCCCCCACTCATGCTGTGTTTCTGTCTCAAAAATAAATAAACATAAAAAAATAAAAAATAAATAAAATGAAGCTAATTGAATTGCCTTCATAAAGACATAGAAATTTGTATGTGTTTGCAAAAAAATACAGTAAGAGCAGAACAAATGAAAAGGATACAAGGAAGTTTGTAACAAAGTGATATAGATTTATTGACAAATAGAAACAAAAAGGCAGAATTTGTCAATATTACTATGAAATAAATTATAAATCATTGGATATAATTATTGGAATGATAAAGTAGATATACTTATCCATATCTTCAAATACAATTTAAAAAACCTGGAGTCTACATAAAACAAACTTAAGAATACTCTGAAAGTATAGACTAGAAGCAAAACTGTTAGAGACATCAAGATCCAAAGACTAGCAGGGATGTGCCAATGGAAACTGAGTAGAGAACTGGAAGTTCCATCCTATATGGCCATAACAAGGGAGCAACACCTTCACCCAAAAGAGTTGTGCCACAGGAGGGTTGCTAAAAATAAGATTTAAATAGAATCCGTAGTCTTACACATTCAAAATGCACGTTATAGCTGAAAATCACTCATCATACCAAGAAACAAGATCTCAAACTGAACCACCAGATGCCAACATTAAGAGAGCAGAGCTGTTAGAATTATCTGACAAAAATTAAAGTAGCCATTATATAAAAAATACTTTAACAAGCAATTGAGAACACATTTGGAATAAATTAAAAATAGAAATCTTCATAAATAAAGTAGAAAATCTCCATATATAAAGGAGAATCAAATTCAGTCTGTAGAATTGAAATATGCTATAACTAAAATAAAACCTCAAAGGAAGAGGTCACAGAAGAAGAAATAAAAATACAAGAAAAATTTAGAGATAGAATAATACAAATTACCCAATCTAAACAACCACTAAAAATTAGCCTTTACAATATGAACAAAACTTGAGTCCTGTGAAGCTATAACAAAAGATCTTATTTTTTATCATTAGAATCCCAGAAAAAAAGGGATAAAAGACTGAAAGGTATTTGAGGTATTTGAATAAATAATGATTAAAAATGTTCTAAATATGACCAAAATATAAGCCTACAACTTCAAGTATCTGAATATACTTCAAACAGTATAAACTACACTAAGATACATCTTCTGAAAACTGAAGAGAAAAAAAAGTCTTGAAAGCACCAAAAGAAAACATAAACAGTATCTTGAGAGGAAATTCAAATGACGGTACATCTCTTATTAGAAACCACAGAAGTGGCACATTTTTCAAGTACTAAAAGAAAATTGTCAATCCAGATTTCTATATTTAGTGAAAACATGTTTCAGGAAGGAAAAGGAAATCAAGACATTAGTAGATGAAGGTAAACCAAGAGAATTTTTCATGAGAAGACCTACCCTAAAAGAATGAATGGTTAAAGAAGGATCTCTAAACAGAAAGTGATAAAAACAGGAATTTGAGACTATCAGAAAGGAAGATAGTAAAGATAAGGATAAATACAATAGACTTTCTTTTTTCTTTTTGAATTTTCCTCTTGAGTTTTATATATTGTGTTAGGTAGTTGGAGAAAAATGTTAATATAATCTGATAGGGTTCTCACTATATGTACAGGGAAAATTACTATGATCATATTAAAATGGGGGAGGTTTAAAGGAACATAAATTTCCTCTAATTCATTTGAGCTGGTAAAATGCCAACACTAGTAGACTATGACAAGTTTTGTGTTTATAATAGAATATATATACATCTATATCTACATTTATAAAAAGAAATTTGTAGACACACATTAACCACTTAAAGATACTATATATAAATAAAAATTGTATTATTAATCAATTTTTTTAATTTACAGAGAAAGAGCAAGAGTGGGGAAGAGGGGCAGAGGGAAAGAGAATCCCAAGCAGAATCCATGCCTAGCACAGAGCCTGATGTCAGGCTCGATCCCATGACCCTGGGACGATGACCTGAGCTAAAATCAAGAGTTGGACACTCAAACAACTGAGCCACTCAGGTGCCCACAAAATTGTATTTTAAAAAAAGTGTTGAACTAAACTACAAGATGGTAATAAAAGAAACCAGAACAAAAAAATTAAGAACAAACAAGAGAAAGAATAAAATTATAGATGTATGCCTTCACAGAGGAATAATTATATTAAATGTAAATGAGTTAAACACAGTAATTAAAAGACAGAGACTGTCAAGAAGAACAAAAAATATGACTTATTTGTATGCTGTCTATAAAAAGCTCACTTCAAATACAGTGGTATGCACAGGTTGAAAGCAAAAGGATGGAAAGGACAGAATCAGACAAAGTGGGAAAGAAATAATAATATGTAAGTTTCAATTCAGAGCAAAAAAATGCATAGAAAGCAACATTACCTAATAATGAGGATCAATACACCAAGAAGACATAGCCATTTTAAAAGTGCATGAATCAGACAATGATGAGGTAAATTATGAAAAATTCGCTGAGAGGTAAAAGGAGAAATAGGTAAGTCCGCAATTACAATTGGGACTTCAACACATCCCTCTGAACAATTGAGAAAAAAACCTACAAGTAAAGAAAAGGACTCAGTAACACTCTCAACCAAGAGGAACTAACAAACATTTATTGAATTTTATACCCCATAAGAACAGATAAACTATTTTCAAAAATACACCAGCCATTTAATAAATATAGACTATATCTTTGGCCACAAAACAAACCTCAAAAAATTTTTAAAAATGACATAATACAGAGTTTTCTGACCATAAATCTTGAAATCAATACTAAAACACTAACATAAAACCTCAAATAATCAGAAACTGAAACCTGTATGCTTAGATAATTTATGGCTCATAAAGTATCAAGAGAAATTTAAAAAAATAGATGAGTTGAATGAAAACAAAAAGGCAACATACAAAAGATTGAAGATCACAGATAAAGCAGTTCTAAGAGGGAAACTTTTAGTGTTTTATGTATATATATATATCTGGCATATATATATATGCCAGTCCAAGGCTTGCCAGTAGCTTGATCTAATGGCCAGGCCATTTTCTGTAGCCCACGAATAAGGTTTATAACTACAACAATTCCTGATAATGCTTGGGGGTAAAATCTAAGAAAGGTGTACATAGACAATATATCAATACCAATAAATTTAGTAGCAGAGGCCTTAACAGAAGTTCATAGAGACCCAATTCATAATCAGGCTAGGTCAAGGATTCTGGTGCTGGTGGCCTCAGACCTAAAACCAGAGAGCTGTTTCCCCTCACCTTGGTGCCAGGGGCTGTGTGTGCCTGTGCACCAACATCTAAAGGGCTCAAGTATAAACTTCTCATCTCTCCCTGGGCTTCCAACCTTGGCATAGGACGTCTGGTCTCTCCTGGGGACACCTACCAACCTCTAGTCTTGTTTATTTCTGAACACTGAGAGGTCTGAGCAAAAGAGAGTGAGTTCTTCCAACGTACCCTCAGATCCACATGGAGAGGCAGAGAACAACAGCTTCTTTTTCCATCATTGAGGCTGGCAAAGTATAAACTTGATTAGGGTCACCTGTCAGTATTTGGCCATGATTTTTCTGAGGTAGGAAGCAGGAGTAGAAAGGCAGACAGAGCAGTAGTCTGGATAAACACCTATTTCCCAGCCAAGACTCCCAGGAATGGCACAGGTTGGGCTCATTCAAGCAGAACCTAGGCTTCTCCTCTTAAAAGGTTATTGTAGCAGCTGTCTGGATTCTATTTTTCTGGCCGTGGCCTCTGTCAGGGCAACTTGAAAGAAGGAATTTTAGTAATAAATCCCCTACATCACGCCACTCTCCCTTTCTAACTTCAGCAAGATTATCTCTGAAGGGCATTTAATTCAGTCTCTAAGATCTCCTCAGGGTCACTGGTCAAAGTGATCTCAAAGGCTCTACATTCTTCCTTCTGAAACTTCAACCATGTGTTGTATTTCAGGGAGTTTATTAGTGTAAGAGACCTGCTTAGAGTTACTCAACTCACCAACTGTCTCTGGACCCATTGTTAGAGCACTGCAAACACTAGTTTTCTTTGAACTCTTCTGTGGTATCTAAACTAGCCAACTGGGGGAGCTTAGCCAGGGAAGTGGAGGCCAAAGAGAAGTAAAAGAATTCTTCCAAAACCCAATTAACACATGAATAGTCCTTTAGCATTTTCCAAGAATGCCCTGTAGCTTCTGGTGTCTTTTCCCAAGACCTGTTGGCATGGCAAACAAACTCCATGGGATCCTCTAGCACCGTCCGTGACCTACGGGCAAAATGCCCTGCAGGACCTTCACATGAACTGGCTTTATAAGAACATGACTGCAGAGAAGGAAGAATTCGAACATCCAGAAAGGAACATTCAGAAAAAGCTGAAGAAAGTCTGCAATCCCATCATTACCAAACTGCTACTAGAGTATAGGAGGCATGCCAGGAGGAATGCCTGGAGGTCTCTCTGGTGCTGGAGCTTCTCCATCTGGTGGTGCCTCCTCCTCCGGGTCCACCATTGAAGAGGCTGAATAAGCCAACCTGAGAATAGACCTAGCAGTGTTCCACACAAAGCATTTGAAGGACCCAAATTTGTAGCAAATTCCATGGCAGTTTTAAAGTCGAGCTGCTATTGTAAATAAACTGGGCATTCTTGATACTTGACTATGGAATATCTGCACAGGGGAGAGAAATAAACATTGCATTTTATAATCGCTGTATTATAAGTGGCAAATATGATGCCTTAAGTAAAACTTAAAATTGAAAAAAAAGAAAAACACAAGCAAGCATATGATAGAAGGTAAAAAGGTAACTATCAAAATTTAACTTACATTCCTGAAAAGAGCAGCAAACCCAAAACTACAGGTAAACCAGGAATAGAAGGAAATATCCTTCTGATAAACTGATAAATCTGATAAACATTTCCTTCAAGAAATCTAAAGAAACATCATAATTAGTGGCAAAAAAAAAAAACCCAGGGCATTTCCATGATACAGTTTTAAAATAAAAATTTGTTCATCCACTCATTCATTTATTGCTACAAGTTGCTATTGTACAGGAAGCTCTTGCTAATATATTAAATAAAACCAACTAAACAAACAAAATTGAATATTAGAAAGGAAAAATCAAAACTGTTATTTATTTATTTACCTATTTACTTATTTATTATTTTTATAGATCTTTATTATTTTATAGACAGTAGGGTAATTTATTTTAAACATATAAGGTATTCAGTTGAACAATTCATGAACTAACATGAATTAACTTCAGAGGTTAAATCAAAATTAGAGGTTAAATCAAAATTAACACAAACTATTTCAAAAAATCCTATGTAGCAGCAGGGACCAATAATAAAATTCTCTAGGAGAAAAGTATCCCCCATTTACACTAACAAAAAGAAAGACAAGCTGTGTGAAAAATATACCTCATAAATATATCAAGATAATTTTTTTAAAGTAATGGATTAGAACATCTGAACAGAAACCCATCCTATGATTTTGACTGAGAAACTCTGTATTATTAAAATACTGGTTCTTCTCCACTTAATCTACACTTAGAAAGTCCCAATCAGACTTTTAGTCCCAAATAGTGGACTGAGCACATTTCTATCTTCTCCCTCTCAAAGTTTCATTTAAATGATAGCGAAGCAAGAAAATGTAAGAAGACACTTGAAAAAGGGAATTTAACTATTCCACGATCTCAAATCCACCCTGGAAGGATGGAAGGGTAAGAGCATGTGCGTTGCAGCAGCATGTGCACCCTGATTTGGGTGCAATATGAGTGAGCAAGAGTGAGGACACGTAGGTATGCTCAGCCACATGCTACAAGTGGTTCCTAATGTGGCACCGATGCTCTGCCCCTGATTTAAAAACTAAACTTGATTTCCACATCCACCATTTGGTTACATTTAAATGGATCATCTGATTTATCCTGAGATCTAGCATCCCCAATTCACTTCCACTCTCTCTCTAAGCCTTTCTGTATTCCCACCAAACCCAAGGTCACCCAATCTGGCCAAATGGATAGCTGTTGATGTTTCTGGATATCCGTGTCAAAAAACATTAACTTTGATACTTCAATGATCCTCAGGAGTTAATTTTTTAATTAATTTATTTATTTAAGTTCAACTTAGTTAACATACACTGTAGTAGTGTTTTCAGCAGTAGAACCCAGTGAAACATCACTTACACATAATACCTGACAAATGCTCATCATCCTTAATGCCCATCACCCATTTACCCCATCTCCCCACCAGACTATGCTTTAGCAACCCACAGTTCGTTCTCCATATTTAAGAGTCGCTTATGGTTTGCCTCTCTCTCTGCTTTTATCTTATTTTTCCTTCTCTTCCTCTTCCCCTATGTTCATCTGTTGTGTTTCTTAAATTCCATATATGAGTAAAATTATATATTCGTCTTTCTTTGACTGACTTATCATTTAATACATTCTAGTTCCATACACATTGTTGCAAATGGCAATATTTTATTCTTTTTGATTGCTTGGTAATATTTAATTGCATATATAAACCATATCTTCTTTATCCATTCATCAGTAGATGATGTTTGGGCTCTTTCCATAATTTGGTATTGTTGATAGCACTGCTATAAACATCAGGGTGCATGTTTTGTATCTTTTAGATAAGTACCTACTAGTGGAACTGCTGGGTTGTTGGGTAGTTCTATTTTTAATTTTTTAAGGAACCTCCACACTATTTTCCAGAGCAGCTGCACCAGTTTGCATTCTCACCAACAGTGCAAAAGGGTTATCCTTTTTCTGCATCTTCACCAATATCTGGTGTTTCCTGAATTGTTAATTTTAGCCATTAAGTTACATGTGAGAGGAGTTAAAACCATAAAGTTCTGAAAGAAGACACAAGAAAATGTCTTTATGGTCTTGGGGATAAGCTAAAATTTCTTAGAAAAAGTGTGGAATGCATTCACCAAAGAAGAGAAAATAAAATTTACTTCATCAAATTTAAAAATTTTACTTACCAAGTACGCCATTTAAAAAGCAAAAAGACAGGCATAAGCTGAGAAAACAAAGTATGCAATAAATACACCTAACAAAGTTTTTATTCAGAATATATCAAAATGTGCAAAAATCAATGAAAATGTACAACTGAATACAAAAATTAAAGAAGAACTTGAACAGACACTTTTCAGAAGAAAATATCTGTAAAGCTAATAAACATTTGATTAGATGTTCATATGCATTAGTTAGTTATCTGAGAAATACAAAAAGAAAACAACACAACACAAAAAACTGTGCTGTGGTATATCACTACATACGCACTGGAATGCCAAACTTGAGACTACGTATAATCCAAATGTTGGGAATGGGGCAAATTAACCTCTCATACACTGCTTTTCCGATTGTAAAATGTGCAACAACTCTGGGAAACTGGTGCTTTCAAATCAAGTTTGACCAATTCTTACCCTATGTCCTCACAGTCTACTTCTAGATGAATACCTATATTAATTTTCTAGGACTGGCACAACAAAGTATGACAAAATGGGTGGCATAAGCAGAAATGTATTTTTTCAGAGTTCTGGATGCCAGAGTCTCAGATCAAGATATCCACAGGGCCATGCTCCCTCTAAGGGCACAACAGAAAGAGCTCTTCAAACCTCTATTCTGGCTTTTGATAGTCCTTGGCTTGTGGCAATTCTCCAGTCTTCTAATGGCATTCTCCCTGTGTGAATACCTATGCCCAGCCCCCCTTTTATAAGGACACCAGACATAAGGGTTTAGACGCCACTCTGCTTCAGTTATGATCTTATCTAACAAACTATAAATGCCGCTATGCTATTTCAAAATAAGGTCACATTCTGAGATACTGGGGGTTAGGACTCTAATGATATAATTGGGGGAAACACAGTCCAAGCCAAAAAATACCAAACAGAAGTAAATGCATACATTCACCATAGCTGGGCAGGTGCGGGGGAGGGGGGAACTATTGTATAGATCAAAACAAGTTAGACATAAGAATCATACACCCTGATTCTTCTTATATAATGTATAAACTATAAACATTTTTTAGCGTTTTATTTATTTTTGAGAGAGAATGCATGAGCAAGGTAGGGGCAGAGAGCAAGAGAGGGACAGAGGATCCAAACTAAGCTCTTTGCTGACAGCAGCAAGCCAAATGTGGGGCTCAAACTCACAAACCATGATATCATGACCTGAGCTGAAGTCAGATGCTCACCTAATTGAGCAACCCAAGTGCCCCTGAACTATATAAACTTTTATATCAACAATCATGTTGATGGAACCTGTGAAGTGGAGACCCATACTGTGGAAGTGGTGTGACAGTGAAAATTAACAGGGGAGATGCATGGGAGAAACTTGTGGGTAAAAGAAACATTCTGTCTTCATCTGGGAACTGGTCATTCTCTCCAGAGAACATGCAAAATTAATCAAGATGTGATTGAAATGTATGTATTTTACTCTGTATGTCATATCAAGGAAAGACTTTAAAAAAAAAAGATAACAAAAGCTATAGAGAGGGACTGGCACGCTTTAACACAGAATCCGGTGATTGTATAACTAACTGCATCATCTCCTAAGTGCCTACTTTTATTTCATGCTTCTGAATAGTATAACAAAGATAGGAAGGAGGATGACGATGAGGGTAAGGGAGAGGGAGAGAGGAAGAGGAAATTAAAAAGAAAGACATAGATATAATTTTTTTCCCTGAAGTTCCCAGGAGACACATTGATACACAAGAGATATCCCAGAGAACCAGGTCACATCAGTTGATTTTTCAGGAAAGTAAAATTTTGGGGCTTTCACCCAAAATAAAACCATCTGCAGTATTTAGAGAAGAGTGAAATAATTGACCTTAATATTATGATGCTTGAATTCCCAATCCTCTGTGTTTCCTGTTTGAGAAAACAAGAGTATGGCTATATATATATATATGTATTTTAAAGAGTCCTCTTATACCATGCACAGAGGTATTTGAATCCCATAAATGGGATTTCAAATGTGGGATTGTGGAGTTCCCTTAGCTAAGTCAGTGGCACTGAAGCTAGTGCCACTTTGTCATGATTGTTCTGGTTTCCCTATTTGCATGTCCTTACCCCCAGAACCATTCTTCACCCCTCTCTGCCTGATCTGTATCTCTGGAAGCTGATACACAAAGACTTATATTATTATTATTATTATTATTAGCCTCCATAGAAGCATTTTCCTCACCTCTGCACTTGGCCAGTGCCTCCCTTCATTCAAGGGTAGGTTCCACACAACAAGGATTATGCTTATTTCATTTTCTACTCTATGTCCAAGGCCTAGAGCAACAATGCATAGGATATAGTAAACACTCAAATATTTGTTGAATATTGAAGAATGGATAAATAAATGAGGATGTACGTGAATAAAGCAGGAACACATATTTTTGGGCCAATTCTACTAGTGACACAGGAAATAAGTCCACTTCCTTATACTCAATTTATTGTTACATGAAAAGCTAATTAAAAAACCAAGGCAGAAATAATAAATGCAAAAGCAATGAGGGAAATAGAAAATCACCATTAGAACAACACAGTAATAATTGCTCCAGGCAATTGATGAATACTAAAATTAGTGAGTGGTACATTAAAAGAAACAGGAGTTTGTATAATCTTAAAGTATCTCCTGCAAAATATTTAATGACTGTGCTGGCTTTCAGATATATTTAGAAATTCTTCGATATGACTCCTAAAAGGTAAAGCTCACTTCACCTCCTGTTGAGTGTGCGCAAAAGTAGTTCGTTGCTACTAATGGACAGAACAGGGCCTCACAGCCCTCACTTTGTTGCAGGGGTTACTCTGTGCAATGTAAAATCTTCAGAAATATCTCTCGCTTCTACCCACTAGATGCCAATAGTACAGCCCTCTCCCATTTGTGGCAACTAAGCATGTCTCCAGACACTACTGAGTATTTCCTGGGGGTACAAAACCACCCCTGTTTGAAAATTACTGAGGTGGAGAATAGAAAGGAAAATACCTGGGGGGAAAAAATACCCAAACTCAGCCATTAACATTAATATCACCAGTGACAAATTGTGTTGACATCATGTACTCCCTGATGTGCTGAGATGAGAAATGTAAACAGTCTGATATCAGAAAGTATCAGACAAATCCAAATTGAGGTAGACTATTCAAATATATCTGACAAGTACCCTTCAAAAAATGGCAAGGTCGTGGGGGAAAAAAAAACAACAGGAAAAAAAGGGGGGGGGAAATCACATTGGAAAAAACTAAAGAGACATAATGATTAAATGCAACATGGTGTCCTGGATTGGATCATGTAACAGAATAATATATATTAGTGCAAAAAAATTGGTGAAATCTGAATAAATCTGTAGTTCAGCTAATAGTACTGTACTGATGTAAGTTTATTAGTTTTGATAAATGTTCCACAGTTAGATAAGATGCTGATATAAGAGAAGGAAGAGTATACTGGAACTGTCTGTATTACATTTACAATCCTTCCGTCAATCTAAAATTATTATAAAATAAAGTTAAATGATGAAAAAACAAGTAAATTAGTGAGTGCTAATTGTAAATGACTGGTGGAGAACGCCGTGCAATCTTTCTCTCTCTCAATATGCTCCTTACCTCAATATATTTCCCTGGCCCTGTATTTCCAGTACCCTTTGCTAGTTCAAATTCATAATTCAGCTTATACTTTGAGTGATTTCTGGGTTCTATATTTTATTCCAGTTCCACGACAGCCTCACTCACTAGGTAAACAAGATGATAAAATTTCCAAGCCTCGGGCTAAGACAAATAGCTTGAGCAAAGTTTCCTCTAACTCAAATACAATTGATGGAAATCTCTTGGAAGCAAATTACTTCCATTTATCCCCAATTTCACTGTCTTTTCGAATGCCTAGTTGATGCTGCAGGCCTTCTGACAATGGAGTCTCATTTGGTGGAAAGGCTTATGTTGCTTTGAATTTTCTCCTCAGTGATACAATTTGTGGACAGGCTGCACAATGATATCTCCTGAATTATGAGGAGAAATAAGCTTCTCTAACCGAAAAGCTGTCTCTCCCATAATAGAAAATACAGGAAGTATCACTAAGGCCAGGTGAAGGCTGGGGAGGTGCACCATAGTTTCAGTAAGGGCAACGAGTACATAATAAAGCTATATTCACTTTGACAGAAAAAGTCATGATTCCAAAGCCTCCACGAACTCATAAAGTCATTAGTCCAATGGGTTGCTGACACATGAATGTAGGAGACCTGTGAGTTTGGTTCATCACATTTGGGCATATGAATGTTTAAATTCTGGATTTTTCCAATTATAAAATAATACTGACTTATTTTTTTTAGAAAAGGAAAAGATAAATTTAAAAATAAAATTAAAATTAACTACAATCTCAAAAGTCTAAAACATGAAATAGTCCCTAGTCAGAAGCCATTAAGGAAAAAGGGTATGAGATTTGATTTCATAAATATTAAAAATTTGGGTACTGTCAAAGGCGTCATATAAATCATTTAGTGACAATGTGGGAAAAATAGTGAAAAATGTATGTGATGAACAAAGAGTTAATATTCATAATATGTAGGGAGTACCTATATATCAATGAAAAAAGATATATCAATAGATTTGATAGTGGCTATGAAGAAGCAATTCACATATTAAAAACAGAAATGTTCAATAAACATTTAAAATATAAATTTATAAATAATCAAATAAAATTTAAGTAATGTAAATATTTAAATAAAATTTAAACTACAGTGGGAATTATTTTCTTGACACAAAAGACAAAAACTAAAAAGAATACTGATATCAATGTAGTACTAGCAGAAAAATTGGAGCCAATACCTATTTTTAGCAGAAGTGTAAATCTGTTTAGATTAAAAGTGATATACTCTGTACAAAAGTAAATTTATACAAATATCTTGAAGATAGTTTGCCAAATCAATCAAAACTTAAAATTTGCATGTCTTTTACACTCAGGGTTTCTACCTACACCAAGGAGCCTTACAGATATACTTACATAAATATGCATAAATGATAATAAAATCAACACCAAAGAAAGCCATGGGACTTACAAAAAGAAAATATATATATAAAAATTTAACAGTGCCTGATGTTATATAAATATATAAATTGTAAATAACTATTTTTACTTTTACAAAGATGTTACCTTTAGTGAGGATCACAGAAATCAACAAAAACAAAATCTGTTTCTTATACGAGAATGGTTAAAAAATCACACTACTTATCAGATAAAGGGCTATTATCCAAAAGCTATAAGGAACTCACCAAACTCCACACCTGAAAAACAAATAATCCAGTGCAGAAATGGGTAGAAGACATGAACAGACACTTCTCCATAGAGGACATCCAGATGGCCAACAGACACATGAAACAATGCCCAGTGTCCCTCATCATCAGGGAAATACAAATCAAAACCACACTGAGACATCACCTCATGCGGGTCAGAGTGGCTAACGTGAACAAATCAGAGGACTCTAGATGCTGGCGAGGATGTGGAGAAACGGACACCCTCCTACACTATTGGTGGGAATGTAAGCTGGTGCAGCCCCTCTGGAAAACAGTGTGGAGGTTCCTCAAAAAAGTAACAATAGAACTCCCTTAAGACCCAGCAATAGCACTGCTAGGAATTTACCCAGGGGATACAGGAGTGCTGATGCATAGGGGCACATGAACCCTAATGTTCATAGTAGCACTCTCAACAATAGCCAAAACATGGAAAGAGCCTAAGTGTCCATCAATGGACAAATGGATCAAGAAGATGTGGTTTATCTATATGATGGAATACTACATGGCAATGAGAAAGAATGACATCTGTCCATGTGTAGCAACATGGATGGAACTTGAGGGTGTTATGCTGAGTGAAATAAGTCAGACAGAGAAGTACAGATATCATATGTTTGCACATATAGGTGGATTAGGAGGAATTTAAAGGAGGACCATGAGGGAGAAGAAGGGGGAAAACAGTTGGGCAAAGGGAGGGAGGCAAACCATGAGAGACTCTTGAATGCTGAGAACAAACTGAGGGCTGATAGGGGCGAGGGAAAAGGGAAGGAGGGTGATGGGCATGGAGGAGGGCAATTGTTGGGATGAGCCCTGGGTGTTATATGGAGACCAGCTTGACAATAAACTGCTTTTAAAAAAATCACACTACATCCGTATTGGCATTATTGGTGATCTATAGATATCTGTCAAACAAATGATTACTTCTGGTTGTCCATGGACATTTGGCTTCATAATGTGGTTTTCTGCAAATGCTGGATGATTCTTGAATGTGTGCTGGTCTTTGCATTAAAGCAGCGGTGTTCACTTGTCATTTCCCTCTGCCGCACGCTGCCTTTGGACGTTTCTAAAGAAGAACAAGAGGGCAGCCAGAAACTATCTGCTGTGTGGGGGGACTTCCCTAACTGCAGGGTTGATACCAGCTACCTGAGCCACAATTCCTACTCCCCATACCCACACAAAACACCCTAGTGCTCTATAGAGCAACCTTGTTGACCCCCAGATTCTCTAGAGGAGATGACAGTTACTCTGAGGGTTATCTCTTCTAACCCTCATATTTATCAGTTATCACTGCCACTGGCTGTATATTTCTGTCTATAATAATTTCTGTCACTTCTGTGGCTCACTGTTTACATGTTGGATTGTATATTCCTATGGATGTTTTGCCATATATAGGATTTTATTTGTTTCCTATTTTTCATGTCTTGTTCACCAGGGGCATGCTTCCCCTTCTCCCCTCCCCCAACCCTCAAGCTATCACTGATTCACTGATTCCAAGTGCTGGGAACAAAGAAAGGAAGGCTTTCTTAAGGATGGCTAAACAGCCTTGTGGATTGTAGATCTGGTCTTAGGAAAATGTCAGATCTATCTATTATCCTATCTCTGGCAATATATATTGATTATCAAAGTTTAGTCCAGGAAACCTTAAGGGTCCCCCAAATCCTTTCAATGGGTCCATGAATTCAAAATCATTTTTATGATCGTATCAAAGAGGTGTTTTTAAAATATTTTTTCACTGCCATTCTCTTACAACTGTACCATAGGGTCTTCTAGAGGCTAAATGACATGTGATATCACCGTTAATTGTATGCAGAACAAGTAAAATTCAGCTATCTTCTAGGAAGCCAGATGTTAGAAATGTTTGCAAAATGGTTCAGCAATGCCAATTTTCTCATTACTTTTTTTTTCTTTTGAGGAACACTTTAGTTAGCTTTTTAAAACTTAGAATTTATTTTACTATCAAATTCTTTATTATTTTTAAATAGTGTATTAATATACATCAGATTTAATTTTAATACAGAAAATAAGCAGAGACAAGGCTTTAGATGTGCTCAATAATTTTGAAAAAGCTAAGGGAACATGGAACCAAAGGTTTTAGATCTGCTTCTCTGGAGAATAGTTTTTCTTTCTTGAAAGTGAGCTGGCAAAGTGTTTGCAAAAGTAGATAACTTCTCTGCTAGCAGATGTGTCCTGACCACCATGTCCTGTTGTCTGTAGGTCCTAGATTGACACAGCCCATCTACTGCCTCACTAGCATAGGAAACTAGGACATTGCCCTTCTCTGATTTACACTCCATCACCTATTTCTGCCTCTCCTGCCTGTGAATCTTTTTTCCCCAGGGAATCCTCTGTGGCTTTACTGATTAACTATTTATCTCTGCTTGGGATCCAGAAAGGTCAATAAAATGCAGTCAATTACATAATTAATTATATGAATACTGGAAAGTCTCATGTCCACACCCATTCCCTATATGTTATTACATCTTCTTGATGGTGCTTTTCAATTCTTTTTCAGAAAGAGTATTAAATTATTAACAGTATATGTGTAATTATGTATTTTATTTTTAAATTATGTATGGAAAAATAAAATAATTTTTAAACAATACACACATCTATAACTAAACACAATTTGTATATAATCTTAGTCACTTCTTCAAAAATACATTAAGTGGTTTTAATTTTATTAAAAAGGACAATGCATTCTCACAATATGAAACATATTCTTATAATATTTTTGTTTCATAATACATAATTTCACAAGTATATCAGAACTTATATATGGTTTCTTACTATGGACATTTTTGTTGCTTCTATTTGTTTTCCTATTATGAGTCATGCTTTCGTAAAAATCCTTGTATCTTAAACTTTCTTCAAAACCATGATTATTTTCTGAGTATACATTCCTAGAAATTGAAATATTAGCCCATAAAAGTACAAAAACATGTTAAAGTTCTTCAATTTTTAGTCAAGTTGGTTTCCAGGGAAAGTTATACCAATACACATGTCCATTAGCAGCATATGAGAAAACTCATCTCCTTGGACCTCCTCAGAATTAAGTACTTTGATTTTAAAAATCCAATTTGGTTGGGAAAAGATATATTTCTTTGTTGTTTTAAGTTTTATTCTTTGGTTACTTGTATGATTGAACATTTTCCTCAATGACCTTTCTATGTGAGTTTTTTTAATATTCTGGTTAAAGAATATGTGACCATCCTGCCTATAAACTTTAAGCCTATTTTTTCGCTTAGATTATTTTTCCCATGTTATCAATATATCTTTGTCCATCTGCGTTAGTTTGATAGAAATGCTTTAAAAAGTGTCATAAACTGGGTGACTTAACAGAAATGCATCATCACAGTTCTAGAGATTAGATACCTGAGATCAAGGGGTGAGCGGGATTGGTTCCTTCTGAGTCTGTGAGGAAGACCCAGTCCCAGACTTCTCTCCTTGATGTCTAGATGACCATCTTCTCCCTATGTCTTCACATTGTCTTCTCTCTATACACATTTTTGTCCAATTTTTTCCTTTTTACAATGACCTTAGTCATTTTGGATTAGGACCCATTCTAATGGCCTCACTTTAACTTACTTCCCTCTATAAAAAGACCTTACCTCCAATTAAGGTCACATACATTGGGTAACCGGGGGTTAGGACTTCAACATATGAACTTTGAAGGAACACAAGTCAATCCATAACACCATTCTTGAGCCGAAGTTTTGTCTTCATTTGTGATTTTTTTTTAGATTGATTTCTTGAGATTACATATAATGCCTATTAATTTTGAGATCTTTGCTGCATACTATCAAAGTGATAGCTTGCCTTTCTGTAAGAGAAATAACTTTCATTTATAGTTGGAGATGAGACTTTATACGAAGTACCTTTAGTCCCATGACAAGAATAAAATCAGTAACATAAAGGGAAGAATAAGAGACCAAAGGCAATGCCTTGTCTTGTGTGTCATATCCTGGTAGGAAAGGGGAAAAAATTATAGCTCTGGGCTGCAGAGGGTCTTGGAACAAAACTACAGGGACCGAGAATAGCCAAGGATACAAAACTTCCAGTGTAGATTATGCCTGCTTTTATTCACCCTTCCCCAAGGGAGGCCTCTTCTGAAAACTGAAAGTTTGTTGTGAACATTTGTTCCTGATAGCCTATAGTCTATCCTTACTGAGGGCCCTGGAAAGAAGCTCTTCTCAAGGGCTGGAAAAGTGAGCCTAGGGGAATCTGGCAAAGAAATAGAACTTCCAGGCAAAGACCATCTCTGAGGAACCATGCACTTTCTGCTTCACCCTGCAGGTCTGTCCTGTGTCCTACTCATTTCACATATATTTTCCTGTGGACAGAATCTAATTAAGAAACAATTTAGAATAATTAGAAGCTAGTAATGAATAAAAGGTAATGAGACATTCTGCCAGTAATTTAGTAAGAGCTTTGCCTTTGCTAATTAGGAAGTAAACCATCTGCCTGAACCTGGAGCTACCCAACAACATGCCAGTTTTGTGCCACAGACTCAGATGGCACAGGTACATGGAACAGAAGTCACTGGATAACTAAGGGTCAAGTTCTGTGTTCTTATTCTGTGGAGGTAAGACACTGGTGCTGGTGAGGCTGATGAAGCAGGGGTAAGGCACGGATAGATGTTGAGGATTCCAGTTCACCAAGTCCTATCCAGAAAGCAGGCACTGTTCCAGGGGTATTACATAAATCCTTGCAGTAACCTGTATGGTACATGTTGTTACCCTGTTTTATATGAGGACATTATGACTATGGGAGAAGCTGAGAGACTAAAAGGAATAGCTACTGTTAATAATTCAAACCTGACTGATTTCAGAGCTTGGAACTTACACTTTCCATCACCACCTTGGAAACCTTGAGACAATAATCAGTTAGTGAGGGCAAGCTCCTATTGTTGTTCTGCTTCCTTCCTAATTAATGTTGCATTAATTGAGAGTTGCATCTTTTTTGTACTACTAGTGATTCTTCTGTTAAGTCAGCTATAATGGTCCTGGTTGGACTTTCCCTATATTTGAGGAGAAAAGAAGAAAAAAAATAGTTTAGCTTCATTCCAGATAACCTGTCTAGAAAAGATCCTCCTCAGCCACCATAATGAAATACCTTTGGTTAAAATGACAGTGATTAGATTTCGTAATAGCTCCAATAAGTAAAGAGCTTAGAATTCATTACTTCAGTCTTAAAATAGAAAAAAATCTGGCCAACCTGAAAATCAGCTTTCCCTGGGCCTACTAGAGATCTGAGGTCAGGGAGCAAATGATCTGAAATCTGTAAGGTCCCAGCTGCACCCAGAGAGATAGAGCACCCAAGATTTGCTCACCTGGATGAAAAGTCATTGGAACCATAAAATGACAAAAAATACTTACCTAACTACTAAATTTGCCTAATTGCTGGAGGCTGAACACAGATTAGCATAATATTAGAAAAATAAGGGCTTCTTCTACAGGCATGGGTAGAGGGACATTGCCAGAGATTTCTCACCAGGAACTCCACTTGCTTCTCGCAATGAGAATCCAAGAAAGATACCCTCACGGCCCTGGCGGGAGCCAGCATTGAATGGCTATTGTATTAGTACATACCTTCCCTGCCTTCTCCCCAGCAAAGGCACACTCTCCAGGTGAGGGTCTTCACTAGAAGGAAATACTAAAACCTTATTCTAGTGAAGAGGGGAGGGAAAAGTCTGTCCCACTTCAGACCCCTTTAACATTTCTAACTCAGTTAAGGAAAAAATAATAAGAAATACAATCAACAGGGGACAAAGATTCAAGGCTATAAATTGGAGATGAAGAACGAAAACATTTCTGAAGACCACACCCTTGAGAAATTGTCCTGGTAAAAGACACAATCTGGAGATTATAGAATGATCCCCCACCCCACATTTTTCCACTACACCAATGAGCTCCCAGTACAATAACAGTTCACAATAATATTTGCATAACAAAAGAAAAGACCACAAAGCATGACCCTCTCTGAGGAGTAGAACAAGAGGAAGCCCCTAAGCCAAGGACAGCGACATCAACAAAGACACTAGAGGATTCCTTAGCATCTGATACCTATAGCTACAGCCAGCATTCAGTCTGACCCATCTCTTAAACAGAATAACATACAGCCTCATACTAAGTTCCTATGACCTCATACATCATGTTTTCTTTTTAACCAAAAGTTATACAACATGTTGAAAGGCAATATACAACACAATTGAAGACATAAAGTTGTCACTGCAACTAGGCTCATACATGACACAGATGTTGACTTATCAGAGAATTTAAAGTAACTATGATCAACATACTAAGGGCTCTAATGAAAAATTAGACAAATACAGGAAAGCTGGGTAATTTTAGCACAGAGATAGAACCTCTAGGAAAAGAAACCAAAAGGAAATGTCAAAAATCAAATGTAATTTTAAAAATGCAAATGAAAAATCTTTTGGGTGGATTCATAAGCAGACTTAACAAAGTTCAGCTCTCCCCCACTATTTTTCCCCTTCTTCTCACTCATGGTCCTCTAGTTCTAGTTTTGAAAAGAATGCTGGTGCAGTTTTGATTGGGATTGCATTGAATGTGTAGATTGTGGGGAGGGGAGGGGCAAGATGGCAGAGAAGTAGGGAGCTCTGCACTTGCACTCGTGCCCATGCCTCACACGGAAAAGATCTGAAGCCATAGAAAACCTCATGAAACCCAAGAGATTGGGAGAAAAGGGACGCAGAATCTACTGAGAAAGCCTTCTAACGTGAGTGTGAACTGGGAAAGATAAAATCGGGCCGGGATCGGAGACTCCAGGGACAGGGGCGATCCCCCTCTGTGGGGAGTGAGAGGGGAAAAAGAGAGAGTTCGAAACAGAAAAACCTCTGCTCAGGGCATAGAAAGACCTTGCGCACAAAATACCTGCGCGCCAGGTCCCCACGCTCCAATTCTCCCCGGAGGGGCTGCGTTCGTTGACTGCTTCTTTGTGCTTACTCCTGGCTGGCTGGACTTCTAGAGAAGCTGTGCATCTGCCGCCATTGCCCTCCTGGCGGGCTTGGACCCCTGGAGGAGCCGCACGCATGCACCGGGTGTCCGCGCTCCTGGCTGGCTGGAACTCTAGAGGGAAGGCAAAGAGCTGAAAACTGGGAGATTTGCCCTCAAGTTCATGTTTTGGGTGACGAGACACAGAGGGACCTGGTTTTCCTCACTCCAGCGGGTTCGGCCTGTCCAGCAGGCAAGGCTCCCGACCCACCCAGACTCCCCAGCCCCACCCTGAGGAGAAGGGAGCAGTGGCTTCTAGCTCCACCCCCAGAGCTAGCCAGGAGGCTTGGAATTACCCTGAGGGGAAATTGCCTATGGCAATTTCAGCTGGGAGCTTGGACTGGGATTTGGAGGCTGGGACTGGCCTGGGTTGAAGAGTGCAACAAACTTTGATTGCGCCCCTGCCCTGGGAGTTTACACGCCCAAAAAAGTGAGGTGGAGAGCTTGGTTCAAGAAGGGACTGGAGCGCCACCACACTCCTCCCCACAACCGCCAAGGCAGAACTCCCACCTGAACATTGGATCACACCACGCCCATCCTTGCTTGAGAGGTGCCCTCCTCCTTTTTTTTTCTTTTTTTCCCCAGAACACTAACCTGATTAACTCTGGTCACCCGCTTGCTTAAACAATCACATTCTGTAGATGTAAATTCTACACCCCCCGACCTTTTCATCTCTTTCTCTCAGGAGTAACTAGACTATATAGTATCTCTGGATAACACTGTTGTGTCCGAATCGTGAGTCCCAAAGATCTCCAAGGAGCCGGCACTGATGCAAGTACAACAGGGTCTTTATTACAAGCTCGAGCAGGGGCTCACCTGCCTACCCGTGTCATGGCAGCAAGGTGAAGTAAAGAACAATAGTGAACAGGGTTTTTAAGGAGTAAGGGATGGGGGTGTTACAGTACATGTAGCATCATCACATAAGCACCAATTACAATTACAACATTGACCATTCAGTATCTGTGAGGTGTTCATTACTTTTGGTGGGACCCAATCATGACACCTGAGATTCCTTTGAAAATGACTAATTATGAAGTGAGTTCAAAGGGCCCACGTGGGGTTCAGGCAAGCGGTGAGAAATTGGCTAGTTTGTACCTGCAGTTCCCAGCCTTGACTCAGACCATAGGAATGATTCTTTATTCTTTTTGATTAGCTGAACTGAGGGAAGTCTAAGGATGGCTTTAGCCTTGAACAGTCTGAGGCTTTTCCTGGGACTGGGACTAGGGCCACGTGCAGCCCGAGGTTTCTCTTAATAGAGGACTTAATTTTTGGCTCTTCAACACCAGCGTCCTTCTCTTACCTCTCCAACCATATTCTACCCTTTACCTCTTTGAAAAAAGCTTCTTATCCCTTCTGCCTGTTCATTCTATTTCCAATTTTGCCTCATCCCTGCCCTGTCTTCTCTCTCTGTCTGTATGCTCTTCAACCACCACTGCATACACACGGCTACTTAACTGTAGCTGGGAAATCCGGTTATATGCTATAAACCATTCTTTGTCCATTGGTATTCTTCTTTTTTTCCTTTTCTTTTCTTCCTTTTGACCTTTTTATGTATTTTTTTTAAATTTTCTATTATTCGCCTTCCCTTCTCCGTCTTTTCTCTTAACTTTTTTGCTTTCCCTCTCGGTTTGCATGTTAGTTGAATTTTTCTGTGCATTTGTGGGCCCCTGCTTCCTGCGTGTTTGTCTGTCTGTTTTCTTCACCAGGGCTACCTCTAGAAACAAGCCAAAGTACACATGATGAAAGTCCCAAATATCACTACATGTAGGAAAACAAAATAACCAAGGTCTCAACAAGAGAGACCAAGAGTTACCATTCAAAAAACACTCTCTGAAAAGATAGGCCCTGGACAGTCAAAGAGTCTTCTTGGATACAGCAGCGCTCACAGTAGCAGAGATCATAACAGGTCTTTAAAGTAACAAGAACCAGAAAGCTAATTAAAATGACTAAACGAAAAAGCTCTCCTCCAAAAAAATTCAAAGAAGAATTGACAGCTAATGAACCGCTCAAAACAGATATAAGCAGGATAAATGAACAAAATTTTAGAATAATAATCATAAAATTAATAGCTGAGAAAAGCAAAGGGGATATCAAAGAAACTATGGCTACAGAAAAATGGAGAATAAAAATAGGCATAAAGAATTTTAAAATGTGATAAATGAGATACATAATAAACTAGAGGCCTCCAATGCACGGATTGAAGAGGCAGAGGAGAATAAGTGATTTAGAAGACACCATTATAGAAAAACAAGAAGCTAACAAAAAAAGAGACAAACGGATCCAGGAACATAAAAGAAGAGTTCGAAAGCTTAATGACACGGTCAAACGCAACAATACCCGTATCATAGGAATCCCAGAAGAGGAAGAGAGGGGGAAAGGTGCTGAAGGAGTCCTGGAACAAATTATAGCAGAGAACTTCCCCAACCTGGGGAAGGAAGTAAACGTTGAAATACAAGAGGCATAGAAAACTCCCCTCAGACATAATTTGAATCGATCTTCTGCACAGCATATAATAGTAAAATGGCAAAATGTAAGGACAAAGAGAGAATTTTGAAAACAGCTAGGGAGAAAAGTGTCCTAACATACAAAGGGAAAACTGAGAGTGGTAACAGACCTATCTACTGAAACTCGGCAGGCCAGAAAGGAATGGGAGGAGATCATCATTATGATGAACAATAAAAATATGCAGCCAGGAATCCTCTACCCAGCAAGCCTGTCTTTCAAAATACAAGGAGAGATAAAAGTCTTTCCAAATAAACAGAAATTGAGAGAATTTGTCACCACTAAGCCAGCCCTATAAGAAATCCTGAGGGGGACGCTCTGAAGGAAAGTTTGCAAGGAACAAAGGTACCAGAGACAGCACCACAAACATGAACCCCACAAGGGACACAACTCTCTAAACCCATATATCTCAATAATAACACTGAATGTAAATGGGCTGAGTGCTCCAAACAAAAGATATAGGGTAGCAGAATGGATAAAAAAACAAAATCCATCTATATTCTGTCTACAAGAAACTCATTTTAACTGGAAGTTACCTTCAGATTAAAGGTAAGGGGATGGAGAAATATATATCAAGCTACTGGAAATCAAAGGAAGCTGGAGTAGCTACACTTATATCAGACAAACTGTGTTTAAATTAAAGACAATAACAAGAGATGAAGAAGGGCATTACATAATAATTACAGGATCTATCAATCAGGAAGAACTAAAAATCATAAATCTCGACGCACTGAATATGGGGACACCTAAATATTTAAAACAATTAATCACAAACGGAAACAAGCTCATAGATAAGAATGTGCTAATAGCAGGGGACTTCAATACTCTGCTTACGGCAACGGATAGGTCAACCAGACAGAAAATCACTAAAGAAATAATGGACAAAAAGACACATTGGACCAGATGGATCTGACGGATATATTTAGAACTTTACATCCTGAGGCCAAGGAATTTACTTTCTTTTCAAGTGCGCATGGCACATTCTCCAAGATAGATCACATACTGGGACATAAAGCAGCCCTCAATAAATATAAAAGAATTGAGATCATACCATGCACACTGTCAGATCAAAATGCTTTGAAACTTGAAATACACTACAGGAAGAAGTCTGGAAAACCTCCAAAACCATGGAGGTTAAAGAATACCCTACTAAAGAATGAATGGGCCAATCAGGAAATTAGGGATGAAATTAAAAAATATATGGAAACGAATGAAAATGAAAACACAACAATCCAAAATCTATGGGATGAGGCAAAGGCAGTCCTAATAGGAAAGTATTGCACTCCAGTCTTATTTCAAGAAACTAGAAAAAGAACAAGTCCAAAATCTAACAGCTCACCTAAAGGAACTAGAGGCATAGCAACAAGAACGCCCTAAACCCAGTAGAAAAAGAAAAATAAGAAAAATCAGAGCAGAAATAAACAACATAGAAACCGAAGAAACAATTGAACAGGTCAATGAAACTAAGAGTTGGTTTTTTGAAAAAGTAAACAAAATTGATAAACCTCTAGCCAGGCTTTCAAAAAGAAAAGAGAGAGCACCCAAATAGACAAAATCATGAATGAAAATGGACTTATCACAACCAACCCCTCAGAAATGCAAGCAATTATCAGGGAATACTATGAAAAATTATATGCCAACAAATTGGACAACTTAGAAGAAATGGACAAATTCCTAAACGCACACTCACTACCAAAATTCACACGGGAAGAAATAGAAAACCTGAACAGACCCATAACGAGTGAAGAAATGGAATCAGTGATCAAAAATCTCCCAACAAATAAGAGCCCTGGACCTGATGGCTTCCCTGGGGAATTCTACCAGACATTTAAAACAGAATTAATCCCAATTCTTCTCAAGCTATTACAAAAAATAGAAATCGAAGGAAAACTCCCGGACTCATTTTATGAAGCCAGCATCACTCTGATTCCCAAGCCAGACAGAGATCCAGCTAAAAAAGAGAACTACAGGCCAATATCCTTGATGAATACGGATGCAAAAATTCTCAACAAGATCCTTGCAAATCGAATCCAGCAGCATATCAAAAGAATCATCCACCAAGATCAAGTGGGATTCATTCCTGGGTTACAGGGCTGGTTCAACAGTCGCAAATCAATCAATGTGATACATCACATCAACAACAGAAAAAATAAAAACCATATGATCCTGTCAATAGACGTAGAAAAACATTTGACAAAATACAGCATCCCTTCTTAATAAAGACCTTAGAGAAAGTCGGGATAGAAGGAATCTACTTAAACATCATAAAAGCCATCTATGAGAAGCCTTCAGCCAACATCATCCTCAACAGGGAAAAACTGAGAGCTTTCCCCCTGAGATCAGGAACATGGCAGGGATGTCCACTCTCACCACTGCTGTTTAACATAGTGCTGGAAGTCCTAACATCAGCCATCAGACAACTAAAGGAAATCAAAGGCATCAGAATTGGAAAAGAGGAAGTCAAACTTTCCCTCTTCGCAGACGACATGATACTCTACATCGAAAACCCGACAGACTCCACCAGAAGCCTATTAGAACTGATCCAAGAATTCAGCCAAGTTGCAGGGTACAAAATCAACATACAGAAATCAGTTGTATTCTTAAACACCAACAATGAAGCAACAGAAAGAGAAATCAAGAAGTTGATCCCATTCACAGTGCACAAAAAACCATAAGATACCTAGGAATAAACCTAACCAAGGATACAAGAGGTCTGTATGATGAAAACTATAGAAAACTTATGAAGGAAATTGAAGAAGACACAAAGAAATGGAAAAGCATTCAATGCTCATGGATTGGAAGAATAAAGATAGTTAAAATGTGATTACTACCCAAAGCAATCTACACATTCAATGCAATTCCAATCAAAATTGCACCGGCATACTTCAAAACTAGAACAAACTATCCTAAAATTTATATGGAACCACAAAAGACCCCGAATAGCCAAAGGAATACTGAACAATAAAACCAAAACGGGAGGTATCACCATCCCAGACTTTAGCCTCTACTACAAAACTGTCATCATCAGGACAGTATGGTATTGGCACAAAAATAGACACATAGACCAATGGAACAGAATTGAGAACTCAGAGCTGCACCCAAAGGTATACAGCCAACTAATCTTTGACAAAACAGGAAAGAATATCCAATAGAAAAAAGACAGCCTCTTTAACAGATGGTGTTGGGAGAACTGGACAGCAACATGCAGAAGAATGAAACCAGATCATTTTCTCACACTAGATCATTTTCATACACAAAAGTAAGCTCAAAATGGATAAAGGACCTGAACATAAGACAGAAACCATCAAATCCCTAGAGGAGAAAGCAGGAAACAACCTCCTTGACCTATACCGCTGCAACTTCTTACTTGACACATCCCCAAAAGCAAGAGAATCAAGAGCAAAAATAAACAATTGGGACCTCATCAAGATTAAAAGCTTCTGCACAGCCAAGGAAACAACCCAGAAAACTAATAGGCAACTGATGGAATGGGAAAAGATAGTTGCAAATGCTATGTCAGATAAAGGGTTAATATCCAAAATCTATAAGGAACCCCCAGACTCCACACCCCAAAAAACAAACAATCCAGTAAAGAAATGGGCAGAAGACATGAACAGACACTTCTCCAAAGAGGACATCCAGATGGCCAACAGACACATGAAACGATGCTCAGCATCTCTCCTCATCAGGGAAATACAAATCAAAACCACATTGAGATACCACCTCACACCAGTCAGAGTGGCTAAAATGAGCAAATCATCGAATTCTAGATGCTGTACGAGGATGTGGAGAAATGGCCACCCTCCTACACTGTTGGTGGGAATGTAAACTGGTGCATCCCCTCTGGAAAACAGTGTGGAGGTTCCTCAGAAAACTAACAATAGAACTCCCCTATGACCCAGCAATAGCACTGCCAGGAATTTACCCAAGGAATACAGAAATGCTGATGCATAGAAGCACATGTACCCTAATGTTCATAGCAGCACTCTCAACAATAGCCAAAACATGGAAAGAGCCTAAGTGTCCATCAACAGACAGATGAATAAAGAAGATGTGGTTTATCTTTTTTTGTTGTTGTTCTGATTTTATTTTATTTTATTTTATTTTTACAAATAGTTTATTGTCAAATTAGTTTCCACATAACACCCAGTGCTCTTCCCCACAAGTGCCCTCCTCCATGCCCATCCCCCCTCTCCCCCACATCCATCAGTCCTCAGTTTTTGTCAGCATTCAAGAGTCTCTCATGGTTTGCCTCTCTCCCTTTCCCCCACCACTTGTCCCCTTCTTCTCCCTCATGGTCCTCCGTCAAGTTCCTCCTAATCCTCCTATACGTGCACACATGATATTTGTCCTTCTCTGCCTGACTTATTTCGCTCAGCATAACACCCTCAAGGTCCATCCATGTTGCTACACATGGCCAGATTTCATTGTTTCTCATTGCCATGTAGTATTCCATGGTATAGATAAACCACATCTTCTGTGGTTGTGTACTGTACTGTACTCCATTCTGCGATGGAGTACTACATGGCAATGAGAAAGAAAGAATGAAATCTGGCCATGTGTAGCAACATGGATGGACCTTGAGGGTGTTATGTTTAGCGAAGTAAGTCAGGCAGAGAAGGTCAAATATCATATGTTTGTACGAATAGAAGGATAAGGAGGAACCTAACGGAGGACCATGGGGGAGAACAAGGAGGGAAAGGGTGGGGGAAAGGGAGAGATGCAAACCATGAGAGACTCTTGAATGCTGAGGACTAACTGAGTACTGATGGATGTGGTGGAGAAGGGGGAGATGGGCATGGAAGGGGGCACTTGTGGGGATGAGCACTGGGTGTTATATGGAAACCAGCTTGACAATAAACTATTTGTAAAAAAAAAAATATATGAGCAAATAATCTGAACACTCATTTTTCTAAGAAAATATATGCAAATGGCCCTTAAACGCATACACATATGCTCGACATCATTAGTTCTTAAGGAAATTCACATCAAAATCACAATAAAATATTATTTCACATGTACTAAATGCCATATTAAAATAGGAGGCTGATCACAATTGTTCAAGGATGTAGAGAAATCAGAACTCTGAAACATTCCTGGGAAAGATGTGCTACCCCTTTGAAAGCAGTCCGGCAGTCTTCCAAAAATTAAATATAGAATAACTATATTACCCAGAAATTTCTCTCCTAGGTATATACTAAAGAAATTAAAACATATGTTCGCACTAAAACTTGTATGTGAATGTTCATCACAGCAGTATTCATAATAGATAAAAATTGGAAATAACTGAAATGTGCATCAAATGAAGAAACGGTAAACAGTGTGGGTTATCCACACAGTTAGATAGTATTTGAAAATAAAAAAATGAAATGTTCATACATGCTATAACTTAGATGGATTTTGAAAACATTATACAAAGTGAAAGAATCAAGACACAAAATATAGCATAATACAGGACTCCATTCATCTGAAATGCCCAGTAGCCAAATCTAAGAGGATGGAAAGTTGATTAGCATTTGCCTAGGCTGGGCATTGGAGTGCAAAGCAGTGACTGGTAAGGAACAGGGTGCTTGTTTGTTTGTTTGTTTTGTTTTTTGTTTTTTTTGGAGGGGATAAAAATGTTCCAAAATTTTATTTTGGTGATTGCACAACTCTATGAATATAGTGTAAAAAGAATCATTGATGTGTATTTTAAATGATTAAATTTTATGGCATACGGATTATATTTTATCAAAGCTGTTTTAAAAAAAGGAAAACAACTGTCCACCATCATTAGTTTCCATGAAAACAGCAGTGGTATCCAAGTCATATTACACTGCCAAATAAAAGAAATTGCTGTAACGTCTTAAAATTTATGTCAGATTGCTCATTTTTTTCTTAACTTAGGAAATGCCCTTCAGGCTATGTCATAAAATTTACCAAGAAACACCCCTTGCCTATTATTTCTGTGGATAAAACTTCAGGGAACAACTATACTGAAAAGTTTAAATTCTCCTTAAAGTCCCCAATGTCTCTTGACGCTTTGACCACTGAGCTGTGCTCTGTGACCACTGAGCTCTCACATTTGTCAGTTTGGAGACATGAGCTGTTAAACCACCAACCCCTTCTTTTCTCCTGACCACTCTTGATTCTGCTCCATCTGGTGGTCTTGCTTGATGCTTAACCAAGAGTCCTATGCTGAGGACTCCTTGGGAGTTTTGCCTTTTTTGGAAATAAAACTCCACGAAATATTTCTGATCTAGAACCAAGAGGAATACATTTCTTTTCAGGTCATATTTCTTCTTTTCCATTATTGTGCCTTCTTATAATTTTTTTATTTGCCTGTCATATTTTCTTTTTTGTTTGTTTTAGTATTAGCTCAAACTTCAAGTCCATTCTGAATACTTCAGACTGCAATGCATTCTTACTGTACTCTAATTATATTCATTTTATATTCCATTTATTTAGCATGGACCACAAACTGCGTGGCACTTTGTTAGCTTTGCTGAGCAGTATTATGTACCAAGCACTATCCAGCATATTTAACCATTTGAATTAATTTTGTTTTCTTTGTCAGCAAACTAGTCTATGGACTTTCTTTATTTCTATCATTCTATGTATATTAAAATGACCCCCAAATCCATTACACAAAAGTTACAGCTTGATAAATTCTAGCAAATTACTTTACTTACCAGTTATTTTCTCTTTTTCCCCCTTTGACTGAAGTACTATATAAAACCTATTAAATGTGGTAAAAATGTTTTTTACTTACTGCCACATTTCAGTGAATATCAATAATTTTTCTTTGTATGTGTTTAATTAAAAGACTTTTTCAGAGCAGTTTTAGGTTGATAAATAAAAATAAGTAGAAATTACAGAGTTTCCATATATCCTGTCATCTTAACACATAATTTCCATTATTATTAACATTTTTCATAAGTGTGGTACATTTGTACAATAAACAAGCCAGTACAGATACATTGTCATTAAGTAAAGTCCATAGTTTACCTTAGGGTTTGATCTTTGCCTTGCACATATTATAGGATTTGACAAATGAATGATGATATGTATCCACATTGTAGTATCACACAGAATAGTTTCACTGCCCTAAAAGTCACCTAATCTCCTCCTATTCATCCCTCCTTCTCTCTCTCAAACCCCAGTTTTGCCTTTTCAAAGTGTCATATATTTGGAACCATGAATCAGTATACTACCTTTTATATTAGCTTCTTTCACTCCTTGCATTTAAGGTTCCTCCATGTCTTCCTGGATTGATAGCTTATTTCTTTGTATCATTGAGTAATATTCCATTTCCTGGATATACCACAGCTTGTTTACCACTTTAGCTATTGAAGGATATCTTGATTGATTCCAAGTTTGGTAATGAATAGAGACCTTATAAAGATTTGTGTTTTCTGTACACCTGAGATTTTTTGTTTTTGGTTTTGCATATAATTGGATAATTTCCAAGTAGTTCAATGTCTGGATCATACAGTAAGAGCATCGTTAGTTTTCTAGGAACCAGACAAACCATATTCCAAAGTGTCTGTGCCATTTTGCATTTCCATCAGTAATGAATGAGAGTTACTGTCACTCCACCTCCTTGTCAGGATTTGGAATTGCAGTATTTTGGACTTTAGCCATTCTAATCAGTGTGTAGTAGTATGAAGTTATCACTTTAACTTACAATTTTCTGCTGACATATGATGTTGAGCATCTCTCTATGTGCTTATTTGCCATGTGGTTATCTTCTTTGGTGAAGTGTCTGTCCAAAATATTTGCACATTTTGTAACTGTGTTGTATGTTATATTATTGAGTTATAAGAGTTGTTTGTATATTTGGGTACCAGTCCTTTACCAGATATATGTTTTGTATATATTTTCTCCCAGTTAGTGATTTGTCTTTTAACTTTCTTAACAATCTCTTTCACAGATCAGATCTTTAATTTTTATCATTTTTTTAATTTTCAAGAGTTTATTTGAAGAAATATTGATTCATATATGGCAGCACCAAACTGAAAATGATAAGGTACATCTCTGACAGAAGCTAGAAGAAAGAACTTCATAGAGAGCAGCAAAGCAAGGAATTATCTATTCACACTAGCTTAAGTGTGTAAATAGCTCTAATATCTTGGTAGCTCACATAAGCAAAAGGAAACTTAAGCCAGGGTTAATTCCTGTATATGCATTTATATCCCAGGGGAAAAAATTGCAAACAGCCAACTAGTTTTTAATTTTAACTGAGTCTAAGTTATCAATTTTTTTCTTTCATGGAAAAAATTTTCGATGTTATATCTAAAAGTCATCACCAATCCAAAGGTCACCTCGATTTTATCTCCTATGTTAGGAGTTTTATATTTGTGTGTTCTACATTTAGGTCTATGATCCATGATCCATTCTGCATTTCTTTTTGTGAAAATTAAAAACTCTGTGACTATGTTCTTTTTTATTTCTTTTTCTTTTATGCCCCATGGGAATACCCAGTTGTTCTAGCACATTTCCTTGAAAACACTTTTTTCTCCATTGAATTGCCTTTATTATAGTTAATTATCAGTTGACTATTTTTATTTGGCTCTATTTCTGGGCTCTCGATTCTGTTCTATTTATCTATGGTTTATTCTTTGGCCAATACCATGAAGTCTTGATTGTTATTGGGTATTGTCAGTGTTCTGGCTATTAGCCTTCAGTATTACATTGTCTATTTGGGGTGTTTTTACCCTTCACAAGTTTGTCAATACCCACAAAAAGCTTGCTGAGATTTTGATTGGGATATCATTGAATCTATAGATCAAGATGGGAAGAATATACATCTTGACAACATGGAATCTTCCTAACCATGAACATGGACGATCTCTCCATTTACTTATGTTTTTTATTTCTTTCATCAGATCTTTATAGTTTTCCTCATATAGAACTTCTACACATTTTGTTAAAGTTATACCTGGGTATTTCATTTTTCGGTGCAATAAATATGGAATTTTATTTATTCATTTTTAATTTCAAACCCAATTATTTATTGGTGGCATGTAAGAAAGCAATTGACTTTTTGCATATTAACTTTGTATTCTATAACCCTGCATAACCACTTATTAATTTGTGGTTGATATATTTTTTGTTGAGTTTTTTTTTATTTTCTGCATTTTTACTGTCATCTGGGAACAAGTAGTTTTTTGGGGTTTTTTTTCTCTTCTCAATACAGACTGAGAAGACAAAAATAATTTTTCTCGGGACGCCTGGGTGGCTTAGTCGGTTAAGCGTCCGACTTTCGCTTAGGTCATGATCTCGCGGTTCGTGGGTTGAGCCCCGCGTCGGGCTCTGTGCTGACTGCCAGCTCAGAGCCTGGAGCCTGTTTCAGTCTGTGATTCCTCTCTCTGACCCTTCCCTGCTCATGCTGTCTCTCTCTCTCTCTCTCTCTCTCTCCTAAAAATAAATAAAACATTAAAAAAAATTTTTTTTAATAAATAAATAATTTTTCTCTTTTATTTTATTTTGTTATTGTATTAGCTATGACTTCCAGTACAATGCTGAATAGGAATGGTGAGAAGGAACATCTTTGCTTTGTTCCTAATTTTAAATGAAAAGCACCCAGTTTTTCATTATTAAGTACAATGTTATCTATTTATTATATATAATACGTATAAAGTCAAGTGAAGCAAGTTTTCCTGTAATACCAGTTTTCTTTATTTTTCTGTTTATTTATTTTGGAGACAGACAGAGTGTGAGTGGGGGAGGGGCAGAGAGAGAGGGACACACAGAATCTGAAGCAGGCTCCAGGCTCTGAGCTGTTCAGCACAGAGACTGATGTGGTGCTTGAACCCCTGAACTGCAAAATCATGACCAGAGCTACAGTCAGATGCTTAACAGACTGAGCCATCTAGGCACCCCTATATTCCTAGTTTTCCAGTAAATTAATTTGGTTTTCTTTGTCAGCAAGAAAGCTATTCTTTTTTTTTTTTTAATGTTTATTTTATTTTTCAAAGAGACTGAGTGCAAGCAGGGGAGGGGCAGAGAAAGAGGGAGACATAGTACCCAAAGCAGGCTCCAGGCTCTGAGACATCAACACAGAGCCAGATGAAGGGTTTGAACTCATGAACCGTGAGATCATGATCTGAGCCAAAGTCAGCACTGAGCCTCCCATCCAACTCTCACCCCAGCGAGAAAGGTATTCTAAGAACTCTACTCTTTGTGATTCTTTGTGTATATATCAAAATGTGGCCAAAATTCCATTATTACACAGAGTTTAGGGCTTACTAAATTCTAGTGAATTATTTAAATTAACAGCTTATTTTCTGTTTTTCATTTTCTTTTATTGTCCTGAATTAAAGTATTGAAGAAAGCCATTTTATTAAGTACGGTAGATGTGTTTTTTTTTTTTTTTTTTGACTCACTGACACATCTAAATGGATTCTAGTGATTTTTTTCTTTGTATTTTTCTTCAACTGAAGTCTCTAAGTTAGAAAATGTGTTCTCAAGAACACTAATCCTTTGAGATGTGTAACCAAAGAGTACTGGATAAATACCCCTATTCTTGGAAATACCTACTGTATATTATACTATAGGTTCTGAGAAACCCCACAAGAAAGAATCCTGAATAATTCTTCCAAACATACCTGATTGTGAAAACTTTACTTTTCACTTACCCATTTTCCACAGATTTAGTGAACCACAAAATATACCTTGAAAAACACTTCTAATGGTTCTGTTCAGGTCATGAAATAAATAAGGCATATCTATTTTTTCTTTCTTTGCTAGGTATGATACTTCAGGTACATATGAAAGATCAATACATCCTGCACAGAAAACATTTTTTTCTGAATTTATTGGCTTATTTATTTCTGAGACAAAGTGAAGGTCGTATTGGCTGTGATGTAGGTGAATAGTTAATATTGAATTTGGTAGAATCACTTTTTGATCCCCTGTGAAACACACTTGGTCCAGCCCATGGTCTTTATGAGAAGGAGCCATGCAGAGACACTAAACAACTAGCAATGCAGCTGTGTCACCAAAGCCTGATCACTGCTCATCTCTGGTGCTCAGTGTCTTCTTCTGTAATAGGAACAAATAACTTCCAACATCATCAAGCCCTAGAATTTGATGGACCTGTCTACATCTTCATTTATTTTTTTAAATAGTTTATATGTCAAGTTGGTTTCCATATAACACCCAGTGCTCATCCCCACAAATGCCCTCTTCCATGCCCATCACCCCCCTTCTGCTCCCTCCCACCTCCATCAGCCCTCAGTTTGTTATTGGCATTCAAGAGTCTTCATTTAGATTTGTTACACCAGTCCTGGCCTCACTTTGTGCTTCTTCAGTAGGTGTGTACTCTAGGGCTGGAACTGCTGGCTTCCACCATCCAGGGTAAAGTGGCAGGAACTGTCATGGGGAAAAAAAGAATCTAATTTGAAGTGTCACATCAGCTTCTTCAAAAAGACTTAAAAGGAAAATACACATTTTACAGGTAACATTGTTTCACTTTTGACTCTATAAAAACACAAGGTCCATTATAACCTAGTATTTCAGTGGTATTTGTATTTAGATTAAAGAATGGCTTGAGAGTCCTTTAATGCACTGAGGTTATCATTGAAGTATTTATGGCAAATTATAATATAAAGTAACAGCCTCATTCTGTGGCTGGTTAGCTTAGTTATAGGGTCATAAAACAATAAAGTATAAAATTGGAGGGGAACTTGGAGGTCATTGGCGTGACTTTTGGAGCAAAGCAGGAATCCCCCAAGCTTTTCTGAGGAAGATGATTCACTCCCTGTATTAACTAATCCAGTGAGGGCAGAGTCTCAGTCTCTGGGAAACTAGTTCCACTCTGGGGCAGCCCACCCTACTCTTACACAGCAATGTTGCTTCCTCAAAACCCTGACACTGACCTGCAATTGTGGAGCTGACTTTAAGTTTCTTAATCCTGGCCTTTTTGCCATGAAAGTTAGTTGGCCATTAGATATCCCCCAACAGCAACTGAATATTTACCTCAAATTCTGGACAAAGAATCACCTGCTGACCTCAGGCACAAGCTTACTTCTAGTCTGGGGCTTGTTATTTCAGCAACAATCACCAATTATAACATACTTTCACGTGCTCTACCATATTAGGCCTTCCAAAGACTCCTGGGAAAGAAGTTAGAGTGTTACTGATGCTCGTCAAAGGAAAAGAAGTCCCAGTGGAGTTAAGTGATGAATCCTAAACCACACACCTGGGTATGGCCAACCGGACTCCTTATCTCAGGTCTTCATCATCTCACTGAAGGTCTCAGTGGTGCTGCACCTACCAGTTTTGTTCAAACACTAGTGTGTATAGGGGTCGTCTGGAAAGCTTATTGTAGGTGCAGATTCCCAAAGATGCTACCTCAGTGGCTCTGGAACACAGTCTCTCATTCAAGTTTTTGGCTGTGTATCTAGGTCAGGAGATTAGACCCTGATAACAGACAGACCCTCATTTCTCATCAGCCTATCTGGGAACAGTAGTGAGTATGGAGTATGGACATCTATGCCTGCTATAAGGAATATATCTCATAGAGCCCCTAATAGAGGTGGTACAACAGTGCTGCCTATTTAAGCATCCCAAGGAATCTAGGAAAAATCCAGGTATTCCCACCCTGATTCCCATTTTGCCCTACTCTGATTTCCTAGAATCATAAAATCTCAGGATTGCAAGGAATATTAAAGTCTTTGTGATCCAATCAATCTTTTATTCATTTAGTTATGTTTTATTACTACAAACCATGGTACTAGCTATTTCATGTTTCTACTTGTACTCTGGACACTGTTAAACTCCTTTGAATAAGCTATAGTTGTGAACCATGAGCTATTTATTTTATAAATATTTATTGAGTAGCTCCCTACCATGTAATCAACACAAACAGGTTTAGAATACATAATACAACAAAATAGTCATGTCTTTGCGCTCTTGCAGAAACTTCATTTTAGGCTCCGTTGTTTTAATTGAGATGTTATTCTTCTTGCAGAGAAACCAATTGATCACAGAGTATGTTAAGCTATCTATTATTTGATATAGAATATCCGTTAATGATGGTTGGGAGCCACCTAGCATTATATAGTCAGACTTTGTAGTAAAGTGGCAAAAAACACACACGCACATGCAAAGAGACATGTGGTTAAGCCATGTGACTGGGAAGATGCTGGAAGCTGACCAGGTATTTGACAAGTATGACGCTACATTAGTGTGGCCTGAGAGCGGAGGCCAGGTGTCACAGTCAGGAACAACATCAGGAGCAGTGCACACGGCCCATGGTCTCTATGTTTAGTCTCTTAGGGGCCTAGAGCAGGAAAGGTAGTGAGTCATGTTAAGGATGTTTTAGGGATGGATAGATGAATGCATAGACAGACCATGGGTTAGGGCCTAATATCCATTAAAGCAGAGATTCTCAAAGGTTTTATTTCTTATTGAGAACATAGGCATGGAGGAGGGCACTTGTGGGAATGAGCACTGGGTGTTATATCGAAACCAACTTGACAATAGGGTACCTGGGTGGCTCAGTCAGTTAAGCACCTGACCTCGGTTCAGGTCATGATCTCACTGTTTGTGGGTTCGAGTCCCACATCAGGCTCTGTGCTGACAGCTAGCTCAGAGCCTAGAGCCTGCCTGGATCCTGTGTCTCCCCCTCTCTCTCTCTGACCCTCCCCTGCTCATGCTCTCTCTCTCTGACTCTCAAAAGTAAATAAAGAACATTTAAAAAAAGAAACCAACTTGACAATAAACTATGAAAGAAGAAAAGAACATCAAATTTGTCTCTTAAATGATAAAGGAGAAAAAAGAAATTATTATATTTAATTCTTATCATAAAAGAAACAAAGGACCTAATAACTAATGCAAAAGTGAGATTTTACAAGAAGGAGATAGTGTCACCTTAGAACAGGAACATCCAGCCCAGTTTCATCTTGGTCTGATATGCCCACCCACACTCAAAGTGCCCAGCACTGCTTTCTATGAGCCCTATTCATGGTGACAGACTAAGACCACTTACCCTGTCTCACTTATCTTCAAAATTATGTATTTATTCCATTCTCTTTATTTCCTGGATTTGGAGATCATCACTGTAAACAATACATAAATAAAATAAATACATAGCATTTTTTACTGAATCTTCACTCTTCTACCTTTCTCTGAGTCAATCACACCCACTCCACAAAACACCAACCCTAGATCACTTTAGTGTCTGCTGTTGTCACTTTTACAAATATGTTACTAAATATCATTTGAGAAAAATAGAAAACTCCATAGATTTCTGTCACTACCAACACATGGTACCCAATCTAAACCATGAGAACAGGTGTCCTATATTTCTATATAAAAGCCCTCTTCCCCAATTCCCTACAGAGACTTCAAATTTCTCTAACCTCCTTTTCATCTAACCACTTCTCCCAGCAGATATCCTTCACTATAGAGACAGACTCCACTCACAGGAGTTTCCCAAGCTTCCAACACCCATCACAGATGTGTGTAGATGAGAGTCTCAACCTGTCCCATCTTAGAAAAGACCTCTGCTGCACCCCATCCTTTCTGCCTACTTTCAGGGACAGATCTCTTTATCCTTCCTTTACCCTCCTTCTGAATTTTTCCCATCCGCATGTTAACCAAACTCACCTTATTTTAAAAAAAATCTACCTCAGTCATACATCCTTTTTGTCCTTTCCCAAACTCTTAGGATGGTCCACACTCATTGTGTGCCCTTCGCATCCTCCCAATCCTCAACGCAGACCATCCAGCTCAGGTGGCTTCTCATTAGGGTCACACTGACTTCTTCCCTTCCAGGTCTGATGGACACCTCTGAATGCTAGGAGGTCTTCACCATCAACCAGTACCCCTGTCCATGTCTTTCTTGATACTATACAAGCTCATTTCTCTACACACACACTCTACCTCCTTCACAGCTTCTGCATAGAACCTTATTGCTTAATGTGAGTATTCCTGTGGGGCCTTAGGATTTTGTTTTTCTTATCATCACCTTCTCTCTAGGAGAGCTCATTTGAAGAGTAATGATGACTTCAATTTATATAGTGATAACTCAAACACCTACTATTTCAGTACAGAACTTTCTTGTACAGTTCAGTCATGTGTATCCAACTGTTCACAGAATTCTCAACCTGGGTGTCCACAGGTACTGTAAACATGAGTTGTAAACATGGAGTAGTGCCAGAATATTGTGTAGTCAATGTTAAATAAAATATTGGTTAATTTATGGACTCATTTTATTTCTCTTTGATTACCATTTGTAAAAGCAACTTTCCTGGAATAGATTGCCATATTTTGTTGAAGACTTACAGTGATCCATTTTGATACACTGTTACATAACAAGGGACGTGCCCAGGGATCATGACCTGCTGATATGTATGTATATTTACAGACAAACAAAACAATCATTAGATACAAGGTAGAAATATCAAACTAAAGACTGTGGCTTTTTAGGAAGAATACCCAATTCCCAAAGTTAGTTACAATGGGTCTTGTTTTGGTACAGGATATATTCAGATTGCTGTATTCTTAATTTGATGTAACTAAACGCTATTAATCTAAATATTTGTAAATAAAGTACCTATATCCAGACATATTTTCTTTCATAGTGTATTGTCAAGTTGGATTCCATATAACACCCAGTGCTCATCCCAACAAGTGCCCTCCTCCATGCCCATCACCCTCCTTCCTCTCTCCCCCACCCCTATCAGCCCTCAGTTTGTTCTCAGCATTCAAGAGTCTCTCATGGTTTGCCTCCCTCCCTCTATCCAACTATTTTTTCCCTTCTCCTCCCCCATGGTCCTCTGTTAAGTTTCTCCTAATCTTCCTATAAGTGAAAGCATATTGTATCTGTCCTTCTCTGCCTGACTTATTTTGCTCAGCATAACACCCTCGAGTTCCATCCACGTTGCTACAAATGGCCAGATTTCATTCTTTCTCATTGACATGTAGTATTCCATTGTATAGATAAACCACATCTTCATGATCCATTTGTCAGTTACCTATATCCAGATTTTTAAAAAATAATCAGCAGGTCCAACATGGCAATGATCATGTCTTCTCACTTCCCACAAAACAAAACACATCAGAATACAATGCACTCTTCCTCAAGATTCCTCTCTCTCTCAGATGACCCTACTATCTAGCAGTTTCCCAGCATCTCTGACCCTGCCTATTTCCATATCCAAAAAAAGTGCAACTATTATTATTGTACTTCTTAATGTTCTATCAGAGTTTGAACAGTTTTCTTCATATTCATGTCCTTTTGAGATAAGGCAAAGAGAGCAGATTGAATATGGACTTCTTTAAATGTGTTGATTAATATTTTCCTTGGAAAATCAATAGAAGTCATACTATTTAGAGTTACAAGGTGCATTAGTCTACATATGCTATGCTACATTAATAAATAAAGGCCACAATTCCATTGGTTTAATAAAACCAATGGTGGATGATTTGTGTCTCACTCAAGCAAAGACCAAGGCACTTGGGTGGCAGTCTTATATTTTGCACATCTGCCACCTGGAACAGGGAACCCAGGATGGTTCTCATCACAGAAGAGGAAGAGGCTCCTAGAGTATCATATGGGGTATTGTTAAGGCCCAGACTTAGAAGTAGTTTACATCATGCGAAGCTACAACCCACTGTTCACAACACAGTCCTGTGGTCACAACTAATTGCAATAGAGGCTGGGAAATTAGCACTTGGTTGCACAACAGTCTCCATCAGAGTAAGGAATATGTTTTGTTTTAAATGTCATATTAATTGGAAAGAAGTCTAAGTTGAACAAATCCTAAACAAAAGTTTTCAACATTAATTAAATTTGATCATCTTTAGTAAGAAAAAAATGCAGTCCTGTTTCTTTGACAAAAGTTTAGAAAGAAATGAGACAGAGACTGATGAGCCTTGCTTCTGCTGCAGCCGTCTCTGGAATATAGTATCCGAGGGAAATGATCATCAGGAGCTGGAAGAACAAGCATACAGAGGCCTGTTTGCTGGGAGTTTTGACATGTCATGTGGTATTTGAAGATAAAGTTCTCCTGTGGAACTCATTACTAAAAGCTGGTATTTAGTACAATTATGTCTGAGACCATCCACTGATGATTGCAACCATGCTAAAGAGCAAGTCTTAGGCCTCAGAAAGTCTTACAATGGGAGCAGGACTCACGAAAGCTGGTCAGTGGGCAGATGGTGCCACTATTACCTGCTTTGTACAGAAGCCTGATGAACCAACAACTCTTCTTCCTGCAGGAGCCTGGGATTAGACAATCTGTTGAAGCAAGAAAGTTTATCCCTGTTCACCAAAGAGAAGTTTTGAAATGCAGCTTTCTCTTGCCATCTGCTAAACTGTCTCCATAATCTACTCATAATTTAGTTCTGCTTCCTCCACTGATGTTCAAATCACCATCCTCTGAACTACTAAAGTGGACTTTCAACTGGTTCTTCAACTCCCCTGGTCCACTAGACCTGTTCTAGGCAATAGAATTACTCCCAGTCTCACCTTCAGTTTATTCTCCATACTGAGCCCAAAGCACTGTTTGCCTAAATAAAGAATCTAAATGTCACAGTCATCTTTAAAATGCTTCCAGCTGCTCCTGCAGTATAACCCGAGTTCCACGGCTTGCATGACCAGGTCCTTCTCACCTCTCCACTTTCACCTCTCCCTCCTTTCCCTATGCTCTATACAGATAGACATTCTTTAACTTCCTTGGAAGTGGCAACATTTTTCTAATTCCTGATCCTTACTATATGCTTTTCCCTCTGTCTGAGATGCTCTTCCCTCCACGGTGATGAAGCCAAGCATTCAAGTTTAAGCATAAGCCTTTCCACAGCCACCCTGCTTCTGTCCATCAGGTTAGAGAGATTGAGGTCACCCCTCAGCAATATCCACCCCGCTTCTGGAATTAATTGTTACTCCATGTATATTGCCTCCTTAGACAAAGCTTCTATTTTATTAATCATTCTATTATCAGAGCATAGGTCAGCAGAGGAGGTACTAAATAAACAATTGTCAAATGAAGAACTTCCACTCTCCGTCTTTCCATCTGGTTAATTCTTACTTGTCATTCTAGCCTCAAGTGTCACTTTCCCCCTTCTTGAAGTCTACTGTACTCTAGTTTGGACTCAGCACACAGTGGTTCCCTCCGTCAGAGCCTCCATCTCACTGTGGTATAATTTGGTATAATTTTCTGTCTCTGCCATTTGAAGAAAAGACAGAAAGGGTGCTTACTTGACACATTATCTCCAGCTACCGTTATAATTTCCAGTACAGAATTAGTACCAATAAGTAACTACCAGGTACAAGAATAAATTCAGCAGAGCTTGCTGTCTAAGCTGGAATTTTGACATAGTCTGACAGGCAGACAAATCATGGTTAAGATAACCTTACATAAATTATCTTAATAAGAGGTACACAGTTTTGTTGACCTCTATGAGAAGTGTCTGCCATCCGTCTGTGCATGGAAGTGCATTGGAAAGCTCTTTTAGGGAGAGACTGGGTCATTTTCTAAAACCTCTCTGAATCTGCTTCAGTGCTCAAACAGGCTCTCAGACAAAGTCCAGAGTCCAACCACTCCAACCTAAGCATTATCAAGGGGCCCTTCACAATGACTATAAGGTTATTTTGTTTCCTGATACCCAGAGACCAAGTCAGACCCATGAGTCTTATTATAGTAATATCAGTGCAGAATGAGCAGGATCAATCCTAGTAAAACAAATAAGGTCCCTCAAAGAATACAGGTTTTGTTAGTATGTGGTCATGATGCATTCATATTTTTTCCCATCAACATTCACTGCCAAGGGAGGGATTAAATGCTGCATGTGCATGAAAATTGCATTCCTTACCATTGTTTTGAGAAGCATATGTTGTTATCTCTGTTTTCAAAGAAACTGAAGCTGGGAAGAGTTAAATAAATGGCATGGGATGCCAAACCTCATGTTCACGTAATTTGAAGCTTATGTTCTATTCTCCAAAATCCTCCCATGGACAGGCACAGTTATTTGTTAACCATCACAAAGAAGACTGCCACAAGAACCATCTCCCTGTCTTGGCCAGGCTCACTGTTCCTCACTTTTCCCTTCATTTACCCTTCATGAAGCCCTCAGATCCTCAGGAGGAGTCTTCATGTGTGCTCCTGTGTCATTCACCTCAGAAGCACCACAGCCTCCTGCCCAGAACTGCCCTCAATGTGCTAGTGTAAAGGTTTCTCCCTCCGTCAGCAGGGCCTGAGTCTCACTGCTTGGGGTCTAATGTCTTCTGAATTTTAGTCCAGGTGCCCTGCACTGCATGAGACCCAAATACAATTCCACAGGGGACATGGGCAGATGATTTCTTAGTTACTTCACTCCAGTCCCATTATCTGTCTCTCCCTGTGGCACTAGAGCAGCCTCCCTGTGCCTTGGCCCTTTCTTCCTTCCCCCAGCAACTCCTCAGTCATTGTGAAAATAGATTCCTATTGACTTATCCATGTCATCCTTTTAGGATTCACCTTGGAATATTGCTACTTAGTATCTTCTTACTACACTTGAAGGTTCCACCTAGATTCTGTATGAACATACAGAAACAGAAATGTCTGTTTGAACTACACACTACAAAGGACAATAAACTAAATAGGTCTCCCTAGTCTGTGTGCTTTAATTCAGTTCCTATACCCTTCACTCTCTTCCCTGAGGGGAGGTTATACTGTGGAAAACCCAAGCTCCAGAATTCTGTCCTGTCAGTGCAGTGGTGGTGACAATTTCCTTTCTCATCTGGGAGCTCGTGGGCATTCCTGTGTGATTCCCTCTGTGCCTACAGAGTGCTCTGCTATAGCACTGCTCTGGGAGGCACTTATGCGGTGGCCATCTACCATAGTCAATGAGAATAAACTTCTAGGATTTATGGGTGTCTCATATGTTCCCTGTGCAGTGGACTCACTTAGAACTATTGCTCTGACATTTCTGGTTCTATGAGAAGGCAGGCAGATAGCTCTCAGTCCTTCTTCTGAAACCCACTGAAAGGAGTGTAGCTTCTGTGCCAGCTGCCTTGGAGGGAGAGTGCATGAAAATTACCTCTGGAAATCAGTGGGGCAAAAGGGAGCAAATGTCCCAGAAGGAAGACAAGAGATAGTAACCTTGAGACCCAAGTGCAGACAGGTCTGTGGACAGATATCCCAGCTGCAAGGTTGAGAAAAAGTGCCAGGAAAGGACAGCATGGCCTGGGATCAGTGGAAGTTGTATCTGGGCTGAAGGCACCTGTGAGGGGAGAGGGATGTACACCAAAGCAGCTTTTCTGCTTCTGTGCCTTGGTCTGGTCTTATTTTGTTATGGCTTTGTCCCTGCAAGCATGTAGACCAATGTGGGACAGGGGGCCTTGATAAGCTTACTTCTGACACTCGGCCCCTTTCCTTTCTGGGGGGTGTTGTCATGGGGATTGCTACTGGTGAGCGCCGGTGATTCAAATGTCAGTGTGGGCCTTGTGGCATTTGGACACACACACACACACACAGACACACACACACACACACACACACACACACATACACACACTGCATTATTTCACAGCATTGATGAGTCCCTGAAATAAATCATCTAAATTATGCAGCTTGGTTTGTGTTGGAGATCTTTAATAATTTTACAATTTCCATCCAAGAAACCTATGAAGTGGCCCTGAAGCATTTATAGTGTTTGTTTGAATATTTAATAGGAGCTGCTGGAAACCTATTTTATCATGCACTACTTAGATTGGTAGGTGGCTTGCTGTTTTATTTGGAGAACGATATACTTGCTAATCTTGCTATACAAAAAATGCTTTTATAGAGAGGTAAAGTTATGTTTCCTAGGATGTTCCAGAATGGGGATCATTATTTAAATAGTGTAGGTTGGAAATTCAAACTGATAGAAACACCATCTATTATGAAGAGCTCCTTCCACTCTTCCTAGCCATCAGGGTGTCTACAAAGGTTGACCCTTTAACTTGGCCCCAGAAGTTTAAGATCCTTCACATTACAGGCACTAATGGGTCAAGGGAGGTCCTCTCCTGTAAGGCACTCTCCCTAGGGTGTGGCAAAGAGCAGAGTCAACCTGGAAAGAAAGCAAAATGAGACAGGGTATAGGGATCTGGGGGCTGGGAAAGAAGTCTGTGGTTTCTCTGTCACTTTGTTTCTCCACTTGTTTACAACAGAAACCATAAAATCCATAGGGCCAACATCAAGACGGAGGCAGAGAGAGAAGGCAGGAAAGAGGCTCATGGACTTGTCTTTTTTGGGGGAAAAGTCTGAAGTCTGACCCACTATTTTAAGAAGCCATCCAAGTGTGTATTTTCTAAAATATGCGTGGTGACATATCTGCATTTGTATCCAGGTTGTTATGTGTAGAGCTTCATCCTCTCAGCCTCAGGAATCTGACAGGGGTGGTGGCAGCCATGGGAACAAGTTGTGGAGATCTGGAGAATTCTGGCCATTTTTCTTTACTAAATCATGCCTAACATTTAGTGTTCTTGGCAAGTAAAATGGTTTATAATAAGGAAGGAACTCTGAAACATCAGGGTTTGTAAAAAGATAGAGCATATCAAGTTTTGGTCATCATGTATCCATGACACTCATTTCGTTTTTTATGTGACAGACTTTGTAGACAAATAAATGCCTGAGGAACATGACTGGAGTGAAGTGACAGTGTGGTCCCCGGGGCTTGCAAGGGATAACTGTGATGCCCTTTGGCCTGACACAGAAGTCAGGAAGGACAATGATCATGTGGGACAGAAGTAACTCTGTGAGAAGAATGGCTGGAAGCTGGGAGAGTCTGGTAGGGGCTCTGCTGAGTATTGAGGGAGCCAGTGTGGGTGCCTGAGATTAGCAGAGAGCTTCAGACTAAAAACTACGAGCCCTGACTGCCAACAATGAAACAGATGGCCCTTTGGAGAAATAATTATCCTGATACATACTCGGTGGGAAATCGACTCCTCAGCAAATTGAAGCATAGAGATTCTTGCAGACAGAAGCTTCTCCTCCATAACCAACTTCTAAATGTTTTCATAAGACACTTTCTGTTCATTATTTTGTCTTCACTCATCAGTGCCCCCTGCCTATGCCATGCCAGGCATGTTCTAAACCTGGGGACATGGCAGTGACTAAGTGAGACCCAGAGCCTGTCTTCACTAACTCCCCAGACTAAGACAAGTCACATTAGCAGGAGAGGAGGAATTGAGTGTACAAACATGAAATGTTAGGGGGTGCTTGGCTGGCTCAGTTAGTAAAACATATGACTCTTGATCTTGGGGTTTTGAGTTCGAGCACCACGTTAGGTGGGAAGATTACCTAAAAAATAAGATATTTTGGGGGTGCCTGGGTGACTTAGTCGGTCAAGCATCTGACTTCAGTTCAGGTCATGATCCTACAGTTCATGAGTTCAAGCCCCACATCAGGCTCGGTGCTGACAGCTCGGAGCCTGGAGCCTGCTTCGCATTCTGTGTCTCCATCTCTCTACCCTTCCCCTGGTCGTGGTTTGTCTCTCTGTCTCTCTCAAAAATAAACAAACATTTAAAAAACAAAACAAAACAAAACAAAATAAATAAAATAAAATATTTTAAAAGCAAACAACCGTGAAATGTTAGGTCAGGATCACTCAAACAATGTGACAAGGCTCTGGGTATCATAGTAAACTTTTCAGCCTTGGAGATTAAATAGTTGCTAACAAAAGCAATTTATTTAACATTCTGCTAAGACAATAGAGACAGTGTGGGGCTGGATTTGACTGGTTTCATTTCACTCATTAAGAAGGGAAAGGTGGGGCGCCTGCATGGCTCAGTCAGTTAAGTGTCTGACTTCGGCTCAGGTCATGATCTCACAGTTGGTGGGTTTGAGCCCAAGTAGGGCTCTGTGCTGACTGCCAGCTCAGAGCTGGAGCCTGTCTTCGGATTCTGTGTCTCCTTCTCTCTCTGACCCTCCCCTGCTCATGCTGTCTCTGTCTCTCTCTCAAAAATAAATAAAATATTAAAAATAATTTTCAGTGGGAGGAGGCAAGATGGCGGAGAAGTAAGGAGCTCCGTACTTGCACTCGCGCCCATACATCACACAGAAAAGATCTGAAGCCATTGGAAACCATACAAAACCTGAGAGACTGGGAGAAAAAAGGACGCAGAATCCACTGAGAAAGCCTTCTAACGTGAGTGCGAACCGGGGAAGGTAAAATCAGCCCGGGATCGGAGCCTCCAGGGTGGGAGGCGATCCCCCTCTACCCTCTACGGGGAGTGAGAGGGGAAAAGGGGAGAGTCCGAGACAGAAAAATCTCCGCTCGGTGCATAGAAAGACCGTACTTGCCAAATATCTGCACACCAGGTCCCCTCGCGACAACTGGTCCTGGGGGAGGCTGAGCACACAAACTGCTTCTTTGTGCCGCTCCTGGAGGTGGGGTTTTAAAGCGGAGCGGATGCGCCTGCCGCCATTGTAGCTCCAGGGCGGCTGGGATCCCTGAAAGAGACGCGCAGACACCGGGCATCCGCGCTGCTGGCTGGTTGGAACTCGAGAGGGAAGGCAAAAAGCTAAAAACTGGAAATTTGCCTGTGAGTTCGTGTTTCGGGTGACGAGCCATAGAGAGACCCGGTTTTCCTCACTCCAGCGGCGGCGCGCTTGCCGCCATTGTAGCTCCAGGGCGGCTGGGACCCCTGAAGGAGACGCGCAGACACCAGGCGTCCGCGCTCCTGGCTGGCTGGAACTCGAGAGGGAAGGCAAAGAGCTAAAAACTGGGAAATTTGCCTGTGAGTTCGTGTTTCGGGTGACAAGCCATAGAGAGACCCGGTTTTCCTCACTCCAGCGGGCTCAGGCTACGCGGACGCTGCAGGCAAGCCCCCGCGCATGCGCACCAGAGCCGACCAGAGAAGAAAGCAGCGATCCTGACTCCGCCCCCAGAGCTCAGCAGGGAGCCTGGAATAGCCCGAGGGGGTTGTCTGGGAAGCTGTGTCTAAGGCAACTTCAGCGGGGCGCGGGCTGGGATTTGGAGATTGGAACTGGCCTGGGTTGAAGAGTGCAACCAACTTCGGCTGCGTCCCCGGAACGGGGAGTTGACACGCCAAAAAAAAAAAAAAAAGCGAGCTGCAGCGCGGGGTTCAAGAAGGGACTGGAGCACCGTCACTCTCCTTCCCACAATCACCAAGGCAGAACCCCCGCCTGAGGCATCGGATCACGCCACGCCCATCCCTGCCTGAGAGGTGCCCTCCTCCCTTTTTTTTTTCTTTTTCCTTTTTTTTCCTTTTTTTTTCTTCTTTCTTTTTTTTCCCCCTTTCTTTTCTCTTTTTTTCTTCTTTTTCTCTTTTCTCGCTTTTTTCCCCAAAACACTGACCTGATTAACTCTGGTCGCCAGCTTGCTTAAACAATCACAACAAGTCCATTCTGTAGATGTAAATTCTACACCTACCGACTTTTTCAGCTATTTCTCTCAGGAGTAATTAGACTATATAGTTTCTCTGGATAATTCCAGCATCCTTCTCTCACCTATCCAACCACATTCTACCCTTTACCTCTTTGAAAAAAGTTTCTTATCCCTTCTGCCTGTTCATTCTATTTCCAAATCTGCCTTGTCTCACCCTGCATTCTCTCTTTTTCTCTATGCTCTTCAACCAGCACTGCATACACATGGCTATTTAACTGTAGCTGGGAAATCCAGGTATATGCTTTAAACCGTTCTTTGTCCATCGGTTTTCTTCTTTTTTCCTTTTCTTTTCCCCTTTTTGACCCCTTTATGTATTTTATGCTCCCTATTCGCCCTCCCTCCTCCATCCTTTCTATTAACTTTTTCGTTTTACCTCTCGCTTTGCATGTTAGTTGAATCAGCCTGTGCGTTTGTGTGCTCCTGCTCCCTGTGTGTCTGTCTGTCTGTTTTCTTTTCCAGGGCTACCTCAAGAAACAAGCTAGAGTACACAAGGTGAAGAGTCCCAAATATCACTACGAATAGGAAAATAAAATAACTAAGGTCCCAACAAGAGTGACCGAGGGATACCATTCAAAAAACAATCTCTGAAAGGATAGGCCCTGGAAAGTCAAAGAGTCTTCTTGGATATAGCAGTGCTCATAGAAACAGAGAGCATAACAGGTCTTTAAAACCAACAAGAGCCGGAAAGCTAACTAAAATGACGAAACGAAAGAGCTCTCCTCCAAAGAAACTCCAAGAAGAAATGACAGCTAATGAACTGCTCAAAACAGATATCAGCAGCATAAGTGAACAAGATTTTAGAATAATAATGGTGAAATTAATAGCAGGGCTTGAAAAAACATAGGGGACATCAAAGAAACTATGGCTACAGACAGAATGGAAAATAAAAATAGGCATGAAGAATTAAAAAATGCGATAAATGAGATCCATAATAAATTAGAGGCCTCCAATGCACGGATTGAAGAGGCAGAAAGGAGAATAAGTGATTTAGAAGACACCATTCTAGAAAAACAAGAAGCTGACAAAAAAAGAGACAAACTGATCCAGGAACAGGAAAGAAGAATTCGAGAGCTCAGCGACACAGTCAAACGCAACAATATCCGTATCATAGGAATCCCAGAAGAGGAAGAGAGAGGGAAAGGTGCTGAAGGAGTCCTGGAACAAATTATAGCAGAGAACTTCCCCGACCTGGGGAAGGAAGTCAATGTGGAAATACAAGAGGCTCAGAGGACTCCTCTCAGACGTAACTTGAATCGATCTTCTGCACGACATATCGTAAAAATGGCAAAATACAAGGACAAAGAGAGAATTTTGAAAGCAGCTAGGGAGAAAAGGGCCCTCACATACAAAGGGAAACCCATCAGAGTGGTGACAGACCTATCTACTGAAATGTGGCAGGCCAGAAAGGAATGGCAAGAGATCTTCAATGTGATGAACAGTAAAAATATGCAGCCAAGAATCCTCTATCCAGCAAGCCTGTCATTCAAAATAGAAGGAGAGATCAAAACCTTTCCAAACAAACAGAAATTGAAAGAATTTGTCACCACGAAGCCAGCCCTACAAGAAATCCTGAGGGGGATGCTCTGAAGGAAAGGTTGCAAGGAACAAAGATTCCAGAGACACCACCACAAACATGAACCCTACAAAAGATACAAAGACTCTAAACCCACATATTTCAATAATAACACTGAATGTAAATGGGCTGAATGCTCCAATCAAAAGATATAGGTTGCAGAATGGATTAAAAAACAAAATCCATCTATATGCTGTCTACAAGAAACTCATTTTAGACGGGAAGATACCTTCAGATTAAAAGTAAGGGGATGGAGAAATATATATCATGCTACAGGAAATCAAAAGAAAGCCGGAGTAGCGATACTTATATCAGACAAACTGGACTTTAAATTAAAGACAATCACAAGAGATGAAGAAGGGCACTACATAATAATTACAGGGTCCATCCATCAGGAAGAACTAACAATCATAAATGTCTACGCACCGAATATGGGAGCACCTAAATATCTAAAACAATTAATCACAAACAGAAACAATCTTATAGATAAGAATGTGCTAATAGCAGGGGACTTTAATACTCCGCTTACAGCAATGGATAGGTCAACCAGACAGAAAATCACTAAAGAAATAATGGACTTGAAAGATACATTGGACCAGATGGACCTGACGGATATATTTAGAACTTTACATCCTGAGGCCAGGGAATTTACTTTCTTCTCAAGTGCGCATGGCACATTCTCCAAGATAGATCACATACTGGGACATAAAGCAGCCTTCAAGAAATATAAAAGAATAGAGATCATACCATGCACACTGTCAGATCACAATGCTTTGAAACTTGAAATCAATTACAGGAAGAAGTCTGGAAAACTTCCAAAAACATGGAGGTTAAAGAACACCCTTCTAAAGAATGAATGGGCCAATCAGGCAATTAGAGATGAAATTAAAAAATATATGGAAACAAATGAAAATGAAAACACAACAATCCAAAATCTATGGGATGCGGCAAGGCAGTCCTAAGAGGAAAGTACATTGCTCTCCAGGCCTATTTCAAGAGATTAGAAAAAGCGCAAGTCCAAAATCTAACAGCTCACCTAAAGGAACTAGAGGCAGAGCAACAAGAACGCCCTAAACCCAGTAGAAGAAGAGAAATAGTAAAAATTAGAGCAGAAATAAACAACATCGAGACCAAAGAAACAATTGAACAGATCAATGAAACCAAGAGTTGGTTTTTTGAAAAAGTAAACAAAATTGACAAACCTCTAGCCAGACTTATCCAAAAGAAAAGAGAGAGCACCCAAATAGACAAAATTATGAATGAAAATGGACTTATTACAACCAACCCCTCAGAAATACAAGCAATTATCAGGGAATACTATGAAAAATTATATGCCAATAAATTGGACAATTTAGAAGAAATGGACAAATTCCTAAACACACACTCACTACCAAAATTCACACGGGAAGAAATAGAAAACCTGAACAGACCCATAACAAGTGAAGAAATTGAATCAGTGATCAAAAATCTCCCAACAAATAAGAGCCCTGGACCTGATGGCTTCCCTGGGGAATTCTACCAGACATTTAAAACAGAATTAATCCCAATTCTTCTCAAGCTATTCCAAAAAATAGAAAGCGAAGGAAAACTCCCGGACTCATTTTATGAAGCCAGCATCACACTGATTCCCAAGCCAGACAGAGATCCAGCAAAAAAAGAGAACTACAGGCCAATATCCTTGATGAATACGGATGCAAAAATTCTCAACAAGATCCTTGCAAATCGAATCCAGCAGCATATAAAAAGAATCATCCACCAAGATCAAGTGGGATTCATTCCTGGGTTACAGGGCTGGTTCAACATTCGCAAATCAATCAATGTGATACATCATATCAATAAAAGAAAAGATAAAAACCATATGATCCTGTCAATAGATGCAGAAAAAGCATTTGACAAAATACAGCATCCCTTCTTAATAAAGACTCTCGAGAAAGTTGGGATAGAAGGAACCTACTTAAACATCATCAAAGCCATCTATGAGAAGCCTTCAGCTAACATCATCCTCAACGGGGAAAAACTCAGAGCTTTCCCCCTGAGATCAGGAACACGACAGGGATGTCCCACTCTCACCACTGCTGTTTACCATAGTGCTGGAAGTCCTAGCATCAGCCATCAGACACCAAAAGGAAATCAAAGGCATCAGAATTGGCAAAGAGGAAGTCAAACTTTCACTCTTCGCAGATGACATGATACTCTACATAGAAAACCCGACAGACTCCACCAGAAGCCTACTAGAACTGATCCAAGAATTCAGCCAAGTTGCAGGGTACAAAATCAACGTACAGAAATCGGTTGCATTTTTATACACCAACAATGAAGCAACAGAAAGAGAAATCAAGAAACTGATCCCATTCACAATTGCACAAAAAACCATAAAATACCTTGGAATAAACCTAACCAAGGATACAAGAGATCTGTATGATGAAAACTATAGAAAACTTATGAAGGAAATTGAAGAAGACACAAAGAAATGGAAAAACATTCCATGCTCATGGATAGGAAGAATAAATATAGTTAAGATGTCATTACTACCTAAGGCACTCTACACATTCAATGCAATTCCAATCAAAATTGCACCAGCATACTTCTCAAAACTAGAACAAACTATCCAAAAATTTGTATGGAACCACAAAAGACCCCGAATAGCCAAAGTAATCCTGAAAAATAAAACCAAAACGGGAGGGATCACCATCCCAGACTTTAGCCTCTACTACAAAGCTGTCATCATCAAGACAGTATGGTATTGGCACAAAAACAGACACATAGACCAATGGAACAGAATTGAGAACTCAGAAGTGGACCCAAAAGTATACAGCCAACTGATCTTTGACAAAGCAGGAAAGAATATCCAATGGAAAAAAGACAGCCTTTTTAAGAGATGGTGTTGGGAGAACTGGACAGCAACATGCAGAAGAATGAAACTAGATCATTTTCTCACACCATGCACAAAAATAAACTCAAAATGGATAAAGGACCTGAACGTGAGACAGGAAACTATCAACACCCTAGAGGAGAAAGCAGGAAACAACCTCCTTGACCTCCACCGCAGCAACTTCTTACTTGACACATCCCCAAAAGCAAGGGAATCAAGAGCAAAAATAAACTGTTGGGACCTCCTCAAGATTAAAAGCTTCTGCACAGCCAAGGAAACAACCCAGAAAATTAATAGGCAACCAACGGAATGGGAAAAGATAGTTGCAAATGACATATCAGATAAAGGGTTAATATCCAGAATCTACAAGGAACTCACCAAACTACACGCCGAAAAACAAACAACCCAGTGAAGAAATGGGCAGAAGATATGAACAGACACTTCTCCAAAGAGGACATCCAGATGGCCAACAGACACATGAAACGATGCTCAGCATCCCTCCTCATCAGGGAAATACAAATCAAACCACACTGAGATACCACCTCACGCCAGTCAGAGTGGCTAAAATGAGCAAATCAGAGAACTCTAGATGCTGGCGAGGATGTGGAGAAACGGGCACCCTCCTACACTGTTGGTGGGAATGTAAACTGGTACAGCCCCTCTGGAAAACAGTGTGGAGGTTCCTCAGGAAACTAACAACAGAACTCCCCTATGACCCAGCAATAGCACTGCTAGGAATTTACCCAAGGGATACAGAAATGCTGATGCATAGGAGCACATGTACCCCAATGTTCATAGCAGCACTTCCACAATAGCTAAAACCTGGAAAGAGCCTAAGTGTCCATCAACAGATGAATGGATCAAGAAGATGTGGTTTATCTATACCATGGAATACTACATGGCAATGAGAAACAATGAAATCTGGCCATGTGTAGCAACATGGATGGACCTTGAGGGTGTTATGCTGAGCGAAATAAGTCAGGCAGAGAAAGACAAATATCATATGTGTGCACGTATAGGAGGATTAGGAGGAACTTAACAGAGGACCAAGCGGGAGAAGAAGGGCGGAAATGGTGGGGAAAGGGAGAGAGGCAAACCATGAGAGACTCTTGAATGCTGACAAAAACTGAGGACTGATGGATGTGGGGGGGAGGGGGATGGGCATGGAGGAGGGCACTTGTGGGGATGAGCACTGGGTGTTATGTGGAAACTAATTTGACAATAAACTATTTGCAAAAAAAAAAAATAATAATTTTCAAAAAAGAGAAGGGAAAGGTGATTATTCCTACTGTGTGTGTTCTAGAGAGATTGAGAGGACATGTACAACTGTTCTGTAAACTAACAAATATATTTTACAGTAAAATGAGCATATACACGTTAAATAAATAGAATCATGTATATGTATTTTTAATCCTGATATATGGTATGATCCTTTAAAATCCAACCATGTCTAATTGATCTTTAAAACCACAATATAGGGGCACCTGGGAGTCTCAGTCAGTTGAGAGTCTGACTCTTGGTTTCAGCTCAGGTCATGATCTCTTGGTTTCGTGAGTTTTGCCCCACATTGGGCTCTGTGCTGACAGTGCAGAGCCTGCTTGGGATTCTCTGTCTCCTCTCTGTCCCTCCCCATGCACACTGTCTCTATCTCTCTCTTATTATTAAAATAAATTCATTTATTATTAAAATAAATTAAGTACAGTTTAAAAACACAATATACATGCTGCCAAAGGCCCTTTTTATAGTTTTCTTTTTTGGTAACAAATAATGTATGAATAATGTAACTCACATATAATGAGTAAGGCATGCACCTTCAGCTCTGGAATGTAATTAAAGCACTCCTTGTAGCATCTTAAAATAAAATCTGTGAACCCTCAGTAACTTTCTCTCTGTTATACTCCTTCTGCCTCCAGCCCCTCCCACCCAGTAAGTCCCTGGGTTCTTATATGCTTCCAAATGTTCCAAGCACCAAGGCTCAATCTTATCACTCCAGTCAGGGAGGCATACTGTTCAGCAGTGACCTGCACTCTACACATGGGGAGAATCCCTCACCATCAGGCACAGGCAGTGCCAGGAAACCTCTGCTGGTAAATGGAGACCACTGCACTCCATTGACTCTGGGGTCCCACCCCAAGCCCCCAAGTCACCACAGTGCTGGAACCTGGGCAGGCTGGAATGGCAGCTGGAGTGGGAGCTCCAGCTCAGGTACTGTGGGGAGGCCTTCAACACAGCTGGACCTGACTTTCATCTCTTGTGACCACACCATGACGAGGCCCCTCCCAGCCCTGAGGGCCCCAGGTAGGACTAATATCCATCCACACCTAGTTTTGATGTTCAAGTACGATTGCTCATAGTGTCACGACTCTACATCACTCGGAACCACTGTTTCTAAAATAGCCTATCCCCTGGACACAGATGATCATGAGCCCCTAGACCCCAGGGTCACACTGACTATTGGTTGTTTTTGATTCTGGGCCATCTCTGCTGTCAGCTTGCCTTTTCATCTTGTTCAAACATTGAGAATTTTACTTCAGGGGCCCTGTTCATCTCTGTCCACCTAGAATTTGCGCAGGCTGATCCCAGGCCATCAGGCTGTCCCCAATAGGTGTCAATTTCTTTGAATCTCAGGCAAAGGAATGAGGGATCCTATCCCTTCCTTTCCCTAAAGCCCCTGGGCTCTGAACATTTGCCCACCCTCCCAAGCAAGCTGCCAGCTTTGCATAGGAATAGGAATAGTTTCTTAACAGAGAATAATGCACTAAGGCCCTTACTCAGCAGATTTCCCCACTATTTTTAATATTAGAATGGTTTATTTTATGTATATGTCTACCAATTTCCTCAAGAATCTTTATCATGTTCTTTAAAAAGGCAATGGGAATAAAAATAGTTATCTTTTCTGATTCCAGAGCCTCGGGAGGTATTGGGACCAGAACAGACATGAGGCAGTCCAACCCCTACACTCAGTAGTGTGGTACCTAATGGACACCACCACCTGCAGCCAGTGGAGGGCAGTTCAGAGAATGGCCATCCAGCCACTCCTGTTATTTATCTGGATGCATCAGGTGATTTTGATGCCAGTGAATGTGACCTGGAGTCTGGAGGTGAGGACAGCAGCCTTGGGCATTTTATTGAATACCGCCTTGGCATCCATTCAGAAATCCCAGCAACTCCCAATGGGTGCACATGTCAGCAGTGCACATGGAAGTGGTTCATAAACTGTAGAGTACTAAACAAATGTGAACAGCAGTTACAGTTCTATCATTGATAATACTCAGGAGAAATCAGAGCTCTCTCATCAACAGTCTGGCTTTCTGGAAAGCCGCGAATATAACACACACACAGCTGCGCATTTAGCTCTTTGGAGACTCTCAGGCCTGGTTCCCCAGTACCATTGCCTGTGTTTCTCAGGTAAGTTATGTACACATTCCCTTGTCAGTTCCTCAAGGAGGTTCATGCTCATCCCCATCACCATCCCTGTTAACATTTGCCAGGTGCTCTCTCTGGCTGGAGCTCTTCGTAGATGAACTTTTTCACACCTCGCCAGAGCCTCGGAGGTGGAGCTATTATTAGCTCATCTCTGTTCTTCAGTTGAAGCACTTTGCTCACCGTTAAAAGGGAGAATGCAAGTATAAGGCAAGTACAAGTCCTCGCACACAGGAAGAGGGGGAGGAGCTGGACTCGTGGTCAGAAGAGGAGTTACCACTTACCTACCTGTGAGCTCTGAGCACTGTGAACTATCCTGACCAGGAGAAATCACTGCCTCCTCCTCCTGCCTTTTGTTGTGCTGTTTCCTAAACACACACACACACACACACACACATACATACACACACACACACACACACACACACACACACACACACACAAAGTGTTATTATGATTTTTAATAAGAAATATATATTTAACTTTCATCCTCTTTCTGGCACAGAGCCCCTAAAACATTAGGAATTTCCTGAGGTTTGAGGACAACTAAGGTGTCCTTTGTTATGTTAATAGTGACTTTCAGAACCAGAACAAGGCTGTTTGCTAGGGAGAGCCAACCCTGTGATTAAAGGGTTGAAACTGTCAATCCCACCCCTGACCTCAGAAGAGGGGAGTGGAGCTGAGGTTGAGTTCAGTGACCCAGAGCCGATAAATTAATCAATGGTGCCTCTGTAAAGAAGCCTCCGTAAAAACCCATAAGGACTGTTCAGAGAGCTTCTGCACTGGTGAACGCGTGTTGGTGCTTGGAGGGTGTAGCACCTGACAAAAATGGAAGCTTCACGTCCTTTCCCTGAACCTCACTCTATGCATCTTCCACCTGACTGTTCCTGTGTTATATCCTCGTATGGTAATCTGGTGATCTAGTAAAACGTGCTGAGTTCTGTCAGCCTTTCTAGCAATAGTTAAACCAAGGAGGGGTATGATGGGAACCTTTGCTCTGTAACCTGTGTGTCAGAACACAGGTAGCAATGGGGGCTCATGTGTATCATCTGAATTGGGGGGATGGCAGTATTGTGGGAATGAGCCCTCAATCTGTGGAATCTGATGCTATCTCTGGGTATATAGTGTCAAAACTGAGTTGAATTTTAGGAAACAAAAATAGTGTCCTGAGAATTGCTTGTATGTGTGGGGAAATTCTCCCTCCCACACATTGGAATTGACTCTAGGAACCCAAAATATATATACACACACACACACACACACACACACACACACACACTACCTCAGCATTCCCTGCCCAGGCTTAAATGTCCCTCCTCTGTGCTTCCCAGACCCTCTGCTTCTCCTGCAGAGACTATAAGGATGCAATCTAGATTGTAAGACCCTGAGAACATATACACTCTTCCCTGTGCATTTCTGTGAATCCATACTTAGCACAAGGATCTTCTTATAGGAGATGGCTGTATGATTTTTAACTTAAATTATCTGATGCTTGGGAGAAGAATAAGGAGTATGTAAGTTGAACTTTGCATATTTATTCATTGATTAACCACATGAACATTGAGTAATTGAGCACTGAATGTGCTGACTGCCAGCTCAGAGCCTGGAGCCTGTTTCAGTCTGTGACTCCCTCTCTCTCTGACCCTCCCCTGCTCACGCTGTCTCTCTCTCTCCTAGAAATAAATAAAACATTAAAAAAAATAAAAATAAATAAAAAGACAGGAGGCCACAACCCTCTTTTGCACATACTGCAACTACTAATTTATTCTCCATCTCTGTACTTTGTTATTTCAAAAAAATAGTGGATCAACTAAATAATAGAGTACATAACTTTTGAGATTAGCATTTTTCACTTAACATTATTCCTTAAGTTTCATTCAAGTAGTTGCATATCAATAGTTTCTTGCTTCTATGGCTCAAAAGTAGCCTATGGTGTGGATTATTGCAGTCTATTTAACCATGTATCCAGTGAGTCATTTCCAGATTTGGCTACTATGAACACAGCTGCCAAGTATTTTCTTAATCTCCTTTGAGACTTTCTATTTGACCCAAGGATTACTTAGAAAGAAGTATGCTGCTTAAATTCTATGTGTTTGAAGATGTCTCTGTTGTCTTTCTTTGATAGACTTCTACTTTGTTTCAATACTGATTATAAAACATACTCTATATGATTTCCATTCTTTTAAATTAGTTAGGGATTATTTTGTGACTCAGGATATGTTACATTATTAATAAAACTTTGAACACTTGTGTAAAGTTTTGATGGAAAAATAAATTTTTCTTTCTCTGGGAACAATCCCTTGATGTATAAGCACTTGTATAGAATGTAGATTCTTCTGCTGTTGTGTAGAACATTCTGTAAATATTAAATTAGACCCTTTTGTGCAATGTTGTTGTGATCTTCTCTCTGATTTTTTTCTAGTAATTCTATGGATTGCAGAGAGAGGAGTGTTTAATTCCCCAACTACAAATGTGCATTAGCTGACTTCTTCTGTCAGCTGTCAGATGTATTTTAGAGTCATAATGTTTGGTACATACACATTTATTGCTCTTCTAAGCCTCTTCAGTTGCTCTGTTCTTATCCTGCTCTTTTGGCTAAAGAGAACAGAATTTTTAAAGTTGTTTGTCTACATCTGCTAGAAGTTCTAGCCTTCAATATTAGCCCAGGATAGACCAAAACCAACAAATACTTCTATTTAAACATGTTTATTTCATTTTCACTAATGTTAGAAGCTAAGTAATGAAAATAACATCCATAAGTAAAATGACATTACTTTGACTTTTTCCTCCACTCTCCCAGGGAAGAGAAGGATTGTTTTCCCTTTACCCAGATGAATCAGGGGATTAGAAATGCCTGGGAGGCAAAGAAATGGGTGTTCTAACTCCTTGGCTAGAGACTTGCTGAGAAACAAGGAACCATTGTTTGCATTTGTCTTTATGGGTGGAGATGTTTTGTGGATATTACAAGTCAAGAATAACACTGTAGGGAGGGTTGAGAAACTGGAGCTAACCATTATCAAGTAAATTTAGGATGTCATCTCTAGGATTTATGTTCTGACCTGATAGTGCCCATGTTAGAGTTGGTACTACTACACTCTGTCGTCCCCCACATAGTGACCTATAAATTTCTTCTGTGTCCTCAGACTGCATGCTCCCTACAGATAGAGAGCCAACTGCATGCATATATGTACCCAAGCACCATGGAGGGTCCACTACATGTATTGCAGACTGCTGAATTGAAGTTTCTACTGAAATGTGTAAAAGAAGAAATGCAATCATTCCAAAGGAGCTGCCAGAACATGTGAGGGTTTGTAAAGAATGCTGGCTATAGGACTCTTGAAATCACTTACCCATCATTGGAATATAAAAGGTTAGCTGATTGGGAATTCGAAAGAACTTTGGTAGGGGATGTACTTGGAGAGAGCTCCTGGAGCCTGTGAGTCTCATTCTTCAAACTAATGAAGAAGTTCAAAACAGAAAATCAGGTCTTGTTTAACCCTTTCCAGTAGAATCAAATGGGGGCAAATAGGCCTCAAAAAACAAAACAAAACAAAAACAAAAACAGAAACCCCCCTTGAGATCCATCTACTACTAGTAGTAGATAAGGATGAAGAAACAAACCAACAAATGAAAAACACTTGATGAATATGGATTATGCAGGTCATATGAGTCAAAGAAATCACAGGTGAGAGACCTGTCAAGGTGATGGTTTAAGAGAGGGGAATTAGTTTGAATATCCTCTGAGCCCAGAATACAAGACCAATCTACATCATGAAATTTTTGAAAGAATTTTCTTGCTCCTTTAGCTCTCCTTCTCCTAGTTCCTCTTTCTTAGCAAAGCCATGGGTAGAGGGGAGTGGACAGACATAGATCAGACCACACCTCACCCTAAGAAGGCAGGATGACCATGTAGGCAGGATGGCCCCCAGGAGGGAATTGCGAAAAGGTCTTATTTTTAAATGTACTCAGAAGCTTGGATTAATACCTGAAATTATAAATTTTAATTACTGAATTACACAGTGTTGGGTAACTTAGAGTGACCATAAGAAATCCTATTAACGAGGGCATCTGGGTGGCTCAGTCAATTAAGCATCTGACTCTTAATATTGGCTCAGGTCATGAGTTTGAGCCCTGTGTTTGAATCCCTGCTTGGGACTCTCTCTCCCTCTCTCTGTGCTCCCACCTCTCTCTCCCTCTCTCTCTCAAAATAAATGAATAAACATTTAAAAAATTTAAGAAAGCTCAGGACTCCTGGGTGGCTCAGTTGGTTAAGCATCCAACTTCAGCTCAGGTCATGATCTCACGGTTTGTGAGTTCAAGCCCTGTGTAGGGCTCTGTGCTGACAGCTCAGAGTCTGGAGCCTTCTTCTGATTCTGTGTCTCATTCTTTCTCTGCCTCTCCCTCGCTTGTGCTCTGTCTCTCTCTGTCTCTCAAAAATAAATAAATGTAAAAAAGTTAAGAAAGTTCATCAACAAAGAATGCCAGGAAAATCTTTGTCTCCACAACAGTGGAGGAGATATTTTGCATAAATATAAACAGGAAGTGAGAGACAAAAATCATAATACTTTCTCATTACAGCTAAAGGTTTTACTAAGTCCTGAATGTTCTGCCATTTACAGAGAGCCTTCCATGTGCTAGGTACCATATTGAGAGCTTTAGGAATGAAATGTAATCTTCCTAGGAACTCTTGTCAGTGTTATTGTCCCCCCTGTATATGGGAGTCAACAAGCTCCAAGATATGTAACTTGTCTAAGACTTACAGATAGGAAGTGACAAAGTGATTGACTCAAGTCTGTTTGGCTCCAAAGATTGTGAACTGGCAGTCATTTCTTTAACAAGTAACTATTGGACATTTCCTATTTGCCATTTTAGGTACTGAGGAAATCATAATAAGCAGAATTACACATTATCCATCTTCTTATGGAGCCTGTAGATTAGTGGGTAAGTGAGACATGAATAAAATAGAAATACTAAAGACAGGGGTTCCTGGGTGACCCAGTCAGTTAAGCATGCAACTTGATTTTGGCTCAGGTCATGATCTCACCATCATGAGATCAAATGCCTTGTGGGGCACTTGATCTGGGCATGCTTAAGATCTGGAGCCTGCTTAAGATTCTCCCTCTCCCTCTCCCTCTCTGACCCTCCCCTGCTCATGTGCACATTCTTGTTCTTTCTCAAAATTAAACAAACAAACGAATAAATGATAAATACTTAAAAAATACTACTCAAGACAAGTAAGTACATGATGATGAAGTTAGATAAGTGCTTCAAAGGAAATGAAGGTGGTTCTAGGTAAAGAAGATCTCTGGCTTTAGATCAGGGAGACCTCTTAATGGGAAGATGAGAATATAACTGGGCAGGAGAAAGAAGGGAATGGAGATCATTCCTGTCAGTGGGAAAAACACACGCAAGAAATGGAGGAAATTTTGGATCTTGAAGATCAGAAACTGGAGCCAGAAGAAGACCCAGGAGGCTGGAGAATAGCAAAGGAGGGGAAGACTGGCATCATGAAAGGAAGCTGAAGACCCCTGCAGGGTACAGGTATGGGGCCTTCTTGTTGATGGCAAGGAGTTTAGTCTTTGTCTTAAAAGTCTGCCATTGCTTTCTTTCCATCTTGCAACTGAGACTTTAGGTCTACCAGCTCATTGGATTCCTTTTCAGGTAGGTGTGAGGTCCACATTGGGGGGTCGATACATCATATAGATAAAGAGCAGAGGCTCTGACAGGTGCCAAGACAGACCTGGCTCTGCCATTTGTTAGCCATGAGACTTTGGTCTTGTTGAGCTACCTCTTGACCATCAGTTCTCTCACTTTATTATGGGAACATTAATAGTGCCTATTTGGTAAGGTCATAATGAAGAATGAATTAGATTATGTAAAGCAAGTTGCACCCAATCATCCCAGCCTGTAAATGTCCAATAGACATTAGTTATTGTCCCTATATTGTGCTCAAGGAGACCATATAGGGACTCTTCTCTTTTGGCTTCTAGGAAACTATTGTATGACTTTTTTAAGCCACCAGGGGCACAACAATTAAATTTTGGAATAGGAAGCACCTTTTTTGGCTTACTAATGAGAGAATACATTTCTGAGCACACATTTGCCTCTATTCTCCTTATGTGAAGTACAAACTTCCTTCTAGGGCATTCTGTCCTGCCACACCATTGTGACATTGGGAAATAAAAACATAAAATCAGATTTATTAAAAATATACAGGGTATACAGGGCAGCCAAATCCGAGAAAGGATAAGAACACATCAGATATCCCCTCTCAGCATAAAAACCCAGGCACGCCTGTGTCAAGAAGGGATTGGGAATAGATCAAGAAAGGAAGCGAAATATTAACAAAAGGTAGAGAGTAGTAGTATTTTGTCACTCTGATATCAGCAAACATTAGGAAATGTATGAGACTTTTTCAAAAAAAATTCTGAAGTTTAGAATTAAGACCAAGAGACTAAAAAAAAAAACTGGAAGAACCAAGATAGGGAGAACATAAGAACGATATTTATGAGTATAATTACATCCTTTTCCATCCATCTAGATTTACTAATATTATTGATAAGCCTTGCATTGACCAAATATCTGCTATGTTCTAGAACCTGTGCTTTATGCTTTACACTTCAGGATATAACAGAAAAACATATTTTGTAGATCATAGAAATATCTCATTTTTCATCTAAATTTTCATCAATGCTTAGGAGAATGACACTGAAGTGATCTTCAATATTTTCTGACCATTAATTTCTTATGTACATCAATGATTAAACCTACTAATAGGATTATTGTTGAGAGAAATATATGGCCATCAGGTCAGATTCTAGTATTATTGGAATGCAAACCCATTAAGGGTAGGTTGGGCTAGGTTGGGTGCTATGAGCATTGTTTAAAATAGAGCTCAGCACAGACTGTGAGGATGATACCCAAGGCTTGGCAGAGCACCTTTCCTGAACATGGCCACACCCCCACCACTATGATCTCCATACCAACCTGGAGTGTCTGAATGATCCATCTCTTTTTCACATTGAGGACTGTGATGATTCCTCTATGACGAGCACATTGCATAGAGCATGGGCTCAAGACATTTTTATCAAGTGAAATGCAATCACTAATATGAAATTTCAGAGCCATGACTCAATTTATAGTCATGGCAACTGGAAGTGACCCCAGACATTGATGACAATAGAAAAGTACACAGAGTTAGCAGGAAGGGCAACCCAAGTGTGGTGTAGGTGGTCAATGGAAAGCCACTGGTAGCAGTTCTATTAGCAGATGTGTGCATGCCCTACAGCTAACTCTATGTCTCTTAAACTGCTCATAGACTTACACTTCTAGCCAGATTAAGTAACAGAGACTGAATTTACTCTCCTGCATAAAGAAAGCTAACAACAATAACAGTAAAAGTAGACAAAGTAAGAAACAGTGGTCTTCAAGATACCATATATCTGGAAATAAAATCTGGATCATATAGTAAATACGTATTTAGCTTTCTAAGAAACTGCTAAACTGTTTTCCAAAATGGTTGTACCACTTTCTTACCTTCTTTTTAAACACACTTTTTCAGTAGCATATTTGAATCCCCACTAGCTCTTGGTATAGTCAAACTTTTAATTTAGACATACTAACGGGTCTGTGGTGACATCTAATGATGGTTTTAATTTGAATTTCCTTGATATATTTTGCTTTTGGTCTCATTACTAAAAAGAAAAATATTTACCTAATCCAGGGCACAATTTTTTTTCTCTTTTGTTATCTTCTGAAAGTTTCGCAGTGTAGGTCTTATGTTAGGTCTATGATTCACTTTGAGTTAAATTTTGGGCATAATGTTATTATATTGTTGTGTCCCATTTGATAAAACTTTTTTTGGATTTTTAACCATATGAAAGAGATCAGTTTGTAGCATTCTTGTTTTCAGGTAGAAATTTTTGTTATGATAGAAAAGTCTATCTTCATTCAATTTCCTTTTTTAAAATTTTATTTATGATTTTTAATTAAAAATTGATCTATAATACTATATTAATTTCATATGTACAACAGAGATATTCAGCATTTATATACATAACAAAAGTGATCACCAAGATAAATCTAATTACTGTCTGTCACCATACAAAGTTGTTGTAATATTATGAACTATATTCTCTATATTGTACATTACATCCTCTTGTCTTATTTTATTACTGGAATTTTATACCTTTTAGTACTCTTCCCCTATTTTACCTATGTGGGAACCCGACAGTGACCACAAGAAAGCATGGTTAGGGACGCAGGGATGTGCCTGCACACGGGGCTCCCTGCTTGGGCAAGGCATTCCTGCAAACAGGATGCTCTGCCAGGAGGCCTGCACACAGTATCCAAGTTTAATGGTCCGCTTGCAAACGAGGCAACATGCCCTCCTTAGAAATAAGGAGGAGGCTGGAATTGTGAGCAGGTCTCTTAGTAAACATGTTGTGGTCGCTTCCTCCCTTTGCTACCCCCTGTCCTTGAAATGTGTTTGGCTACTTGCCCTTAATTGGTAAAGGAATGCATCTTGTAGATTTCAGTTTGTATCCAGTTACCGGGGTATAAAATAAACCGCAAGAGGGGCTTGCGTAGAATTGTTCCTCCGGCCAGAGTTGTGTCTGTGTCTGTCTTTTGTGTGTGTCTTGTCCTTTGTGTCATTTCGTCCGCAACAACCTATATCCCAACCATCTTCCCCTCTGGTAGCTACCAGATTATTCTCTGTATCTAGGAGTCTGCTTCTCTTTTGTTTTATTTATTTGTTTTGTTTTTTTAGATTACACATACAAGTGAAATTATATGGTATTGGTCTTTCTCTGACGTATTTCATTTGGCATATTATCTTCTAGGTCCATCCATGTCATCACAAATGGCGAGATCATTTTTAATGGTTGAGTAATATTCCATTGTTTATATACCACATCTTCTTTATTCATTCATCTATGAATGGACACAGGGTACTTTCATATCAAGGCTGTTGTAAATACTAGTTTAATTAACATAGTGTGTATGTATCACTTTGAATTAGTATTTTCATTTTCTTTGGATAAAACCCAAAAGTAGAATTGCTGAATTATACAATAGTTTTATTTTTAAATTTTCTGAGGAAATTCCATTGATGGCTAGTGATATTGAGAATCTTGTGTTTATTGGCCCTATTTGGATAAATATCTATTCAAGTTCTCTACTCATTTTTTAATTATATTTTTATATTGACTTGTGTGAGTTCCTTATATTTTTTGGATGTTAACCATAACTGGTTATATTTTTGAAAATCCCATTCATTTTGTTGATGGTTTGCTTTGCTGTGCAAAAGCAAAATGTGGCCCCATTTATTTCTTTTTTTTTTTTTGGTTGTTTGTTTTTTGTTTTGCTTTGCTTTACTTTGCTTTTTTTGCCCGCAACTGAGAAGACAGATCCAAAATAATATTGGTAAACGGATGTCCAAGAGCAAGCCTATGCTTTTTTTCCAGGAGTTTTATGGTTTCTAGTGTTACATGGAAGTCCCTAACCCATTTTGAGTTTATTTTTGTACATAGTATAATGAAGTAGTACAGTTTCATTCTTTTGCATGTAGTTGTCCAATGCATCCAGTTTCTTGAGAATAATAGTTTAATTCTAAAATAAAGCCATACAGGAAGAGGCAAGATGGCAGAGAAGTAGGGAGCTCTGTACATTTCACTCGCCCCCATCTCTCAAACAGAGAAGGCCTGAAGCCATAGGAACCCTTGCAGAATCAAGGAATTTGGGAGGAAAATGAGATAGAGTCTGCTGAGAAAACCTTATAGCATGAGTGCGAACTAGGGAATATAAAAATGGGCCGGGATTGGAGACACGGAGGGAGGGGACGGAGCCCCCTTTGTGGGGGAGCTGTGGTAAATCAAGGGGAAAAGAAAGGGCAGCTGAAACTGATCAGGAAACTGTCCCTGTCCCTGGAGAAGAGAAAAACCTCAGCTCGGGACGCAGAGAGATCTGGTTTCCAACTGACCTTGAGCAGGACTCACTGGTCCCAGGCGACAACGGAAGGAAACTCTCCTCTGCTCGCCACCTCAACCTAGAGGGGAAGCAGTGATCCTGAAGCCATTCCACCACTCTTCAGGCTCGGCTTGCTTCCCAGTGGGGAAGCAAGAGGCTTGAAACTGCTGAGATGGACTCTGCCTGTGGGTTTATATTTCAGGCGGTATCAGCGGGGCACGCAGACTAAGATCTGGAAATGAGTCCTGGCTGGGGACATAGAGCATGGCCTACCTTGGAGCTACGCCCATGGCATAGGGAGATTGGGCCCCAAAGAGTGAGTTGCAATGCTTGATTTGCGAGGGGACAGGGTCGCTGCCATTTTTCTCCCCACAACCACCAAGATGGGACCTCAAGGAGCTACGGAGGGATGCAGTGGGGACTAAGACATGCCTACACCAAACCACGCCCATCCCCACTAGAGAGCGGGTTTTTTATTTTTTTTAACCTGACCCGGGGCAAGACCAACATAGATGCACTGCCGTGATTAATTCTAGATCAATTCTTTCTATTCAGATATATTTTCCTTTGTCTCATTCTTATCCCTTCCCTCTGCTGGACTGGGCACCCTGGTCACTGGTTTGCTTAGACAGTCATATTTAATCCATTCTCAAGATGTATACTCTAAACTTTACTGCTACATTTCTATCTCTCTCTCTCTCTCTGGAGTAATCAGACTATATAGTTTCTCTGAATAACATTATCTTCATTTCTTTCTCCTCAACTCTTACCATATTCTCTTTCTCTCTCTGAATTAAGCCTCTTAGTCTCTCTGCCTGGTCATTTCTCTTCCAATTTCGATTCCTCCCCACCCTGTCACTTCTCTTTTGTATATGCTCTTCCATTAGCACTGCATATACCTGGCTCTTTAATTGTAGCTGGGAATTCTGGTCTTATGTTTTTAGATTGTCCTTTGTTTTTTGAGTTTTTTCTTTTCTCTTTTCTTTTCTTCTTTTTTCTTTTTTTTCTTTTTAATTTTATTATTTGTTTTTCCCCTTCCTCTTTTTTCCTCTTATTTTTTTTCTTTCTTTTTTCTTTTTCCCTTTTGGTTTGCATGTTTGTTGGATTTTTCTGTGCATTTTGTTCCCTGTGTGTTTGTCTGTCTATCCAAGGCTCTCTCAAGAAACAAGCTAAAGTACACATGGTGGAGAGTACCAAATACCACTATGAGTAGGGAAATAAAATAACCAAAGTCTCAACAAGAGAGACCAAGAGACACCATTCAAAGAACACTTCCTGAATAGGCAGGCCCTGTACAGTCAAAAAATCCTTGTTTAATACAGCAGTACTAGCAGGTGCAGAGTGTATAACAAGCTTTGAAAACTAACAAGAGAAATAAAGCTAGCCAAAATGACAAAATGGAAGAACTCTGCTCTAAAGAAACTCCAGGAAGAACTGACAGCTAAAGAACTGCTCAAAACAGCATCAGCCATCAGACAACAAAAGGAAATCAAAGGCATCACAATTGGAAAGAAGAAGTCAAACTTTCACTTTTCACAGATGATATGATACTCTACAGAGAAAACCCGACAGACTCCACCAGAAGCCTACTACAACTGATCCATGAATTCAGCAAAGTTGCAAGGTATGAAATCAACGTACAGAAATCGGTTGCATGTTTATACACCAGCAATGAAGCAATACAAAGAGAAATCAAGAAAGTGATCCCATTTACAATTGCACACAAAAAAATAAAATACCTAGGAATAAAGCTAACCAAGGATATAAGAGATCTCTATGATGAAAACTATAGAAAACTTATGAAGGAAAATGAAGAAGACACAAAGAAATGGAAAAGCATTCCATGCTCATGGATTGGAAGAATAAATATAGTTAAAATGTCATTACTACCCAAAGCAATCTACACATTCAATGAAATCCCAATCAAAATTGAGCAAGCATACTTCTCAAAACTAGAACAAACTATTCTAAAATTTGTATGGAACCACAAAAGACCCAGAATAGCCAAAGTAATATTGAAGAGAAAACTGAAATGGGAAGCATCACCATTACAGACTTTAGCTTCTACTACAAAGTTGTAATCATCAAGTCAGTGTGGTATTGGCACAAAAACTGACAACTAAACCAATGGAATAGAATAGAGAACTCAGAATTGGACCCACAAATGTATGGCCAACTAATCTTTGACAAAGCAGGAAAGACTATCCAGTGGAAAAAAGACAGCCTCTTTAACAGATGGTGCTGGGAGAGCTGGACAGCAACATGCATAAGAATGAAACTAAATTGGAGAAGAAGAGGACAAGATGGCGGAGAAGTAGGGAGCTCTGTACATTGCACTTGCCCCCATAACTCACATGAAGAAGGCCTGAAGCCATAGGAACCCTTACAGAATCCAGGAGTTCGGGAGGAAAAGGAGACAGAGTCCTCTGAGAAAGCCTTCTAACGTGAGTGTGAACTGGGGAACATAAAATCGGGCCGGAACCAGAGACACAGAAGGATGGGGGCAATCCCCTTTTGTGGGGAGTTTACAGGGGCAAGAGACTGGCCAAATGTGCTCAAGACACGGTCCCTGTGTCTGGGGAATGGAAAAACCTCCACTTGGGATGCAGGGACCCGGTTTCCTGCTCTCCCGATGACCCTGGGCAGGAGGCACTTGTCCAGGCGACCCCTGGATGAAACTGCTCCTCACTCCCCAACCCGACCTGGAGGAGATGGGAGCAGCGGCTTCTGGCTCAATTCCCAGGGGGAAGGGAAGAGGCTTGGGACTGCCCTGAGGGGCTCGCCTGCGAGTTTGTGTCTCTGGCAAATTCAGTAGGGCCTGTGGACTAGGATCTGGAAACGAGGCCTATCCTGGGATATAGAGCATGGCCCACTTTGGCTGCCCCCAGGCAAAGGGAGTTTACACACCCAAAAAGTGAGTTACAGCACTTGGCTCAAGAAGGAACTGGAACACTGTCACTCTTTTCCCAACAACCGCCAAGGCAGAACTCCCACCTGACAAATTGGATCAAACCACGCCCATCACTGCTAATGGGCTGCCTTCTTCCTATTTTATTTTATTTTATTTTATTTTATTTTATTTTATTTTTTTACTGGAGCACTGCCCTGGTTAATTCTGGTCACTGGCTTGATAAACAGTCACATTTAATCCATTCTCTAGATGTAAATTCCACACCTGCCTGCCTTTCATCCCTTTCTATTTGGAATAATCAGACTATATAGTTTCTCTAGATAACACCATCATTTCTTTCACCTCTCCAACTATATTCCACTCTTTTGCTCTTTGAAAAATGTTTCTTATTCCTTCTGCCTGCTCATTTCATTTCCAATTTTGCCTCATCTCCGCCCTGTCATTTCTCTATCTTTATGCTCTTCAACCAGCACTGCATAACCCGGCTATTTATTTGTAGCTGGGAAATCTGGTTATATACTTTAAACTGTTCTTTGTCTATTGGGTTTCTTCTTTTTTCATTTTCTTTTCTTCTTTTTTTATGTATTTTTATTTTCTATTAACCTCCTTCCCTCCTCCCTCTTTTCTCTTTACTTTTTCATTTTCCCTTTTGGTTTGGGTGTTTGTTGGATTTGTCTGTATGTGTGTGTGTGTGTGTGTGTGCCTTAGTTCCCTGTGTGCTTATCTGTCTGTTTTCTTCTCCAGGTCTACCTCAAGAAACAAGCCAAAGCACACATGGTGGAGAGTCCCAAATAAGGCCCTGGACACTCAAAGAGCCTTCTTGGGTACAGCAGCGCTCACAGGTGCAGAGAGCATAACAAGCTTTTAAAACAAACAAGAGATAGAAAGCTAACCAAAAAGACGAAATGAAAGAGCTCTCCTCCAATGAAATTACAGGAAGAATTGATAGCTAAAGAGTTGATCAAAAGCGATATAAGCAGAATAACTGAACAAGATTTTAGAACAATAATCATAAAATTAATAGCTGGGCTTGAAAAAAGCATAGAGGACATCAAAGAAACCTGCTACAAACAACATGGAGCTTAAAAATAGATATGATGAGATTAATGAGATACATGATAAACTGGACGGCTCCAATGCACGGATTGAAGAGGTAGAAAAAAGAATAAGTGATTTAGAAGACACAATTATAGAAAACGAAAAAACTGAGAAAAAAAAGAGACAAACGGATCCAGGAACATGAAAGAAGAGTTCGAGAGCTCAGAGATACAATCAAACAGAACATTATCCGTATGATAGGAATCCCAGAAAAGGAAGAGAGAGGGAAAGGTGTTGAAGGAGTCCTGGAACAAATTATAGCAGAGAACTTCCCCAACCTGGGGAGGGAAGTAGACGTTGAAATTCAAGAGGCACAGAGAACTCCCCTCAGATGTAATTTGAATCAATCTTCTCCATGACATATCATAGTGAAAATGGCAAAATATAAGGACAAAGAGAGAATTTTGAAAGCAGCAGGGTGAAAATGGCCCTAACATACAAAGGGAAACCTTTCAGAGTGGTGACAGACCTATCTACTGAAACTTGGCAGGCCAGAAAGGAATGCCAGGAGATTTCAATGTGATGAACAGAAAAAATATGCAGCCAAGAATCCTCTATCCAGCAAGCCTTTATTCAGAATAGAAGGAGAGATAAAGTCTTTCCAAATAAACAAAAATTGAAAGAATTTGTCACCAATAAACCAACTCTACAAAAATCCTGAGGGGGACTCTCTGAGGAAAATGTTTAAAGGAACGCTAGATGCTAGAGACACACCACAAGCATGAGTCCCACAAATGACACAATGACTCCAAACCCATATATTTCAATAATAACACTGAATGTAAATGGACTAAATGCCCCAATCAAAAGACAGAGAGTAGCAAAATGGATAAAAAACCAAAATCGAACTATTTGCTGTCTACATTTTATACAGGAAGACACCCTCAGATTGAACGTAAGGGGATGGAGAAATATCTATCATGCTACAGGAAGTTAAAAAAAAAAGCTGGAGAAGCTATCCTTATATCAGACAAACTGGACTTTAAAGTAAAGACAGTAACAAGGCATGAAGAATGGCAGTATATAATAATTAAAGGGTCTATCCATCAGGAAAAGCTAACAATTATAAATGTCTACACAACAAATACTCGAAGCACCCAAATACATAAAACAATTAACCACAAATAGAGACAGCCTTATCAATAGGAATGTGCTAATAGCAGGGGACTTTAATACTCCGCTTACAGCAATGCACAGATCTACTAGACAGAAAATCACTAAAGGCACAACGGACTTGAATGACACATGGATCAGATGGATTTGACAGACATATTTAGAACTCTACATCCTGAGGCTATGGAATTCACTTTCTTCTCAAGTGTGCAACGCACATTCTCCAAGATAGATCACATACTGGGACATAAAGCAGCCCTCAATAAATATAAAAGAATTGAGATCATATCATGCACATTTTCAGATCACAATGCTATGAAACTCGAAATCAACCACAGGAAGAAGTCTGGAAAATCCCCAAAAACATGGAGCCTAAAGAACACCCTATTAAAGAATGAAAGGGCCAATCAGGCAATTAGAGAAGAAATTAAAAAAATATATGGAAACAAATGAAAGTGAGAATACAATAATCCAAACTCTATGAGATGAGGCAAAAGCAGTCCTAAAAGGAAAGTACATTGCACTCCAGGCCTATTTCAAGAAATTAGAAAAAGCACAAGTTCAAAATCTAACAGCGCAGTTAAAGGAATAAGAAGCAGAGCAACAAAAGCACCCCAAACCTAGTAGGAGAAGAGAAATAATAAAAAAACTGGGCAGGAATAAACAATATAGAAACCAAAGAAACAGTTGAACAGATCAATGAAACCAAGAGTTGGTTTTTTGAAAAAATAAACAATATTGACAAACCTCTAGCCAGGTTTCTCAAAAAGAAAAGAGAGAGCACTCAAATAGACAAAATCATGAATGAAAAGGGACTTATTACAATCAATCACTCAGAAATCCAAGCAATTATCAGGGAATACTATGAAAAACCATATGCCAACAAACTGGACAACTTAGAAGAAATGATCAAATTCCAAAACAAACACTCACTACCGAAATTCACATGGGAAGAAATAGAAAACCTGAACAGACCCCTAACTAGTGAAGAAATCGAATCAGTTATCAAAAATCTCCCAACAAATAAGAGCCCTGGACCTGATGGCTTCCCTGGAGAATTCTACCAGACATTTAAAACAGAATTAATACCAATTCTTCTCAAGCTATTCCAAAAAATAGAAATAGAAAGAAAACTCCCAGACTTATTTTATGAAGCCAGCATCACTCAGATTCCCAAACCAGACAGAGACCCAGTTTAAAAAGAGAACTACAGGCCAATATCCTTGATGAATACAGATGCAAAAATCCTTAACAAGATACTTGCAAATCGAATTCAATAGCACATAAAAAGAATCATCCACCAAGATCAAGTGGGATTCATTCCTGGGTTACAGGGCTGGTTCAATATTCGCAAATCAATCAATGTGATACATCACATCAGCAAAATAAAAGACAAAAATAATATGATCCTGTCAATAGATGCAGAAAAAGCTTTTGACAAAATACAGCATCCATTCTTAACAAAGACCCTAGAGAAAGTCGGGATAGAAGGAACTTACTTCAACATCATAAAAGCCATCTGTGAGAAGCCTTCAGCTAACATCATCCTCAATGGGAAAAAACTGATAGCTTTCCCCCTGAGATCAGGAACACGACAGGGATGTCCACTCTCACCACTGTTGTTTAACACAGTGCTGGAAGTCCTAGCATCAGCCATCAGACAACAAAAGGAAATCAAAGGCATCACAATTGGAAAGAAGAAGTCAAACTTTGACTTTTCACAGATGACATGATACTCTACAGAGAAACCCGACAGACTCCACCAGAAGCTTACTACAACTGATCCATGAATTCAGCAAAGTCGCATGGTACAAAATCAACGTACAGAAATCGGTTGCATTTTTATACACCAATAATGAAGCAACAGAAAGAGAAATCAAGAAAGTGATCCCATTCACAATTACACACACACACAAAAAAAAAACCTAGGAATTGAAAACTATAGAAAACTTATAAAGGAAAATGAAGACACAAAGAAATGGAAAAGCATTCCATGCTCATGGATTGGAAGAATAAATATAGTTAAAATGTCATTACTACCCAAAGCAATCTACACATTCAATGCAATCCCAATCAAAATTGCACCAGCATTCTCAAATTAGAACAAACTATCCTAAACTTTGTATGGAACCACAAAAGACCCCAAATAGCCAAAGTATTATTGAAGAAGAAAACGGAAATGGGAGGCATCATCATTCCAGACTCTAGCCTCTACTACAAAGCTGTCATCATCAAGACAGTATGGTATTGGCACAAAAACAGACACAAAGATCAATGGAATAGAACTGAGATCTCAGAATTAGACCCAAAAATATAAAGCCAACTAATCTTTGACAAAGCAGGAAAGACTATCCAGTGGAAAAAAGATAGCCTCTTTAACAGATGGTGCTGGAAGAACTGGACAGCAACATCCAGAAGAATGAAACTAAATCATTTTCTCACACCATACACAAAAATAAACTCAGAATGGATAAAGGACTTGAACGTGGGACAGGAAACCATCAAAACCCTAGAGGAGAAAGCAAGAATCAATCTCCTTGTCCTCAACCACAGCAATTTCTTACTTGATACATCCCCAAAGGCAAGGGAATCAAGAACAAAAATGAACTATTGGGACCTCATCAAGATAAAAAGCTTCCTGGGGCGCCTGGGTGGCTTAGTCGGTTAAGCGTCCGACTTTCACTTAGGTCATGATCTCGCGGTTCGTGGGTTCAAGCCCCGCATCAGGCTCTGTGCTGACTACCAGCTCAGAGCCTGGAGCCCATTTCAGAGTCTGTGTCTCCCTCTCCCTCTGACCCTCCAGTGCTCATGCTGTCTCTCTCTCTCTCTCTCTCTCCTAGAAAAAAAATATTTAAAAAGAAGATGTGGTTTATCTATATAATGGAATATTACATGTCATTGAGAAAAATGAAATCTTGCTTTTCGTAGCAACATGGATGGACCTTGAGGGTGTTATGCTGAGCGAAATAAATCAGGCAGAGAAGGACGGATACCATAAGTTTGAACGTAATGGTGGATTAGGAGGAACTTAATGGAGGACCATGGGGGAAAGAAAGGGGAAAAATAGTTGGGAGAGTGAGGGAGGCACAACGTGAGAGATTCTTGAATGCTGAGAACACACTGAGGGCTGATGAGTTTGGGAAAGAAGGGAAGGGGGGTGACGGGCATGGAGGAGGGCACTTGTTTGGATGAGCCTGGGTTTTATATGGAAATCAACTTGACAATAAACTATTTAAGAAAAAATTATAAATAAATAAATAAATAAATAAAACCATTTGTCAATACTGGCAAAATGTAGCTTTTAATATTATTGAAATTTCTATTTTAATTTTATTTATTTTCCAGAGTGAAGGAAAGAAGGCCAAGTATGGTTTACCATGGTTGAATATAGATTGATAGAATGTTTAAATTTATAAATTAAAATTAATGCAAATGCAAGCTCTGAAATATATTACCACAATGGAGCTGGGTGTGCTGGTAAAAGGCGGTCAATCTTTTTCTGGAAAGCACAGCAGGAAATCTAGAATATCTATCTCCAGTACTTCCATTTATAAAACAAGTGCCCTGTAATAAATGATTGGTATTGATATAATTATGACCTGCTTAGAGTACCATGAATATTGCATTCTAGGTGGAAAAGCAGGAGAATGGAGAATGGAATGGAACTTTCATCTACACTATTAAAAAGGGAGGAGCTGGGTGACACCAGAGTGAATCTAACAAGGGAGCAATAAACAGATAAATCAAAATTAAAACTAGGAAATGGTGAATGCCATCTTTCGATGTGAAAGAGAAACTTTTGGGACATCTGGGTGGCTCAGTCGATTAAGCGTCTGACTTCGGCTCAGGTTATGATCTCACGGTTCATGGGTTTGAGCCCTGTGTCGGGCTTTGTGCTGACACCTAGCTCAGAGCCTGGAGCCTGTTTCTATATCTCCCTCTCTCTCTCTGACCTGTTCATGCTTTCTCAGAAATAAATAAAACATTAAAAAAATAAACATTAGAAATTTTTGAGTTATATTTTCTTGCTATGAGTGCTATCTATGGAGATGACTTGTTGACAGTCTCTACTCTGCAGAAGGTAAGCATCTTGGAGAATAGCATCTCCATTCCAGAGGGTTCTTGATGCAGTGGAAGGAGGAGTATGTGGAGTCAGTATCTAACTTGCCGGTGACATTGCCAAACCATTTCACCACTATGAACCTGTCTTCTCATCTGAATCCTGAAAACAATTCTTTCTCTCTAGAGAGGCATACAGCAAGGCTTCAGAATGCGTGCCATTACCTTTGCCCATAGAGCTGAGTGACTACCATGTGCACCCACCCCATCTTATCAGTCTGCATGCCCTGCCATGACCCTGTGCAGGAGCAGCTCCAGGTGTGCTCACTCATCCTATCAGCCCTACCATGGTGGAAGCTCTGGACTAGGGAAGACTTTGGCTACATTCCCACCTGCCATCCCTCCCTGGTCCACACTCGAGCTGGCACCTCTGAAGACGCTGGAGAAAGAGGCCCTTTAGCTCTCAACTGAGTGCTGCCAATTATTTTTGTGAACACCTCAGAAACCAAAATCTGGCAGAAAGAAAATATATATATTTTTATAGATCTTTACCCCATAAATAAACAAATCAACCTTCCTTCCTTGGGAATAGCATGAGAAATGTCCTTGCTTTAGTGGAAACCTTGTCATAGCAGTCTTGGCTTTTCACCATCGGCAGATGTTTTATAAGCTAAAGCCTCAGACAGAGATGACTTGATTATTTTTTTCCTACTTCAAAGCCTCACAAAAGATAGTGTGCCTGAAAATTCATTAGAAAAACAGGTTTTTTCAATGATTCTATAGTTTTATTATTTAATGACAACCAGTTTAAAGCCACAGGTAATTGTTTTTTATGTTTCATTGACTGCCTTAGATTACCATACTAATTAGATTATAAACAGACTCCACGATTCTCAGAAAGTGATGACTTTAATGTTATTTTAAGGTAAAGGACCTGTTCAGAGATCATCAGAGCAGGACTCGCTCCCTTCTTTTGAGCATGAAAAAGGAGAATGAAGCTCCTGAAAACTAATTTCAGTTTCATGTGTATTATGGTGCATGCTTCAACACTAGGAGTCTGGGCGATTCCATCTATAGAGGTCCAAAGCAGACAGCAATGTGCTCATATGTGTGAGTGGGTGTGATGGGGGCAGGTGCCAGGTCTTGGGAGACTCCTCTGAAGGCTGTGACAATCTAATTCCACCTTGGAAGGCTTCTAGTAGAGCCCATGCTGCTGCCACTTCACAAGGACTCCCCTCGGCTCCCATAGCACTTCCAAGTCCCACAAATGAGGCATAACAGGCCTCTAATTGGAAAAAAACCCATCATACTTCATTATTGTGATATCACAGGGACCAACAAGCCAGAAGATAAAATAAACAACCTCTGACCTTTTATTCTTACTCTCCGATTTGGGTGCAAGGTTTACATCCCATTGCCACTGACTCTCTGCTTTATGATTTCATATAACTGGTTTCTTCTGATATTTACTTCTTGTTGCTTCTTTTTTGACTCATTTCAGCAAGGAAAAAGCACAGAAATAAGTTGTACTCAAAGGTATACAGTGGCCCCCGAATTTTTGTACACAAGTCCCATAGAAGCCAAGGTCATGTGCATGAAAAAGAGCTTCTTTGTCCACAGCCAGATGCTTATAATGTAATGGGGTTCAGCTTTGCCCTTTCTATATGATGTCACCCAGATTTGTACCACCGGTCAATCTAGGAGCTCTATAGAGCTCACCCTCTTTGTCTTTCTCTTGATCTTTGGTAGAGAGGGTCTGGGCTTGTTTTTCCTTTGATTCTTGGTGGAGTACAGAGAGTCTGAGCCTTGGGAATCTAGGACAGGGACAGGAAAGATCCCAAAGATCAGTGCTCCCCTTTCATGGTGAGTAACTGTGGCTAGGCTAGGGCTGCCTCAGTAAGCACTGACCTCCCTCATTGTCTGCATTGAGGTATGATCACTTCACTGGTTCTTACTGATGCAATGCCAGTGGAAACCCTGTGAATCATTCTCAGGCTGTGGTTGTTAAGTACTGGGTGAAAGATTTTCCATCCCATCTGCTTTCCTCATCCAGCATCTGGATGGTGCCAAAAGAATTGAAGTTATAAAATGGCAAGTCTTCAGAGGAAGCAGGCTGGGTTGCTGAGCTGGGTGACTGCTTGCAGCAGGGGCTGTCTGTCTAGGAGCATGTTGAACTTCACATGAGTGAGAAAGCAACTTTTTAATATTAATCACAGAAGTGTATAAGCTCTTAGCTATGATAGCTGTGAAAGTAAAGCCAGTTAATAGAATATATGGTCACACAGCTCTGAATTGAAGACTGGTCTCTTCCATGTTACCTTTGATCCTGGGCAAGCTAATTACTATTTATGAGCCTATACAACCAAGATAACAACACATTTTTTCAACATAATACATAAGTAGACAAAATAGACACATTAGTTAAACTTAGCTAAAAAGAAAAAGTATTGTCTCACAAAATCTCAAGATACATCAACAAGGAAGCCATGAAAAGAGCAGGAAGGGCTTTCCACTGAGAGATGACAGTCCCAAGGTCTCAGTGTAGGGCTAATATCATTACATCCCAGTTCTCTCTCTTGCCTGCTGTCTGTGGATACCATCCTAATTTTTGTTCACTTGAGATCACTTTTCTCCAAATGGCCAAAAATTTAAAAACAGAGATGCTAACGACACCTAGGTTATATCTTACAACCTCCACTTCAGGAAAAGATGGATCTAGCTTTCAGGTTCTCAAGTCCAAAGTGCCAACATAGGAGGAGCGCCTGGGTGGCTTAGTCGGTTGAGCGTCTGACTTTCGCTTAGGTCGTGATCTCGCAGTTCGTGGGTTCGAGCCCGGCGTCGGGCTCTGTGCTGACTGCCAGCTCGGAGCCTGGAGCCTATTTCAGAGACTGTATCTCCCTCTCTCTCTGGCTCTACCCTGCTCATGCTGTCTCTCTCTCTCTCTCTCTCTCTCTCTTAGAAATAAATAAAAATATTAAAACAAAACAAAACAAAACAAAAACCCACAAAGTGCCAACATAGGGATTTGTGGTCAGGTGCTTGTGTTTGGAGCAATTGGCTATAACAGGAGGGCTGGGGAGGCAAGTGGAGGTGGGGCAACATGGGACAGGCAGTGTCATAAAAGATCAGCTTTTGTGGACTCCAGGTGCATAGGGAGAGAGCTAAGCCATCAGAGTCCACCATGAAATACCAATCCCACAGGGTTATTAGCAGGACAAGGAAATGGACACAAGCCTAAACATGGGCTCTCCTTCAGCTCTGAAATAATTTCTACAGTCACAGCTTTTCAAATGCCTAATGAAGGGGCTCCTGGGTGACTCGGTCAGTTAAGCGTCCGACTTCGGCTCAGGTCATGATCTCGGGATTCGTGGGTTGCAGCCCCGTGTAGACTCTGTGCTGATGGCTGGCTCAGAGTGTGGAGCCTGCTTCAGACTCTGTCCCCGCCTCTCTCTCTCTGACCCTCCCCTGCTCACGCTGTCTCTCTCTCTCTCTCTCTCTCTCTCTGAAATAAATAAAACACTTAAAGATTTTTTTTAAAAGCCTAATGAACCCTGCTACAATCTATCTGAAGTTGATTTTTGGTAGCTCCAATCAGATGGCCTTCCTGGTGTCCCTGCTCTTGGGAGAGGCCCCACTTCTCAACTACCAAGGCTGAAAATTTGGTGCAGGTATACCTCTCCCATTTTTGGTTACAGTCCCCAGTCTTTTTATTCTGTAGATAGTAAATACTCACACAATCCTATGGGGATTCCCCACATGCTTAGCAGTGAGCCATCTTTGGGCTCAGTTTTAGCTGTCTTCTTCCTTGGAATACCCATCTGCACCTGCTTCTCATTTCTCTCCCATTCCCTTCTCTACAGTCAGCTCAGCACAAAGTTTCAAGGAAGCCCATTGGCACATCCAGGCTGCTGTGGACCCACCCAACTCACAGCCCCTTATGTTTTAATTGCACCCACCTATCTGCTTCCTCCACTGGACCATGCCTTCTGAAAGGCTGTGTGGACTGTATTCTCATGTCTGTATTTTACCATTGACATCTAGCACAGTAGCTGGCATGTGGCTGATGAACTAAAAACATCTGTTAAGCTGAATTAAGTACTACGGAAGGAACATATAATGCATCTAAAGCATCTGCTTTAGTTCCTCTTCTAAATACCTCCCTTCAGCAATCCTGGTCAAGAGATTCTTTGTGGCTCAGTCAGAGTAACCCTCCCCACACAGCCTCTTATGTCCTCTGCACCCAGAGGGAGCCCAATATCTGGAGCCTGGGGTACTTTGTAACTCTGTGATTTTCACTGGTTTCTCTGAAACACACCTGGCCTGAGCTTGTCCACACAGTAAAGCATAGGGACTAGGAACCAGACCTGATTTTCACTGAGGGAACTGAAAGTAACATCTTAGTACAAAAACAAATCTTATACTTATGTTTTAAAACATAGTGCAATAGTAAAAAGTATGGGTTTAGGGGAATTTTATCAAAACCCTTTCTCTTTTCCATTGAGTGACTTTGAGGGAGTCACTGGTCCACATCGATGGCAGCTGTCGTGTCTATCAGATGAAATTAAGAATAGGATCTAGGGAGCTGCACAGATTGTGATCATGACTAGGGAAGCAGCACCAGGGCCACAGCACAGCACAGAGCTGACACTTGGTGTCATTATTGCACCAAAATTATTTCTCTTAGTTAATAAGTAGCATTAATTAATGCCCCATAGTAGATGAATATGATGTTAATGATTTTATAATATTTTATAACATGCAATTATAAAGGGTAATAGTAATAGCTAACACTTATGCCAGGTCTCTTCTAAACACTCCTTGTAAATTAAATACATTCTTAATTTAACCTAATTTAGTTTAATTTAGCCTCTGGAAGTAGGCTACTAGTATCCTTATCCCAAGGATGAGAAACTGATGACTACAGAAGTTAAGTGATGTGGCTAAGGTCATCCAGCATTGAGAGGCAGAGATGGAATTCAAACCAAACTGTGTAACTCCTGTCTCTGTTCTCCTGAATGTGTTATGTACTAAATATTTGCATGTCCCCCAAAGTTCATTTGATGAATCCATAACCCCCAGTATAACTGTATTTAGGCATATAATTCTAAGGAATAATTAGGATTAAATAAAGCCAGAAGAGTGAGGCCTTAATCTGATAGTGTCTTTATAAGTAGAGACATCAGAGAACTTGCCTTTTTTCTGTCTACCACTTGAGGACAGTGAAAAGGAAGCCATTTGCAAGCCAAGAACAGAGGCTCACCAGAAGCTAACTGTCAGCACCTTGATCTTGGACTTCCCAGCCTCTAGAACTGACAGACAAATTTATTTTGTTTAAGTCACCCAGTCTATGGTATTTTGTTATAGCAGACCAAGCTGACTAATACAAACTAGAATACCAAGAGTTATGCCTCTCATAAGCAAAAACAGCAATTATATCACTGATAATTAGCAACAATTTATATCATTAAAAATAATTATATCTAAAGAAAATGTGCAAAGTTTCATGTTCAGGAAGAGAAGCAGCATCATAAAGAGGGTGATGGATCAATGGCAATGACATCAGGTGGCTAGAGGGAGGTTGGTGTCAGAACAGAAGTTCATTCCAATATTACACCCACCATGTGCCTCTCACTCTGATGAGAGCTGGGTCAGACATGCAGCAGGAGGTCCATACTCCCACCACAGATTTAGAAGGAAACTGAAAGGAGGTATGTGTTCTGTAGCATTATGCTTCTTGGCAATGTGGACATTGGGTGGCTTTGATGATTCTGATTTGGTGACGGTACTCTGGACTTCTGTCTGCTGTTCTCATATAGGATGTAAAGATCTGTGCATCTAGTCATTGAACATCACTGCATTTGCGGGAATTTTCCCTTTACACTCCATATTATTTTGTTTATCTGTACCTACTTTTAAAAAGCACAGTGCCATCCCTTATCCTTTGATCTACAAAAAGAGCAAAACTTACTTTCCTGTTATATAGACTAAAGACATACTTCTTTGTCTCCACTTAACAGAAAGGGTGTGCATACAGTGTTAAGAGTATAATGAAAACATGTCATCACCTCACACGTCCCTGGACCACATGTCCAGCCTTTCCTTACAGAAGCTGGCAGAGTTCCAGAATGGGGTAACTGGAGTGTTATGAGAAGGAATGGAACTTGAGAGTGGGCATGCTTTGCCCTACCTTGCTTCACCTTTTATTGGAGGTGTGATCTTAGTCAAATCACTTAGTGTTTCCAAATCACAGTCTTTTCAGTTCTAAAATAGAGCTAAACTCACCTGTCCTGTGTGTTGCTGTAATAATTAAATAATTGAGGGGCGCCTGGGTGACTCAGTTGGTTAAGCATCCAACTTCGGCTCAGGTCATGATCTCACAGTTCATGGGTTCGAGGCCTGCATAGGACTCTGTGCTGACAGCTCGGAGCCTGGAGCCTGTTTCAGATTCTGTGTCTCCCTCTCTCTCTGACCCTCCCCTGCTCATGCTGTCTCTCTCTCTCAGAAATATATAAAACATTAAAAAAATTAATAATTAAATAATTGAAAATGTCATAGGCCTAGCCCCATGTAGAGAACTCCATACCCCACAAATGCTTCTGAGAACCACTGGTTTAAGCATCAACCTTGCACATTTCTTCAGTGTCTGCATCTGGATGGAGTGGAGTACTCACAGGGCCGTTGACAGATGTGTACTTTCAGATGACCACCTGAGACTGTGAGGGGCCACCTATGAGGGAGGCACTGCCTCTTCAGCATCAATGGAGACTCAGGTGTATGGTAACAAGATGGGTGCAGTCACTTGAGTACAGAAGTGTGTGCTGGCTGCCCCACAGCCGTGAATGATGGAAACGTTCTCATTCAACCACACAAGTGGCTGAGAATGTTTATTCTCTATAGAACACTGAGTCTATTCTTAACTGGTTCTGCAGTTAACTCTGTTATGCTTTCCCTTGAGGCAATCATTCTTGATTTTTGTCCTCTATGCGCCCCCTTACCCACGGATTGCAGGTGACTCAGACACCTGGAGGCAGAGTAGGAGGTGGATGGGGTTGGATGCTTGAGAACAGAGGACTGGAGCCCACGTGTCATACCTGCTGCTCTCAGACTGCCTTCTCTGGGCTGTGAGTTCAGGGACAAACTGAATATTTTAATTATTTTAAAAATATTTCCCTGAGGCCACAATCAGTTATCATCCTTCTGATTGCACAGACATGAACCAGCTCACGTCATGCCACAAACCACTGTAGCCACCCACATGAATAGGGTTAGCATGAATAGGCTAAATCATTCACAGACCCCAAAACTTGCAGTGAAGACTGCAGTGTCACACTGTGGCTTTGCCTTGTCTTCTTATTTTATTTCAGAAAAAAAAGTGGTAAGCGGCAGAAGGTATAGAAGGGAGGTCTTATATCTATCTCAGAGAAATGAACTTTTTTAAAATTTGAGTACAGTTGACACACAGTGTTTCAGGTGTCTAACTTAGTGATTCCACACATTTTTGCATTACGTTATATTCACCACAAGTATAGCCACCATCTGTCCCATTACATCACTATTATAATATCACTGACTGTATTCCTTATGCAATTCCTTTCATTCCTATGACTTATTCATTCCATAACTGGTGGCATGGCTTCTAACTCCTACTCCCCTTCACCCATTTTGCCCAACCCCCTTCCATCTGGCCGTCAGTTTGCTCCCTGACAGTTTGTATTTATAGGCCTGATTCTGCTTTTTACTTGCTTGTTAATTTCTGGGTTTTTTGTTGTTTTTGTGGTGGAGGTGGTGGTTTTAGATTCCACTTATGAGTGGAATCATATGGAATTTGTCTTTCTCTTAATGACTTAATCCTTAGTCTAATACTCCCTAGGTCAATCCATGCTGTCTCAAATGGCATTATTTTTTAAATACTAGAATTTTGTAAACTTCCCAGAACTGGGTCCATTTACACAGGAGCAAAAAAGAGAAGAAATGCTTCCCACTAATGCTCAGGGCCTCCTAGCTTGCACAACCAGACTTCTGGAGACAGATGTGAGCCTGTCCTGTCTGGCTCAGAGTTCCTCTAAGGTATGCTGTGCAGAGCCCAAGAGGGAGCTGGTTGCCAAGATTTGCTGGGCACTACCTGGCACAGAGAGTTGGCTGTCTGCAGAGGATGCAGCCTAAGCACAGAATGGGACAACTCTGAGTGTTGATTTTGGGACAGAGAGAAAGGGGTATGGAGCCCAGAGCTCTGACCCACAGAGAGCTCAGTAAGGTCTGCAGATGGACATGTCACTCTCATCCTTCCTGACAAAGAATCTGAAAGCATTTTATAAACTGTGAAGCTTTCATTAAAGGAAAGGGGCTTTGAATGACCCATAAGGGAGCTATTCTTTTTTTTCTTAATTTTTAATGTTTATTTATTTTTGAGAGACAGACAGCATATGAGTGGGAGAGGACCAAAGAAAGAGGGAAACACAGAATCCGAAGCAGACTCCAGGCTCTGAGCACAGAGCCTGATGTGGGGCTCAAACCGAGAACTATGAGATCATGACCTGAACTAAAGTTGGTCGCCTAACCGACTGAGCCACCCAGGAGCCCCAAAAGAAACTATTGAGAGATCATATCATCGTGGGGAATATATTTTCATTATCAATTCATTCATTAATTTCTTTTTTTAATGTTTTATTTATTTCTGAGGGAGAGAGACAGCGTGAGCAGGGGAGAGTCAGAGAGAGAGGGAGATACAGAATCTGAAACAGGCTCCAGGCTCTGAGCTGGTTGTCAGCACAGAGCCCGACGTGGGGCTTGAAACCACGAACTGTGAGATTGTGACCTGAGCAGGAGTCGGACGCTTAACTGACTGAGCCACACAGGCGCCCCCATTAATTTCTTTATCTGCACTTATCAGACCTCTATTCTGGGCCAAGTCTTATATTAGAAACAAGGATAAAATAAGAGGTCAGATTTAGCTCCCATGTAGAGTTTAGTAAGGGAGATAAAAGTAAAAACAAAGAATTGTGATTGTGATATGATTGAATTTTACAGACACCTTTCATCACCACAAGTTTTGCACCAGGCCCTTGGCTACAAACATGAGGAGGGCAGGGTGGCTACTCTTTCAGTATGGGTTGGCCATGTCCTAAACATTATAATGAGAGTGAGTTCTGAGGCTCTCAGAACATGGGGAGGCAGCCTTCAATGCTGGGAAGGGGGCCATGGGCTCAGCCTGTCAAGGAAGCTGACATCTTTGCCAGATCTTAACAGAAGAATGGAAAGTTATAAAGTAGATAGATGGCAGGGAATGGCATTTCTGACAGAAAGACCAACTGTTGGAAGGTGCAGAGGCAGAAATAAGGCATGCTCAGAAACTTGCCTGGCTCTCTGTACCTCTGTAATGAGCTTGGTGGATTAACTCTATCATATCCAGGAGTCATTGATCCATGGACTCACCTGACCTGTCTCTGTGAGTGAGGCCTCAGGGTGTTAGAATTTCTTCTAAAACAGGTGATAGAGAAGGTGCGGGAAGGAAAAGAGAGCCAGGCTTCCCCCCACCTATCCCACTGCCTCTTCTGGTCTGTGGTGCATCCAGATGAGCACATCTGCACCTGCCCTAGTTGCTGAGCCCCAGTATGAAGGGGCATGTCCTATTCATCTTGGAATTCTGCCTTTGTCAAAACACCTGCTTCAGATTCTGAGCTTTGTCAAAGTTTGTTGACTGTGAATCAAAAACTGGACAACTTTCCATTCTCACCCTTTAACAAGTATTAAGTCACTTTAAGGGAACAAAATAAATTTCTAGAATAAAAGCCCCTCATGCAAATAACACTGTTATGGGTAGAGGCTGCATGGAAATTAGACTCTGAAGATTCAGAAGAGAATTGCTCCTATCAGATCTGGCTTGTATTATCAGGGGTCTTTGCTCTATCAACACTTGTTTATTGAAAAGTTAAACATTACAGAAAATGAAGCAAGCTCTTCCAAGTTTTCAGGCAGTTGAAGCCATTATTCAAAGTCATCAAGTGGGTGACAATCAAGTCACCCATCAAGTGGGATAGCTGTGGAATTAAAACAGATGTGATTTACAGACCCACTGCAAGGTTCAATAATGAAATGTAACTTTAAATATTACAGTCCCCAGAAAGATCCCACCATTTCCACATAGGCTAAATTGGATAAAAGCATCCTAGATGTCTTAATTTTTATCTACCTGAGACACAAGATTTCCTTTGACATATCTAAAGGAATTCAGTTAGCACCATTTGCTTCTCGGCTGCCCTCTTGTGAATTCCCACAGTGGGCTTCATTATGAGTTGTGTTTCAGAGTTCTCAGATTGTCTTTAAGATGTGGATGTGTTGTAGACACATGAGACTATTGTAATGTGTCTCAAGGAAATAAAACAAGAAATTAAACTACGGTTCTACAGTCTTACTGCAGTATAGGACTCAAGGGGAAGGATAGGCAGGAGGATCCTTCTTGGCTTCCCAGCCTGTAGTCACATTTCTAGTCCTTAAGGCTATGACAGTTATCAAGTGGATAGAAGGCAGGGAAGGGCAGTTCTGTTGGAAATGGGTTCAGTCCCAAGTAGCCTGGGTTCTGGTTGAATTCCAAGGCCATCAATCACTTTGGCTTGCAAGTATGTAACCATCTATTCCAGAATGTATTTGGAGCATTATGTCTGGAGAAGCACTGTGGTCTGGGAGTATTAATTTAGATTTGAGGTCTAGCAGGTTTTAGTTTCTGCTCTTAGTAACTGTGGCTGAATAAATGGCCTCCTAGTATCTGCATGTTTGGGCATGTAACTTTATAGTTCCCACACTCTCTGATTATGAAATTGGCATGTGACTTGAGTTAACAAAAGGATTAATAAAAAAGGCTGAACCAAGGAAAATCTTGACAAAACACTTACATATTTAACTTCTTTCTCATTTCTCTCTCATTGTTTTTAAGCAAGGAATAAAACAAAAACAACAAAATCCCACCCAAACCAGCCTTCTGAAAGGAGATGCGAGACATATTCAAGGGAGAAGCCAAAGGAGACCCCAGTTGTACCAGTTGAGGCCACTCTAGACCAGCCTGTAGCCAACTGACCCACAGATATGGGAGAGAGCCCAGCCAAGAGCACCAGAGCTGCAAATGAATGCGCAACCTGCAATTGAATTCGTACACACAAGAGATAAGAACTACTCAGCCAAGCTGGAAATTTGTGAGAGGCTTATTATTTTAAGCCTCTGAATTTTGAAGTGTTTTTTTTATACATTAAAAGACAATGATACAATAGCTCTGAGAATTTGAGCAAATCATATGATATCTCTGAGGTCCTGCATGCAGATACACACAGAGACACAGACACACAGGCACACACACACACCCACACACACACACGCCCAACTCTTTGCATTTTTATGAGCGCTAAGAAAATATACCTGGTATTGAGTAGGTCTGCAACAAATAGAAGTCACTCCGCCTGGCACACTGCAACTGTATACTCATATTGACTTTTCTCATCCTTTTCTTTGCAAAGTAATTGCCCATTTGCTATTTGGTAATGTTCAACTGCACTAATGTGTTGTTCAGATGATTCTGCCCCAGATCTATTTCTCTATTTTATTTCCTCTATTTCTAGAGTTGCGAACTTTACTCAGACAAAATTGATTACTGAAGGAGAGGTGATAGGATGGACCACATGTGCATCTGAGCATGCATGGCTCTGTTTCCCAAGCAGGGTTCTGGGTGCTTTCCACTCATGACCTCACTTAACCCATTCTTCCAGATAGGTATAATCATGTCCTCCTGTAGGTGAATATACTGAAGCTTGGAAAAACTAAGAAGTCTGTCACCAATATTACACAATTTGTGCCTAAACTGGGGTTTGAGCTCATAATTGATATTAAAACAGATGCTATCTTGACATTTCCAATAACACCTCAAGATTAGGTGGACTGAACCAGATAAAACACTGAGGAAGATGGTAGATAAAATTTTAGTCAGGAGTCTGTGGACAATAAAATGAAGTATTAAGCATCTAAATGAACAATTCTCAAAGTACCAGAACTTACTGCTTGGAGATAATATGCCAAGGAGTTAGGATGGGGCATGTATAAAATTGATATTAAGTCAAGTGCTTGAATATAACCTTATATTCTGGGGGAATCCATCCATTGAGAAGACATGGGAAATAAATAGATAAGGGCCTGTGACTTTTGGCTTGGTTAATGGGAATCCAAAAGGGAGAGTTTGGGGGCATGTGGATGGCCCAATTGGTTAAGAGTCTGATTCTTCATTTGACTTAGGTCATGATTTCATAGGTTCTGAGATCGAGTCCTGCATCAGGTTCCACGCTATCAGCACGGTCTTGCTTGGTCTCTCTCTCTCTCTAAACAAACAAACAAACAACCTTAAAAAAAAAAGATTTAAAAAAGGGAAGTTTTTTAAAATGTTTTATTTATTTCTGAAAGAGAGAGAGAGTGTGAGCAGGGGAGGGTCAGAGAGAGAGGGAGACACAGAAACTAAAACAGGCTCCAGGCTCTGAGCTGGCTGTCAGCACTGAGCCCAACGTGGGGCTCAAACCCACAAACCGCAAGATCATGACCTGAGCCGAAGTCAGCTGCCCAACCGACTGACTACCAAGGCGCCCCTAAAAATTGAAACTTTTAGTAGACAAGTTTAAAATGCGATAGTAGATCAATGTTTGAGCTTTCTTGCTCCCTTCATGTTCTTATCCATTCTGACAAAGAACAAAATGCATAGAGCTTTCTCTTGTAAATAAAATTGCCAAGTTCCTCTAATATGAAACTATTTGAATTAGAGTAGATATAAAAGTAGTCAGAGTTCTTAAGAACTACTCACAACTATTAACTTTTCTTCCCATTTTTAAAGCACTTTTTTTTAAAATTTTGAAGTCAGTGTAGTTTTATAGGAAAGTAAATTATTACAGACCTTATTCATATTTTACCAGTTATACTCCTGTGTATGTGTGTGTCTCAGTGTAATTTTATCACACATGTAGTTTTGTGTAATTGTTGCAACAATCAATATCCTGAAATGTCAAATCATGACAATACTCCCTCATTCACCCTCTGTAGTCACATCCCTGCGAGCCCCATCCCTAACCACTGACAGTCACTACTTTATTGTTCAGATCCACAACTCTGCTATTCCATGAATACACTATATAAGGAAACTTGTAACATCTTATCTTGAATATTTTTTGCTCATATAGTAGCATATTTTCTATAAGACTTATTCATGTGGTTGTGTGTATTGATAGTTTGTTCCTTTTTATTGATGCATAACATTTTATTGTACAGATGAAGCAGTTTGTTTAATCTTTCTCCACAGAGGGACATTTAGGGAGTTTCCAGTTTGGGGGATATTTACAAATAGAGCTAATATAAATTTTGATTTTTAAGTTTCTGCCTGGAAATAACTTTTCATTTTATTTTAGACTCTATACCCAAGAATGAAAGTGTTGGTTGTATGAAAAGTTCATTTTTACTTTCTAAGGGAACTGTCAAAATATTTCCTAGCATGGCTGTACTATTTTCCCTCCCACCAGCGACGAAGGGGAAGCTCCAGTGTGTCTAACCTCACCACTATTTAGATGTGTAATATCTCCCATTGTAGCTTTGCTTTGCATTTACTAAGGGTTAATGATATGGAACATCATTACATGTGTTTATGTAACATTTATGTAGTATAATTTCTTCAGTGAATTATCTTTGCATTTCTTTGTCCATTTTCTTTTTAAAAATGTTTGTTTTTATTATTGAGGGGTTAGGGGCATAGAGAGGGGGAGATAAAAATCCCAAGCAGCCTTTGTGCTGCCAGCACACAGCCCTACAGTGGGGCTCCATCTCACAAACCATGAAATCATGATCTGAGCTGAAATCAAGAGTTAGACACTTAACCAATGAAGACACTCAGGCACCCCACCATTTTCTTTTTAATTAGTTGTATTTTACTGCTGAGTTTTGAGAGGGTTCTTTTTCTTTGCATATTAGAGCTATGAGTCCTTTGTTAAATACATAACTGGGAAATATTTTCTGAGTCTATAATTTGTATTTTCAACCTCTTAGTCTTTCACAGAGCAAAAGTTTTTAGGTTTTGATGAAGTTCAATTTATGAATTTTTCATTTTATGTATAATGCAATTGGTTTGAGTTTAATAATATTTTATCTCATGTTTTATTCTAAAAATTTTATAGTTTCATAGTTTATATTTAAGAACAGTGATCCATTTTGAGTTATTTTTCATATGAGGCATTAGGTTTAGGTGAAGAATCAGTTTTTTGTTCTTGGTTTTTGTTTTTCTTTGCCTATCAATATTCAGTGGTTTCAGCATCACTTATTAAAAAAGCTGTTCCTCCTCAACTGGACTGTTTTTGCTCCTTTATTGAAAATTAATGGAACATATTTGTACAGACCTATTTCTATTGATTTGTATCTCTTCTTCTGCCAATACCACAATGTCTTGATTACTGTAGCTATAGAGCAAGTTTTAACATGAGGAAGAGTGATTTCTTCCACTTAATGCTTTTCAGTCTTGTTCTGCTATTCCTTTTCCTATAAATTTTATAAAACATATGTCTACATCTACAAAAACCTTGCTGAAATTTTGATAGGAATGTTGTTAAACCTATGTATCAATTTAGGGAAAATTGACTTCTTTACTATGTCTAGTCTTCCAATACTGTACACTACTTTTCATAAAGCATTTAGATATGCTATGATTTTTTCCATTAGCATTTTTCAATTTCCATTATACATGGCCTGCACATATTTTATCATTTTTATACCTATGCATTTCATTTTTTCCAGCAATACTACATGCTTATATGTGCTTCCACTTGTACATTGTTAGTATATAGACATATAATTATTTATGGGTTTATCTTACATCTTAGGACCTAACTTAACTCAATTATTAGCTCTATGAATTCTTTTTTGTTGTTTTTATAAATGTCTTAGTATCTTCTAGGTAGACAATCATACAGTCTGCAAATAGAAATAGTTTTATTTCTTATTTTCTATTTTGCATGCTGTTTATTTTTCATGCCTAACCGCAATACTGAAAACTTTCAGAAAATTATTTAATGTCTGTGGTGATACAGGACATCCTTGCATTCTTCCTGATACCAGAGGTAAAACATTCAATGTTTTACTATTATGATGTTAGCTATAGACATCTGTAAATACTCTGAGTTTGAGGAAAGTCCTCTTCATTCCTACTATAATTAGAGCTTTTATTGTAATTGAGTTTGAATTTTGTCAAGTAATTTTTTTTCTGTATCAGTGGATAAAATCATTTTTTCTTCTGTAGTTATTCATATTATGAACTTGTATTGGTTGACTTTTTAAAATATTGAACCCACCTTGTATATATGGAATACATCCCACTTGTTAGAAGACTATACAAGCTTTGCTGATTGTAAAAATTGTATTGAGGACATTGCATCCATGTTTATGAAAGAAATTGGGGGGTGCATGTGTTTGTGCATGCAAGGTGTGCAGGCCCATACTATTTGGTTTTGAAAACAGGGGAGTCCTGATTTCAGAAAATGAGTTGGGAAGGATTCCTTTCTTTTCTTTTTCCTGGGACAGATTGTGCAAAATGCTAATTCTTTCTCAAATATTTGGTAAAATTCTGCAATGAAATCTTCTGGACCTGAAGAAATGGGAAGATGGATTTTAATTACAAATTAAATTTATTTGATGGCTATAGGGCTAGTCAGATTGTCTTTTCATCTTGACTGAATTTAGGTAATTAGTGCAGTTTTTTTATAAATTGGTCTGTTTCTTCTAACTTGTCAAATTTGAGTTTAAATTTGTTCATAGTATTCTTTATAACCCTTTTAAAGATTTTTTAAGTTTATTTATTTCTTATTTCAGAGAGCAGAGACAGTGGAAATGGGGGATGGGGAGAGAGAGAAGGAGAGAGAGAGAGAATCCCAACCAAGGTCTGCACTGACAGTGCAGAGCCTGACATTGGGCTAGAACTCACGAAACCATGAGATCGTGACCTGAACAGAAATCAAGAGTCAGAGGCTTAACAGACTGAAGCACCCAGGTTCTCCTTACCTTTTTACTGTTGTCAGGATCTGTTGTGGTATACCAGTTTTATTTTGATATTGGTGATTTTTGTCTCATTTTTATCCTTATAAGTATTGTTATCGTTTTACATTTTTTTTAATTTTAGACAAAATTCTGTCTCGTTGATCTTTCTTGTTGTTTTCCTGTTTTTAATTGCATTTATTTCTGTTTGTCTTTATTATTTCATTTCCCTTCTTTTGGGTGTATTCAGTTCTTCATCTAATCTTGAGACAGAAGCTTGCAATGTTGCTTTGTGACTCTACAAATGTTGATTCAAATGTGATGGTTTGGTGTTGTTCAGTCCTTCCTTGCTGCTGTTCTCCCTAGAAGTTCTATAATTGCTGACAGTGGAGTATTGAAGCCTCCAACTATGAATATGGATTTGCCTTTGTCTCCTTCCAAACTATAGTGTTCACATCATAAATGTTGAAGTTCTGTCATTGGTACATATGCATTTAGCATTATATATTATTGGTGAATTGATCTGTTTTGTTATGATCCAATACCCATGTTTCATCCTAGCAAGTTTTTTATCTGAAATCTTCTTTAATTGATATAAGTATGGCTACACTTACTTTTTATAATATTTGCATTATATATCTTTTTCTATCCTTTTGTTTTCAAACTATCCATGGCAGGAGTGTCTGAGTCTTGAATTTCTCATATACAGTGTATAGTTAGCTCATGTTTTTTTTAAATCCAATCTCTTTAATTTTTTTAGGCCATTACATTTGAATTATTAATATGTTAGACATACATCTGCCATTTTATTATTTTTTCTTAATCTTTCTGTTGCTCATATCTCTGTTTTTTTCCCTAGCTTCTGTTACTTGAACATTTTAAGAATTTTATTTTTATTTATTTGCAATTATTTTGAACTGAGTGTTTTAAAACTCTATAAAGAGTTTTTAATTTTTACCTTAGGTATTGCCATATACAAATGTAAAATATCACAGCCTACTGGCACCCATGTTTTATCACTATTTGTGAAGCATCGAAACTTTACTTGCATTAGTTTCCCTTATCTCACCACTTATTAAGTATAATTGTCTTAAGTCTTTACATTGAGCACTGACTGCATCAGATGATGTCACAGTTTTTTGTTTAAAACTTAAAATATTATTAAAGAAAATCACAAAGAGAAAATCTATTATGTTTACTTCTACTTTTACACATTTAATTATTCTATTTTTCTTCATGAATTTTTCAAGCTGCTTCCTTTGTTTTGTTTGTTTGTTTGTTTGTTTGTTTTTGAGAGGAAACCTTCCTTCAGTTATTCTTTAAGGATCAGTCAGCTATTAACAAGTTCTCTTAGCTTTTCTTTATCTGAGAATATCCTCATTTCTCTTAATTCTTGAAGATATTTTTGTTGATTTAGGATTTGGAATTGATAATTCTTTCTTTCTTGATAGTTTATCTTTTAAATTAAAAAAAAATGTTATGTCACTTCTTCTGGCCCCCATAGTTTAAGGGGAGAAATTTTCTATCATTTAAATTGTTTTCACCTATAAGAAAAGCAATTGCTTTTAGAATATTTGTCTACAGTTTGCAGAAATTTAAATATGATGTATCATGGCATGATTTATTTTTAGTTTATCTTGGAATCCTCTCATCATCTTGGATCTGTGGGTTTGTGTCTAATGCCATGTTTGGGGATCTTTAAGAGATTATTTGATTAAATACTTTTTCAGCTATGAATTTTTACTCCTTCTTCAACTTAGATGATACAAATGTTAGATGGTATTATTATTATTAAATAATTCAACATGTTATCCAGGCTCTGTTAACTTTTTCTTCATTGGTTTTCTCTCTTTTGTTGAGATTGAATAAATATCATTGATCTATCTTCAAGTTTACTGCTTCTATTATCTGTTAACCTTGTCCATCCAGCATATTTATTTTGTTATTTTATTTTAAGTTGTATAATTTCCATTTGGTTCTTTTATATATTTTCTGAGTTTTTCCATCTGTTTCAAGAGATTTGTAATTGATTGTTGAAGTTTATTTATGATGGCATCTCTAAAATCCATGTCAGATAATTTCAATGTTTGATTCTTTTTGAGACTGACACCATTTAATTTTCATTTCTCATTCCATTTGTGATCTAACAGTTCTTTCTATGACATGTAATTTTTATTGTATTCTATACATTTTGTTTATTATATTATGAGACTTTGGGTCCTTTTTAAAATCTTCACGTTTAGTAGGGTCCAGTTTGTTCTTCTCTGCTTTGTTCTTCAACTGCTGCTGGTTCTCACCCTCTTTCCCTGCTAATGCCATCTGCAGTGGTGTGGAAGTCACATCTCTAAGCATTCAAATGTCCCCATGACATTCTGGAGAAAAGGAAGGATATAAGCTACTGGTCATGCGTTGTCTTATGCTGTTGAGTGTAGGGCTTCCTTGATGCTGTCATGGTGGATAAATTGGTCCTCCTGCCAGTAAACTGACTGAGTGGCATTGACTGAGATGACCAGGGCTTTGCTGATGTTGGTGTGGACTGGACCTTTGGTCCTAAGTTATGGAATGAATGGAGATGGTCAGAATAGTTTAGACCATTCATTGGGCTCTCCTTGTGAAGCAGTAGTGGGATTCCACACTTGGTCCAGCTTTGACTTCTTTTTTCCCAATCCTGTGGATAGGGAGAGAGAAGACTGGGAGAGAAGACTGGGCAAGGGAGGATGTTGGATCTCAAGCCTGCATAATACCCAATTCAAGAGCATATTAGGGATAAAAAGGAAGTACTGGTAACTCACAGCAGCGTTAGTACTCAAGCTGTAAAGTCCTTAGTCTTTTACCTTCTTCTCTCTAGCCTTAGAACCAGCTCATTGTTTGTTCTATAACTTGCAAGGAATTTAGTTGTATTTGTAGGGAAATAAGACCACCCATCAGAAAAAGTAAATCTGTACCATCTTGAACTGGGAAGGAATGTCTTTTGCCTTTTATAAAGATGAATAAAATGTGACCTCGTGTAGGAAAGTGAGTGACAGTCCCATTTAATTGCTGGGCTCAAATGCAAAGCCTATGTATCCTCCATTTCTTGAGAAAAAGCAAGAGGAAGGCTACCAATCTATAATGACCAAAATATTTCTTCAACCTTCCTTGCAATGTCTAGAATTAGATAATAATTTTCCCTTTAATTGATGTCTGGGTCTCTTACATTATTCTTCCTAATGGTGAGAGATGTTTGCAACCCTTAGTCATTAACACTGTGGTGAAAATAGTTTATTTGTCCATGATAGTCACTTCCAGTTGGAGTCTATAAGACTGAATGAAAAGAGAAAAGCTAATACTTCACGGGGTTCCACACTGTGGATCCCTGGGGAACAAGAAAGCAAAACAAAGTTGTAAGAGCCAGAAAGTGTGGCTTGGGGGAGTGAAGGGTGTTGTAAGAAGACAACTGAGCCTGATGGTACTAGTCTCAGGTTCAGTTGCTTAAGGTACTACAAAGGACTGTCTCTACGCACCCAGACAATACCTTACTCACCACTCTCTCTACCTAGCCCAGCTTTTCCTTCTTGCTGGTGGTTCTGTTATCTGGTACTTGAGTTGTTGTAGGTGTCTGTGCTCTGTGTCCTCTATTGGCATATAAGTTCTATGGGTAAAGTGTCCTTGTCTATACCCATAACACCTAGAAATCTGTCTCAAACACAGAGGCTGAGCTTCCTCTGATCATCACTGGCAATGCTAACTCCGGGAAAATCAACACTTAACTATCATGGGCAGCAGCCAGGTTCAGTTGAAAATGGGAAAATGGAGGAGGGGGAAGATGGATAATGATCCAATCAAGCAGGACTAAGCACAAGGCCCTAACTGTTGCAAGCATCCTATCAGTCCTAGCCCTGAGGTTGAAAGGAGTACATGAAATTGGGGTAAGAGTCTGGGGATTCTCTGGATCTATTTCTTAGGGAATTAGATCATTCCTGATAGGCCAGACAACATCAATTAGGTAAGATATGAGAATAAACAACATTAGCATATCTAAAACAAGTATGCTAGACACTGAAGAGATTTCCCATTACTGCTTATTAAATTCTCAATTATTAATATTACCATTTCACAAGTGAGACAACTATATTTTGGGGGCAAATTTCCCAAAATCACACCATCACTAGGATGTGGTGGCATGAAGATTTTACACCAGGTCACCCTGACTACAAACTGGAGTCTCTACAACCCTTTCTTACTGTCCTACTGTTCACACCTTCAGACCCTATGCTCAAGGAAGAGGTAGAAAAACAAAATTAAATGTAAATATATTTAAAAGTACTGAGAATAACTGAAGATCATAAGGAAAGGATAATGTTTATTAAACAGGAAGATTTGAATAAAAACTAAATAAAACTTTTTAAAATTAAAATGTACATATATTTTCATTGAAATACAATTGAAAGACAATAGTGGAATTAAGTATAGTAGTACTAGAAAGATCTGAAGGTACTGGCCAGAATTCAGTGCAGAGTAGTAAGACAGAAAACATTAAAAAGAATTGATGTTCAGTGTGTTTGGGTGGCTCAGTTGATTAAACACCTGACTCTTGATTTTGGCTCAGGTCATGATCTCACCATTGTGAGATCGAGCTCCATATCAGGCTCTACACTGGGCATAGAGCCTGCTTAAGATTCTCTCTCTCTCCCTTTCCCTCTGCCTGTCCCCATTTGTGCTCTCTCTCTCAAAAGAAAAAAAAAAAAAAAGATGTTCATCCAGAGATAAACTTGCAATGAGCTTGGAGATCATCACTACCATCCTTACCAAAAACAAACAAACAAACAAACTAGATAAACTTGAACCTGTTAGAAAACTGAGGTCACAAGACAAACAACCACCCTGAAGTCTGGAAAGACAGGCACATCCAGAGAGATACAGCACCCAAGAGTTGCTTACCCAGAGTTGTTTACATGGGTTAAGCCTCTGAAGTAATAAACTAGTAAAAACAAATGGTCCTTTTGAGAACTTACTGGAGGTTGAATGTGTACTAATTGAATGAGAAACAGCAGGGATGTTTCTGTGTTAGAGTGTCTCACATCTCCATGACTCTTCTTCCTATGAGGTTCCAAAAGGATCTGTGAAAAGTACACTGGTAGGGGAAAGGAAATATTAATAATTGCCAAACATGCCTTGTTCCCCTTACTCTCTAGGGGAAATGACTTTATCAGGACACAATTCTGACGCTTACCCAAGCTAGGAATGGTATTCTTCCTGACTCCAGTTAATTCTGGTCTTTCTGTCTCACCTAAGAAGAAGCAAAACAAAGTCACCTGGGCACAGGCAATGATGCAGCCAAGGAAAGGAATCAGAGGGAAGGGGGAGTGGGTGAGAGTTATGTCAAGACCACTGCTGGGGCTCCTGGTCGGTTGGGTGGCCGACTTCGGCTCATGTCATGATATCACGGTCCGTGGATTTGAGCCCCATGTCAGGCTTTGTGCTGACAGGTCAGAGCCTGGAGCCTGCTTCAGATTCTGTGATTCCCTCTCTCTCTGCCCCTCCCCCACTCAAGATCTGTCTCTCTCTGTCTCAAAAGTAAGATAAACATTGAAAAAAATTATTAAAAAAAAAAAAGACCACTGCCTGAGACAAAACCCCTGAATTACTGGGTCTTTATCAAAAAATTCTAAAATGCTCCTATACCCAAACCCTGTCCCCATACCAAGTCTCCAAAATAATAGTGGATTACATCGGAAAGAGCCACAAGACAACTTTTCTTTGAGGAGTACTTTGTAGGGAAGCCTCAAACCAAGATGAGAGATGAAAATTTGAAGACACTGGCACTGACAACTACAGCAAGATTCAATATAGTTCACTTCCTAGAAATAACAGCACAGGGGAGCCTGGATTGCTCAGTCAGTTAAGCGTCTGACTCTTAGTTTCAGTTCAGGCCATGATCTCTTGGGAACAATCCCTGCGTTTGGCTGTGTGCTGATAGCACAGAGACTGCTTGGGATCTCTGTCTCTCCCTTTCTCTCTGAACCTCCCCTGCACTCTCTCTTTCAAAATAAATAAACTTTTTACAAAATTACACAAATTCTCACACTAAAGACCTACTATCTTAGCACGAGTTACCCACCAGAACATGCAAGAACAAACAGTTTGAAGAGACATGTGATGCAGATGTTGAAATTAGCAGGCAGGGACTGTAAAAGAATAAAAGAATTAACATTTAAGGGCTCTAATGCACAGAAATGTGCAAAATCAGATATGAAAAGTCACCAGCGATGTGGAATCTATAAAAAATAATCAAAAGAAAATCATTGGCATCAAAATCACAGAAACAATAATGAAGAATACCTTTTATAGGCTAATCAGTAGGCTAGGGACAAAGAATCAGTAAATTTTAAGAAAAGTTAATAGCAACTTTCCAACTTAAATGCAATGATAAAAAAGAATTAAAAATATAATAATAATCCTAAGAAATCCAAGAACTCAGGGATGATATTAAAAGGTGAGGATGTGGAGAAACGGGCACCCTCCTACACTGTCAGTGGAAATGTAAACAGGTACAGCCCCTCTGGAAAGCAATGTGGAAGTTCCTCAAAAAATTAACAATAGAACTCCCCTACGACCCAGCAGTAGCACTCCTAGGAATTTACCCAAGGGATACAGGAGTTCTGATGAATAGTGGCACATGTACCCCAATGCTCATAGCAGCACTCTCAACAATAGCCAAAACATGGAAAGAGCTTAAGTGTCCCTTAACTGAGGAATGGATCAAGAAGATGTGGTTTATCTATACAATGGCATACTACATGGCAATGAGAAAGAATAAAATCTGGCCATGTGTAGCAACATGGATGGAAATTGAGGGTGCTGAGAGAAATAAGTCAGGCAGAGAAGGGCAGATACCATATGTTTGTGCGTATAGGTGGGTTAGGAGGAACTTAATGGAGGACCATGGGGGAGGAGAAGAGGAACAATAGTTGGGGAGAGGGAGAGAGGCAAACCACTAGAGACTCCTGAATGCTGAGAACAAACTTAGGGTTGACTGGGGTGGGAGAGAGGGGAAGGGGGTGATGGGCATGGAAGAGGGCACTTGTTGGGATGAGCACTGGGTGTTACATGGAAATCAATTTGAGAATAAAATATTTAAGAAAAAATAAAATAAGAATAAAGTAGAGTCATATAAAATGCTCAATTAAAACAAAAGGCAGAAATGAGAGAGAAAAGAAACAAAGAAAAAATGCAATAGACAAAAAATAGTTGCAAAATGGAAGATATTAGTCTAATTGTACCAATAATTATTTAAAATGTGAATGACCTAAGTACACCAAATAAAGCATAGATTGTCAGAGTGGATTAAAACAACAACAACAACAACAACACCCAATTATATGTTGACTATAAGAATCCCATTTTAAATATAAGGACACAGGTTAAAAATAAAGAGACAGAGTAACATATGCCCTGTTAGCAATAATCAAGAGAAAGCTGAAAATAGATATATTAATTAAAGAGAAAGTGGACTTCAGAATAAGGAGGCTGAGTAAAGTTAAAGGAGAGATATTATTTAATTATAAAGGGAGAGAAAGGGGTCAATTCTCTAAGAAAAAAAGCAATCCTAAAAATCTAACCAAAAAAAGCATAAAATCTGTGAACAATCACAGAGTAGAAATGAAAAGAGAAATAAACAAATCCTCTGTAACAGTTAATGATTTCAACATTCTTCTGTCAATAACAGAGGTTAAGCAGGCAGGTAAAAAAAGGTATAGCTAAATACCACTGTGAACCAAGTTAATCTAGTGGACACTTACAGAACAGTCCATATATCTGCAAAACGTACACATTCTAGTCAAGCTAATATGGAACATTCATCAAGATAGATCATATTCCGGGCCATTAAAAACACACAAATTTAAAATAATAGAAATCATAAAAAGTATGTTCTTAAATTAAATGGAAAAAAATTATAGATCAATAGAAAGATAGCTGGAAATTTCTTTAGTTCTTGGAGATTATACAATACACCTCAAACATTAAATAGCAAAGACAAATTTATAAATTTTTTTTAATGTTTTATTTATTTCTAGGAGAGAGAGAGAGAGACAGCATGAGCAGGGGAGAGTCAGAGAGAGAGGGAGTCACAGACTGAAACAGGCTCCAGACTCTGAGCCGGCAGTCAGCGCAGAGCCCGACGCGGGGCTCGAACCCACGAACCGCGAGATCATGACCCAAGCGAAAGCCGGACGCTTAACCGACTAAGCCACCCAGGCGCCCCTAGCAAAGACAAATTTAAAAAATCAAGAGAAATTAAAATTTTTGAATGAAATAAAATGAAAATGCAACTTATCAAAGTGGGAAAACAGCTAAGCAATATTTAGAGGAAAATTTATACCATTAAGTGCATATATATTTTTAAAAGAAAGGTCTAGGGGCCCCAGTGTGGCTCAGCCAGTTAAGCATCCAACTCTTGATTTCGACTCAGGTAATGGTCTAATGGTTCCTGGGATGGAGCCCCACATGAGGTTCTGTGTTGACAGTGCAGAGCCTGTTTGGGATTCTCTCTGTCCCCCTCTAAAAAAAATAAATAAATATTTAAATAAAGAAAGATCTAACATTAATTATCTGAGCTTCTACCTTAGGAAATTAGAGAAAAAAATAAACAAATTAAGCTGAAACAGTAGAGTGTAAATAATAAAAACTAGAAGGAATTCAATACAGCTGAAAACAGAAAAACAATAGTAAAGCAACAGAATCAAAACTATGTCTTTTAAAAAACAATAAATTATAAAATCATTTTACCCATCTAACCAAGAGAAAAACACTTGAAGTATTAGTTACCACTATCAGAAAACTATCCAGCTATTGCTGATCCCATGAACACAAAAAAAGATAAATGAATACTGTGAACAACTTTATGCCTCCAAAGTTGACAACTTAGATGAAATGAACCAATTCTAGAAAGAATAAAATGACAAAAACTCACTCCTGGAGAAAGCTATAACTTAAGTTACTCCATAGCCACTAAAGAAGTGGAATTAATAATTAAAAGCTTACAAGGTCCATAGAGTTACTTTGAAGAATTCTACAGATATTAGAACAAAACCTAATATCAATTCTCCACAGTCTTTGTCATATAATAAGAGTAGGAACACACTCCAATTCAATTTTTGAAAATGGAATTTATATAGAAACAAAGCAGCTAAACAAATTAAAAGAAAACTATAGATATTAATAAAATATTAGTAAATCAAATCCAATGAGATATAAATATTATAATACATCATGACCAAGTATGGTTCATTCCAGAAATATAATCTGTTCAACACATATACATTTAAAAAGTCTAATACATTATATTAGAAGATTGAATAAGAAATTAACATATTATCTTATCAATAGATGAAGAAAGTCTTCAACAAAATTCAACATGCATTCTTCATCATAATCATCATCATCATCATCATCATCATCATCATCATCAAACACTCCCAAAACCCTAGGGTTAGAAACGCTGTTCCTGCAATCTCTATCAAAATAACACCAGCATTCTTCACAGAGCTAGAACAAACCTAAAATTTGTATGGAATCAAAAAGACCCTGAATAGTGGAAGCAATTCTGAAAAATAAAACCAAAGCTGGTGTCATTACAATTCCAGAATTCAAGTTGTATTACAAAGCTGTAATCATCAAGACAGTATGGTACAGGCACAAAAACAGACACTCAGATCAATCGAACAGAATAGAGAACCTGGACCTACAAAGGTATGGCCAACTAATCTTTGACAAAGCAGGAAAGAATATCCAATGGAATAAAAACAAGCTCTTCAGAATGGTCTTGGGAAAACTGGACATAGACATGCAGAAGAAGGAACCTGGACCACTTTCTTACACCATACACAAAAGTAAAATCAAAACAGATTAAAGACCTAAACATAAGACAGAAGGCCATCAAAATCCTAGAGGAGAAAACAGGCAACAACATCTTTTTTTCCCTTTTTTTAATAGTTTATTGTCAAGTTGGTTTCTATATAACACCCAGTGTTCATCCCCACAAGTACCCTCCTCCATGTCCATCACTCCCCTTCCCCTACCCCCCATACCCATCAGTCCTCAGTTTGTTCTCAACATTCAAGAGTCTCTCATGGTTTGCCTCCCTCCCTCTCCCCAATATTTTCCTCCTTTTCTCCCCCACGGTCCTCCGTTAAGTTCCTCCTAATCCTCCTATGCATGCAAACATATGGTAACTGTCCTTCTCTGCCTGACTTATTTTGCTCAGTATAACACCCTCAAGGTTCATCCATGTTGCTACACATGGCCAGATTTCATTTTTTCTCATTGCCATGTAGTATTCCATCGTATAGATAAACCACCTCTTCTTGATCCATTAGTCCATTGATGGACACTTAGGCTCTTTCCATGTTTTGGCTATTGTTGAGAGTGCTGCTATGAACATTGGGGTACATGTACTCCTATGCATCAGCACTCCTGTATCCCTTGGGTAAATTCATAGCAGTGCTATTGCTGGGTCATAAGGGAGTTCTATTGTTAACTTTTTGAGGAACCTCCACACTGTTTTCCAGAAGGGCTGCACCCATTTACACTCCCACCAGCAGTGTAGGAGGGTGCCCGTTTCTGCACATCGTTGCCAGCATCTAGAGTCCTCTGATTTGCTCTTTTTAGCCACTCTGACCGGCCTGAAGTAGTATCTCAGTGTGGTTTTGACTTGTATTTCCCTGATGAGGAGGGGCGCTGAGCATCATTTCATGTGTCTGTTGGCCATCTGGATGTCCTCTTTGGAGAAGTGTCTGTTCATATCTTCTGCCCATTTCTTCACTGGGTTGTTTGTTTTTCTGGTGTGGAGTTTGGTGAGTTCCTTATAGATTTTGGATATTAACCCTTTATCTGATATGTCATTTGTAACTATCTTTTCCCATCCCGTCAACTGCCTATTAGTTTTATGGATTGTTTCCCTGGACAACAACAACTTTGAAGTCAGATGCAGCAATTTCTTACTCAACATGACTCTGGAGGCAAGGGAAACAAAAGCAAAAATGAACTATTGGGACCTCATAAAGAGAAAAGTCTTTTGTACAGTGAAGGAAACAATCAGCAAAACTAAAAGGCAAATGGTGGAATGGGAGAAGATATTTGCAAATGATATATCAGATAAAGGGTTAGCATCCAAAAATCTATAAAGAATTTATCAAATTCAACACTCGAAAAACAAATAATCCAATGAAGAAATGGGCAAAAGACATGAATAGACATTTTTTCAAGGAAGCCATCCAGATAGCTAACAGAAAAATGAGAAAAAAAATGCTCAACCTCATTTATCATCAGGGAAATACAAATCAAAACCACAGTGAGATAATAGCTCACACCAGTCAGAATGGCTAACGTTAACAACTCATGCAACAACAGATGTTGGCAAGGATGTGGAGAAAGAGGAACCCTCTTGCACTGCTGTTGGTACAAACTGGTGCAGCCTCTCTGGAAAACAGTATGGAAGTTCCTCAAAAAACTAAAAATAAAACTACCTTGAGACACAACAATTATACAACTAGGATTTTATCCAAATTATAGAAAGAGCCAAAATGTCCATTGACATACGTATGTATACACATATATATACACACATTATATAATATAATTACTTACATTATATAATGTAATATGATATGACTTGATCATCAAAAGTAATGGAATCTTGTCATTTGCAACAATGTGGATGGAACTAGAGAGTATTATGCTAAGTGAAATAAGTTAGAAAATAAATTAGAGAAAGATAATTTAGAAATAAGTTAGAGAAAGATAAATATCATATGATTTCACTCATGTGGAATTTAAGATTAAAAAAACACATGAATATAAGGGAAGGGAAGCAAAAATAAGATAAAATCAGAGAAGGAGACCAACCAGAAGAGACTCTTAAACACAAAGAACAAACTGAGCATTGCTGGAAGGGTATTGGGGATGGGGTAAATGAACAAGAGGCATTAAGGAAGACACTTGTTGGGATGAACACTAGATGTTATATGTAAGTGATGAATCACTGAAGTCTATTCCTGAAATCATTATTACACTATGTTAACTATTTTAAATTTAAATTTAAAAAATAATAATAAAATAAAAAAGAAAGACTTCCTGAAACTAATCAAATTAATATATGAAACATGTAGCTAACCTCATACTTAAAGATGAGCAACTGAGCATTTTGTCTTATAAGACCAGTAAAAGGCAAGAATGTCATCTCTCACCACACCAATTCAGCATTGTCTTAGAGGTCCTGTATAGATTATAAGCCAAGAAAAAGAAATAAGGGGAGTACTGTTTGATACGGAAGAAACAAATCTGCATTTATTCCCTGATGACATTATCATCCATGTAGAAAACCACAGGGAATCTACAAAAACTTCCAGAAATAATAAGCAAGTATAGCAAAATTGTAGGATCATGGGCAAAATTTAATAGCTTCCCATATACTAGTATTAAAGGACTGGAATTTGAAATGAAGGAAACAGTATCTTTTATTCTTTTATAGTATTCTCAAGAAAAAAAGAGAAAGAGAGAGAGAGAGAGGAAGGAAGGAAGGAAGGTAACAAGGAAGGGAAGGAAGACTAATGTGTAAATCTAGCAAAATGGACATTGAATCTATGTACAGAAAACTAGAAATAATAATAAAGTAAACCCATACCTGAAATCTTATGGAAAAATAAAAGCAAAATGGATCATAGACCTAAAAGTAAAATGCAAAAGTATAAAATGTCTTGAATAAAACATAGGGGAAAAAATCTATGTGACTTTGGATTTGGTAATGAAGTTTTTAGATAAAACTCTAAGAGCATGATCCATGAAATAATAAATACGTAGGCTGTACTTTATTAAAATTAAAACCTAATGCTCTGCGATAAAAAAAAAAGTGATGCAGAAGAAAGACAAGTAACTCCTTAGAGAATGTACTTAAAATCACACATATCTGCATAGCATCTATATGATACTGTACAACACAATACTATATGATTCTGCATGATACCCTGAGGGTAAATACAAGACAGTATACATTTGCCAAAACCCATAGAACTTACAACAAGGAAAATGCACCTTAATGTACACAAATGTCTAAAATTCATTTAAGAGTTTGAGATGCCCGAGAACTGAATACAGACACTGACTAGAGAATCTAACCATATTACACATCTGTGATACATTCTCACTGAAGGGATTTTTAGAAAAGGTGTTGACCTAAGTAACTTAGGAATAAGTGGCTATTGTAATGTGAAAGGCAAAAAGAACAGTACATAAAGGGCCCTACTCTAGTTGACAAATTTGATTCCCCCTGGACTACAGGTTAATAATTCTAAAACCTCTACCATATTATGGTGAAACCTCTAACCATATTGTGATTTATGATAAGAAACGTTATGGCCAAAAATATTTGGTCTTTGTGCCCATTTTTGGAATCAACCATGTTATTAGAGGATTGGAACAGTTAATCCCATGCTCAACTTCCCAGGACCTCCCAGCAGGAAGAGGAGTTGGAGATTGAATTAAGTCACCAATGGCCAGTGATTGAATCAACATGCTGATGTAATGAAGCCTCCATATAAACCCAAAGGGCAGTGTTCATAGAGCTTCTGGGTTGGTGAACATGTGGAGATTCTGAGAGTGGTGTGGGAGAGGACATGGAAGCTGCATGCCTTTCCACATACCTTGCTCTATGCATCTCTCCCATTTGTATATTCCTGAGTCATTCTTTTATAATAAATCAGACACCTACTAATTACAATATTTCTATGAGTTCTGTAAGCTGCTCTAATAATTTAATCAAACCCAAGAAGGGGTTTGTTGGAACCTCCAATCTGTAGCTGTTGGGTCAGAAGCACAGATGACAACCTGGACTTGCATTTGGTGTCTGGAGTTAACTCCCTATGTCAAAGGGGCATGAGGAGTCAACTGAAAGAACTACCAATGGCCAAAGCTGAAATATCTGAGCAACTTAATAAATAATGTACTATAAGATTTTAGCCCAAAGTATAAAATAGACATCCATGAATCCATACCCATATGAATAAGTTGTTGAAAAATATAGAAGAGGAGTGATGAATACCCTGTGTAGAAAATTTCCAAAAAAACTGTTTATAGCTTTTCCTTCTCAAGTATAGGGAGTATCATTCTCTGCCCTTTTAAATATAGACTGTGCACAATGGACTCCTAATGAAGACTCCAGTATGGAAAAGAGAGAAAACAGAGTAACTTTATAATGGAAAAACCTGTAAAACACCTTTTCAGCCTAGTAGTCAAGGACAACACCAGAAGTGATAAGTCATGTTGATAGGACAGACATTTGATATGATGTAACATACCTCTGTGCTCTTTCTCCCCAAAACTTGTAACTTTAGTCCAATTATGAGAAAAGCATTAGACAAATTCCAATCAAGGGCATTTTATAAAGTGCCCTCCCAGTACTCCTTGGGAATATGAACAGGAAACATTTTGACAATTCAGTTAATGTGCCTGATATAGCAGCCATAAGTACAGCCCAAGAACTCAGAAAAACAGAATGGAATAAAACCCAAAGAAAGTCACTGAAAAAAAACTCCCAAGCAAGAAAAAAATTAAAGGTATCTTTATACAAAAAAGATAGTTTAGTAGTCATTTCATTATTTATATTCCAACAGCCAATTGTGAAGGATCATTCTGTGCAGACAATATTCTGTACTGTGGAAACAGCACAAAGAAAGCACACAAATAACTCTGTTTTCAAAATTTTGGCACACTGGATAGGAAGACAGGTCATCATGTCACTAAGTCAATGCTGTGGTGGACCCACTGGTGATAAGTACTATGGAGAAGAAGTAAGCAAGGAAGACAAAAGACATGTTGTTTTAAATCAAGTCTGCAGGAAAGGCACTGAAAACTAGTACTTAAACAAAGAAGGATAGGTAGGAGGATCATCAGGGGCAAAGTATTGGGGTGGGAGTGTGCTTGCAGTTTTTGAGGAACAGGCTGGAGGCTTGAAACATAGTCTACAAATCCATGGGTACCTCTGTGACTCTGTGACAGGTAGGGTATGTGAGGGGGCCCTACCTGTTTAAAATACATTCAGCTTTATTTTTTATAGTTTATTGTAAAATTGGTTTACATATAACACCCAGTGCTCATCCCAACAAATGCCCTCCTGCATGCCCTCATCACCTCCTTCCCCTCTCCTTCACCCCCCATCAGCCATCAGTTTCTTTTCAGCATTCAAGAGTCTCTCATGGTTTACCATATGTTTGCACATATAGATGGATTAGGAGGAAGTTAATGGAGGACAAAGCAGGAGAAGAAGGGGGGAAATAGCTGGGGATAAGGAGGGAGTCAAAAAAATACATTCATTCAGCTTTAAATGAGAGGGCTGGACTGCATCAGAGATGGTGACTATGTAACATTCTCCCCATCCCAGCACCCCAGGCGGTGCTAATTATTCACAGTTCCTTTTCCAGATGTGCTGTCACAATCCCATGGGCATCAAGTGCTGCAATCCACTGTCACCTATTGATCAGGCAGGTGTGACAGAGTTCCCTTCTAAAATGTGATGGCTTTCCTGAAGGAAGACAAAGACCTGTCATCCAGGAGTGCTTTGGTAAAGCTGGGACACAGGAATAGAGGCTCAAGGAGAACAGGGTGAGGAAGGAGGAAAGATGAACATCATGTATAGCAGATGAGCAGCTATGCAAGGTAGTGCAGCAAACCCAAGATGGGCCTTCCCCAGAGAACACTCCGGACATGCAGGAGGTTCTGAGAAGCAGGTAGTGGATGTCTTCTCCAAAATCTGTAAGCTCCAGGGCTAGAATCACCCATTTAGCCTCCCACATTGCGCATGTCTTCCTTCTGTTTTATCCTCCTTGTATTTTCTTTGATGTAGTAAGTAACCACAGATTTATTGCAAGGCACCACTTTTATTAAAAGAACAACTTTATTTGCATTCTGGGCACTCATGAAATACAGTAATTATATCAAATTGTATCTTGAATGAGTCAGATTTCTTCCAGTTTGATTTGGTTCAAGAATTAAAGAGATTGAAAATATTGTTGGCAATATAAAATGGCAACCTAATTGGTGGTAAAATAAAACTCAGCACCAGATATTAAGAGGCTTTCTCATTGATGTTAAATTGCTCCTTCCCAGGCAGGATGAGTAGGTATTATTTGATGCCTAGGGGAAAAGTGAGTTCCTATTTTTACGTAGCCCAAAGCAACAGCCTTTATATGCATATTTAAAGCAAAATTAAGTAAAAATTGCGGATTATGTAAAGGGATAATGGAAATACTCAGGGTTGGCTGAGTTACTTCAAATCTAGGGTCCAAAAGACACTGGTATCCTGCCTTGGTCTAAGAATCACAAAAGGACTTTGGATTTTAAACTACCCCTGGCTTGCACCCTGTAATTTGTTTTACCTTCTGCATGATAAATATCTCTGAATGCTACTGGTCAGCACAGAGTGAGGGAGAGATGAATCATTTATTTGATACATATAGATGACTGCTTTCTGTGTGCCTGTCATTACGCTAGCTGCTAGGTACAGCATGGCAAATGTAAAAGACATGGTCCCTGTCCTTGTAGATCTAGAATCAAGGACAGGCCACCTAGGAGAAACCTGTTTCTGAGATTCAGATCACAAGCATAATATGTGCTATGTTTTCAAGGTTCATCCATGTCGTAACATGTATGAGGACTGTAGTCCTTTTCCTTACCAGATAATATTTCATTGTATGTATAATATTGTGATTTATAATAAGAAACAGGTCTTTGAGCCCATTTCTGACACAGAGCTTCTAAAATACTTGGAATCTCCTAGGTTGGGAGAGCAATAAAGATGTCTTTTGTTATGTTAATGAGGGGGGCTTTTGGAAAGCTTCTTAGGATGGCTGCTGGGAGAAAAACCACAAAATTGGAGGACTGGAACTTTTAGTCCCACCTTCCTGACCTCCAGGGAGTACAGTGGGACCAGAGAATGAGCAGGGCTGAAGAGGGGCTAGAGAACAAGTTGAATTGCCAATGATTCCATTAATAATGCCTATGTAATGAAGCCTCCATTAAAAGAGAATTTTTAAAGGACTGGTTTGTGAACATGTGGGCATTTAGGGAGAGTAGTGGACTTGACTGAGCATGGAAGGTACGTGCCCTTTCCATATGTCTTTCCTTATGCATCTCTTCCATCTGGCTGTTTCTCAGTTACATTCTTTTAAAATAAGCTTATAATCTATATTTTTTAAATGTTTTATTTATTTTTGACAGAGAGAGACAGACAGTATGAGCAGGGGAGGGTTAGAGAGAGAAGGAGACACAGAATCAGAAGCAGGCTCCAGGCTCTGAGCTGTCAGCACAGAGCCCGACGTGGGGCTAGAACCCACAAACTGCAAGATCATGACATGAGCGGAAGTAGGACGCTTAACCGACTGAGCCATCCAGGCGCCCCAATTATAATCTAATAAGTAAAATGTTTCCCTGAGTTCATAGAGCTGCCTTAGCAAATTAATTGAGTCCCAGGAGGGTGGGTTATTGAAACTTTCAATCTATAGCAAGTTGATCAAAAGCACAGGTGACTATCTGGACTCATAATTGGCATCTGAAATGAAGGACAATCTTTCAGGACCAAGACCTTAACCTGTGGGATCTTACGTTTTCTCTAAAGGGTCTGAATTGGGGCGCCTGGGTGGCTTAGTCGGTTAAGCGTCCGACTTTCGCTTGGGTCATGATCTCGCGGTTCGTGGATTCGAGCCCCGCGTCGGGCTCTGTGCTGACTGCCAGCTCAGAGCCTGGAGCCTGTTTCAGAGTCTGTGACACCCTCTCTCTCTGACCCTCCCCTGCTCATGCTGTCTCTCTCTCTCTCTTAGAAATAAATAAAAATATTTTTAAAAATAAATAAATAAAAAAATAAAGGGTCTGAATTGAGTTGAATGGTAGGACACCCATGTGGTGCAGGAGCATTGCTTTCTGGTACTTTTACTTTTAGTATGAATATGCCACATTTTATTTATCCATTGATTAATAGATGGGCTTTTTTCCTTTGGAGTTGTAATAAATAATGTTCCCATAAGTATTTGTGGAGATTTTTTGTGGACATATGCTTTTATTTCCCTTGGGTATATATTTAGGAATTGAGCTGCTGGGTCATACAGTAACCCAATCTTTAACATTTTGAGGAGCTACCAAACTGTTTTCCAAAATAAATGCACCCTTTTAAATTCCCCAAAGCAACACATGAGGGTTCTAATTTCTTCATTTCCTTGTCAAACCTTGTTATAATCTGCCTTTTTAATTTTAGCCATCCTACCACACGTGAGTGACATCTCTCTGTGGTTTTGATTTGCATTTCTCTAACAATTAAATTATGATTATCATCTTTTCCAATGCTTATTGGCCATTTGTATACCTAGTTTGGAGAAAGGTGTATTCACATATTTGCCCAGTTTTAAAATTCGTATATTTGAAGCAAAATTAAATAAAAAGCACTGATTATATAAATGGCCAACAGAAGTGGTCTACACTTGGCTATAATAGCTTAATTCTAGGGAGCAGAAATCCCTGTAAACTCACCTAGGACTCACTCATCTTGCTTGCTGTGCCAGGTTCACTTGAGGCTTTTAGCTTTTGAGCCCTCTCTAGCTTCCACCTCATGTCCTATTTTTTCTCCTTCATAGAAAATGTCTTGATTCGCTACTAATGATTAGCAGCAAATTATCACTGAATTATGTTTCAGAAGTCTTTAATTAGGTATGATTTGTCGATATTTCCCCCATTTGTTTCATTATCTTTCAAACCCTTGATGATGTACACTGCAACATAAAAGTTTTTAGTTTTGTCGAAGTCTCATTTTTTATTTTCTTTGTTGCCTTTGCTTTGGTGTTTTATCTAAATTTAAATGCCCAACCCAAGGTTATAAATATTTAATCCTATATGTTATTCTAAGGCTTTTATAGTTTAAGCTCTTAACTTCAGGTCTATGATTAATTTGTGTGCATTTTTTTAAACGGTGTGAGGTAGGGGTTCAAGAGAATTGAGCAAACTAGTTCATAGGGACCCACTGAGCCTTTTGTGCTCACTGCTTTCCCGTTGTTTCGAAAGGTTGTTGGTAGGTCCCTCTTGAATATTTGATCTCACAGCCTTTAAGTTGTATGTTCTCTGGTTTGAGGCCTCAGGTAGATAAAATTTTGTTTTAAAGGAAAAAAAAAGTGGGCTCCTCTGAGTCTAAAGAGGCTTGGGCTCCTCTATCTAGGACTCTGGCTAATTATATGTATTAAACATATGGCCCCAGAACTGTGCTTGTTTGAACAAATGGGCTAACCTTACCAAAAATATCTTGAATTTCAGTGGCCACAGTGGGGAAATTTTAACGTAAATAGACTTTACCATTTATGACATACCTAGAGAAAAGAGAGCCCTGAAATTGCCCCAGACAATAAGATGCATATTTTTTGGTATGAAGAAGTTTCTAATATTAAATTAATCAAAATTTGCCTCTTTATAGTTTTAATACTGCCAAGAATATTTTTTGTCCCAGGTGAAACCTGATAATAAAATATTTCAAAGGATTTTTTTTCTCTTAAATGAGCTCCATGCTCAAAAACTGGACAATTAGAGACTAATATTAGCAACCTGGTAGGAAAAATTTCAAGTCCTTTCCTGGGATAAAATGGAACTATGTACCCAGGGTTAAAGAAGCCTTTCTAAAGTCTTTATGAAATAATTTATTTGGAAATGCATTCCCAAATCACATAGCTCTAAACATATAACATCATAATTGTTTGATTTCCACCTTAGTTGGAAGTCTCCCTGATATTAAAACAAACAAACAAAAAAAAAGCAAATAGCAGATAATGTAGTTGGACGGGTGGGTCAGTCCCTTGATATCATTTAGGCTGCAACCTATTTGAGGAAGTAAAAACAACTGTTCTTGTCTTACAAATCAAGTGTTTATAATAACAAAAATATATCTCTAGAAGGAATTCAAAGCCCACCTATTCCTTTCACCAATTCCAATGGAATAAAATGCCATTCACTGATTGCCAATCCCAGGGAAGGACTCTCAACCCATATTTCCACTGCATTTGATAGCAGAATACCCAAGAAAAACATAACATACACAATGAATGGATAAATATTTTACATTTAACATTAACATTTTAAAAATGTCTTCTATGTAGACATTGGTCCCTGTTGGCCAGCAGTCTTTCTCAATAACCAACATGGTGTAATTGGCCTATCGCATCCCTTTCTTCCTTCAGTGGAGAAACCTATCCTCTCCTAGTGGAAGGCATATATAACAGTAGGTTGCTCAGATGCCACATGATGCATATACTTTAAAACGAAACAAAAGAGTCAGGACACCTGTGTATTGAGTAGTAGTAGGCTGAGCATCCAACTTTGGTTCAGGTCATGGTTTCAGGGTTCATGAGTTCAAGCCCCACAACTGGCGCTCTGCTGTCAGCACAGAGCCTGCTTTGCATCCTCTCACCCCACCTCTGTCCCTCCCATACTCCCTGATCACTTTCCCTCCCAAAAATAAATCTAAAAACAAACAAACATGAAAACAAAGGAGTACTTAGAGAGTTAAACAAGGTGAGATAAAGGTGGCAAAAGTGAAAATCCTGGCACAGGCTGAGAGGGCTCTATCTTGACGTGGGAAAGTATTCTGTACCCAATGCCCATTCTTGTGTGGCTAAGTGGGGATTGTGGGACTACATGCATGAAACTATCCTTCCAACAATTTCCAAATAAGATAACATACTAATATATTGATTACTGAACATAGGTTTATTACCTACTTTTACCATCTTATTACAGAGAAGCCAAGATATTTGGATTTATTAATAAACATGTTTTGTGCCACACTGAAAATTTTCCTATGAGAAAAGATATATATTTCTAGGAATTATGAAATTTATTCACAAATTTGCCAATTTACAGAATGCTGCTGGAACAGACAGTCTACAATTGCTTACTTAGTTTTCACTAGAAATTAAGTTCTCTAAGGGTTAAGAATCATAATCAATATATGGAATTGAAACTACTAGAAATAAGGGAGATAACCTTGTATGCAAGGGATAAAGGATCTTTTTTTGTAGGAAAATGTATGAAATATGAAAATTCATTTTTGAAGGGAAAATAACTCAGAATAACTGATTATTCAGAATGAGAAAGAAGAAAATAAAAAACAAAAACTAAATGGATATAGAAAATGGAGAAGCAGAAAGTCTCATGTGGTCAAGTTGGCTAAAATATAATGAATTTATAAAGTTTCTTTTAATAAGCCTTAATATTAATAGTATGCCTATGCAAAATCTTTTACTTATTAAAAGGAAAACATTTTCTTGGACTATCTTTCTGCTTTGGTAAGAGATTATAAAAAATTATTCTTTACCTTTGGATAATTGCATTTTATCAAAATAATTTTCTTTTCTTCATGTTGTCATTATCAGGTCTTTTATTACTTAGGCAAAGATTCGGTTTTTTCTCAAGGTTTTTCACAAGAGCTAAAGTTTTATACAACAGTGTAACTTTCTGTATTCACCTTAGAAGTCTTTGTCATTTTGGTTTACTAGATAAACAAGAGTATTCAAACCTTTTGATTTTTTTTTTACAAGCTTTCCATAATTAAATCCTGAATGACTTTTCAGCCTTGAGGTAACTTTGGGAATTACCAAAGGGTCCCTAGAAAATCTCAAAATATTTTTTTTCTCTTTATAAAAGAGAGATGTTAAATTGACTAGGTTTATTTGATATGTTAAATTACACAGGAAAAAGTGCCAAATAAGAAGTGATCCTAAACATTCTTTAGGTTATAATTATATGTATATATGTTATTGGTGTAAGTATTCCAGAAATTGTATGAAATTTTTAGAAATCTGATATGTCTTGGTGTAATGTTATCATTCATCATAGTAGTTGTCTTAAAATGTTTATGTCACAGAAATAAGGGCACTTCCTTGTAATTTCATTATAATCTAACCAGATACTGTTTTATTCTGATGTTTTTACACAATTGCTTCCTCTTTAAAAAAAATTCATGGAAAGGATCCTGACAAGTACAGGTTTCTGATACCTTTAAGATCATATTACTGAACAAGGTGACATTTTCTCAAAACGCTAATACATAGGTTCATAACACTGCTAACTCAATATCAAATATTAATCAAGAATTAATTACATGGGACTAAATGAACTGATGACTATATTTAGAATTTTTGTTTATACAGGAAGTGTATGAGCAGTTGAGGGACAAAGGGAGAGTGAGAGAGAAAGAGAGGGAGAGAGAAAGACAGAGTCTTAATGCCTAGCACAAAGCCCAACACAGGGCTTGAATTCACAAACAATGAGATCATGACCTGAGCCAAAATCAAGAGTCAGACACTTAACTGACCAAGCCACACAGATGCCTCTAAGATTATATATTTTGTTACTGCTTGAAGTATTGTTGGTTCTTCCATGCTTTGTTTTCCCTTTTTAAATAACCACTTTTCTCTTTTGTTTTAAGGTCCTTATAACTTACAGTAATTTGGTAAATTATTCTCTTGTAAACAAAACTTGCATATTTTATTCACTCTGTGACCCCTACTGTATTCAAAAACTCTTATTAAATATTTCTAACTTTTTATGATAATACAGAAATTTTTATAAGTTCGGTAAGAATCCATTGTAACAAGACACAACACCCTTGGCTTGCTTCTTAGCCCAAAGAGGCTTTTAAAAATCTCACCTGATATTCCTTATTATCTGACAATTTTAAGAAGCCAAGATGGACTTTATGGATCCAATAAAACTCTTTAACTATCACCATAATTTAACCACAATATTATATTTGAGAATACTGTTGAGTCTTAAACAACATGAGGGTTAAGGGCACCCCCACTCCCACACAACTGAAAGTCCACGTGTAACTTTTGGCTCCCCCAAAAAACCTTAGCTACTGATGGACTACTGTTGACTGAAAGGCTTACCAATAACACAAACAGTCTATTAACTCATATTTTGTGACTCTGTGTGTGTGTGTGTGTGTGTGTGTGTGTGTGTGTGTGTGTGTGAGTATATAAAAGAAAATGCTATTAAGAAAATCATAGGGGCACCTGGGTGGCTCAGTTGTTAAGCGTCCGACTTTGTCTCAGGTCATGATCTCATGGTTCATGGGTTCGAGCCCCACATCAGGCCCTGCTGACAGCCAGCTCAGAGCCTGGAGCCTGTTTCAGATTCTGCCTCCCTCTCTCTGACCCTCTCCTGCTCACACTATCTCTCTCTCTCATAAATACAAAAAACATTAAGAAAAAATATTTTTCAAAAAAGAAAATCATAAGGAAGACAAATACATTTACAGTACTATATTGTATTTATTTTTTAAATATGAACATAAGTGAACCTGCACAGTTCAGACAGTGTTGCTCATGGGCCAACTGTATGCATTAAATCATTATTCTTGCCGTACTTGGGTAAATGATAAAGCATAGTTTAACAAGACTAGGCTTATTTTGCAAACAACTGTGTCTTACTGTGATTATCTCTGCTGGAAATTGGGAATAATTAAAGAAAGAAAACTTAAGTTTTAGTAGAAAATTATAACACACCCTTGTAGATATCAGATTCCAGTCCTATTCACTGTCTTTGAGGTTTTACTATTTCCCTTTTAAACTGACTGGATCCTAAATTCTTCAGATTTCCTCCAACTGGCTACAACTCTCCAAATTAACATTTTCAATTTTCTTCCACATTTTTGACTTGGAATCACTAAGAACAAAAATTTCCATTTTCCACTAGCCTTACAAGCTGAAGCTGGGTTATCCAATATAAACTTCATAGACATCATCCCAATAGCTTATGTATGGGCAACCTTTGTGCCCGCTGCCTTGTGAACCACTCCGAAGGTTCACCAGTACACTTAATGACATCAACAAAAACATTCAAATTACAAAAGATACTTCAAGTACAATGTCTAGGAACCCAACGTCTAGAATTCTTGGCTCATTTTCCTCTGGCTCAGAAACTGATTCTTAGTCTGCTCCAGCTATACCTTTGTTTTTGTTTTTTTGTTTTGTTTTGTTTTGTTTTGTTTTTGCTTCCATAGTAATGACTCTTAATAAATATCTGCTTGCTCACACCATACTGGCCTCACTTTGGGAGCCCACCTGCAACCACCTCCTGAAATGAAAAACAACTGTGTGATGAATTGACCTATTTTTAAGAGAAAGAAATTGATTCAATGAGACGGAGCAATAGACAAATTCAATTTCTTAAAGAAATTTCAAAGGCAGGGAATAAAGGGTAACAAATGTGTCATCCCAAAATATGCCTTTTTAGCATAAGGATTGTTTTGAGCTGATAAGTCAGTTTTAGAAAGTAAAATTTAAATTACATGTTGGCTACACAAGGAGAATTCTGTGCCATAGCAATTGCTTCCTGCTGAATCTAGATCAACACATTTGGCTTTATAAAAACTTGAACACAAATATTACTTGTCACTTGACTAAAACAGATTGATACTTTGTCAGGTACATTCTTGGATTTATTGGTTTGGTTCATGGGGGCTCTGGCTAAGAAATGTACTTCAATCTCTTGTCATCCTTCTCTTGAGAGTCATCCTTTCATTGTCCCTAGTGCACTGGGTTCTCTCGAGAGTCTTAAATATGTGTCTGAAGCCAGCAGCAGTATTTCAGATCATCTCACTGTGCTTGGAGAAACAGAAACAAAATAAACAATGAGATGAACATCAGAAACAATTCTTCCATGGACATGACATCATACAAATGAATTTTATGGCAAGATAAGAGCAGTTTAACCTAATGATGCCTGAGAGTGGTGCTAATACCAAATTTTTGGTCAATCTCGTATGTATGAAAGGATGATCAAAAGGGATAAGTTATTAAAGTAATTAAATGAGAAGATCATTAGAATGGGGTGGTACTAATGCCATGGTAACTCATATAAATAAAACCTAACCTAGAATCAATGCACTGGAATCTAAGAAAATGAAACCTAAGAATAACCAACTACAAACAGCCAAACAGACTTTCCCCCAATAGTAACTGTTTAAACTATAAATGATCAATAATTTCTGGCTTTGCTCCCACATCAATGTATGCTCAAATAAACTCTTTTAAATTATAATATACTTCAGTTTATGTTTTAACCTTTAATCTCTATTTCTTTCCTTCTGGTCACCTTGAGTTTACTTTACTTTTTTTTTTCCTAGTTTCTTTAAGTGGAAGGTTGGGTTATTGGTTTTAGGTCTCTCCTTTTTAATATAGGCACTTACAGCTATCAGTTTTCCTCTGAGTACTCTTTTTGTTGCATTCTATAAGTTTCAGTATATTATGTTCCAGTTCTCATCTATCTCAAAGTATTTTCTAATCACATTTGTGATTTCTTCTTTGATCAATTGTTTATGTAGGATTATGTTGTTTTGTTAATTTACCAAATTTTCTCCTTTTATTGCTTTCTAACTTTATTCTATTGTAGTTATTTTACATTTATTGAGTCTTATTGCCTAGTATTTGGTTTATTCTAGAAAATTTTTTCATGTAAACTTGAGAAGAATGTGTATTCTAACCATTTGGTGTAGTGTTATAGTGGTCTTTTAATGTCCGAATGGGTTTTATTATTGTTAAAACACTCAATTTCTTTGTTAATAATCTTTCTAGTTTGTCTATCAATAATCAAAACTGTGTTACTGAGGTCTTCAACTATTATTATTGAATGATCTACTTCTCTCTTAAATTCTATCAGTTTTTGCTATTTGCATATATATATATATGCAACATATATTTTGATGCCCTGTTGTTAAGTATGTAATACATACATGTTTTCAATAATTATCTTCTTGATACATTGGCCTTTTTTATCTTTATCATATTTTTTGTCTTGATAGATGATAGATAGATAGATAGATTCTATCTCCTCCTTTATTCTGGTATTGTCACAAAAATATGACTTTATTCATTGTGCGTTCATCAATATAAATCAGTAATTATTGCTTTGTGTAGCAAAAATGCAAAAATGTGCATTAATACCATCTTTTATATTTACCTATGCAGTTACTTTCACTGAGGTTCTTCATTTCTTTAATGTGTATTGTATCCTTTTACTTGAGCCTGAATGGTTCCCTTCAGTATTTCTCATGCAGGTGAACTATTATTGTACTTTCAAGTCCAGAATTTCCATTCCATAATTCTGATGCATATATTGATATTTTCTATTTGGAAAGACATAATTCCACACTTTCCTTTAGTGATTTGAAAATATTTAAAATAGCTAACTTAAACTCCAATAAGAACAGTGATTGGACTTCCTCAGAGACTTTCCATTCTTTGCTTTTTTTCCCTGGCTCTAGGTCATACTTTTTTTTTTTATTTGCATGTCTCATAATTCTTAATGTTAAATAATGTATTTTTAATTTTGTTTTATTTTAGAGAAAGAAAGAGTGAGAGTTCACATGCACATGCACATGAATTGCAGAGGGGCAGAAGAAGAGGAAAAGAGAGAATCCCAAGCAGGCTCCATGCTCAGTGAAGAGTCCTACCCAGGGCTTGATCCCATGACCCTGGAATCATGACCTGAGCTGATGTCAAGAGTAGGCCACTCAACAGAATGAGCCACCCAGGCGCCCCAGAATACTGTATATTTTGATTCAGCAATCCCAGGAATAAAATTCTGCCCTCTCCCCAGGGTTTGTTGTTGATTCCGCTCACTCCAACTGTGATTTCCTTATTTAGTATTTTCAGAATTAATTCTGTAAGGCCTGTACTTTTTTTTCCCACCTACATGTGGCCTTTGCAGTCTGCTCTTAGCTTAGTGCTTAGCCAATGACTGGACAAAGATACCCTTGGGTCCACAGAACCAATAAATCTCCAGTTTTTGCCTAGGAGTTCTGTGTGTGCATTCAACACTCACCTGAGCAATTTACACCTCCACTTTAGCTTTCACTTCTTGCTGGTGTGGAGCCTTAAGATCAGCTAGAGACATGGATTTATGACATTCTTAGGTCTTTCCTGAGTTTGAACATAGTCCTACCCATGTGCGACCTAACAGAATATGTCAGACCTTTTCAAAGAACCTATGAATAGCTCATTCCTCAACTCTCTATAAAGCTTTTTACTTAGTCTATTGCTTTCCCCAACTCTCATTGCCTCTGGCACCTGCCAGATTAAAAGACTTACTTGTTATCTCCTTCAGCAGAAGCCCCCAGGAAGATATCTGTTCATACTGGGTGATATTTGAGCCACTTTCTGAAATCAGGTCTTTGTTGAAACAATCACACAGATCAAATAATGACAATTCTGTAAGAATGAGGTTTTGAAATAGTTACACTATTCCATTAGTGTCTGTGAGGCTTCCACAGAAATGTGTGCTATTATGTTTCAAGAATATCACTGAGCTAGAAAATGAGAAATGGTACTAAGTCATATTAAAATACTACTAAGTTTGCTGTTGTTACAGATAGCTGTTTTCCTTGAATAAACATTCCCTGGGAAGCTGTAGGTAAATTTCAGAGCTCTGCATAAGTTGATTGTGACAATTTTTGCCACTTAAAAATGTCTTTAATAGGATGGTAAATCTTTGAAAGTCCTTATTCCACCATTTTCACTGACATCATTATATTTGTTTGGAATGGATTTTTAAATATTCAATAAATCTGCTGTTGTCATGAGCTTGTTTCCACTGGAAGGTTACCTCATTTTTATTTTTAAGGTATTTTCCTTGGTTTTGAATTATAGGAAAACACATTGTATTTCAGTACTCTGAAAGTATCATTTCACTTTATTTTGGATTCCTTTATTTTTGTTGAGAAGTCAACTGACAATCTAATTATTTCTCTTTTGAAGATAATATGCATCCCCTGTAGCTTTTAATATTTTTCATTTTATTTTGTTTACAATAGCTTGTATTTAGTTTATTCTGCTTCAATGTATAGAACCTTGAATTTCTCAACCTTGATATCATTTATTAGTTTTGAAGATGTTCTCAGTCACAGTCTTCAAATTTTCTTTCTTCTTCATTCTCACTTGCCTCTTCTGGTAGAATTTCTTTATCCTTTACCTCAACATTGAATATCCTAGGTTCTCATTTCCTCCTTTGTGTTTTCCATGTATTTTTAATATTAATCTTTTATTCCACATATTTTATTCTGACCTAACTTTAAGTTAAGAAGGTCCTACTTCTGTTTAAAATATAGAAAAAAAGAAAGGCAATGACACCTTGACCTTACAACTCTCCTATCATCCAATAGATGATAATAATCTATAAAATCATAACATATTTTTAACTCATAAAGGGGCTGAAAACACAAGGCAATCAGGTGAACTGGATTTTAAGGAAATTCAAACCCCTTCCAAGAATAGACAGGATGCATGAACTCTTTAATTTTGGGCAAAGCAAATTAGGAAAAAGTAGCTGCGATAAAAATGAGTTAGTAAAAAACGAAGCTAAAATTTTTGACATTTCAAGTTTAGCTATGTATTAACATATTAGTTGAAACAATTAAAATATTAGACACAAAGGAAGTTTTCAATCGCTTGCAAGCTTTTTCTCACTGAACTTCTACCAGACTCACAGAAAAGATTGGGAGCCAGGTAAAAGAGATGAAACACCGACTGCTTCCCTGCACTCGTGTCTTGAAAAGTAAAACCTTAGGTTAGGTTACCGAGGAAGGGAGAGAAAAATCTCTTGCCCCTAAGTCCTAAGCAAAGATACACTCCTGATGTTAGGGTGTCAATTAATACTTCTGTCTTTGGAGAAGGACAAGGAAAACTTAGTCAAACTGCTGCAAACCAAGGACATCTAAAAATCAAATTAAAGAGAAAGAAACATTACATAGAAAGGAACAAAGATTAGAATTACATTATAATTAATGTTAGTGGACATTGCCAGATCTCCTGAACTAGGTAGCAGAAATTTCAGAGCTGGAAAATTGGTGTGACCAATTTTTCTTTTATTATAAATGTCTGAGACTCAGGGAATGGACATTCATCTGTCAGAAGTTTCCAAGTAACTTGCAAGGGATGCTTTAATTCTCAAGGACATATAATTCAATTATGCTGTACCAGGTTTAAACAATCAAAAGAACAGTCCAGAAAAGAGGTATGGTTGGAACTGATTTTTCTCTTCCTCGAAGCAGACCATTAGGAATAATCTGGTCATGTATTAAATCACCCTTTGGGATGTCATAAGACACCCAGGGCACTCTTCATGCAGACTTCCACTGGATTCTTTCTTTTTCAATCACCAATCTCTTAACATACCCTCACTACCCAAGCTCTTCTACTCTGCCCTGCAGATTATCAGTTCTCATTAGCAAAATCCTCTATATAGTAAATCTTCTTGAAAATTCCCTTCACACTCTTGGTCTAAACAAAACCTAGCTTTCCCCTGAGGACTCATTCCTCTATTAGTGGGTTCTTCTCCTTTTCCCCTATGTCATGCACACTAAGCACAAATGTGCAGCTGGTTTTCCTTCTTCCACATTGCAATTTCCAGAGCACTCTTTCTCTATCCTCTCTGAAACTTGGTAGGCTCTTTGAGGTAAATGCCATTAGTTCACAACTCACTTCATTTCCTTTCTATCTACTTTCCTTCCCTCACTATCCTTTATCGAGGCTCACTCACAGCTTTGCTATCTGCTTTCTGCCTTTCCCTAAAAGTTAATCCACCTAAAACTCTGGCTTTCAAGCATATCTCAAATCTGACTGCTTCTCTTAGTGGCACCCTTATGTAAAGCATCCTCACCTTTCTCATCCTGACAAAATAACTTCCTAATTGGTATCTGTAAATCCACTCTGCCCTTATGCAGTCCATTCTGTCAAATAAGCTAGAACAAGACTCTTAAATTTTAAATATGTCACATCTCACTTGGAATGAAACATAGAAACCTCAGCATGATCTATAAGCCCTACATTTAGTGGCCTCTTTTCCACTAACTTCTCCAAACTCAACAGTAACAAGGTATGCTGATCTTGCTGTTCCCCAAACATATCAAGCACATTTCTGTCCAGAATTCTTCCATTGTCCTCCAAACTGTGTGGCAAGTACATAAAGTGCTCAGGAAGTCTCAATCTCTAGCAAATGTTAAGAGATATCGCCACAATGCTGATTCAGAGAAACTTTGAACCTCTGAGTGTGAAGCACTTTAGACTCAAACTCTGAGTTGAATGCTGAGGATGAAAGTGTTAAATTACTGCATGTCAGAAACACATGCATGTATTTGAAGTAACAGTATACCCTTTCTTTTTATTTGATACGTTTTTGTTGTTTATGAGAAACTTTTTATTTTTCAGTGATGCAGTACACAATAATATTTGAAATAGACAGATGAAGGATTTTTATTTTGTTAAAAGTGATCTTAAGGGGCAACTCAGTCAATTAAGTGTCCGACTCTTGATTTCAGCAAAGGTCATGATCTCACAGTTCATGAGTTTGAGCCCCAAGTGACAGCCTGCTTGGGATTCTCTCTCTCCCCCTCCCCCACTCTTGTTCTCCATCTCTCTTTCTCTCTCAAAATAAACAAACTTTAAAAAAATTTAAAAAGAGAAATGTTTCTTAACATTTGCATCAAGGTTCTTGAAAATATTAAAAATAGTAATGTAAAATTACTTTAGCTTTTGTTTGTTTTTCTATTTAGAATTATTTATTTGAGATTTGTTGTTTATTTGTTTATAGAAACTATTGTTTGTGTCTCTCTTCCATCTGCTCTATCCTGTCTTCTGGAATTCCCAATGTACCTATAACAGGACTGAAAATCTTTTCTACTTCTTTTAATCACTCATATATTCCCATATTATCTCTTTCATTTTAGCTTGTAGTCAAATCCTTTTAAATAACTATATAGTTTGCTTTTCTTTAGTTTCTAATATGCTGTTTACTTCAATAATCATGCATCTCCTTTTTTTTTAACATCTAATAACTCCTTTTGAGATTGCTGCTTTTCGTAATTTTCTACTGCTGCCCCACCAATTCTCCATCTTTCCTGCATCTTTCAAAAATATGAGTTAGGGTTTTGGTATTTATTGTTGAAGCAGTTTGCTCTCTCTTTTTACTGTTTATTTCTTCTTCCTGGGGTAACTTTATCTGACAGGAAACCATTTGTTTTAAATGCTCACACTGTGCTGTTCTAAGAGAATTGTAGTTTTACTAGGTTCTGTGATCTTGCTCTTTGCAAACATTCACATGCTTCATTCATACTGAGAGTTAAAGATGAGCTGTCAGAGATTTTGTAGGTCAGTGTTCAATTTTTCATGGCTACTGACTGTGATAGAGAATTTAGTCTTTTATATTTGCTGAGTTATTTTAGCGGGAAATTGGTAGAGGAAAGTGTGTAAACATTATCACTTAGGATATCATCTTGATCTTGAAGAACCTCAGGTTTATTTCTTTTAAATATCACCTTAGAGGTAACTCTGTGTTGACTTCCCTCTTATATAGTGGTAATAATAAAAACTATATTGTCTTAAGTATTGTTTTAAGAAAACACAAACAAGGAATGTAGTGGGTTTTATGTGGAAATTTAAATGTAGAGGCTATATTCCCAAGGCATCTACCAGAACTGCTGCCTACTCCTACAAGATCCTCACCTATCTGGAGACTAGAGCCATTCACCATTACCCATGCTTCTAATAAGCCTGGGGCAGAGGTTGTTCTGAAGTTACCAAAGGCCTTCTACTGCTTTTTATAACAAAGGAGCTCATGCTTGCCTATTCTTCAAATTCCATAATGGTCAAAACTTCTACATCTGAAAGACCTTCCCCAGCAAACCCACTCATTGCTTCTGTGCAATATCTATAAATATTCTCAACATAATCTCCAGAATTTTACCATACCTCCCTCCATCTGCATTTATCCATTTCATTTCCCTCATTTTGTTATCTGTTCCTTAGCTTCTTGGCTATGCTCATGCTTCAAAAAGAAGGCCATACCTCTGTTGCTTTCTCTATGAGCCTTCCTGGCATCTATGTGTTAACTTTCATTTGTTACAACTTCAGGCCCATGAGACTTGGCTTAAGGCCCATTCCAAGCCCCAGCACACCTTTCAGTCCCCCCTGTGCTGGCCAATCCCCTATACCAGATAAGGGAGAGTCTTTAGAAAGCAGCCTTGAGTTTGGCCTCCTGTGGTTCTAAGGTCTTTCAAGATACCCAGGTTGTGCTGGCCTTTCAAATAGCTCTCTACCCCATGTGAATCTCACTGCTCTCAAACTCATTGCTGGTGAGCTGCAGTTCTCTTACACTTGCTCTTATCTTATTGTGCCACCATGTCAAACATATTCATTTTTGTCTCTATAGTCAGAATGCAAGTTCATTGAAGTATTTTTTCTTTTTCTTCCTTCCCTCCTTCCTTCCTTCCTTCCTTCCCTCCTTCCTTCCTTCCTTCCTTCCTTCCTTCCTTCCTTCCTTCCTTCCTTCCTTCCTTCCTTCCTTCCTTCCCTTCCTCCTTCCTTCCTTCCTTCCTTCCTTCCTTCCTTCCTTCCTTCCTTCCTTCCTTCCTTCCTTCTACAAGTTGTAAACAGGTTTAAAATGATGGGTTTAAATGTATTCTATGTGTTCCTTTCTATGATACCTGGGCAAGATATTCAACCTTGTATAGCCTCAGATTCTTTTGCTATGAAATGGTGATAATATTGATCAAGAAGGATTGAGTAACAACCAGAAATAATGCTTATAATGGGCACCTGGTGGCTCAGTTAGCTCAGTGTCTGATCTCAGCTCAGGTTATGATCTCACACCTTATGAATTCGAGCTCCACATCAGGCTCTAGATGACAGTTCAGACCCTAGACACAGATTCTGTGTCTCCCTGTTTCTGCCCCCTCCCACGTGTGTTCTACCTCTCAAAAATAAATGAAAATTTTTTAAAAAACAAATAATGTTTATAAAATGTTACATATATTCAGGAACAATTTTATTAATAACTTTTTTGGTAAAACAGGATTTTGCAAATAGGAGATACTCTCTGTGCTAGCCACATTGCACAAGAGTAATGTCTCCAGTTGAAAATCAAAACTGGTCATTTCCACTTGTCCACCTAATCATTTTGCTACATGGAATTTTACTCAAAGTCATATGTCTCCCATTGTTTTTCAAATTCCAAAATTATTTTTATGATTTAATTCCAAAATCCCTCTTTCCCCAAGTAAAAAGTAAAATCCTCTGTCACCGAGAGACAAGGATTCAGAAAACTTCCCTGGAGAGAACCAACTGGACTGTAACTTTTTAACAAGTACTGCCAATCTTGTCTCTCAGACTTTGTGGCCCAAATGAGATGCGCCATCTCCTCTCCCTGCCAGGGTCCACACTCCTGAGGACCATTCCAGACTCCCAGTCTCTACCCATCCTTACTCTTTCCTGGCCCCATCCCTCAGTGCCCCTTCTGAGCACAGTTCCAGGCCCCACAGTTTCTTCCCTCTAGAATCGCATCCTTCCCTGTGCCCCTAGTCAGTGCCAATCCAGGAGCAGCTAGCAGCTATAAGAGCAGGCTTGTCTTCACAGATGTCACCAACTAGCACAACTCATAAGTCACAATGCTCTGTGATATGCAACCTCACAAATATGAAATGTGCACATGCATATTTTCCCTGGGGATAAGAGTTAAGCAAGACTTGGAGGAGGATAATGAGCACAGAAACAAGCCTGGCCTGGACACAAAGCACCACCTCACTGTTGTGTGTTCCCTTATGTGTCTTCCTTTGTGAAAAGGGGTACTAATATCTCCTCCCTCCTATTGGTGTAAAGATGGCATTTGTAGGTCATTTTGTACTTTATCTCACAAAGGTTAGCCATTTAACTATAATCACTATGTATTAAATCCCTGAAAAATCATTGAGAATGTTCTAACTTATTCATTCATATAGTTGCCATTTCTCAGACACCCTCTGCTGTTGGAAAAGAATAGAGTAATGAATAAGATATACTCCCTGTTTTTTTTTTTAATAGTTTATTTATTTTTGAGACAGAGCATGAGTGGGGGAGGGGCAGAGAGGAAGGAAGACACAGAATCTGAAACAGGCTCCAGGCTCTGAGCTGTCAGCACAGAGCCTGACACAGGGCTTGAATTCACAAACTGTGAGATCATGACCTGAGCTGAAGTCAGATTCTTAATCAACTGAGCCACCCAGGAGCCCCAATATGCTCCCTGTTTTTATTCTAACAAGGGAGAGAAATGAGGTGAAAGCACATATCCTACCAGGAGAATATGGCAGCTCTATGGTTAGGTAATCAATGCTAAAGAAGTCATTGTGAATTAAAGTACTCTCTCCTTCCACATCATCACTTATAAGAGTTGGGGCAAGCAGATTTCGAGTCCAGGTCTAAGGAGACAGCCAGCATTCCTGCATCAATTGTGCATCCTGTAGTCTAAGGAAGAGTTCCACTTCCCAGACCTGAGATGCAATGCCAAGGTTATAATAAGCAATAATAAATTTTAATGCAGAATTTAGCTACCTTCTGTGCCTGAATCTGACTATGAGCCAGGCCTAGAAATACAATGACAAAAAGTAAATCCTCTCTCTCTTCTTCTTTAGGCCCTCAGAACTGGAGAAGCTCACTTCCAGGGCCTGATTTATAGATCCCAGAACAGTTTGCTGGATCTCCTTGGTCAGCTCAGGAGCACACCTGGCACAGAAGCCTAAAAGAGCTGTGTTTGTGTTACATTCACTTTTTAATGCCTGCAGGATGTCATCTAATTCAGTCCTAAGTGAAACTGGGGACTAGAAGATGAGGAAATGACAGCTGCAAAGAGAATGCTTCAACTTTCCTGCTGATAACTGACCACAATGGGCACATTTTCATATTTCCCTTTGTTGTTAGAGTTCTGATCAATGAATGGCTTTTGAATCTTTGTTAGAATTTCCCTATGAAAGGAAAACAAATTGTCAAAATAAAAGAAAACACAGGTTAAATTTGAAACCAAATCACAAGAAAACATTGAAACATCAATGAAACATGCTAAGTGCTAGAGAAAATAAGAAAACCAGACCTCAACCTTCCCCTTGGGATCTTGTAGTCTGGAGGATGCAGGATAAGAGAAGTCAGAGCCAGAAGTCAATGCTAAGACCTTGGCAAGTGAGTCAGGGAGAGCTTCCTGCAGGACCCAAGGGCTGAGGAATGTTGAAGAATGGATAGCAGTGGTGTGTGCAAAGGAAAGACAGAGCTGAGCTGGGAGGGGCAGATTCCTGTGGACCCACAGAAGTAGAAAGGGGATATCTTGCTATTAATGACCACTGAGCAGTGGGCAGAAGGGCTAAAGAGGAGGTTGAAGGGTTGAACAGTGGCTGTGCTGCTGGGAGCTCAGGAACCAAAATAAGGTTTGAGGTCTGCTGTCAGTTTTCAGGTGTCACATGCTAGGAAGTGGCATTTTACCACCTGGAAGAGGCAGAGAATAAATTTGAGAGTAATGAGATCAAAATTATCTTCTAGCACCTTAGGGCTAAGACCCAGGTTTGGTATCACACAAAAACATCCCAGGAGCAGGTCAGCCTATGAGGCAGGGGGCCAATTTCCCAGCGTTTTTCTCTGCACAAAACAATCCTGAGAATTGAGCTGTATCACCATACTGCTGTGTTGAAATCTCTCTATGGCTACAGGCCCTGTCCACCATCTGCTTCCAACTGGCCCCTCCTCTTTGCCTCCCAGGTGAGAGCTCTCCCTTTCAGCCCTGTGGTTAGTCCTTGGTCTGTGCTTGTCTTTGCTGTTTAGCAGCTGATTTACATTGTCACCTCACTGCCAACCAGCTTATGACATCACTTACAGCAGCCGCTAGCTCCGGAGGGAAGCCAATCTCCTCCGGAATCAAATTCTGTACAGACATATGCACCAAGAAGGCTGGCACTTTCCACTTGATTGATGCATGCAGAATTTCCTGTTAGTGGATCTGATGGAATGAGGCTTTGCTCTAGTCTGCTTTCATTAACATGGTTTCAAACTCCTGTGTTTATCAGCCTGATCCTATTTTTATTTCTTCCTAGCCTCTCTCCTTGTCTTTACCCCTTAGTGTCTGAGGAAGTAGCTCACAAGATGAAAGCCATCCTTTCTGAGGCTGTGAGCTTGTCAGCATGGTTTAGGTGAAAATGTGGTACACACATGTAGACCTATGACAGCGCAAATGAAGGCAAGTGCAGCACAGTAACATGTGCCTAATGCCTGTGTGTGTCACACCATGTGCCATGTTTTCCTCACATAACAGGCCATGTATAGTGTGTGAGTGCTTTTCCTTTTACAGTACAGAATCATTAGTACTGCTGAGTGGTGTCTGCTGGCAGATACCATGTGCTGCTCATGTGTGGAGCCCAGCCAGCCAGAGGAGCAGCTTCTTGGAATGTGTGTTCAAAGTAGAATTAGTACTGTCATGAGGAACTCTACTTCTCCGCATACATGCAAATTAAAATGTGTTAGAGCTGTGGTCCTGATAACATGGCTATAGCTCATGGTGGTCACTGTCATGATTATAACCTGGTCCAGGTTTTCTGTCCTTTTTGAAGAAATAAACCCATAAATGCTTTGCTCATTTTTGTATCTCTCATAAGATGGCAATGGGCAGAACTCAGTGAAGACCCCTGCCCAGACCCACCTTTTATTTCCAAATTCCAATCTTAACCATGTAAGCTACTGACTCTTTTCACCAGTAGAGTGCAAGCAGTGCCATCTGTCAGAGTCCTGTTTGATCATAGCTTAAGGACACAAGAGGCCTTTGTCACAACTATCCTACTAGGTTGTATATGTGTGAAGAAAAGATGCCCAAAACATTAGTGGAACATCTGTTGAACTCTGTGTACTCAGAAATCACAGACGTCACATGGGAGACAGAAGAAGCTGAGAGCACATCAGCAGGCTCTCTTGTTAAATTGCACAAAGCTTGGGGCCCCTGGGTGGCCCAGTCAGTTAAGCCTCCAACTCTTGCTCTCAGCTCAGATCTTGATCTCAGGGTCCTGAGCTGAAGCCCCACAATGGCCATGAAACCTGATTTTTAAAAATTGCATAAACCTTGCAGTGCATCATAGAAGGCCTCAAAGCAAATCTTCTTCAAGTGAATATTCAAATCACCTTGGCTACTGGTGACTTTCAGGGATTTTAAAGAGATCACTCAAAAATGGTGAACACATGTGATCCTCCAGAGGCAACGAAAAGATTTGCTACATGTGATCCCAACAGAGGATGCAAGCTGGTTCATTTAGAATCAACAATATTCTGCAACATAAGAAAAATAAATCAAGATCTCTTCTAAATGAGTACCTAGTATTACCATCCTCGCTTCCATTTATTTGGCAAAAAAGATATTGCCCCCATGATTGCAGGACATTTTTTCTACTGGTGGGAGCTTCACTAATGCCATCACAGGGCATGCTCCAAACCAATGCCTCTCCCATGCTGGTGTGGCTCACTTGGCACTGAGTACTCTGTGTGCTTTATTATGGTCTTGGACTTGTTAAAATTATCTGAAATTGGAATTATTTATTAACTTATTCACTCCCAAGTAGCAATTTTGTTACGGGTTTAGAAGTGGAGAGTTTATAAACTGGTTCGGCTGCAAGGCCTGAACACCCAATCCCTCAGTGACCTGCCCCACATGTGGCAAGATCGACAGCAGGAATGGCCCAAGGAATCTGTTTTCTCAAGCTGCTGTCTGTTGGACTTAGCAGAGATACCCGCCCAGACTACAAATTAAGACCACCTAAGGAGTGCTTTAAAAAATACAAGTGTTGATAGGGACATCTGGGTGGCTCAGTCAGTTAAGCATCCGACTTCAGCTCAGGTCATGATCTCATGGTCTGTGAGTTCAAGCTCCACATCAGACTCTGTGCTGATAGCTCCGAACCTGAACCTGATTCAGATTCTGTGTCTCCATCTCTCCCCTGCTCACTGTCTCTCTCTCTCTCTCAAAAATAAATAAACATTAAAATAATGTTTTAAAAAACACAGATGCTTGGCCCATAGGTCATGCATTTGATACAATGAGCTGGAGTTGGTTCAGACATTTAGGTTTTCTCAGAGTCCACTAAGAAGTGAATCCAGTGCAGCTGGGTTTGAGAATGACTGGCAGAAAAAAGAAGTCTCCCTACTTTTCCTTTTCATGAATAAATAGCATTTTTTGGTAAATAATATTTTCAAAACAAAAGTGACATTTGTAACCTTTGAGTAAGAAATTTCACAAGAATTTTCCACTCAAATTACCCCAACTCTCAATTGCTAACCTCTTCTCCTCTCTGTTTGAACCCCATCTTCAATGCTGGTGGCAGCATCTGGTGGTACGTGGCTGACTTGGGTAGACAGTGACCGGACTACCCAAGCATTGGTGCTGTCAAATATGAACAGATGAGTAATATCCCTGTCTTTCATTTTTACTCTGCTCAACAGCTGACCTGCTTTTCCAATGTCAACATACTCTTTTCCAGCAGAATTTAAAGTCACACATATCCAGTTAGAGCCAAGTTGGAAGAGTGCTTTATTCAGCTGGTTTCATTCTAGGACACTGATCTAGGCAGAAAGCCTCCAGGCGACCCAGACACATTCCCTGTGATTCCATTCAGAGCGTTGGGCCACAGACCAAATCAAGTGTTCATTTGCTAACTATTGTTTCCATCTGTAAGAGACCTGGTAGTTATAGCTAAACTGGGAGAAAAATGAATGTTTGAGGACCTATGTCTCTGGCAAAATATGGTTGTTATCACAAACCACCTGTAGAACAGGACCAAACAGAAGGTGGGGCACAGGAGCAGCCCACCCCAAGTAGAGGCAATAGGCAGCACGTTGGCAGTAGAGGACTTTAAAAAATAATAAAACGGACTCAAAGTTCATCTGCTTTTTATTATCACCAGTTTAAAGAATGTCAATAATAACATGCATCTCCTCTGAAAAATCTTATGTTGGTCTAAGATCTAAACAATTGTTATAGTTCATGTTGATCATTAATAATATAAATGTTAGCCTCAAATTAGCACATTTTCATTACTTATCTTTAAGTAAAGATTCTATTCTAGGTGGAAGTTGATTCAGAGACCTTCCCTTATACAGTATGCTCCAGCACACATCAACCCAACCAACTCAGCTCTCCATGTTTATTCAATCATAAAATGGGAACCATTCAAACTTCCATCAAAATTTTACCTTCTTGGATGTAGTTTGCAACTCCATCCCTGAGAATACTCATATTCTTGTATTTGAACAGTATATTCAAAGTCATCAGTGGTAGCATAAAGGCAAACACACAAAGCTAGAGTCATTTCAACTCTGTAATTATGTGTGACCCTACTGAGTTTTCATTTGTGTTAAAACTTGGAAACAGTAGAAATTACAATATTTTTGGTTTGATAAGTACAAAATTTATTTCATACATGAAATACTTTTGTTGAATTTAATAATATATTTAAAGTTGAATCTACCCAAGTAAACGGTATCACTGACAGGATGATTAATGACAGTAATTTGGTTGAGCAAGGAAGGAAAGAAATAGTGCATTTTGTGTGGCAACTGTGCTAGATGTGTCCATGCATCCCAGTGTTGACAAGCAGAAGCTAACCTTTGCCATCAGTCCTTGGAGTTGCTGAGGTCCAACCCAGCCCTGCCTCCACCCCACAGAGCTTTGAGGACTCATCTACACTCTCAGGGTGTTTCTTCATCAGTAAAGTAAACCTTTCAGAATTGATATCAAATGTTCATTCTGAAGCATATGGTGCATTCATTACTCTGAGGTACTTGCCACACAGATAGAAAGATGAGACATGCAACACATGAAAAGTTAACTATGTAAGATGCCAGCACAAAATAAATCAAAAGGCAGAAAATTGTAGACAAGGAGTAAATGGTACCATCAATACCTGCTCTTAGAGCCTGGAAGGGGCTGAAGAAGCATTCTTAAACACAAGGGAGCTTGGGGAAGCTTCTGGAAGAGTTTCACTTAGCTTTATTTAATTTCTAAGTCAAGTCTTATTTTGCTGGATTAATGTAGTCCTCTTTGTGTCAGGACCTTCAAGCCCCAGGGATAGCACTGACATAGTGCAAAGATGGAGGGGATTCTGGAGGCAGGAACAGCCAGCTCTGTGTCTGCACTCAGCCCTCAGTTTTCCATGATGATAGTACATTCTTCTTCTCTCCCATCAGATGAACAGGTTGTGAACCCCATCTCCCCAGACACCAGCTCACTTCTCCCAACAGCACAGAAATCATGTGTATGCTTCCCCATTAGCCTGGAACTTAGTTCTTCAGGGTTCGATCCCACCTCTACTTCCTGGGGTCCAGGAATACTACCCAGCCTGTATTCAGGCAGAGCAGTAGGAAGTGGCTGGACAGCATTTGGCAGTGCAGACACCTTTGGGATGGCCAAGAATGAGCATATGTGCTCAGACATGCCTTGAATCTTTACACGAGAAAGCTGATTTGATTTCTTTTTCTCCCATTCCTGAGAAACCAGCTTTCCTCAGATTCAGATTTACAATGTTGCTGCCAATCAGGCCATGTGTAGCTGTCCTCACTGTAATTCTTCTGGTTTATTTATAAGGCTTCTTTCTGCATTCTTGCTTCTCCAGATTCTCTGTTCCCCTGGGGGCAAAGGGAAACCAGGCTGCCCCACATTTACTGCAGCTCAGTGTTCTCTGAAATGCAATTAAAATGTTAAGGAAGATGGACAATCAATATTTCATACTCTATACAAAAATCCCCTTCCTAATGGACTGGTGTGGGTTGCAATACTGGGAGGGAGCCCAAGGCTGTGTCTACAAAACGCAAAGCAACTAGTTGCAAAGTGAATAATTTCTATCTCATTGTCAATCTCCTCTACCAGTTCTGATCTTGGCCCTTCTCCCCATAAGTGGTTAACAGGACAATTTGCTCTGACAATTTGCTTCCACATTGTGGAAGGCAAGGCCACAAAACTTGAGGCCCAGATACAAAATGGGAGTGAATACTGCCTGAAAGAGTCTGTCTGGGACTCCTCTTCACTCCCTTTAAAAGGAGAACTACAAAATACCACCATTCTCTTTTCTTACAGAGGTATTAATCTAGATGGAAGTGAAACATACAAGTGCTGAGCACACACATTACCACTTCAGCTTTCTCTGTATCCCAGACTTGGCCCCAGAATCTTTTCCTTGAATGCCTCAGCTGGCCATGACCACCTAGCAGCAGAACCTGAAAGAAAATGGATTTGCTGTCAGAGGTTCAGTGCTTCTCTTGTGTCATTATTCACCCTAGAAGCCCAAAGAATAGCAAAGTTTCCTATTGTTTAAATGTGGCAAGTGGGGCACAGAAAGTTGCCTAACAGCATGTCATGATCTGCAGCTAGTAAGGAGCAGAGTGAGTTTGTAGTCACTGTCTGCAAAGCCCCAGGCTCCTTCCACTGACCCACATGCTGCTCACTCACCATGCATCAAGTGAGCATTAGCTGTGCTCCAGACACCATGTCAGACATCAGGGCATCAATAAAACAGAGCAGCCTTTCCTTTTAGAGCCCTCACACTGTGGGGATTACTCATAATGAGACACTGCTCCTGCTTTGGAGGATAACACAAGGCTGACGGCAGCATTTGCAATTGAAGCAAGGATGTTGCAAGCCTGGCATACCCTCTAAGGTGAGGCAGATATTGATGCCTGTAGGATCTCAATGGTCACTCCCTGTGGCCTGGGATGACCGAGATGAACACATGAACATGGAGGTTGGTGCCTAAGAAGGTTTTTGATAGGAGACTAAGGCAGGCAGCCTAATTAAAAAGTGTAAAGCTAAGAAGTCCCTGCAAGTGAAGTTAGAGGACAAGGAAAGGGCACATAGTGAGACTTTGTCAGGAAATGAGAAGCCTCATGGCTGTGGGTGAATAGTCTGTGGTCAGGGCTCTGTGCCGGCACTTCAAGGGCTACCAACCATGTGAGAAGAACAGAAGACAAGGTACAGAGAGGTAAAGGATACACAGGTCACACACATGGATAGAGCAAAGCAGTCATGCCTACCTCAAATCCTGTGGTCCCCACCCCAGCCCTGGAAGGGAAGGGTGGTCTTGGGAATCCAAATTGTCTGACACCATGCTGCGCATGTGAGAAGTGGGAAGTTGAGAAGATGGACTACATAGTTTAGACAACAAGGGATAGCTGAGTATTTTTGATAAAGGAGATTAAATGACATGGTCAAAATTGTGTCTTATGAAGGTTGGCCTCACACTGGTGCACAGCATGAAGGGTTTCAGGGGGTCTGAGTGAGGTGGTAATTGGGATATGATTCTACATCCAGGTAGAATGACAGTCTGAATGGAACAGAGAGTAGAGAAGAGGGAATGGGTGTGGGACCCTGAGAGGAGCTGACCCCTGACTAGTGGCTGGAATAAGAAAAGTCAAAGAGAATTTGAGTTCCAGGTGCCCAGGTGACAAGGCAGGGACCAGAAGGCTAGGAATAGGTACTGGAAGGGAGATGCCAGACCTCATCACTGTGCAGATGTCTCCATTAGCACTGTGCCAGAAGTGATGCTATTTTCTCAAGAGTTCCACATGGAAACGGAACTAAATAAACCAGGTTATTTTGAGCAGATAAAGCCAAGAGTATCTACTCATAAACCATTTCAATGGGAGAACTGGGTTTTTGGAAGACACAAAGTCAATGTTTGGGACAGATCAGGACCTAGCAGGCAAGACGTTGGCCAGACCTTAATGCTCTCTGAAAACAGCAGATGGAGGCAGACATGCTGCCCATAACACTGGCCTTCTTTCTCTCCCCCACCTTTATCCTCACTGCATCATGAGATTCTGTCACTCACTTGAATGTGGAATGCAGGCAAGGGAATGGAGCTGTCACAGCTCTGCCATTGCTCATATTGTGGTCCACTCTGGTGCTTACTACCCTCTCTGAAGGCAGAAGGTCAGATAAGATTATCTCTGAAACCTTTTCCATAAATCCTTGAGTATTTCTGAATACCTTCTTCGGACCAGACTCACAAATAGCAAACTATGTCCATGTGCACCTGAAGGCTTGCTGAGGAAATGATAAATATCCAGGTGAGACAGGAAGTTTGCAGCTATGGGCTTTCTCTCTCAGAAAATAAGACATAGGGTTTTAGCCAGGCACACCCAGATTTGAATCTGGTCTATCACTTGCTGCTTGTGAGCCCTGAGTAAGGTTGTTATAGAATAAATCAGTGTATAATGAGCAATACACTTGAATTATTTAGAGAATAAATGCTACAAGGTTCAACACAGGATGATACAGTCCAGGAAGGTGTCTTGGAGGAGGTGGGGTTTTAAGTCCTTTGAGTGTGTACAAAGGAAAAGGCATGATTGGGGAATGACAAGTAGTAAGGCTCTGGGAGGGAATAACCAACTGCCTGCCCAGACACAGGGGCAGTGTGCTTTACAGAAATGGAAAACAAGGTGTGAGATCAAGTTAGACTCAGTACAGAATAGCATGGACCAAGAGGGCTCCCTTGATGAGTTGCATCCTTCTCTGGATGAGACAAATGCACCTTCCTGGGTCCCAATCCCACAACTTTCTAAGAGGGTGGAATAAGCCCACTTTTCATCATATGTTGTTATCCTTCCTCTGAGTATACACATGGGCCCAGAGCCACTGGGATATGTCAATTTTGCTTTGCTCCAAATATTTGTTTTTCTTAATACAAGCATGTGGTGGGAAAAGAACTCATACAAAATGTTATATTTAAACACAAGATGTCAAAAAACATTATTTGATGTGAATCTCTTGGGATGTTTTGGAGGCTTGGCTCCAACCTCCTCAACCAGGAAAAAGGCTGGACTCTTGGCATTTTGTTCTCTCCTTTCACCCTCACCTTGGCCTTGAGACTCCAAGATAGTCATAGAGGCAAGAGACACATAATAAGTCAATGGTGGTATCCTGTGGCTTCTCTTCTGCCTTTGATTTGGAGCCCATGAGGTCCAAGCAGCCAGCAGGTCTTTCCTCTGCACCCAGATGTGGGTCTTACACACCCCAGCATCTGTCAACACTAAGGCACTGTGCCCAGCAACTTTGTGCTCTCCTGCAATAACGCTCTGAGTGACTGGCCTTGCTGTCTCACATTGGGGTCCCAGCCATGGCCAGCAAACCACATCCCACCCCCACTTATGAGTAGGTTTGTATTTCTTCTGGAGGTGTAGAACCCCTCAAGCAGCCCCAATCTTTATCCAATGATTCATCAAAAATCCTAGGAAAGAAATATGTTTTTCTGATAATGAATTTACTCTATATACCTTACTCTTAACAGAAAGAAGTAAGAATAAAACAGTTTTCTACCTGAAAACTTGGCTTTCTGTTGTGTTCTTCTTACTTTAAGAAAGAATATGAACTCTGTGTGGCAGTTTCTGTTCTTTCTAAGAGAGGCAATTTCTCATATTGCCCTGACAAGTAGGGCATTTGTTCTGAAGAGTATAGGGATTATAATACCAAACATGTTCTGATAATCCACATCAGCAATGCACTCAGCAGGCTTTGTTGATAAGGTTTTTAACAATTTAACTCTGAGCTGTCAGCACAAAGCCTGACACGGGGCTTGAACCCACTAACTGTAAGATCATGACCTGAGTTGAAGTCAGACGTTCAACCAACTGAGCCACCCAGACACCGCTGGTTGACATACATTTATTGAGTGAGCTCATGAACATCCAGGACTTCTCTTATCTCTCACCATCCTGATTTCTTTTGAAGAACTGCCTTTATCCCATCAGTCCATTCCATTCACCACAGTGGCTTGTCCTCATTATCAAGGCTAGTGAGAATGACATCTGGCCCTCATGCTGCATGGCTGGAAATAGAGACCTTCTCTTTCTTCTGGATGTGCCATGAAGGAGACCCTTGTTGACCCATCAAAGAGACTGATCCAGACCTAAAAAAGCCTTGGACTCCATTTATTCCAGCAAATAGAGTCAATTGAATTTGAGTGGGATTTCTGAAAGAAGAGTCTTGAAAGACAAAGACATAGAGTGTGTTTTAACAAACACTTCCCATCACTCCTCAGGGAAAACTGATTCAAGTTCTGAACCAGCTATCTCTAAGGGAATAATCTGCCTGGATCTGTTTCTTCTTGTATCACCAGTTCTGCTGGTCCCCACAGCTCCACATTGAATTTTCATTTTCATTTTTCATAGTTCTAGTAAGTTATATAAATACATTTTTCTGGGAGTCCTGTCCTAAATGTTATCTAAATTTAGACTAATTCTCAAGGATATACCTGTGTTGTGAACATTTGATGTCTTCCCAGACCCTTGCAGAAATAAAACTGACTTGTGTCAATCATCACCACACCCAAGGAAACATCCCCATAACTGGATCTTTGTTGTTGTTAGAGGACTCAGCCCTGACTCATCTTAGTATTTATTATCCTGAGTTTTCCTTCTTGTGCATACAAGTTTTGTCTTTTAGGGTAGCAAGAAGGTATTTACCCTGGTAACATTTTACATGTAAAGGAACTTCCTTTGTGGGTCTGAGCTGAGAATCTACTTTGTGGTGGAAAGAAGAGTAACGTGATACTTCTTGTGCAACATGTATTACACTATTAAATTTCCTTCTTGCCTTGGTAGCTTTGGACTTTAATGTTCCTCATTTGCGCTCACATGGTTTATATTGTTTATGTCCTGCCCTTTATCTGAAATGCTCTCTAGCCCAGCCCTTCCCCACCATTCTCTGGGTCCTTATTTTTCAGGGATGAGATAAAGCTCTTTCTCCTCCATGGAATCTTCTCTACCCATAACTCTGGAGTAATGACCATGACTTGATATCTAATAACATTTATACCTCCATCTGCCTTGTTATTTGTGTGTTTCTCCTGCACTAATTTATGAGATCTGCTGAGTTCGTCTCCTGAGACAATATTGATGGTTAACAAATATGTGCTAAAATGAATTTAACTGAACTTGAAATAATCTAAAAACTGGCAGTAGGAAAATAATTTAGCAAATTAACATCTCTAGACAGGTACGGTCCTAGGGTTTCTAGTGGGCAGCCAGCATTTAATGATTTGGTGCATCCTCTCAGATTGAGCTGTGCACAAGCTTCATGGGCACTGTTGATGGTCTGTATGGCATTAATAGTTCAGAAACTACATTTGGAAAAGCTCATGTGATGCAAAAAGGCAAAATGACTCAAGCCAAGAGAAGAGGGAGGAAGAAAGTGGTAAGACACAGTTGTAATTTTGACTGCTATTAAAAAAATCTCCAGCTTTCAATCTTATATGCAGAGTATGTTAGACTCACAAATGAACCAGGAGATATTTCTTCAATAGCAACCAAGGAAAAGATACAATTTATATGGAAGATTGAAAGAAAAGCATGAAAAAGTTGCAATCCTTGATAAATAATTTGGAGAATTTTTTAAACATTTGGGACTGCAATTCTGAAGTGTCACTGGGTATATTCATCCCTGAAGTGGTTTCCCAAGGGTTTGTGTCCTCTTGGTGCAGAGAGAGCAGCATTTCTGTGAAATGTTACAGTGATAATGAAGGCAGGGTGCCTTGGGAAAAGAAAGCAGTTTATATGCAGAAGTGGAAGAGAAGGAAAAGAAATGGATTGCACTAGCTCTTCAGATCAACAAATATTTATTATAGCCACCAATCCTAGGTGCAGGCTGCTAAGCTGGGAGCTAGGAAAATACAACTAGACCCAAAGCTCTCTTTTTCTCTTCCCCAAAAGCTCACTGTTGGAAGCAGAAGACAAGACAGAAATGTATGAAAAGGTAAATAGTGATCTAGTACCTACAGGACACTGGTGAACACATAGAGGTAGAGAAGTCCTGCCTCTGACTTGAAAGCCTATTCGAACAGTTTACAGCATCCTTGGAAAACAGTTCACAAAGCCAGATACAATTACACAATAAAAGCTTGCTAGTGACAAAGGACAGTAAAGAAAGGCATAGTTAGTGTGCTACAGGCAATGGTTACTAGATAAGATTAGAGAATGGAAGAAGTGCTTTAGATTATAGTCATAGAAAAACGCTGTTGAAGACACAGGATCTGAACTATAGAGTGAAGATCAATTGTAGACATAGAACAGGAGGGAAGTCTGGAGGAAATGTCAGGCTTTAGGAGGAAGAGTACAGGATGGCAAGGTGGAACCTGAACTTACACTAAGCAGCCCACTTTTTCCCTGCACAGTATCCATTTCCCCACCCTTAACAGAGAATATTAGAGGCTCACTATGGGCAATTCCATTTCAGCATTCTATGAAATGGGTGATTAAAGAGTTGAGGTTTGTCAGGGGTTGGGGAAAGCAGCACAGAGACTAAAAAAAGAAATGTGAAAGAAAGAATAAAACAGTCAATTCTGCAATGGCTGTGACATTGTCAACCCTGTACTGGAGCACCTGGGTGGCTCAGTCGGTTAAGCATTTGACTTTGGCTCAGGTCATGATCTCACAGTTCGTGGGTTTGAGCCCCATGTTAGGCTCTGTGCTGACAGCTCAGAGCCTGAAGCCTGCTTCGGATTCTGTGTCTCCCTCTCTCTCTAACCTTCCCCTGCTCACACTGCCTCTCTCTCACACACACACAAATTTTAAATTTTTTTTAATTAAAAAAATAACTGTACTAACTGTGCTAAAATATCTAGCATAGTGCCAAGGATTCTTGTTGATATACCAAAAACTTTTTTTGAAAGAACTAGCAGGCAAAAAATTAAAACTTTAAATAAAGGTTTTGGCTAAATTATGATATTTCTTCAGTGTTCAACTCAAGAATCTGGGATTTATCCTATCCAGAATAATTTCTGAGATAGGCTGGTGACAGGGATGACAGGAGATATAATCACCATAATGATTCTGGAGTAAACATGCCAGAAGTTCATTGTTTCACTCATTTATGACCATTTCAGTCTTTAAACAATGTTTAAATATAACTTGCAAATATTAAAATTAACTTAAAAGATAGGAATATATATATATCATGAAAATATAAACTAAAAGAAAATGGTTTAACAAGATAGGTTTTAAGGCAAAAGGCAATTATTGAAAAAAGTGAACTCAAAAATTATTATTTTTTAAATCTACATCACTAGAAAAACATAGAAACCCAGAGCCCATAGGTAACTAATAAAATAGTTTTTTAAATGTATAAAGGTAAAACTGATGCCATATGCAACAATGTGGTTGGAACTAGAGTGTATTAAGCTATGTGAAATAAGTCAGTCAGAGAAAGACAAATACCATATGATTTCTATAGGTGGAATTTAAGATACAAAAAGATGAACATAAGAGAAAGGAAGCAAGAATAAGATAAAAACAGAGAGGGAGACAAACCATAAGAAACTCTTATATACAGAGAAGAAACTGAGAGTTGCTGGTGGGGTGTTGGGTGGGGAGATGGGCTAAATGGGCAAGGGGCATTAAAGGGCACATGTTGGGATGTGCACTGGGTGTTATATGTAAGTGATGAATCACTAAATTCTGTTCCTGAAATAATTACTGCACTATATGTTAACTATCTTGGATTTAAATAAAAAATAAAGAAATATTTTTTATGCATCTAAAAAATAAAACTTGATGCAATTTCAAGAAGAAACTGAATAATCTAAATAGATAGATGTGAGTATTTAACTCACCTCTCAAAATCTGAGAAATAAGTTGTATTAAAAAATCAGTAGGGGCACCTGGGTAGTTCAGTCAGCTGTGTCCAACTTTATATTTCAGTTCAGGTAATGATCTTATGATGTGATGAGTCTGAGCCCCACATCAGGCTCTGTGCTGATAGTGCAGAGCCTGTTTAGGATTCTCTCATTGTCCCTCTCTCTTTGTTCCTCCTCCATTCATGCTGTCTCTGTCTCTTTCAAAATAAACAAATAAATAAACTTAATTTTTTTTAAATCAGTCAAAATATTGAACCAATATGACAGAGGAAATCAACAACCCCAAATCTGAAGAAACAGGTGAATAAGGAAGTTTAGAGCTAAAATCATCATGAGCTGCTGGAGTCATAAACTTGTAGAAACACTTAAATCAAAATTTTGACAAATTTCTATAGGCTTAGTGTGAACTAATATGAAAGTGTAAAACTTCTGGGATCCATAGTCTTAAGGAGGGGCCCACACTTTCATAGGTTTTACGTCTGGGAACCTCATCCAGTTATCACTGTGAAGTGTCAGGGAAGTTACTTCTGTCTCTAGCAGTGTGAGAGAAATTCTATCATGTGGATATATTCCAGTGCATTCTTTATAACAAAGCCTTAATCTTTATGAGAAAGACTTTACTTGATCCTTATTTCATATAAAGGAAGAGTAGTTATACAACTTGAGCCCCTTCTTGCCTTCCTGCTTAACATAATGGAGGAAGAGAAAAACAACTAAGAAACACTTATGTAAGCATCAACCCACAAACAAAGGTTCACTAAATTATGGAGATTCAATCATAAGATTATAGAACACTTTCCCACTCCCAATTTTTACCACCACATTAACAAGTTTCCAGTATAGTAACATTGGTTGACTGATGAAAAAGTGGCTCAGATTCTATTTATGAAACAATTATTAATGAAACCAAAAGGCAGCAAGAAAGACAGAAACAAAGACATTAGAATAATTTAAAGCCCTTGTCCCTGTAACTACAGCAAACATTAAGAATAGCCCAACTCCTAGTCAGATAAACATCAAACCTCATAGAAAAGACTTGTTTACATCAAATATTTTTATCCTACAAATCATGTGTGACCTTCAACAAAAGTTATAGGCATTCTAAAATTTAAATAACAAAAATCATAGTCTGAAGAAACAATGCAAACATCAGAATCAGACTCAGATATGACATATTTGGAAAGGATCAGACAGGAAATTTAAAATAATCCTGATAAGATAAGGACTGTAGGGGTGCCTGGGTGGCTCACTGGGTTAAGCGTCCGACTTTGGCTCAGGTCATGATCTTGCAGTTTGTGGGTTCAAGCCCAACGTTGGGCTCTGTGCTGACAGCTAGCTCAGAGTCTGGAGCCTGCTTCACATTCTATATCTCCTTCTCTCTCTGACCCTCCCCTACTCATGCTGTCTCTCTCTCTCTCTCTCTCTCTCTCTCCATCTTTCTCTCTTAAAAATAAATAAAAAACACTTTTTTAAATTTAAAAGATACAATAAGGACTGTAATTTTTGAAAAGCAAATATGCAAGAACAGGTGGATAATATAGTAAGAGAGATTTTAAAAACTCTAATAAAGAATACAGAGGAAAGATTAGGATTCAAAAATACTAACATAACTGAAAAATGTCTTTACAGTGCTCATTAATAGACTGGGCTCAGTACAATAAAGAATCAGTCAGTGTGTTTAAACAGTTTATCAATCGAAACTTCCTGAACTGAAGTTCAAAGAGAGAGAAGAAAGAAGGGGAGGAGGAAGGGGAAAAGGAGAAGGACGAAGGGGGAGAGAAGGAGGAGAACAGAATATACAAGAACTATGAGACATTATATGTAGAATTGGGCTACAAGAGATTAAAGAGAAGAGAGAGGAAAGGAAATGTTTAATGTAAAAGGGCCAAGAACTGTGCTAAATCATAGCAGACACTAAACCACAGGTCTAGAAGCTGAGATACACCAACCAGGAAAAGTACTAAAAGATATACACTTAAGTACACCATATTCCAACTTCAAATAGATCTTTGTGGATAAGGGAGTACATGGAGATCCTTATCTATAGAGAATAACAGTCAAGAATTACAGCGAACTTTCACGAAAATCATGAACATAGAGATTAAAGATAGATCTTTAAAATATTTTTTAAAAAACAAAGGATTCTACATTCAGCAAAATTATTTTCAAAAGTGAAGGAGAAATTTTAAAATGTCCTCAGAAAAACAAAACTTAGGGAATTTGTAACTAGATAATTGGCCCTGCTAAAAAGTTAAAATAACTTCCTCAGGGGAAGAAAAAGTATATAGGTCAGAACCTCATATCCACATAAAGAAAGAAAAAGCGTCAGGGGCACCTGGGTGGCTCAGTCGGTGAAGCATACGACTTCAGCTCAGGTCATGATCTCACATGGCTTGTGGGCTTGAGACCTCCATCGGGCTCTGTGCTGACAGCTAGCTCAGTGCCTGGAGCCTGTATCGGATCTGTGTCTCCCTCTCTCTCTGACCATCCCCCTCTCACGCTGTCTCTCTCTCTCTCTCTCTCTCAGAAATAAATAAAACATTAGAAAAAAAGAAAGAAAGAAAAAGTGTCAAAGGACAAATAACAAAAGACAAAACAAAACATTTATTTTCATACTTAAGAGAGAACTGTCTCTTCAAAGTAGTAATAAGAACAATGTATTATGTGATTATCATATGTATAAAGTTTCCTAAGACTGATAAAAAGAGGTTACACAAACTGTGGCTTAAAACAATAGAAATTTATTCTCTCACAGTCTTGGAAGCTAGAAGCCCAAAATAAAGGTGTTAGCATGGTCATGTCCCCTCTCAAACCTGTAGGAAAACCTGAGTCCCTTCTTAGCTTTTGATGGTTAACCAGAATTTTTGGTGTTCTTTTGCTTGCAGCCTCAACACTACAGTCTCTGCCTCTATCATCACATGGCATTCTTCCTGGATGTCTCTGTCTTCAAAAGGTCACATTTGGGGCAACTGGGTGGCTCAGTCGGTTAAGCATCCAACTTCGGCTCAGGTCACGATCGCATGGTTCATGAGTTCGAGTCTTGCGTCAGGCTCTGTGCTGACAGCTCAGAGCCTGGAGCCTCCTTCAGATTCTGTGTCTCCCTCTCTCTCTGACCCTCCCCTGCTTGCACTCTCTCTCTCTCTCTCTCAAAAGTAAATAAACATTAAAAAATAAAAAAAAACCACAAATTACATCAACAAATACTTCAAATATGAACAGTCTAAATACATATATTGAAATACAAAAATTGAAAGAGAAAACTTTTAAAAAACTATGTGCAGTCTGCCAAAAAAAAAACTACTTTAAAGGCACAGATTGTTTAAAATTAAGAGTGAAGAGATATATACCACACTAACACTAATAAGAGAAAGCTGAAGAAGATATATTAATTCAAATTTAAAACAAGACAGGCTTTAAAAAAAGACAAGGCAGGCTTACAGAACAAGGAACATTATTAGTTTTTTTTTAGTTTTTTTTCTTCTAGGAGAGAGAGAGAGAGAGACAGCGTGAGCAGGGGAGGGTCAGAGAGAGAGGGAATCACAAACTGAAACAGGCTCCAGGCTCTGAGCTGGCAGTCAGCACAGAGCCCGATGCGGGGCTCGAACCCATGAACCGCGAGATCATGACCCAACCGAAAGTTGGACACTTAACCGACTAAGCCACCCAGGTGCCCCAGAACATTATTAGTTTTTAAATGAAACATTACATGATAAAGGGGTCAGTTCTCCAAGAAAATCTAATAACCGTTACCATGTATACACTTAAAAAACAGAGTGTCAAAACATTCATAGAATTGCAAGCAGACAGAAACATATTCACTACTGCAAGTAGAGATTTCAATACCCCTCTTTCAGTGATTGATAGCACCTACAAGCAGAAATCAGTCAACTTGCTGGGGGGCACGTGGATGGCTTAGTCAGTTAAGCGTCCGACTTTGACTAAGGTCCTGACTTCGTGATTCATGAGTTTGAGGCCCTCATTGAGCTCTGTGCTGACAGCTTGGAGCCTGGGGCCTGCTTTGGATTCTGCATCTCCCTCTCTCTCTGTTCCCCCACCCCCATTTGCACTCTGTCTCTCTTTCTCAAAAACAAAGGTTTTTTTAAAAAAAATTTTAAAGTCAATCAGCTGGATCTAATTGAAATGTATAAACTATTCCATTCAACAATAATAGAATGCACGTTACTCTCAAGCTCATATTAAACATGCACCAAGATAGACCACATTCAGTGTTATAAAATACAGCATAGCTATATTAAAAGTCTAACTACAGTTTTTTATGTTTAACTGCTGCTAACATCAAGCTCATCCCCTCTTTCTTCCTTATCGGCATAACATCTAGGAAGACTGATAATAAATCCCAGGTGATCCCTCTGGTACCAGTGGGAGTTTTAAAATGTGAAAACCCCTTCCAACATGAGAACGTTTACCATAGCTTTACCTGAGCAGACTCCAAATTGAATAAACACACATACACACACACACACACACACACACACACACACACACACACACACACACACACACACACATGACAGAAGTCATAATTAAATAATCTTCTCTGAGAGAATACTAATTTTTCAGAAAAATTGGCAAGCTCATCCTAAAATTCATATTAGACTGTAAGAGAATATCCAAATAGATAAGAAAGAACAAAGAAATGACCATAATAACAAAGCAGTCTTTAAAAAGGAAAAATATGGGGCGCCTGGGTGGCTTAGTCGGTTAAGCGTCCGACTTTCGCTTAGGTCATGATCTCGCGGTTCCTGGGTTCAAGCCCCGCGTCAGGCTCTGTGCTGACTGCCAGCTCAGAGCCTGGAGCCTGTTTCAGAGTCTGTGTCTCCTTCTCTCTCTGACCCTCCCCTGTTCACGCTGTCTCTCTCTATCCTAGAAATAAAAAAATAAAAAATAAAAAGGAAAACTATGTTGGAGCAATCACATTTTGCAATTTCAAAACCTACTATAAAGCCACAGTAATACAGAAAACACAGTGCTGGCAGAAGGATGGAAATACAGATCAATGTAGAGTTATCAAGAACCCACAAATTTATACATCTATTGTCAATTGATACTGACAAGCATGTCAAAACTACTCAAAGGGAAGGTTTTTCCTTAAGTTATGCTGCTACAGCTGCATATCCACATGTTAAAGAATAAATTTAGACCCTGATCTAACACAATATGCAAAAATTAACTCGACATGTAACAAAGACTGAGATATAAAATTTGAAACTGTAAAACCATTCATATAAACGAAGGCATAAATCTTTGTAATCTTGATGTATGTAGCAGTTTCTTAGATATTACAATAAATATTAAGGTAACCAAAATATAGATAAATAGGGTTCATTAATATTTTTTAAAAATTATGCATCTAAAATACCCTTTCAAAACAATGATACAACACATGATATAGAAGAAACGATGAGCAAATTATTTATTTGGAAAGGATTTAATGTAAGAATATATAAGATCTCTTACAAAGCAATAATAAACACACACAAAAATTAACATATAGTAAAACCTTGGTTTGTGAGCATAATTTTTTCTGGAAATATGCTTTTAAACCAAAGCATTTGTATGTCAAAACAAATTTCCCCACAAAAAAATAATTGAAAACCAAATGATTCATTACACAACACAAAAATATCCGTATAAAAATGATTACAATACTGTCATATAATACAAAATAATAAAAAAAAATACAAAGAAAGACAAATTTACCTGTACTTACCTTTGGAAACCTTCATGGCTAGTTTGAGGGAAACAAGAGAGAGGAGAATTATTGTGTAGGACAATTTCACTATCACTGGATGTTGACTACAGTACAATATTAGTAAACTCTTGTCATATATTCTATTCAATGTAACTGTCAATAAGGCCCCAGAGGAAAGGGTCTATATCTGCAGGAAGCCTGACCTAGAATGAAACAAAGCATTCCTAAGCTTACTCTTGTATGGGAAAGCAAAGGAGTTTCCATAGGTGTTTTGAAGTGACAAAAAATACATTAGTGTCAGTTGTGGACACCTTCCAATATTCTGAAAAATCACTGATTTCTGCCAAATACCACAGCCTGAGACAAAGCATCCTGGCATAGGAAATTATCACCCACAATTCCCTAGCAAGTGAGAGAGAGAGAGAAAGGAACCATTGGCTCAGTTATGAGCATGTGATGTTTGGCATCAGTACTACTCATATTGCAAGACATCACTCATTTGTCAAGTTAAATTTTATTAGAAATGCTTGCTCATCTTGTAGAACACTTCAAAAACAACTTAAACACAATCTGAGGTTTTACTGGAATTAACATTTCTTTCTGTTGCATTTTTAAACAGTAACAATAAAGTATCAGACACCTGCAGATTGAAGTGAGGAGGTAGAGAACAATTTATCATGTTAATAGACAAAAAAGAAAAACAGTATAGCCATATTCATATCAGACAAACTGTCTCTAGGGGAGACACTCTAGGGGAGGGGCAAGATGACGGAGAAGTAAGGAGCTCCGTACTTGCACTAGTGCCCATACATCACACGGAAAAAATCTGAAGCCATTGGAAACCTTACAAAACCTGAGAGATTGGGGGAAAAAGGACGCAGAATCCACTGAGAAAGCCTTCTAACGTGAGTGTGAACTGGGGAAGATAAAATCGGGCCGGGATCGGAGACTCCAGGGTCGGAGGCGATCCCCCTCTGAGGGGAGTGAGGGGAAAAAGAGAGTCCAAAACAGAAAAACCTCCGCTCGGGGGAAAAACCTCCGCTCGGGGCATAGAAACACCCTGCCAGCCAAATACCTGCACGCCAGGTCCCCTCGCGACAACTGGTCCCGGAGGGGATGAGCGCACAGACTGCTTCTTTTGCGGGCTCCTGGCGGCTGGACTTCAGAGTAGCGGCGCGCCTGCCGCCATTGTCCTCCCAGTGGGCTTGGGCCCCTGGAAGAGTCCCGCGCAGACACCGGGCGTCCGTGCTTCTGGCTGGGTGGAACTCTAGAGGGAAGGCAAAGAGCTAAAACCTGGGAGATTTGCCTGTGAGTTAGTGTCTCGGAAGATAAGCCATAGAGGGACCTGGTTTTCCTCACTCCAGTGGGCTCAGCGCACCCGGCAGGCAAGCCCCAGCCGTTGCTCACCAGCCCGACTCAGAGAAGGAAGCAGCAATTCTAACTCCACCCCCGGAGCCAGGCAGGAGGCCTGGAATTGCCCCGAAAGGCCTGGGAAGTTGTGTCTAAGGCAATTTCAGCGGGGCATGCAGACTGGGATTTGGAGACTGGGACTGGCCTGAGTTGAAGAGTGCAACCAACTTTGGCTGCGCCCCCGGTACGGGGAGTTTACACGCCCAAAAAAGTGAGGTGCAGCACTTGGTGAAAGAAGGGACTGGATCACCGTCATTCTCCTCCCCACATCCGCCAAGGCAGAACTCCCGCCTGACACATTTGATCACGCCACGCCCATCCTTGCTTGAGAGCTGCCCTCCTCACTTTTTTCTTTTTTTCTTCTTTCTCTTTTCTTTTTTCCCCAGAACACTGACCTGATTAAGTCTGGTCACCGGCTTGCTTAAACAATCACAAGGAGTCCATTCTGTAGATGCAAATTCTACACTTACCGACATTTTCATCTCTTTCTCTCAGGAGTAATTAGACTATATAGTTTCTCTGGATAATACCAGCATCCTTCTCTCACCTATCTAACCATATTCTACCCTTTAGCTCTTTGAAAAAAGCTTCTTATCCCTTCTGCCTGTTCATTCTATTACCAATTTTGCCTCATCCCCACCCTGTATTCTTTCTGTTTCTCTATGCACTTCAACCAGCACTGCATACACACGGCTATTTAACTGTAGCTGGGAAATCCGGTTATATGCTTTAAACCATTTTATGTCCATCGGTTTTCTTCTTTTTTCCTTTTCTATTCTCCTTTTTGATCCTTTTATGTATTTTATACTCTCTATTATTTGCCCTCCCTCCTCCGTCTTTTCCCTTAACTTTCTCATTTTCCCTCTCTCTTTGCATGTCAGTTGAATTAGATTGTGCGTTTGTGTGCACCTGCTCCATGTGTGTTTGTTGTCTGTTTTCTTTTCCAAGGCTACCTCAAGAAACAAGCCAGAGTACACAATGTGAAGAGTCCCAAATATCACTACGAACAGGAAAATCAAATAACCAAGGTCCCAACAAGAGAGACCAAGAGATACTATTCAAAAAACACTCTCTGAAAGGATAGGCCCTGGACAGTCAAAGAGTCTTCTTGGATACAGCAACGCTCATAGATACAGAGAGCATAACACGTCTTTAAAACCAACAAGAGCCAGAAAGCTAACTAAAATGACAAAACGAAAGAGCACTCCTCCAAAGAAACTCCAAGAAGAAATGACAGCTAATGAACTGCTCAAAACAGATATCAGCAGCATAACTGAACAAGATTTTAGAATAATAATGGTAAAATTAACAGCTGGGCTTGAAATAAGTATAGGGGACATCAAAGAAACTATGGCTACAGACAGAATGGAAAATAAAAATAGGCATGAAGAATTAAAAAATGCAATAAATGAGATACATAATAAATTAGAGGCCTCCAATGACGTATTGAAGAGGCAGAAAGGAGAATAAGTGATTGAGAAGACACCATTATAGGAAAACAAGTGGCTGCCAAAAAAAGAGACAAGCGGATCCAAGAACGTGAAAGAAGAATTCGAGAGCTCAGCGATACGGTCAAATGCAACAATATCCGCATCATAGGAATCCCAGAAGAGGAAGAGAGGGGGAAAGGTGCTGAAGGAGTCCTGGAACAAATTATAGCAGAGAACTTCCCCGACCTGGGGAAGGAAGTAAATGTGGAAATACAAGAGGCTCAGAGGACTCCTCTCAGACGTAACTTGAATCGATCTTCTGCACGACATATCATACTAAAAATGGCAAAATACAAGGACAAAGAGAGAATTTTGAAAGCAGCTAGGGAGAAAAGGGCCCTCACATACAAAGGGAAACCCATCAGAGTGGTGACAGACCTATCAACTGAAACGTGGCAGGCCAGAAAGGAATGGCAGGAGAACTTCAATGTGATGAACAGTAAAAATATGCAGCCAAGAATCCTCTATCCAGCAAGCCTGTCATTCAAAGTTGAAGGAGAGATAAAAACGTTTCCAAACAAACAGAAATTGAAAGAATTTGTCACCACGAAGCCAGCCCTACAAGAAATCCCGAGGGGGATGCTCTGAAGGAAAGGTTGCAAGGAACAAAGATTCCAGAGACACCACCACAAACATGAACCCTACAAAAGATACAAAGACTCTAAACCCACATATTTCAATAATAACACTGAATGTAAATGGGCTGAATGCTTCAATCAAAAGACATAGGGGAGCAGAATGGATTAAAAAAAAAACAATATCCATCTATATGCTGTCTACAGGAAACATATTTTAGACTGGAAGATACCTTCAGATTAAAAGTAAGGAGGTGGAGAAAAATATTAAACGCAACTGGAAATCAAAAGAAAGCCGGAGTAGCTATACTTATATCAGACAAACTGGACTTTAAATTAAAGACAATAACAAGAGATGAAGAAGGGCACTACATAATAATTACAGGGTTCATCCATCAGGAAAAACTAACAATCATAAATGTCTATGCACCGAATATGGGAGCACCTAAATATCTAAAACAATTCATCACGAACAGAAACAAGGTTATAGATAAGAAGGTGCTAATAGCAGGGGACTTATATACTCTGCTTACAGCAATGGATAGGTCAACCAGAGAGAAAATCACTAAGAAACAATGGACTTGAAAGACACATTGGACCAGATGGATCTGACGGATATATTTACAACATTACATCCTGAGGCCAGGGAATTCACTTTCTTCTCAAGTGCGCATGGCACATTCTCCAAGATAGATCACATACTGGGACATAAAGCAGCCCTCAATAAATATAAAAGAATTGAGATCATACCATGCACACTGTCAGATCATAATGCTTTGAAACTTGAAACCAATTACAGGAAGAAGTCTGGAAAACCTCCAAAAACATAGAGGTTAAAGGACACCCTACTAAAGAATAAACGGGCCAATCAGGCAATTAGAGATGAAATTTAAAAAAATATGGAAACAAAGGAAAATGAAAACACAACAATCCAAAATCTATGGGATGCGGCAAAGGCAGTTCTAAGAAGAAACTACATTGCTCTCCAGTCCTATTTCAAGAGATTAGAAAGAGCGCAAGTCCAAAATCTAACAGCTCACCTAAAGGAACTAGAGGCAGAGCAACAAGAACGCCCTAAACCCAGTAGAAGAAGAAAAATAGGAAAAATCAGAGAAGAAATAAACAACATAGAGACCAAAGAAACAATTGAACAGATCAATGAAACCAAGAGTTGGTTCTTTGAAAAAATAAACAAAATTGATATACTTCTAGCCAGGTTTCTCAAAAAGAAAAGAGAGAGCACGCAAATAGACAAAATTATGAATGAAAATGGACTTATTACAACCAACCCCTCAGAAATACAGGCAATTATCAGGGAATACTATGGAAAATTATATGCCAACAAATTGGACAACTTAGAAGAAATGGACAAATTCCTAAATGCACACCCACTACCAAAATTCACACGTGAAGAGATAGGAATTCTGAACGGACCCATAGATAGAGTAGAAATAGAATCAGTGATCAAAAATCTTCCAAAAAATAAGAGCCCTGGACCTGATGGCTTCCCTGGGGAATTCTACCAGACATTTAAAACAGAATTAATCCCAATTCTTCTCAAGCTATTCCAAAAAATAGAAATCGAAGGAAAAGTCCCGGACTCATTTTATGAAGCAAACATCACTCTGATTCCCAAGCCAGACAGAGCAGCAACAAAAAAAGAGAACTACAGGCCAATATCCTTGATGAGTACAGATGCAAAAATCCTCAACAGGGTACTTATAAATCGAATCCAGCAGCACATAAAAAGAATCACCCACCAAGATCAAGTGGGATTCATTCCTGGGTTACAGAGCAGGTTCAACATTCGCAAATCAATCAATGTGATACATCACATCAATAAAAGAAAAGATAAAATCCATATGATCCTGTCAATAGATGCAGAAAAAGCATTTGACAGAATACAACATCACTTCTTAATAAAGACTCTAGAGAAAGTCAGGATAGAAGGAACCTACTTAAACATCATCAAAGCCATCTATGAGAAGCCTTCCGCTAACATCATCCTCAATGAGGAAAAACTGAGAGCTTTCCCCCTGAGAACAGGAACACGACAGGGATGTCCACTCTCACCACTGTTGTTTAACATAGTGCTGGAAGTCCTAGCATCAGCCATTAGACACCAAAAGGAAATCAAAGGCATCAGAATTGGCAAAGAGGAAGTCGAACTTTCACTCTTCGCAGATGACATGATACTCTACATCGAAAACCCAACAGACTCCACCAGAAGCCTACTAGAACTGATCCAAGAATTCAGCCAAGTTGCAGGGTACAAAATCAACACACAGAAATCGGTTGCATTTTTATACACCAACAATGAAGCAACAGAAAGAGAAATCAAGAAACTGATCCCATTCACAATGGCACAGAAAACCATAAAATACCTCGGAATAAACCTAACCATGGATACAAGAGATCTGTATGATGAAAACTATAGAAAACTGTTGAAGGAAATTGAAGAAGACACAAAGAAATGGAAAAACATTCCATGCTCATGGATAGAAAGAATAAATATAGTTAAGATGTCATTACTACCTAAAGCACTCTACACATTCAACGCAATTCCAATCAAAATTGCACCAGCATACTTCTCAAAACTAGAACAAACTATCCAAGAATTTGTATGGAACCACAAAAGACCCGGAATAGCCAAAGTAATCCTGAAAAATAAAACCAAAACGGGAGGGATCACCATCCCAGACTTTAGCCTCTACTACAAAGCTGTCATCATCAAGACAGTATGGTATTGGCACAAAAACAGACCCATAGACCAATGGAACAGAATTGAGAACTCAGAAGTGGACCCAAAAGTATACAGCCAACTAATCTTTGACAAAGCAGGAAAGAATATTCAATGGAAAAAAGACAGCCTTTTTAAGAGATGGTGTTGGGAGAACTGGACAGCAACATGCAGAAGAATGAAACTAGATCATTTTCTCACACCATGCACAAAAATAAACCCAAAATGGATAAAGGACCTGAAAGTGAGACAGGAAACTATCAACACCCTAGAGGAGAAAGCAGGAAACAACCTCCTTGACCTGCACCACAGCAACTTCTTACTTGACACATCCCAAAAGCAAGGGAATCAAGAGCAAAAATAAATGATTGGGACCTCATCAAGATCAAAAGCTTTTGCACAGCAAAGGAAACAACCCACAAAACTTATAAGCAACCAAAGGAATGGGAAAAGATAGTTGCAAATGACATATCAGATAAAGGGTTAATACCCAAAATCTATAAGGAACTCACCAAACTCCACACCCGAAAAACAAACAACCCAGTGAAGAAATGGGCAGAAGATATGAACAGACACTTCTCCAAAGAAGACATTCAGATGGCCAACAGACCCATGAAACGATGCTCAGCATCGCTCCTCATCAGGGAAATACAAATCAAAACCACACTGAGATACCACCTCACGCCAGTCACAGTGGCTAAAATGAGCAGATCAGAGAACTCCAGATGCTGGCGAGGATGTGGAGAAACGGGCACCCTCCTACACTGTTGGTGGGAATGTAAACTGGATAGACCCTCTGGAAAACAGTGTGGAGGTTCCTCAGGAAACTCACAGTAGAACTCCCCTATGACCCAGCAATAACACTGCTAGGAATTTACCCAAGGGATACAGAAATGCGGATGCATAGGAGCACATGTACTCCAATCTTCATAGCAGCACTCTCAACAATAGCTAATACATGGAAAGAGCCTAAGTGTCCATCAACGGACGAACGGATCAAGAAGAGGTGGTTTATGTATACCATGGAATACTACATGGCAATGAGAAACAATGACATCTGGCCATGTGTAGCAACATGGATGGACCTTGAGGGTGTTATCCTGAGCGAAATAAGTCAGGCAGAGAAGGACAATATCATATATTTGCACGTATAGGAGGATTAGGAGGAACTTAACTGAGGACCAAGGGGGAGAAGAAGGGGGGAAATGGTGGGTGAAAGGGAGAGACGCAAACCATGAGAGACTCTCAAATGCTGAGAAACAAACTGAGGACTGATGGATGTTGGTGGGCAGGGGGAGATGGGCATGGAGGAGGGCACATGTGGGGATGAGCACTGGGTGTTACGTGGAAACTAATTTGACAATAAACTCTTTGTAAAAAAACAAATCAATAAACCACTCTAAAAAGGGGTAAAGAAGGACACTATATCATAATTAAGGGGTCTATACACCAAAAAGATCTAACAATTGTAATATGTATGCTCCTAACTTGAAGGTGCCCAAATATATAAATCAATTAATAACAAATATAAAGAAACTCATTGATAATAACTCAATAATAGTAGGGGATGTTAACACCCCACTTACAGCAGTGGACAGATCATCTAAGCAGAAAATCAACAAGAAACAATGGCTTTGAATGACACACAGGGCCTGATGGACTTAACAGATATATCCAGAACATTTCATCCTAAAGCAGCAGAATATATATTCTTCTCCAGTACACATGGAACATTCACCAGAACAGATCACATACTGGGTCACAAATCATGCCTCAACAAGTACAAAAAGACTGAGATCGGGGCGCCTGGGTGGCTTAGTCGGTTAAGCGTTCGACTTTCGCTTAGGTCATGATCTCGCGGTTCGTGGGTTCGAGCCCCGCGTCGGGCTCTGTGCTGACTGCCAGCTCAGAGCCTGGAGCCTGCTTCAGATTCTGTGTCTCCCTCTCTCTCTGACCCTCACCTGCTCGTGCTGTCTCTCTCTCTCCTAGAAATAAATAAAAAACAAAAAAAAAAGACTGAGATCATGCCATGCATATTTTCTGACCATAACACTATGAAAGTTAAAGTAAACCACAAGAAAAAAAATTGGAAGTGCCACAAAGACATAGAGGTTAAGAACATTATACTAAAGAATGAATGGGTTAACCAGGAAATTAAGAAATTTTTAAAAAAATATATAGAAGCAAATGAATATAAAACCATGGCAGTCCAAAACTTTTGGGACAGCAGTCCTAAAAGGAGGTATACAGTAATGCAGGCCAACCTCAAGAAGCCAGAAAACTCTTAAATATGCAACCAAACCTGACACCTAATGGAGCTAGAAAGCAAATAGCAAATAAACATAAGGCCAACAGAAAAATGGAAATAAGAAAGATTAGAGCAGATATAAACAATATAGAAACAACAGTAAACCGTAGAAAAGATCAGTTAAACTAAGAGCCTGCTCATTGAAAGGATAAATCAAATTGATAACCCCATAGCCAGACTTATCAGAAAGAAAAGAGAAAGGACCCAAATAAATAAAATCATGAATTAAAGAGGAGAGATCACAACCAACACTACATAAATATAAACAATTATAAGGGAATATTATGAAAAATTATTTACCAGCAAACTGGGCAATCTGGAAAAAATGGACAAAATCCTAGAAACAAACTACCAAAAGTGAAACAAAAATAAATGGAAAAAAAAACACCAAACAAATGGAATAAGTAATAAAAAATATCCCAATAAGCAAAAGTCAGTGGCCAGATGGTTTCCCAGGGCAATTCTATTAGACACATTTAAAGAAGGCTTAATATTTATTCTTCTCAAACTGCTCCAAAAAAATAGAAATGAGAGAAAAACTTTCAAACTCATTCTACAAGTCCAGTTTTATCATGATTCCAAAGTGAGACCCCACTAAGAAGGAAAATTATAGGACCCCTGATGAACTGTATGCAAAATTTCTCAACAAGATACTAGAAAATTGAATCCAACAGTACATGAAAAGAATTATTCATCACAATTTTGTGCGATTTACTCCTGGGCTACAGCTGCAGGGGTGGTTCAATAATTGTAAGTCAATCAGCATGATACACCACCTTGATAAAAGAAAGGGTAAAAACTGTATGGAGTTATATAACCCACCAGATAATAAGTAACATTAAACAAAGGAAAGATAAACACTAAATAAACAGAAAAGAAATAAGAAAATAAATATGAGTGATCATATATTAACAATTAACTTAAGTGTAAATGGTCTAAATATATTGATTCAAAGGCAGATTGACAGTGTATAAAAAGTGTGACTCAAATATATTTTGCCTACAATACAACTCACAATAAACATAAGATTATTAATAAACAAAGTAACATAATGAAGAATACATTATGCAAATATTAATAAAAATACAGAGAGACCATATTAAAATTAAAATTATGTAAAATAGATTTTAGGGGAAAATGCTAAAAACAAAATTTATTAAAATACTAGAAAATAGTGGAAATCAGATAAATTGCATATAACCTACTACACAAATGTAGAGATATACTATCTTCATGGATTAGAAAATCAACTTACTATAGATGTCAATTATCACCAAATTGACCTATAGATTAAACAAATTCCTTCGAAATCTCACAAAATATTTTTAGACACACACCAGCTTATAATTATACATATATGAAAAATTCAAAGGATCTATGATAGCTAAAACACTTAAAAAATAAAGTTGAAGAAATTTCCCAACCCAATGTTAAAAATTCCTATTCAGCAACAGTAACCAGGTTATCATGGTATTGATGGACCAGAAACAACAGAAATAGGCTGACACAAATATACTCAAGGTATTTTTATATCATTTCAAAAACAGTTCAATGGAGGAAGGAAAGTTTTTTCAGCAAATAGTTCTGGAAATATTGGACATACAAAACAGGAGGTGGGAGACAAGGGAGCATGTGCTTAAATGTAATACATGAAACTATAATTCTTTTAGAAAAAGAAAAGAGGAACTCTTTGGGACCTATAGCTGGTTAGAGTTATTAAATTTGACACTAAAAGAAAAAATGTTAAATTGATTTACTTCAACATTAAAATCATTTGGTCTATACATGGACTTGTAATAATAATAAAAAGATAAGGTACAGACTTAGAGAAAATATTTTCAACCATATATCTTAGAAAAAATCTTGTATCCAAAAATATAAATAATTTTAAAATTCAATGGAAAAAAAATCCAATTGATTAGAAAATGAACCAAGACAGGATGGGATGTCTCACTAAAGAAGATATACAAGTAGCTAATAAGCACATGAAAAGATGTTCAGCATTGGCCCTCTGGTTTGCCATTAGTGAAATGCAAATTAAAACCATAATGAGATATCTCTTCATACTGATCACAATGGTTTTAAAAAATGAGAACACCAAATGCAAGTGAGGATTCAGAGAAACTGGACCACTCACACATTGCTGGAAGGAATACCAAATAGAACACAAACTCCAGGAAATGGTTCGGCAGTAATTTTTAGGAAAACTAAACATGTACCTGTCATGTAACTTTCTCTTTGGCATTTATCCCAGAAAAGTGAAAACATATTCACACCAAAAGTGTACATGAATATTCAGAACAGTGTTATTCATAATAGCCAAAAATTGCTGTCAATTCAAATGTTCTTCAAGGGGTAAATGGTTAAACAAATTGTGATACATTTATACAATAGTAAACTATTTAGCAATAAAATTTAACAAGGAATGAACTATTTATACCCACAACTACATGGATGAATCTCAAACAAATTCTGCTGAGGAAGAATAACCAATCTCAAAATGTCACATACTGTATGATTCCACTTATATAACAATCCCAGAATTACATAATTATGGAGACAGAGTAGCGGTGTCACAGCTTAGGGATGGGGATTATTTGGGTTGGTGTGTTTATAAAATGGCAGCAGGAGGAAGCTGCTATGTGACATAACTGCCAGGTTTCCTGAATATGGGGGTGGTTTCACAGTTTTTGCGGCTACTGCTCAGGGGACACCCCTTGATCACCTGACTCTGGTGTCCAGGGATGCTTGCATTCCTGTATCTCGTAGGACTGTAACAATTCAAGAGATAGTTCTTGGCAGGTTCCATCCCAGGGCACTGCAGACAACAGACTAAAACACACCCTGAGTCTTATGAAAAAGTTCTATTTATTTATCCAAGGGCAAGCCTGAGGGGCAACCCTCTGGTTTGGCATATATTTAGAGACACATGGTTGTGCTGTCAAGGAACAGAGACTAGTAGACATAGTCTTTGTCATATCCTTCTGCTTCTAGCCAGCTCACTGGTATCTCCCAGAAAGTAACTTGTGTCTAATTTGTATACCTGTTTCCAGGGGACACCTCTAGATTGCCTGGCTCTGGAGTCCAGTGGGGCTTATGCTTGTGGGTACCACAGGACTATAACCAATGAAGAAAGAGTTCTTCAGTGGCTACCAAGCCGGGGCAGGGCAAGTGCTGACTGTAAAATCTTCCAGAGACCTCATAAATCAGGCAGTCTTTGTGCTCTTCTTCCACCACATTCCAGGGCGCTAGTGTCTCTCATAGGGGGGCTTTTGCATGTGTCTGTTTTTCTTTATGTCTTGTGGCCTAGTTTTTTGTGGCTGCTGCCCAGGAGACACCCCTTGATCACCTGATTCTGACAACCAAGACTGCTTGTGTTCTTGTGTCCCATGAGGCTATGACAAGTGGAGAGACGGTTCTTGGACAGTTACCACTCTGACAGCACTGTGCAGACAGCAGACTAAAACACATATCCAGTCTTTCTTTGAAAGAGGCTTGGGGCACCTGGGTGGCTTAGTCGGTTAAGCGTCCGACTTTTGCTTAGGTCATGATCTCACGGTTCGTGGGTTCGAGCCCCGCATCCGGCTCTGTGCTGACTGCCAGGTCGGAGCCTGGAGCCTGTTTCAGTCTGTGACTCCCTCTCTCTCTGATCCTCCCCTGTTCACGCTGTCTGTCTCTCTCTCTCTCCTAGAAATAAATAAAACATTTAAAAAAAGAAAGAAAGAAAGAAAGAGGCTTATATGCCTGTTCTAGAGTATTGACCTGAGGAGCAGGCATATGCCTCCTGGGATACACTATGGGAATGGAAGTAAATGGATGTCATCTTTGTGCTCTCATTCTTTCTCACCCCATGCCATTGGTATCTGCCAGAAAGAAAATTGTACTAGCACCCATGGGACACCTCTAGAATGTCTGCCTTTGGCAGCCAATGTGATTTACATTTATGGTCCCACAGGACTATATGTATTTGTACTCTTTTAAAGGTGTTTCCTGAACAACTGGCTTCCAGTCAGACTTAATAATGGTGCTGAGATCTTCACCTTTGGGACACTGACAGTTCTTGGCACATCCTCAATTACTAGAAGCCACTAAAAACAGGATTCTTAGACAATCACAAAGGTTTGAGAGACAGCCAAGAGCTAGAGCAGGATTGGACAATAAGATTCATCTCCTACATAGATCAATCCTTCAAGACTGGGAGAGTCTCCTGTATTATATAATACATAGAAATATACACAGAGAGTCAGGCAAAATAAGAAATAGAGGAATATATTCCAAAGAAGGAATAAAATTAACTCTCAGGAAAAAAAATCTTAATTAAACAGAGATTAGTGATTTATCTGATAATCAGTTCAAAAATAATGTAATAAAAATATTTACAAAGTAGGGAAAAGAATGAATTGAATGACCACAGTGAGACTTCAACAAAGAGACAGAACATACAAGAAAGTGCCAAATAGAAGTCACAGAGTTAAAGGATATAATGACTGAACTGAAAGTACACTAGAGGGATACACAGACAAACAAGCAAACAAACAAAAAAGTAAAATATGACATCACAAATGTAAAACATGGGGAGGGAAGTGCCTCAGTGGCTCAGGCGGCTAAGTGTCTTACTTCAGCTCAGGTCATGATCTCGCGGTTGGTGGGTTCAAGCCCCACTGTTCTGTGCTGACAGCTCAGAGCCTAGACTCTGCTTCAGATTCTGTGTCTCCCTCGCTCTCTGCCCCTCCCCCACTCATATCCTGTCTCTTTCTCTCTCTCAAAAATAAATAAACATAAAAAAATTTTTAAATGTAAAACATGAGGATGGAGTAAAAATATAGAGCTTTAGAATGTAAGCATAAATAGTTATCAACTTAAAATAGACGGTTATAAATATAAGTTGTTATATGTAAGCCGCTTGGTATCCACATGCAAAAACATACAGTAGGTACACAAAAGACGAAGAGGAAGAAATTGAAGGATGCCACTAAAGAAGGTCATCAAATCAATGAGGAGGAAAAGAGAAGAAAGGAACAGAGGAACTACAACAATGCTAGAAATCAATCAATAAATGGAAATAATTACATACCTATCAATAACTACTTTAGGAGTGCCTCAGTCCATTGAGCGTCGGACTTGAGCTCAGGTCATGATCTCATGGTTCATGAGTTTGGTCCCGAGTTGGGCTCTGTGCTGACAGCAAGCTCTAAGTCTGGAGCCTGCTTCAGATTCTGTGTCTCCCTCTCTCTCTGACTCTCAGTGGCTCATGTTGTCTCTCTCTTTCTCAGAAATAAATAAAACATTATTAAAAAAAATAACTACTGTAAATGTAAATGTACTAAATTCTCCAATTAAATGACATAGAGTGGCTGAATGGATTTAGAAAAAAAAAAAAAAGTCCCTTCTGTATGTTGCCTAAAGAGACTCACTTAGGAAGCAAAGCCACAAACAGACTAAAAGTGAAAGTATTTAAAAAAGATATTCCAGGGGCGCCTGGGTGGCTCAGGTCATGATCATGGTTAGTGGGTTGGAGCCTTGTGTTGGGCTCTGTGCTGACAGCTCAGAGCCTGGAGCCTGCTTCAGATTCTTTATCCCACTTTCTCTCTGGCCCTCCCCTGCTCACTCTGTCTCTCTCTCTCACACACAAATAAATAAACTAAAAAACATTTAAATTTTTTTTTAAAAATATAAAAAATAAAAAAGATATTCCTTACAAATGAAAACTAAAAGAAAGCTATGTAGGGTCCGTGGATGGCTCATTAAGTTGAGCATTTGATTTCAGCTCAGGTCATGATCTCTCAGTTTGTGAGTTCAAGCCCCACATTGAGCTCTGTGCTGACAGCTCAGAGTCTGGAGTCTGCTTTGGATTCTGTGTCTCCCTCTCTCTGCCCCACCCTCATTTTCACTCTGTCTCTCTCTCTTTCATGTTTTTTTTTAATTTCTGAGAGAGAGAGAGAGAGAGAGAGAGAGACAGCGTGAGCAGGGGAGGGTCAGAGAGAGAGGGAGACACAGAATCTGAAGCAGACTCCGGACTCTGAGCTAGCTGTCAGCACAGAGCCCAATGCAGGGCTCAAACCCACAAACTGTGAGATCATGACCTGAGCTGAAGTCGGACGCTTAACAGACTGAGCCACCCAGGTGCCCCTCTCTCTCTATTTCAAAAATAAATAATAATAAAACATTTAAAAAAGAAAGCTTTGTAGCTATACTTACATATCAAATAAACTAGACTTAAAAATAAAAGACAAAGAAGAACATTACATAACGATCAAAGGATCAGCCAACAAAAGGATATAACATTGTAAATATTTATGAACCCAACATAGAAGGACCCAAATATATTTAGTAATTATTAACAGATCTAAAAAGAGAAATAGACAGCAATACAATAATAGTAGGGGGCTTTAATTCCCTACCTACATCAATGGATAGATCATCCAGACACATCAGTAGGGAAACATAAGCTTTAAATAACACATAAGACTAGATGAACTTAACAGATATATACAAATAGTCCCTTCAACAGCAACAGGATATACATTCTTCTCAAGTGTACATGAAACATTCTACAGGATTGATCATATGTTAGGCCAGAGAACAAGTCTTAATAAATTTAAGGTTTAAATTATATCAAACCTTTTTTCTTACCATAGTAGTATAAAACTAAAAAAAAAATTACAAGAAGAAAAACGGAAAATCTGCAAATATGTGGAGGTTAAGCAACATCCTGCTGAACAATCATTGAGTCAAAGAAGAAATTAAAAGAGAAGTCAAAAATACCTCAAGGTAAATGACAACAGAAATACAACACAACAAAACACATGGGATGCAGCAAAAACAGTTCTGAGAGAGGTTCATAGAAATAAATGCCTACATCAAGAAATAGGAAAAATCTCAAATAATCTACCTAATTTCATTCGTCAAAGAACTATAAAAAGAAAGACAAATCCCAATGTTAGTAAAATTAAGGGAATAAGAAATAAATAAAATAGACTAAAATATGAAAATATGAAACTAATAGTTGTTTCTTGAAAAGATAAAATTGACACAACTTTAGCTAGACTCGCCAAGAATAAAGAGAAAGCTCAAATAAATAAAATCAGAAATTAAAGAGTAGACATTACAACTGATACCACAGAAATAACAAAGAGCCTTAAGAGACTACTGTAAACAATAATATACTGACAATCTGAGCAACCTAGAAGAAATGGATAAATTCCTATGGACATACAACTTATCAAGAGTGAATCATGAAGAAAGAAAATCTGAACAGACCTATTACTAGTAAGGAGATTCAATCAGTAATCAAAAACCTCCCAATAAACAAAGTCCAGGGCCAAATGACTTCACTGAAAATTCTTCCAAATATTCCATAGATTAATGCCAATCCTTCTCAATCTTTTCAGAAAAGTAGAAGAATAGGAAATATATCCAACTGCAAGGTCGGCATTACCCTGATCCTAAACATGAGACAAGAACACCACAAAACAAACAAACAAACAAATAAATAAAATTACAGGCCAATATTCTTGATGAGCACAGATAAAAAAAAACATTAGCAAACGGAATTCAGCAATACATTAAGAGAATTATACATGATAAGATGGAGTTTGTTCCAGTGATGCAAGGATGCATCAATATCCATAAATCAATCAATATCATATACCACAGTAATAAAATGAAAGATAAAAATCATTTATTCTCCTCAACAGATACAGAAAAAAAGAATTTACAAAATTCAACATCCATTTATGATAAAAACTCTGAGAAGAGTAAGCATAGAGAGAATATATATCAAATGATAAGACCTTACATAGCTGGGGTATATGAGGGGCTTGGTCCATTAAACATCGGACTTCAGCTTAGATCATGATCTAATGGTTGATGGGTTTGAGCCCTGCATTGGGCTCTGTGCTGACAGCTCAGAGCCTGGAGCCTACTTTGGATTCTGTGTGTGTGTCTCTCTCTCTGCCCCTCCCCTACTGGTATTCTGTCTCTCTCTGAAATATAAGTAAGTAAATAAATAAATAAATAGTACTAAAAAGTGCATAGCTAACATCATATTCAATGGTAAAAATCTGAAAGTTTTTCCTCTAAGGTCAGGAGCAAGACAAGAATGCCTATTCTTGCTACATTTATTCAACATAGCTTTGTATATTTTAGCTAGAGCAATAAGGCAAGAAAAAGAAACAAAATTCATCTAAATCAGGAAGGAAGAAATAAAACTCACTATTTGCAGATAACATGATATTATGTATAGAAAACCCTAAAGATCCACTAAAATACTGTAGAGCTAATTAGCAAATAATGAAAAAAATAATGAATAACATATAGTTTCTGAATACAAAACCAGTATACAAAGATCTATTTTTTATATACACTAATAGTGAACTATTAGAAATAAAAGTTAACAATTGCATTCCAACTGGTTAAAAAGAATAAGATACCTGTATAAAAGGAATAAATTTAACTAAGGAGGTAAATGACTTTTACAGAGTAAACTATAAGACACTGATGAAAAAATAAAGAAGACAGAAAAAATGGAAAGAAATTTCATGCTTATGGATTGAAAGTATGATTTTTATTAAAATGTCCATATTAGCTAAAGTAATATACATATTCAGTGCAATCTCTATCAAACTTCCACTGGCATTCTTCACAGAAATAGAAAAACATTCTAAGATCTGTGTGGAACCACAAAATATCCCAAATAGCCAAAGCAAATTTTAGAAAAGAAGACAAAGCTGGAGGCACTATGGTTCCTAATTTCAAACAATATTACAAGGCTATATCAATTAAAACAGTATGGTATTAGCACAAAAACTAGTGCAGAGATCAATGGAATAAAATAGCCCAGAAATAAGCCCATGCATATTTGTTCAATTAATTTATGACAAAGGAGCCAAAAATATACAACAGATAAAGGACAATGTCTTCAATTTATGGTGATGGGAAAAATAGATTGTTGGTTTTGAAAAGAATGAAATTAAATTTAAATGAATAAAACCCAATCATTATCTCACACTATATATAAACATTAATTTATAATGGATTAAATACTTGAATATAAGACCTGAAACCATAAAAAACTGTAAGACTCCTAAGAGAAGGTACACTCCTTGACATTGCTCTTGGTGATATATATATATATATATATATATATATATATTTCTTTTTATTTGACACCAAAAAACAAAAATAGATGAATGGGACTACATCAAAGCAAAAACTTTTGCACAACAAGGAAACTATCAACAAAATTAAAAGGTAAACTACCGAATGAGAGATTTATTTGCAAATCATGTACTCAATATGGGTTTAATATCCAAATATTAATAATAAAAAGATCCATACAACTCAATAGCAAAAACAAAACCAAACAAAAAGAACTAGTCACACAAAATACGGGCAGACTTTTTTACAAAGACTTACATATGGCCAACAGGTACATGAAAAGGTGCTCAACATCACTAAACATTAGAGCAATGCAAATCAAAACTTCAATGAGATATCAACTCACACATGTTAGGATAGCTTTTATCAATAAAATGAAAGATAAATGTTAGCAAGAATGTGAAGAAAATGGAACACCAGGGCACTGTTGGTGGGAATGTAAATTGTTGCAGCCACTATGGAAATAGTATGGACTTTTTTCAAAAACTTTTAAACTTTTTTAAAAAAAACTTTGAACTACCATATGATCCAGCAATTCCACTTTCGGTATGTATCTGAAGGAAAACATTAACTCAAAAAGATATATGCACCCTCATGCTCATTGCAGATTGTTTACAATAGCCAAGACATGGAAATAACCTATGTGTCCTTTGACAGATGAATAGGTAATGAAGAAGTGATATATATATATATCACACATATATATATGTACACATATACATATATATATACACATAACTGAATATTATTCAGTCATATAAAAGAAGAAAAACTTGCCATTTGTGATGATATAGATGGACCTTGAGGACATTATGTTAAATGATTTAAAGAGACACAGAAAGACAAATATATGATCTCACTTATAAGTGAAATCTAAATTTAAAAAAATTTAGCCAGTAGATACAGAGAACAGACTGACAGTTGCCAGACACAATGGTTGGGGATAGGTAAAATGAGTAAAGGAGTCAAAAAGCACAAAGTTCCAGTTATAAAATAAATAAGTCATGAAGATGTAATGTATAACATGGTGACTATACTTAATAATACTGTACTGTATATTTGAAAGTTACTAAGAGACTAGATCCTTAAACTTCTCATCATGAGAAATAATGTAGTTATGTATGATTATATATATTAAATAGACTTAATATGATGATCATTTTGCAATGAATACAGATATCTAATCATTATGTTGTACACTTGAAACTGATACAATATTATATATCAATACAAAACAATAAAATAGAATAAAATAAAATAAAGGATGACAGATAAAGCAAATGTCACAGACACTCTTATGAAATAAATTCAAATATCCTAAATGAAATATTTAAAATGGATTTATATCAGAACTGCTAAGTGTTTAAGCATTAGAAAACCAATTAATATATCTCATTTAAAAAGATATGTTATTAAGTGTAATACACCAAATTTAATATACCACTAAGAAAGAAAAACTTTCATATCTAACCCTCACATAGACTATTAATTATAAGATGTATTATAACTTCTGAAATGCGAAAATGTGAAAAAATGTAAGAATTTAAGTAACAACTAAAATAAATAATAAAGCAATCTATTAATATGTATACTCACATTTTAATGGAGGAAAATATTTAGATTATTCCAATGGACACTGAAAAAGATTTAATAAACAGCACCATGGCTTATATGCAATTTAAAAGAGTATGAAACAGAATGGAATTTCCTAACTTGATAAAGAATATCTACCAAAAACACAATATAATGATTAATCTTTAAAAAAATTTTCCTTTAACATAGAAGTCATATTTGTCATGATGACAAGTAAAAACAGCAAGAAGTCAGAGACATTATGATTACTTACTTGATAGTCCAAGAAAGTTTACAAACTACTAGATCCAATTAAGGTGACTGGATGGATCTAAGATGGATATTCAGAAATTAATAACATTTCTAATAACCAATTAGAATAGGCCATAAAATAGAAGATTCCAGTCAGAAAAGCAAATGAAAATTATCTAAAAATAACTTAAAATAAATATGACTGAGGCCTCTGTGTATAAAAATTATAACTTAATTGAAAAACAGAAAAAGTAACTAAATAAATGGAGATAACTATCATGCTAATATCTGCCAAGTCTCAATAGTTTAAACATGTCAGTTCTCCCAAAACTAATTAAAAAATTTCAATGCTAATCTAATATAAATCCCAACAGTTTTTCCTGAAACTTGCCAGCTGATCTTAATATTTATATAGAATTTTAAAGGCCCAAGAAAATCAAACAGATTTTTATAAAAAAACAAAATGGTATTGCACACCATATTAAATTCAAGACTTATTATAAAGTAATAGTCATTAAAACAACTGTAAGAATTGGGGGGAAAAACAATGGCATAAAATATAAGGCCAACAATAGATTTGCACAGATATAAAAACTTGATATACAGCAGGGGGGTGATTACAAATTCATGGAAAATGGCTAGGTCCAGCAGATGATGCCAGTACAGTTGGCAAATGCTAGGCTTACATGAGGAAAGTAAAACCTCAAGGTTTTGAAAACACTGTATCGAAGGATATCCTTGGGGTAACAAGTCACTAAAAGTAAAATACATAAAGGAAAAATCCACATTTGACTATAAGAAAGCAAAGATCATTGGCCCTGTTTAAGTAAACTGAGGTAGGGCAAGATTTGCACACAGGGTCAATTTGGGAACATGATTACATCCTCTTCACAAAGAGTATTTTAAGGGAGTGAGAAAAATATGACAGTGAGCTGTATACAGGAAGTTATATAGGAACTTCCTTGTCAGAGGGAAGGTGCTGATTCTTCCATAAGGACCCAGGGCTCCTGGCAGCCAACCCAGGGGTTTACCTTACCTAAGATTGACATTGAAAAAAATGAATGAGCAAGAAAACTCCAGGGATTGTTATTTCTTTCCCATTCACTAGAAACCCTGCCAGGACTATACTGGTGGGGAGTGTCACCTCTTTCCCACTCACCAGAAACCCAGCGAGGACTATCCTGGGAGTAACTAGGTTGTGAAAACCACAAAGTCAAGAACCTGTATTCACTCTGGTGAAAGGTTACGAATGCTTTAAGATTTATCATGCAAATCCACTACACTGAGGTCAATATTTGAGACAGAACAGATGCTTCTCAAAGCTAAGTGATGGGTGAGGCTGTGTCTTAAAGAGGATTGAGGAATTATATGGGATGGCTAGCACAACCCTACTAAAATCAAGTGGACAGTAAGTTTTCTGTCATTGTGAAGATATACAAGGAGAAAAAGAAATGTGTAAACTAATTTCAGCTTAGCCTCTAGCACCATGCCTTTCCAACAGTAGACATTAAAAAAATGTGTTAAATAATGCACAACGATATGATATGGCACATATACATGAATGCCATATAAAAAGAAGGGATGTAGGGAAATACAAATCAAAACCACACTGAGATACCACCTCACGCCAGTCACAGTGGCTAAAATGAGCAAATCAGAGAACTCTAGATGCTGGCGAGGTTGTGGAGAAACGGGCACCCTCCTACACTGTTGGTGGGAATGTAAACTGACACAGCCCCTCTGGGAAACAGTGTGGAGGTTCCTAAGGAAAGTAACAATAGAACTCCCCTATGACCCAGCAATAGCACTGCTAGGAATTTACTCAAGGGATACAGAAATGCTGATGCATAGGAGCACATGTACCCCAATGTTCATAGCAGCACTCTCCACAATAGCTAAAACATGGAAAGAGCCTAAGTGTCCATCAACAGATGAATGGATCAAGAAGATGTGGTTTATCTATACCATGGAATACTACATGGCAATGAGAAACAATGAAATCTGGCCATGTGTAGCAACATGGATGGACCTTGAGGGTGTTATGCTGAGAGAAATAAGTCAGGCAGAGAAGGACAAATATCATATGTTTGCACGTATAGGAGGATTAGGAGGAACTTGACGGAGGAACAAGGAGGAGAAGAAGGGCGGAAATGGTGGGGGAAAGGGAGAGAGGCAAACCATGAGAGACTCTTGAATGCTGACAAAAACTGAGGACTGATGGATGGGGGGGAGGGGGATGGGCATGGAGGAGGACACTTGTGGGGATGAGCACTGAGTGTTATGTGGAAACTAATTTGACAATAAACTATTTGTTAAATTAATAAATAAATAAATAAATAAAAAGAGGGGATGTCTACACACCAGGAATGTTATTATTATAACTCATTATAAACTAAAAAACAAACAAACAAAAAAAAAACTTTTAGAATGGCCATTGTTCTTCACATCTTAGAGATGGGCAATGAAGTTAACTGCTGCTGCTCAAAGTAGCTAAGTAATAATTCAGGTACAAAACCCTACAGATCCCACTCTCTCCCCGCAGTCCAATCTTCCCAGAAAGGTAGGTGAAGCTGGAGAAAATCTAGGAATGTCTAGAAAAGTGTATAGAGGGTTTAACAAGCCTACAGGAATATTACAGTTGGGCTTCAGAGCTGGGGTCTACAAGGAAGACCTCCACTCATGGTGTTTGGGGGAAGCAAGCAGACACTGGCCCACCTGGAAGGAAGGAGTGAGCTCTGCTATCTGAGTGACCCAGCCTGAGGCTAAATTCTGGAAGTATAGCTTCTCCCCGGGCAGAAGATTGCATTTGTAGCTGATGTTCATTCAACTTGACACAGGTGCTATGTGATTCTCCCTTCCCAATTAAACTCTGCAGTTCTATCAGTCATGGAAATCACTTTGTCATAACAAATATACAATTAAGTTGCTCTGTGTCCATGCTAGTTTGTAGTATAAAAAAGATTGTTTATATTGGTAATTCTGGAAAGAAAAACCCCCATAGAATTCTCCCTGCTCCTGGTTCAAGTCCTTATCTTATTTTTGCACATTTTCTCTTTTCAAAAATAATGTGTTTAAATTTCCATCTTTCAGGGGGAATTAGTTTGAGTCATTAAAATGTTTCCAAACAGTGCATCTGTGCTATTGCTAGGCAGTCACCCCCTGCCACCAACCAACACAGTCACATTCCCCTGCCCTCCTCCTCATCCACTCCCCTACCAGGCTCAGCACAGCGCTCACCCATGAGTCAAAAGACTCCCCCAAGACACTGTCCTCACCTAGAAAGGGCTTGGCAGACAGCTACAGAATCCCTTCCCCTACACACACACGCACACACACACACACACACACACACACACACGCACACACACGGAAAAGGAGTCTCTTGCTCTTGCCAACACCTGAATGCTACCCTCAGCCCCAGCCCTTTGCTCTGGATCCCCACATGTGACAGGTAGAACCATTCTAAAAATATGGTAACTGTAAGAGATCCAACATGGCAGAGAAGTAAGGGGATCCAAAGTTCTCTCATCCCTCAATCACAGCAGTGTCGATGTCAAAGAACTTTGAATTCCAAGAGTCCAGACTGTAGAGTCACAAAGACGTCTCCAGGGACCCACAGGGACAACCTGGTGAGCCATAGGTGTGTAATTGCAAACTGGGGGTGATAAAATGGGCCATGTAGGCATTGAGGGGGCATCCCCTTCTGCAGAGAAAAAAAGGAAGAGAAAGAGAGGCCAAGGAAGCATAGGACTGTATCAGGACAAAAGAAAAACCACAGACCAGAAGGGACAAAGATCCAACTTTCTAACTGCAGGGCTTTCTCCTGACTGGGGCCAGCTGCCCTGCTCACGCACCTGAGGAGGAGGGGAGTGAGCCTCCGGCTTTGTAACTAGTTTAGAGATGCAGTCCTCAGTGGGAGAAAGCAATCCCCTCTCTGGAGTGCTGTGGGAAGAAGGTATATAACCATTCAAAGGAAAAAAACTGCACCCACCAGCCAGAGGCCATATATCAGCAGCAGAGCAGCACTTCTCTGGAATCAGACTGCACAGAGCAGGACCCTTTAAGACACTGGGAGTTTTAGTCCCAGCCAAGAACCAGGGAGCCGTGGAAGTCAGAAGAGCTGGAGAAACGAACTCTGTTTGTGCTCATGGCACTTCAAGGACAGCCTGAACAGTGGTTTGGGACACTGGGTCCAGGGAGGAGAGACTGGGGTGTCTCCATCACCATCTTTATCTCCATCACGAGCAAGGTGGGGCTTCAGGGAATAGACAGTGGCCCCACAGTAGAGGCAGGACCTGCATACACAAAACACCGCCCCTCCATGCCTGGTAACTGCGTATCTACTGGAGCTGGGTTAACGGGGTGAACCAGACAGTCCCTCCTCCAGACCAGCGCTGTCACTGGTTCCAAGGCACCCAGTGGTTTTGCATTTCCTGATTTAATTCTTAGGCAATTCTTATGTATATATTTTTTCTTCCTTTTCTCCTTCTTATTTCTTCCCTCCTCTATACTGGTTATTCTGGTTGTTGGTTTCTTTAAGCAGGCGTATTTAATCTATTCTCTTTATACCTGTTCTGTATCTCCTTCTTTATTTTCCTCTCTCTCTGGATTAAGCCATATAGTTTCTCTGCCTCATCAATTTTCTTTCCTTTTCTCTTTCCCTGCCCTGTCATTTCTCTCTTTGTGTGGGATAAGACCTCTTCCATCAGCAGTGCCCCAGCCCTGTTGTTTTACTCTAACTGGTGTTTGGGTTTTTTTTTTTTCTGTTTAGTTTGCTTGATTGTTTGTTTTCTTTTCCAAGGCCACTTCAATGAACAAATCAAAACATACCTGGTGGAGGGTCCAAAACATCACTATGAGTAGGGAGATAAAGCAACAAGAGTCACAACAACATAGAGCAAGTAACACACTCCAAAACACAACTCCTGAAGGGCCAGGCCCTGGACGGTGTATACCCCTCTTTAATATAGTAATGCCCATAGGTGCAGGACACATAATAAACTTTTAAAATGCATAAGGGACAGAAAACTAGCCGAAATGACAAAGCAGAAGAATTTTCCACAAAAGAAATACCAGGAAGAAATGACAGCTAAAGAATTGATCAAAACAGATATAAACAATATAAATGAACAAGAATTTAGAATAATAGTCATAAGATTAATTACTGGAATTGAGAAAATCATAGAAGACAGGAGAGAATCTATTGCTGCAGAGATCAAGGAACTAAACAATAGTCATGCTGAATTTACAAATGCATAATTGGGATGCCAAATAAACTAGAAATGCAGAGGGAAGATTAAGTGAAATAGAAGATAAAATTATGGAAAAAGATGAAGCTGAGAAAAGGAGAGATTAAAAATTTCTGAAACACAAGGGAGAATTAGAGAACTAAGTGATTCAATGAAACAGAACAATATCTGTATCATAGGAGTTCCAGAAGAAGAGAGTAAATGAGAGGGTCAGAAGGTGTACCTGAACAAATCATAGCAGAGAACTTCCCGAATCTGGGAAAGGAAACAGACATTGAAGACCAGGAGGCACAGAGAACTCCATTCAGATGTAACAGAAATCAATCTTCTGCATGACATTCACAGCTAAATTGGCAAAATACAAAGATAAAGAGAGAATTCTGAAACCAGCTAGGGACAAACAGGCCTTAACTTACAAGGATAGACATATAAGGGTAGTAGTAGACCTATCTACTGAAATTTGGCAGACCAGAAGGGAGTGGCAAGAAATAGTCAATGTGCTTAATAGGAAAAATAGGCAGCCAAGAATCCTTTATCCTGCAAGACTGTCATTCAGAATAGAACGAGAGATAAAGGTTTTCCCAAACAAACAAAAACTGAAAGAATTCATCATCACTAAACCAGCCCTATAAGAGATCCCAAGGGGGACTCTATGATTGGAATGTTGCAAAGACCACAAAGGACCAGACACATCACTACGAGCATGAAACCTACAGATAACACAATAAATCTAAATCCATATCTTTCAATAATAACACTGAATGTAAGTGGACTAAATGCTCCAATCAAAAGACATAGGGTAACAGAATAGATAGGAAAACAACACTCATTTATTTGCTGTTTACAAGAGATCCATTTTGGACCCGAAGACACCTTCAGATTGAAAGTGAAGAGGTGGAGAAACATCTATCATACTACTGGAAGTCCAAAGAAAGCTGGAGTAGCCATACTTATATCAGATAAACTAGATTTAAAACTAAAGGCTGTAGCAAAAGATGAAGAAAAATTATAAATTTTTATGCACCCAATTCAGGAGGACCCAAATATATAAAGCAATCACAAACATAAGCAATCTTATTGGTAAGAATGTGATAATTACAGGGGACTTTATTACTCCACTTACAACAATGGACAGATCATGTAGGCAGAAAATAAATAAATAAACAACGGCCCTGAATGATACACTGAAATGTATCAGATGGACTTGACAGATATATTCAGAAAATTTCATCCTAAAGCAGCAAAATACACATTTTTCTCCAGTGCACATTGAATATTATCCAAGACAGATCACATATTGGGTCACAAAACAGCCCTCAATAAATATAAAAGAATTGATATACTACTCACATTTTCGGATCACAATGCTATGAAACTTGAACTTATCCACAGAAAAATGTTTGGAAAACCTCCAAATGCATGGAGGTTAAAGAATATCAAACTAAAGAATGAATGAGTCAACTAGACAAATAAAGGAAAAATTTAAAAATATTTGGAAACAAATGAAGACAAACAAAATTGATAAACCCTAGCCAGACTTCTCAAAGAGAAAAGAGAGAGGACCCAAACAGATAAAATCACGAATGAAAATGGACTAATCACAACCAGTCCTCAGAAATACAAGCAATTATCAGAGAATACTATGAAAAATTATATGCCAACAAACTGGACAACCTGGAATAAATGGACAAATTCCTAGATAACCACAATCAAATCTCAAACTGGAAGAAATAGAAAATTTGAACAGTCCCATAACTACTGAGGAAATTGAATCATTTATCAAAAATCTCCCAACAAATAAGAGTCCTGGGCCAGATATCTTCCCAGGGGAATTCTATCAGACATTGAAAGCAAGTTAATACCTATTCTTCTTAAGCTATTCCAAGAAAAATAGAAATGGTAGGAAAACTTCCAGACTCATTCTATGAAACCAGCATTACCTTGATCCCAAACAGTGACCCCACAAAAAAGGGAGAATTACAGGCCAATATCCCTGATGAACATGGAAGCAAGAGTTCTCAACAAGATATAAGCAAATTGAATTCAAGTGTATCAAAAAAATTATTCACCATGATCAAGTGGGCTTCATTTTTGGGCTGCAGGGATGATTCAATATTCACACATCAATCAGTGTAATACATCAATAAAAGAAAGGATAAGAACCATATGATCCTGTCAACAGATGAAGAAAAAGCATTTGATAAAACACAGCATCCTTTCTTAATAAAAGCCCTTAATAAATTCAGGATGGAACATACCTAAACATAAAAAGCCATATATGAAAAACCCACAGCTCGTATCATCCTCAATGGAGAAAAACTGAGAGCTTTCCGCCTGAGATCAGGAACACGACAAGGATGCTCACTCTCACCACTATTGTTTGTCACAGTGTTGGAAATCCTAGTATCAGTAATCAGATAACAGAACAAAATAGAAGGCATCGAAATTGGCAAAGAAGAACTCAAATTTCACTTTTCACAGATGACTTGATACTCTACATGGAAAACCCAAAAGACTCCACTAAAAGGCCTCTAGAACTGATATATGAATTCAGCAAAGTGTCAGGGTACAAACTCGGTTGCATTTTTATACACCAATAATGAAGCAACAGAGAGAGAAATCAAGAAACTGATCCCATTTAAAATTATAACAAGAACCATACAATGCCTAGGAATAAACCTAACCAAAGATGTGAAAGATCTGTATGCTGAAAACTATAGAAAATTATGAAGGAAATTGAAGAGGACACAAAGAAATGGAAAAACATTCCATGTTCCTGGATTGGAAGAATAAATATTGTTAAAATATCAATACTGCCCAAAGCAATTCAATGCAATCCCAATTAAAATTGCACCAGCAGTCTTCTCAAAGCTAGAACACACTATCCTAAGATTTGTATGGAACCACAAAAGACCCTGAATAGCCAAAACAATATTGAATAAGAAAACCAAAGTGGGAGGCATCACAATCCAAGATATTAGCCTCTACTACAAAGCTGTAATCATCAAGACAGTATGGTATTGGCACAAAATCAGACACATAGACCAATGGAATAGAATAGAGAACCCAGAATTGAACTCAAAAATATATGGTCAACTAATCTTTGACAAAGCAGTAAAAGGTATCCAATGGAAAAAAAAGATAGTCTCTTTAGCAAATAGTGCTGGGAGAACTGGATAGCAGCACACAGAAGAATGAAACTAGATCACTTTCTTACACCAAAAATAAACTCAAAATGGATGAAACTAGACCACTTTCTTACAGCAAAAATAAACTCAAAATGGATGAAAGACCTAACTGTGAGACAGGAAACCAACAAAACCCTAAAGGAGAAAGCAGGCAACATCCTCTTTGAACTCAGTTGCAGAAATTTCTTGCCTTACAGATTTCCAAAGACAAAGAAATTAAAAGCAAAATATACTATTGGTACCTCATCAATAAAAACTTCTGCAGTGCAAAAGAAACAATCAACAAAACTAATAGACAACCAACGGAATGGGAAAAGATATTTGCAAATGGCATATCAGATAAATGGTTAGTATCTAAAATCTATAAAGAACTTACCAAATTCAACACCTGGAGAACAAATAATCCAGTGAGAAATGGGCAGAAGACAAATAGACACTTTTCCAAAGAAGATATCCAGATGGCCAACAGACAGATGAGAAAATGCTCAACGTCACTCATCATCAGGGAAATACAACTCAAAGCCACACTGAGATACCACCTCACACCGGTCAGAGTGACTAAAGTTAACAACTCAGGAAACAACAGATGCTAGCAAGGATGTGGATAAAGAGGAACGCTCTTGCACTGTTGACAGGAATGCAAACTGGTGCAGCCACTCTGGAAAACAGTATGGAGGGCCCTAAAATAATTAGAAATAGAACCACCCTATGACCCAGCAATAGCACTACTGGGAATTTATCTAAAAGATACAGTAGTCCTGAGTCATAGGGGCACATGTTCCCCAATGTTTATAGCAGCGTTTTTAACAATAGCCAAAGTATGGAAAGAGCTTAAATGTCCATAAACTAATGAATGGATAAAAAAGATATGGCTTATATATACAACGGAATACTACTTGTCAATGAGAAAGAATAAAATAATGTTATTTGCCACAACCTGCATGGAACTGGAAGGTATTATGCTATGTCAGTCAGAAAAAGACAAATATCATATGTTTTCACTTGTATGTGGATCTTGAGAAACGTAACAGAAGAAACTTAACAGAAGATGGGTGAAAGGAAGGGGGAAAAATAGTTACAAAAAGAGAGGGAGGGAGGCAAAACTTAAGAGACTCTTAAATACATACAGCAAACTGAAGATTGATGGAGGTTTTGGGAATAGGAGAAAAGAGGTGATGGGCATTGAGGAGGGCACTGGTTTGAGCACTGGATATTGCATGTAAGCAATGGACCACAGGAATCTACCCCTAAAACCAAGAACACCTTTTATACACTGTATGTTAGCTAATTTGACAATAAATTATATTTTTAAGAAATAATTTTTAAAAAATAAATAATTTAAAACAAAAAATTAAAAAATAAAAATGTGGTGACTTGGGGTGCATAGGGGAGTTATACTCAAGGGAGAGAGGGCATTTTGTTAAAGTTTATGAAATGACAATGTCAAGACCAATGGAAAGTAGGTTCTGAAAAATCTTTAGTTCTGGCAAGGGAAAACAGGAAAGTGGACCTAGGCTGGGTCAGGACAGTGAGATCAGGATGTGTCAGCATTGTGGGGGGTGTGGGGAGTGAGGTACATAGAGAAAGTGCTGTGGAGAAAGGAGGGCGCTTATAGCATCACTGTTTGTACTTTTAAACCACTGGTTTACCTCTAGAGTAACCTAAATACCAGGTTTCATCTTCTTCTCAGAGTTCCCTACTCCTGAAACAAAACACACATACACGCATACATGCACACACACACACACACACACACACACACACACACACCAGTTGATCTAAACATTGGAGAAGCACACACAAATCACTGAATGTTCTGTGGAGGAGGACACTGAGATTTCCCCACCAATCACTAGGCCAACAACCTGTTGGTAATGAACTGCCTTTAGTAACTTGGGTTCTCCTGAGAGTCCTATAGTCCTCAGCCTGCACCATGTGTTAGCTGGGAAGAAATTTCCACCACCAGGAACCAGAGCTCCAGCTTGAGGCTGCTACCCTCAGCAGGCTTGTCAGAGGCACTTGCCAGCTGCATGCCATGCCAGCTGCAGACAAGGCCATGTTTCTTTCCATTTGTGACACGAGCCTGTACTTGGCTTTGCTTCTAGCAGGTCCGATAAATGCAGCAGCTGCAAACTCTTGCAATGATTCCAGACTTTCAGAGTCACTCTGCAGAGTAAGAGTCAAGTGGCCTGGCAGAATTGCTGTGTGCGATTTAAGAAGAGGGTCAGGAGACCTGCCGCTAAATGTGTAAAAATCATAGGATAGTCACACAATCTGGAAGCCACATTCCCTCAGCTGCTAAGTGGGGGTAATTAATAGCTGCCTGCTGCATACTGAAGGATGAGGAGGAGAGACAATGTATAATGGAAGAGAAAGTAAACAGTGGCACAGGGGACAGCATGCCCACCCCCATAACCCCATATAACCTTAATCACCTCTGTAAATGTCCTATCTCAAACAGTCACACTCTGAGGTACTTGGGGTTAGAACTTCAACATATGAATTTAGGGGGTCTGAATTTACAATTCAGACTGTAATACCCCCTGGCTACCCCCTTGTGTTCCTTTGCCCACTCTGCTCCTCTTTCCAAGCTCTGTCAGAGTACTGGGGCTCTCTCTTTACATTTATTCCTTCTTGCCCATAGCTTTAAATCCCATCTTTAGGTCATGTATCTAGTGAGTGGGTTGGAAAGGGGATGATGGCCCTGTCCTGAGAGAGCAACTTGGGAGGGGGTAGGTCACAAAGGGCAGGAGAGGCTACCTATGGCTGCATGGGGTGGAGTGGATCAAGCTGGAGGTCCCAGAGTGGGCCAGGCAGCTGCCACTACTCCTCTTCCTGGACTTGTGCCCTTGTTTGGGGATCAAAAACCAGAGGTGGACCTGATGACCAAAGGCAACAATGTGCTAGGTCTCTGTTACCATATTATTCGGCTCCCAGCAGCTGACCCATGGGCATGTCTAATGGTTACACTGGAGACCTGTAGAGATGACTGCACAAGGCAGAAAAGTGTGATATAACCAATTTTTACTACATATGGTAATGATTTTGTCCAGATGGGAACCAAAAGAGAGGCACTGACATGCACAATCATTTCTGAATGGTGTCCATGGCATCACATCCACCATCTCTGCTGTCTTCCCACTCATGTCTCAATGCTGCCATGACCACAGACTGAGCAGTATGACAGACATGGTCAGGCCACAAAGCCTCCCAAGACCTCAGAGCAGTAGGGTTCTTCCCTTTAAGTCTGTGAAGGCCTCTGTTGAAGTCCTAATGCTGCTGCTGGCCATTCAGGTGTACTCCCTTCAGATGCATGACTTCTTTGCCTATTAGGGAAAAATCTCCCTTATTTCCTGAGACAAACAGTTCATGGTCACAGCAGGGCTCTGGCTCTCCTGGCAGAGATCATAGTGGACAAGCCTGGGTTTGAGAAGAGGATGAGCAGCTTCTGGCAGAAAGCCTCTGCAGACACATGAGATAAAGAGGTCATAAGCTTTGGGGTTGCTGCTAAAGCTACTGTGAAAAGTCTCCAGGGCTCTCCAAGGCTAGCCTGGAAAATTCATTGCCTCCAGAAGGGCCCAGGGCCAAATGAGCCACCACTGGAAATACATTTCCTAGGAGAGTGTCCTGGTGCTTCCACAGAGATTGCCACAAGGTGAGTTTCAGGGGTCCCTTTGATGTCAGTCGATCATGTGCTCCATTTTGAAACCCTCTTCTGACCATCTAAGCACTTGAACACTCTGCTGAAATCCAGCAGTTCAACCTGCTGAGTGACAACTTAAGCAGAACGATCTTTATTTATTTGAGCCCATAACTGCCATACATTTATTTGTGTGTAGATACTTCATATGTGTGTGTGTTTCAAGAAATACCCATATGAGTGTGTAAAATAAAAGTACTCTAAGGTGATCACTGAAGGATTATAATAATGCTTTCCCATCACTGAGACTGTTCAAACAAAACTCAAATGACCATTTGACAGGGATGCTGTGGAGATTCCTGCATAAAACAGCAGATTGGATGCAAAGATCTTGAGGTGAGGTTACTCCAATTATAATTGGAAATATAGGCTCTTGAGTTACGTGGCCACAGGAACGGAGAGGGGCAGATCCTCTGGTCTCACTTTTTATCTTCTCTTCCTTGCTTGTTTCTCTATCAATGTCCCCTTTGACACAGGCCATGGAAATCCACAGAGAAAGGGACAAACATCAGTAAATACCAGGAGCTCTGGCATAGTCCCTAGGGCATCGAGACCTTATTCATGAATTTACTGGAAAGGAACCCATATGGACCCACTGTGCTCTTCTCCTATGCCCACAGAACCTCTCTGTCTACCTACCCAGGGCATGTAACATAGAAGTACCACAACAGATCCAGAAGGAAGTACTGGGGAGGAAAACTATTTCTCTACCCTCCAAAGTTCTTTTGGCTGCTCTAAGAATTAAATTAATATGAGATAGTTAACCTATCTCTCTGTAAATAAAATTTAATTACATTTGTATGGAGAATCCACATAAACATTCCAAAAATAGTCAGATAAAATGAAGCATATATGTCCTCTTGAAATAAGAAGAGGTTAGTGGTCTGGAACTTAAAAGGCAAAGAAAGAAATTCACAGAAAGATGAGAAAAAGTAAATGTTCAGTAAACAAACGTTTGTGAGCCCTTAAGAAACAATGGGACATAAGAGGAATTTTACCGAACAGATTTTGCTACACTCCTCCTTGTCACCAAACCTAGTTTATATTATAATGTAGCTATCTGTGATGATAGCTCTTTTCCTGGAACAATTCCTCTAAATTCTTTTAAGCACTTAAGTGGGAGGCAAAAAGAAAAAAAAAACTTTCTGGAGCCTTCTGTTTCTTAAATATTATCAGGCTAAAATAATTCACATGCCAAAAAACACATTTTGGTGTTGTACATTTTGCTCCCCTACAGAAACAAAGCCAGCACATCCATAGAGGGTGCTGATGCTGCCTCAGAGGATGCTCCCAGCATGGGTAGGGGCCTCCAGACTCTGACCTTGGTGATGGAGGAGCAGGGACCACCATAAGACTATTATTAAAAAAGTAAGTATCAGTGATAGGACCCCATCACAGTCTTGCAGAGTGAAGGCTAATAAGTAAATGGGAGGGAAGCCAGAGTATCTCCCAACGTGCACTGAAACTCAGAAGGAAGGGAAAGAAGACCTCCCATATGAAGGCCGTTGCTGAAAGACCATGCAGCAAATTGAGAGCACAGTGAGGAAAATGTAGATACAATCTAGTCACCAGCTTTATGTAGGACATCTTCCTTCCTCCTTATTTGCCAGATACTCCATTTGTTCTAAATGGTTACCCCCTCCTTTCTGGGCCATTGGGGTGGTGTGCTCCATCAGAAGGAGCAATCTTCTAGTTATTCTAGATGACTTCAACTGAGAAACAGCAATGAACATGCTTTCTCCAAAAATGCTTATTGTAGAGTGGGGAGAAGAAAAAAGTAAATAAGGAACTATTCTGGCCCACTAAGGGGTAATCAGTGCTAAAACAGAGGCAGGAAGATACTTTAAAAGTACCAAGGAGGGGTTCCAACCCACAGGAGTAGACCCCTCACTTCCCAGAGGTCCTTACAGTTCAGTCAGGACCAAACAAATGAACAAAAGGGAGGTTGACTCAGAGCAAGGGCTGGGCCAGGAAGAGTCTGAGAGTGGAAGAAAACCTGCATTACAGGTACATAATAGGGGGAACAGGCTGCACACACTCGGGTAGAAAGGGTGTGGCCTGCTTATGAAGCCAGAACAATCATATGCAAGGAATAAGGAGTTGCAGTTAGGAAAGGGGCAGACACCTAAACATGGCACATTTGGAATCCTAGCACTTCATTAAGGGCAGTGGGAGCCTTGGAAAGCTGTTAAGCTTGAAAGTGACAGGGTTAGATTAACACCTTATGTTTAATGTCTTAGCATCTATTTTATTTTGTTGGGAGGAAGCTAAGCTACTGGAGGAGACCTGGGTGAACTAATGAGGCCTGAGGAGGACTTCTAAGTGTTTCCAAGCAGATGTGCAAGGCCCTGGGCCAGCTTGGCCCTCTTAACATTCAATTATGTGATGAAAATTTGCTCCCAGGCACATTAAGACAGTGTCTTGAAACCACTGCTGGATTCCCAGTGTTGGCTCTTGCGTTAATAGCCATTTTGCATATGCATTCAGCCTCTGTTCCCTCCCCACTACCACAGGCACCCAAGAACAGAGGGAGGGGAGAGGAGCCTTCCAGTGTGGCCCAGCCTCCACTGCTGCAGAGAAGGCCAGTCAGCAAGTAGAAGCCCCTTCTCCTTCTGCACTTTATTCATAGGGTTTCTTGGTAAGAACTGGTTGTGAGCAAGATTAGCACTTGCCTGCAGCTGCTTTGAGTTTCTTCAGATGTCTTCTAGCAATAGGATCTGTGACAAAGGAATCTTGTGTCCCTGTAAAGCTCATTGCAAGTTTAGGAGAAGATGTGCTCTCAGCCTTTAGTCAGTCCTCAGCCTCCTAAGTATGTTTCAGAGAAAGTCAGAAAGAGCTCTGAGGGCACTATGACCACAGCACAGAGGCAGATGGGCCACCACCTATGCCTCTGCAGGTGGCTCAGGGTCTTGCACTTCAAGGTTGACAAGGGTGTTCTGCCTGGCCCATAATTTACTGCTGGGAGAATTCTAGGTGTGGGGTCTACCCACAGCTGATATGCTAGAAGAAATACCATAACCTGCCACAACACACTCTGCCTCCTGGCAGCACCCCACCAGGCTGTGCCTGTGCATCTGGTATGAGCACATCTGAAAACACTAGAGAACCAAGCCATGGGCAAGTATTAGTACCCTTACCTTCATCGATGGGACCTGGGAACCAATTTCATCTACTCACTTCATGCCAGAAACTGTGCTAGTGTTCTAATATTTAGTGTAATGAACACTCACAACACACCTGTGTGGCAGCATATGAAAACCTTTCTTAATATAAGAACACTGGGGCCCACCAAATAAACTTAGTACCCCTGATAGGAATTTTGACTAGGTTTCTGGCTCTAACTCAGTTTGGTTCTGATTACAGTTGCCAGATAAAATACAGGATGCTCAACTAAATTTAAATTTATAATAAACAACGTTTTATTTTTTTAAGGTTTATTTTTGAGGGGAAGAAGCAGGAGGGGCAGAGAGAGAGGGAGACACAGAATCTGAAACAGGCTCCAGGCTCTGAGTTGTTAGCACAGTACTCTACACTGGGCTCGAACTCCTAGGCCAAGAGATAATGACCTGAGCTGAAGTCATACACTTAACCCATTGAACCATCCAGGCACCCCCAAATAAACAACTTTTTTTAAAAAATGTGTGTTCGTTTTCTATTGCTACAGTAAACCTGTTACCACAGATTTAGTGGCTTAAAGCAGCACATATTTATTCTTACAATTCTAGAGGTCAGAAGTCTGAAAAGGGCCTCATTGGATTACAATGAAGATGTCAGCAGGCATGCATTCTTTTCTGGAGGCCCCAGGGGGGGATCTGCTTCCTCTTCCCTTCCATATTTTAGAGGTTGCCCCATTGCCCATACCCCTTCATCTTCAAAGCAATAGCTAACCTTTCTTACCCTGCATCCTGATACTGAGTATTTGAGCTCCTTTTTCCACACCTGAGGTTCCTCATAATTCCACTGGACTCACTCAAATAATCCAAGTGATGCTCATATCTTAGATTCACTAGGAATTCTAATTTCCTTTTGCCATGTAAAGTGATACATTTATAGTTTCTGGGGATTAGAACTTTCCCTTGGGCGGTTTATTCTGCCTAAGTACATCCCAAATATTCATAAGGTATAATTATGCCAGAATTTATCCATTGTTTATCTAAAATGCAAATTTAACTAGGCCTTCTGTATTTTACCTGTCCTGTCTGACAGCCCCCACTCTGACCCAGGGTCGAGTTTCTGCCAGCCTCTTCTAGGGAATACATGACAGGCCTTATTCCACATGGGCCTCACAGCCTCCCTGGCAACTTTCATGTGTTCTGGGGCCTGATGACTTAGTACCATGGATTCCTAGCACCATGGTGTTTGTGTGCCCAGCCCATTCCTGTCTACCCTGGGGTTCTCCTATCTGATCCCAGTACCCTCCAAGAGAGGTCAAGAAGCAGATGATGTCAGCACTCTACTTTTCTTAAAGAAGAGATGTGCTCAGAATCGAGGTCCAAATCAAGCTGGGCAGAAGACATCAAAAGGAGCTGACCTTGGAGAAGCAGGTGGTCAAGGCAAGTGGCATAAGCCAAGCTGAGAGCTTCCCAGTTCATGAGGGCTGGGTGAGCTGATTGCAGTTGGCCTGGGGAGAGGATTAGCCAGGAGAAAGGAAGTGAAGAGAAGAGACAGAAGAGGTGGGGAGGTACAGAGGATGTGAGGAGGAGGACAACTAACGCAGCTGAGAAAGAAGGACTCAGCAGGGATATGCCAAGGAGGCACACACATTGCCTGAGATGTAAATGGATGAGGAAAGAGCAGCTCCTGCATCCTGGACCACTTCTCACCACTCATGGAAACCACAGTGAGGTCTTCCTGGGGCAGAGCCACCCTCTACATATCCCGCCCTGCCCTTTTTGTGTTTGGGGTCCTGAGACACCCAGAGAGATGTCCAGCCATTTCAGTTGGAATTGTACATCCTCTCATTACCCAGATCCATTCTTCCCTCCTAAAAGTGTTGGTTTTTCCAGGAATGGCGAGGGGACACTAAGAAGTACATTCATAGTCTCTTCAGGAACTGGCATCCCAGGCAGACCTGACCATGAGATGTGGGCCAAGCAAACACCACTCTGTGTCCCCATCCATCCTTGTGAGGAGGTATGTGCCTGGTGATTCACTGTCATTTCTTCCTCAACCGCTGTCTGTCATTCTAGATTAGCTCTGCATTTGTCCAGACCTCCTCATTTGGGAAAATATGGACATTTACTTTCATTTTCCTTGAGGCGCTTGGGTGGCCTAGTCGGTTGAGCGTCCGACTTGGGCTCAGGTCATGATCTCACAATTCATGAATTCGAGCCCCGCATCAGGCTCTGTGCTGACAGCTAGCTCAGAGCCTGGAGCCTGCTTTGAATTCTGTATCTCCCTCTCTCTCTCATCCTCCCATGCTCATGCTGTCTCTCTCTCTCAGAAATAAATTTTTAAAAACATTAAAAAATTTACTTTCATTTTCCTCCTTTTGACTTCACCCCTCAGCTGAGCTTCCCCTTCTTTTATTACCCATCACGTCCTGACCTCATGGCTTTGCAGACCAAATTCCTGGGTATTCTACAATACCCAGGGGCCCTTCCTGAAGGTGTTGCTTTGAGAAAGAATTCTAGATGAACTTTGACAAACCAGAATGAATATATCCTGGCAATCTCAATTACCTAGCAGGATTTTGTGTGTCCCTTTTCGGATAAAGAAGCAAGTCTGCAAGTCTCTCTCTCTCTCTCTCTCTCTCTCTCTCTCTCTCACACACACACACACACACACACACACACACACACACACACTTACACCGTAGCAACTCTCTTCAAGTAAGGCTGCAAAGGTAGCTCTAAGGTGTCGTTCTATCTCAAGGCTTCTGCCTAGGAATCTAAATTTTTAACAAGCTCTCAGGTGAGTCTTCAGAAAAGGTCAGGAAACACCAACCAGACAAGTGCAATAGGGAAAAAAGCCTGTTAGCCCCTCCTGGGCAGAGTTCCAAGTACTTTATACCACAGTTATGTCTGATCTCCACACCAAATCAATAGATATTACTTTATCCATTTTCCTATGAAGAAATGGAAACACAGAGGTTTTAAATAACTTGTCTGAATTGATAGTAAATGGTGGGGAGAAGAATTTGAATTTTGGCTACACTACATTCTTGCATTATAGCACTCACATATCTTGGAACGCACATCAATGGTGATGGGAGCCAATGGACCCTTTGTAGCCCTCCCAAGGGGACAGTGACAGTGTACATTTACTTAGGAAGCCTGCAGGGTCGAACCCAAGTTGATGGCAGCCATAGCCAAATTTATAGTGTTTCCTTATGTTGGTGTTTCCCATTGCCCTTCCCCTGCTTCTTTCTCTTGCTGCATAAAATCCCTTCCCAAATAAACTACCTGCCTGCAGAAGTTTGTTTCAGACTCTCCTTTTAGAAACCCAAGACAAAATACTTACAGTTGAAAACAAACTTCTGTAAACCTTAGATTAAAGAGCTGAAATATCTGGCTGACCACAGCATGAGCATGTTCCCTGGCTTTGCCTAATGCAAATTTGGAGTCATAGAACAATTGTGTCATTGTTTATATCAGCCTAATCCCAATGACTTGCATAATTATGATTCTCTTTTTGAAGAGAAGTCCTGGTGACTTTTCAATAGACTTCAAAGGATTCAGACTACTTCATTGATTCATGTTATGGTATGGGAATGCAGTAGTGAACAGAACTAAATTCTAGTTCTATGCTCTCTCTTGGACCCAAGACTTGACCATCAGCATGCTGGCAGTGCCCCTACTCACTCACTCCCTTAATTGTCTGCTGACAGCAGGAAAAGTTGGATAGCAGCCTGCAGATCAAGTGCTGCCACCAAACTCCATGAGCACCAAACTCCTCGGGCTTCCTCTCCTGAGCTGGGTGCTGCCACAGTAATCACAGTCTAGAAGTGGCTTTCTATTCGTGTGACACTGCATGAATCCAGAACATTATCAGCAGGTCTGCCTTAGCTATGCCTTAGGGTACTGGAACTATAGCCTGGTAACCTAAACTAGAAGCTAATTATGCAAAAGATTCCTGGCGAGTTCATATGAAAACCAGGTATGAACACCACGATTCAAAAAAGAAAGGGGGCGCCTGGCTGGCTCAGTTGGTTAAGAGTCGGACTTCGGCTCAGGTCATGATCTCACAGATCGTGGGTTTGAGCCCCGTGTCGGGTTCTGTGCTGACATCTAGCTCAGAGCCTGGAGCCTGTTTCAGATTCTGTGTGTCTCTCTCTCTGACCCTCCCCTGTTCCTGCTGTCTCTCTCTCTCTCTCTCAGAAATAAAATAAAAATTAGAAAAAAAGAAAGGAAAATTGCACATAATAACTGCTACCCTCTTGTCCTTGGCAAATAGTGTGGCAAATTTCAGTTATTGAAAATGACAACTTTCTTGGTGGTTTGAAGCATTCCGATCTGGGTGTCTTATTCATTATTTGTGAAAAAGTAAAAAGAAGTTCAATAAGTCAGGCAGGTTCTTCTGGTCTCAGTGCCTCTTAGAGAGGGTGAAATTCATCAACAAGCTTTCCCAGGGAACTCTACGTGCTTCCTGCTGTTCCTGGGTCACAGAGCAGGTTAACACCCAGATTCTGACTAATTAATGTGCTTGAGGCAGAGTACATGATGCTGTCACCTTTGTATCACCCAGAGTGACAACTTCTTTTCTTATGTGTAATAGATGTTTTGTAATGTTTGTAAAATGAATGGATGAATAAATAGGTTTTATGCTTCAATCATTTAGCACATTGGACATTTTTATGGTCTACCCTTATGACCAAGAAAAATATGCACTCCTGAGGGGCAAAGAAAGGAGAATATTCATTTCTGTGTTGGATAGTTTCCCACATTTTATGCATCTGTGGGCCATAATTATGCTCTGAACTCAGGACTTCTCAAGGTTCTCTGAATAGTATCAAACTGGAAGCCCCCTGGGCATCTGACTTTGTTGAAAAATCAATACAGGATGTGTAAACCATCCTTAAAGCTCAAATGCAGACTTCATCTCGAGGAAGGTTATGGTTACACATGAAGAAGTTCAGACAAAATGTTCCTATGGAGCTTGGGAGAGGGAAGGGCTTGAAGAAGGAAGGTGTCAGGAGAGCAGAACCTGAAGCTAGGAAGGTCTTCATAGCCCCCAGAGACTAAAGCTCAGCCTTTCATGGGCAGGTAGAACAAGCACATGCCGAAGCACTCCATCAGGCTACCCTGTGGGCCAAGGAACCAGGAAGCCACTCTGAGTTGGAGGGGCCAGCATTCTCCCTCTGCAGCTGTGCCCCTCAAAGTCACACCCTCCTCAAGCCCAGACTATGTAGACTGTTTGATCACCTTCTTCAATTCTTGCTGCTCCATCTGTCCATACTGGGTTTCTTCCATCTCTACCTTTTCTACCTATTTCCATATCCACAGTCTCCCAGTGCACACCTGCCTGACAGCCAGGCCTCCAACCTTTCTCTTCCTAGTGAGGCTCTCTCCTCTCCAAACTCCTGCTACTCCCTTTGACATTATGTGGTAAGCTTCTCCCAGTCTGCACACAGGCTCAGCCATCCTCAAGTATCCAGAATAATCTCTGAAGCTGAGATGGAAGTTTCCACACACTCCCAAAGGACCTACCACCTTGGGCTCCCTCTACTTTCCCTTGCCCATTAATATCACCTCCTTCAAGAGTGGGAAGCCAGGAAACCATCAAAGGTGGACACATGCCATTTCTTCTTTTCAGAATGTGCACAATGATCCAGTAATCCGCCATGCATTTTTTCACTTTCAAAAAGTTACATATTCACTGAATTTCTGAGGCCATCACATGAGCACCAGGGAGATGTGGGTATACCCCATCACAGCAGCACAGTGCTAAGGTTGGGGTTAGAAGCATCAGGGCTATAGGGAAGTCACCTTCTTCCAACATGCTCATGCTGGCAGGCCAAAGCCTTATTCCCTCATGGAAACTTGTATTTAATCCACTAAAGACATTTACTTTTCCTTTTGGTGACCTCCTGGAATGAATGCAGTGGTCAGTGTGACATTTCAACAGTGCTTGACTGTTCTGTTTGTGGGAAAAGCAGCTTTCCAGAGACAGGCTGGCATCTGTGCCATTGCCAGGCTGACATCAAAGGCTTTATGATACTGTTCTAACAGCTGCTCCCTCTGGCCACTTCCTTCAGCTAAAGATGTACTTGATATAGGCCACACAAGATCTGGCTGAGCCTCCTCTTGGTCTGGGAAAGACTCTGGGTCAGGTTGTGTGGACTTCTGTGATGCCCTTCTGGCTGGGGATGTACTTTGGAACAGGTGAGAGGAGAAGAGTTGCACTGGGTTCAACCTAGAAACAAAGGCAGGCCATGTGCATAAAAAGTAAAATAAGGTCCTCAATGACTTAGTATCAGCCAGGGCTCCTAGTCCTGGAGTTCAGACCAAGCCTGTGGGATGGAGGTAGTGCAGATATCTTCAGGTACTGGGTGACAGTAATGTGCCACCTGCACCAGTCCAAGTTCTGTGGGGCTGGATCCTCTTTCACAATGGGGTGTGGCATTTGCAAAGCCACCTGGGTGTCTTTAGGTATGTATGAGTTTCTACCGCATCAGTCCAGATGCATCATTCAGCAACCTCTTTGCTGCTTTCTCCAAATAACTTGAGTACATGAGGCATTACAGCCAAATAGCTGAACATCTTGGGGGATTTCAGACTGTGCACCACACTACAGCCTGCATTAGGTCTCCAAGTCCTCACACATTCCCTCATCCAGCCTACAAGGAATCTCTTTCTGGCTTCTACCAAGCCAAGACTCCTCACTCCCCTTATAAACACCACAGTTACACTGAGCACCACACCTACATAGATAAAACCTCTCATTTCTCAATCAGAGCACTGTTGTTTTTTTCTCCCTCATACATTACATCACAAGTCTTGTTGTTTTTCTCATTTCTATCTCCTTCCCTCACTAGACAGACATTTCTATGACTGGCAGGCATCACTGGCATTGGCCTCACAAGGAGCCGTCTCTCAGTATAAACGTGTGCTGGACACATGAGACAAATACATACCCTGAGTGTCCCAGATGAGCCTACAAAGAAATCTGACACAGTGGCTGAGACATGGGAGGTCACTGTCCATCATAGCAAGTATGGACCATAAAACATAACTGAGAAGTCACCCTTTTCTTTAACTTTCACTCACAGAAGCAAATATGTATCCAACAGATGGTGAGATTGGAAAAGGGTAGGAGAAAACAGATATTGATAGAAAGGGGCCATCTCAGCACTTTAGGATGTACACAAAGTATGGCCCAGCAGGATCATGGATGACTGCTGAGGTAGGATGACAACAGGTGCTAGGACTTTATACTTTAGCAAAGAGTGCAATTCTAGCTGCATGTGCTATAATTCAGTCCCAAACTGAAGGCCTGAGAAACAAGAGTTTCAATGTCCAAAGGCAGGGAAAGTTGGACATCAATAAAAGATACCAGGAATTAGTTCTTCCCTTGATTTTTGTTCTATTTGGGCCCTCAACAAATTGGATGATGTCCAGCCACAATGGTGAGGTCATCTTCGTTACTCAGTCTGATGATTTAAATTTTTTTATGTTTATTTACTTTTTTCAGTTTGTTGATTTTATTTATTTATTTATTTACACATAGTTTATTGTCAAGTTAGTTTCCATATAACACCCAGTACTCATCCCCATAAGTACCCTCCTCCATGCCCATCTCCCCCCTCCCCCCCACACCCATCAGTCCTCAGTTTGTTCTCAGCATTCAAGAGTCTCTCATGGTTTGCCTATCTTCCTCTCCCCCTGGTGAGTATGTGGAGAAACGGGCACCCTCTTACACTGTGGGTGGGAATGTAAACTGGTGCAGCCCCTCTGGAAAACAGTGTGGAGGTTCCTCAAAAAATTAACAGTAGAACTCCCCTAGGACCCAGCAATAGCACTGCTAAGAATTTACCCAAGGGATATGAGTGCTGATGCATAGGAGCACATGTACCCCAATGTTCATAGCAGCATTCTCAACAATAGACAAAACATAGAAAGAGCTTAAGTGTCCATCAACGGACAAATGGATCAAGAAGATATGGTTTATCTATACAATGGAATACTACATGGCAATGAGAAATAATGAAATCTGGCCTTGTGTAGCAACATGGATGGACCTTGAGGGTGTTATGTTTATTTACTTTTGAGAGGCAGAGACAGAACACAAGTGGGGAAGGAGGGAGAGAGAGAGAGAGAGAGAGAACCCGAAGCAGGTTCCAGGCTCCAAGCTGTCAACACTGAGCCTGATGTGGGGCTCAAACTCACCAGCTATGAGATCATGACCTGAGCCTGAGCCAAAGTTGTATGTTCAACTGACTGAGCTACCCAGGCATCCTTCAGTCTGATGATTTAAATGCTAGTCTCAGGGCGCCTGGGTGGCTTAGTCGGTTAAGTATCCGACTTTCACTTAGGTCATGATCTCGCGGTTCATGGGTTCGAGCCCCGAGTCGGGCTCTGTGCTGACTGTCAGCTCAGAGCCTGGAGCCTGTTTCAGTCTGTGACTCCCTCTCTCTCTGACCCTCCCCTGCTCACGCTGTCTCTCTCTCTCTCTCTCCTAGAAATAAATTAAAAAAAAAACATTTAAAAAAAAATAAATAAATGCTAGTCTCTTCTAGGGACACCCTCACAGAACCATCCAGAAATGTACAAGTGGTCATTAAGGCCAGATACATGGCATAGAGCCCCTTGCTCTCTGGTTCTGAACAGACTCTCTTCCCACACTTCCTTAAAAGTCCAACAGTTTTTAATTTGATGTAGGCTGGGGTATCAGGCAACCAAGGCTGACAGACTCACATTGCAAACAAGAGCAAATGTCTTGAAGAGGAATGAAGATATTCTCTAAATGGTGAATGAAATACATGAAATGTAACACATGCATTTTATAATTTTTTTCTACTTAGAGGCTTTGGTGTTGTTGTTGTTGTTATTGTTGTTGTTGCCATTCTGATCTTCATTGTTTTCTAGAGTCCTGAGCAGATCATGTGACATCCAAATGAGTATGACATTGTTACCCACTTGGGCCATAGGTTAAAAGCCCCATAAAAGACTACTAGAAAAACTTCTGATCAAGCAAAAGTCAGTTTATTAAATTACCACAGTAAAGAAGAACACCAACTTGACAGAATTCTAATAGCATTTCAGAAAAGGGACCCTGGGAAAAGCAAGTATAGGTTTTTAGGGCATGAGCCAGATTACTTTAAATCAGGCCTTGCGGGTCGCCTGGGTGGCTCAGTCTATTAAGCCTCTGACTTTGGCTCAGGTCATGATCTCACAGTTCGTGAGTTCAAGCCCCAAGTCAGGCTCTGTGCTGACAGCTAGCTCAGAGCCTGTAGCCTGTTTCAGATTCTGTGTCTCCCTCTCTCTCTGACCCTCACCTGCTCATGCTGTCTTTCTAAATTAAAAAAAAAAATCAGTCCTTGCAAGGAAGGGAGCTGGTAGGAATGGAAAAGGATTTCTGCACAACGAATTAGGGTCAGTGGTCACGGACAGGCAAGGGTCTTGAAAGTGAGTATTTCTGTGTTGAACACTTAGCTTTGACAAGGGAACTGTTTTACATGACCCTCAGTCTTATCTTGTGGGAGCAAGTGATTTCCAAATCTGCGAAGGTATATTTACTTGGTCCAGTACTGTTTCGTGAGCACAGGAAACAGGTAGGCTGTTGATGACAGTTCTCAGGTATTTATCTAATTTTTTGAGAACTATCTATCATTATGGTAATTAAAACTAAAAAGTAAATAAGAATTTTTGGAAAAGTAAATATACTCTCCTAGGTAACATACCTGTCAACACACCTCAAAACCCTTCACATATACTCTACGGATTAACCAAGTCTCATGACCTAAAGTATGTTGACCTTGTCCTTTCTGTGGCCAAGGAAGCCAGGTGGGCTTGGGTTCAGCTGTCAAAGTTAATTCATCTGGTAAGGTTTTTAACAAAGTCAGAACTAAAACCGAGATATTCAAATTTTAAGTCCCCTTCTTTCTCTGGGCTCCAGCCATGCACCAATTTGTGCAAGCATTAACTCCTGAATAGATCACATTTTCACAAAATCAAGACTATGGCTTACTGTGCAACTTCCTAGCACCAGACACAATGCTAGAGGCTAGTGATAAAAGATAAAGAGAGATCATAGCTTTGTGCCTCAAGAAACTAGTATTCTAGTGGGAGAAAAACAATTACAGTAAAATGTGATATGTACTGCAATTGGCTCTTAACAGGTAGCATGGATGTGCACATGAGATACCGTTTTTGTTTTGTGTGTTTCTCTTTTGGGGAGTGAAGTGGTGGCTGTATGAGCAGGGCTGATTGGAGGAGTAGGAAAAACTTAACAGAGGATTCAGCTGAAATGGACTTAGAAAAGAATGCCTGTGCTTTCCCAGATAATGAAGGGAAGAGATGACAAAGGAACTAGTGTGTGCACAAGTAGGGTGTGTGGATGTGCTCAGGGCTAATGGTCATCCAAGAGTGACTTGATTCATGTCTGCAGATACATTTCCCTACTGAAGTCCCTACCTATACAGAGCAGCATGGTCCTATGAGCAGAAAATTATATTCCGTAGTAGCTGTGGCATTGCTGATGAACTGGAGAGAGCCACAGTCCTGTGCTGCACAGAGCAAAGCAATGTTTGGAGATGATGTTTACCAGGAGGTATAGAGGGAGAGGCTGGGTTTAAATGAAGTTCAGTTTACCGCTTGAGAGATCAGCACATTTCAGAGCAAAAGAAACGATTAAAATTCTGAAAATCTGACACAAGAGAGAGGGACAAATGGGTGAGCAGACTCCCACTCTAGGCCAAGGACTTGAGTGCAGTGGCAGCAGGGGCTGCAACCACACCCTGTGTTCACACCAGCAAGCTCTTAGACACCAGCATGTGGACCCTGACTCCTGCAAGGAGTGTGAATGTGTAATACATCACAGAATCAAAATGACCTTCCCTCAAAATGCAAATGGTGCTTCAGGCACGCTAAATGTTATACTGAGCCCCAGCATACATAATTCATGTGTCATTTACAGTGCCCAGCACTCTTAGGTGGAATGGCATACCAATGAGGCTGCCTGGGATGCTGCTTGCCTTAGCTGAACTGATTTTGGAGATGCTCAAGTGGAATTAGAAAGCTCTTTGGAATCTGCCTCTCCTAATGGAGTGTAAGGAAGGGAGATGCAGGAAGGGGCAATATATAAGCACGCTCTAGAAACCTGCTAGGAGACTTGTCTATAGAAGTTTGGCCACCAGAAATATGAGAGAAGAACGGGAAAAAGAAGAGACAAAGGAGCAGGAAGAGAAGAGGGAAAGAGAGAAAAATGCAATCAGTGTGATTTTTGTTTCATGAGCAGCAAGGACAGAGGCTTAGACTAACTCTCTACTCCTGGGATCATGGGACAACCACAAAACCTAATAACAGTACCAACTGGTATTAGTTGTTCACTTTCTGGGTTTCTACCATGTCGCAAGGAGAGTGCTAACCCTTCAAAGTAGGTGGTGATTATTCTTTACATTTTGTATGTGAAATTGCAAATGCTACAAAAGATCATATAACTTGTCGATGTACCTACAGTCCACAAGCAGGAATTCCAGGCTTCAAACCAGGTATATTTTTTTCTTTTACAAGGAAGAGGCTTGAGTCATTCCATCTATTGGTTTCTGAAGCCAATGCATCCACACATGCTTGTTTTATTGCATTTCTCAAAGTTCAAGCTGGTATGACAGGAAGCTATGAGAAGGACATCTGTCAGGAAGTCTAATGAAGTTTCCCATTCTTCATCAGAGGTAGCACAGGTCCCAAAAGCAAGAGCGACACCAGAGATTTCAGATGTGATTTCTCCCTGGCTTGTTCTTTCTCCCTGAAACATGCCTGAATAAAACTCCAAGTTGTCTGAATCTCCATTACTGAATTTATCAAGTTTCAAAGTACAGTTTTTAAAAGAGTTTTTCTTGTTTTGAGAGAGGGAGAGAGATGTGGGAGAGATAGAGAATCCCAAGGAGGCTCTGCACATTCAGCACAGAGCCCAAAGCAGGGCTTGAACTCACGAACTGTGAGATTCTGACCTGAGCCAAAATCTAAAATTAGACGCTTAACTGACTGATCCACTCAGAGGCCCCCGAAATGCAAATTTTTAAACTTATCTTCAAACAGTTTAGATCCTGACTATTTTGTTTAAAATGCATATGCATTTTTGAGATGCTTGGTGAATTCTAAATGTTAAGATTAAATGTATCTGATAGACCAGAAAGTCTTGCCTCTAATTAGATAGGAAACCTCTTTAAAAATTATATTCTAAGAGCAGAGGACTTCCAGAAGGATGGGGATCTTGGAAGGAAGGATCATCCAGTAGATGGGGATCTTGGTGATAGCTCTAAGTTCATGGTTCTCAAAGTGTAATTCCTGGGCCAGCCACATTAGTATCACCTGACATTCTTACTTGTTAGAATTCCCTGGCACCACTCCAGACCTTAGAATGCTTTTTAACAAGCCTTCCATGTGATACTAATGCTGCTCAAATGTGAGAACCATAGGTATAAGCCCATTTTTACCCACACATCACCCAACTTTTGATTTAGGAAAACTCCATCATCATTATCATAGTTATTGCCTTCATGTGAATCAGGTGGCACATACTATTCTAAGCTCTCTCTATGAAATATCCTCTGTAATTAAAAAGAAAAAAAAGGACAGCCTATGAAATGTCCAGATTTTATAGATGAGAGAATTGAGTTTTAGAGAAGTTAAAGAGTGTGCCCAAGGTACAAAGTTATAAGATATGAGGTACATGGGCTTATTTAAAGCCTGCATCTTTACCACCACACTGGGAGTAAAATGTCAAGAGACCCATTTTAAGGGGCATCTTGATGGTGAAGTGGTACCTAAAGTCAAGGTATACTTGACTTATTACCCTGCTGTATATTAGCATCACCTGTGCAGGCATGGTTATAGGGTTCTCCCTCAGGTTTTTATTATATTCAATTACATAATACAAAACTTACTATTTTAACTATTTACACTTCAGTGACATGAAGTACATTCACAATGTTGTGCAACAATCACTACTATCCATTTCCAGAACTTTTTCATCATCCTCTACAGAAACTGTACTCATAAATAATAAATCCCTATTCTCCCTCCTTCCTGCTCCTGGTAACCTCTATTTTATTTCCTGTCTGTATGAATTTTCTTATTCTAGGTGCCTTATATATGTGGAATCATGCACTATGTGTTGTCCCTATGCATTTTGCTTATTTCACTTAGCATAATGTTTTCAAGACTTATCCATGTTGTATTATGTACCAGAATTGCATTTTTAAAGGGTGAATCATACTCCATTGTATGTATATACTACATTAGGTTTATCCATTCTACTTCTGAAGGATATTTGGGTTTGTTTCCACATTTTAGCTATTAGCATTGTGAATAATGCTACTGTGAACACTGGTATATAAATATCTGGTTGAAACCTTGCTTCCAATTATCCTGGGTATATACCTAGCAATAAAATTGATGGATCATATCATAATTCAATGTTGAACTTTCTGAGGATGAGACAAACTGTTTTCCACAGTGGCTGCACCATTTTACAGTAAATGCACCAATGTTCAAATTTGTCCACCTCCTCTAATTAACTAATAAATTCATTAAAGCCATTCTAATGGATGTGAAGCAGTATCTCCTACAGTTCTAATTTGGTAGAATTTACCAGCAAAGCTATATTATTCAGGGTTTTTTGTTGTTGGAAGATGTTTTTGTTTCTTTGCTTGTTCATTTGATTTTATTACTGAATCAATCTCCTTATTGCTTTAGTCATATCTTCTACTTCATGATTCAGTCTTGGTAGGTTGTGTGTTTCTATAAATTTGTATATTTAATACAAGTTATCCAATTTTGGGGTGTACCACTGTTCATAGTACTCTCTTATAATCATTTTTGTTTCTGTAATACTGGTACCAATGTCCCCACTTCAATTTCTGATTTTATTAATTTGAATGTTTTCTTTCTATCTTAGTCAATATAGCTAAATGTTTGTCAAATCTGTGAATCTTTAATAACCAATTTTTAATTTTATTGATTTTATCTATTGTGTTACTATTTCTATTTTATGTATCTCTCATCTAATCTCTATTATTTCCTTCCTTTTGTTGGTTTTATGTTCTGGTTTTCTTTTTCTAGTTCCCTAAGGAGCAAAGTTAGATTACTGATTTAAAATCTTCCTTACTTTATTTCTTTGGTTTATTTTTGTGCTTTTGTTAAAGTATAATTAATATACAGTGTTATATTGATTGGTTACAAGTGTACAATATAGTGATTCAGTAATTCTATGCTGTGATCAGTGCTAATCATAGCAAGTATACTCTAATGAAGGTGATTATGATCTTCTTTCTTAAATGTATGTCTTCAAAGCTGTAAATTTGACTATTTTTAAAGACTCTTATACAACTTTATTTTTCTTATTTTACAAATAGTTTATTGTCAGATTGGTTTCCATATAACACCCAATGCTCATCCTCACAAGTGCCCTCCTCCATGCCCATCTCCCCCCTCCCACATATCCATCAGTCCTCAGTTTGTTTCTCAGCATTCAAGAGTCTCTCATGGTTTGCCTCTCTCCCTTTCCCCCACCATTTCCTCCCTTCTTCTCCCCCATGGTCCTCCATTAAGTTCCTGCTAATCCTCCTATATGTGCAAACATGTGATATATGTCTTTCCATGCCTGACTTATTTTGCAAAGCATAAACCCTCAAGGTCCATCCATGTTGCTACACATGGCCAGATTTCATTGTTTCTCATTGCCATATAGTATTCCATGGTAGAGATAAACCACATCTTCTTGATCCATTCGTCCGTTGATGGACATGTAGGCTCTTTCCATGTTTTAGCTATTGTTGAGAGTGCTGCTATGAACATTGGGGTACATGTGCTCCTATGCATATGCATTTCTGTATCCCTTGGGTAAATTCTTAGCAGTGCTATTGCTGGGTCATAGGGGAGTTCTATTGTTAGTTTTCTGAGGAACCTTAACACTGTTTCCCAGAGGGGCTGTACCAGTTTACATTCCCACCAACAGTGTAAGAGAGTGCCCGTTTCTCCACATCTTCGCCAGCATCTGGCGTTCTCTGATTTGCTTATTGTAGCCACTCTGACTGGCATGAGGTGGTATCTCAGTGTGGTTTTGATTTGTATTTCCCTGATGACGAGGGATGCTGAGCATCTTCTCATGTGTCTGTTGGCCATCTGGATGTCCTCTTTGGAGAAGTGTCTGTTTATCTCTTCTGCTCATTTCTTCACTGGGTTGTTTGTTTCTCGGGTGTGGAGTTTGGTGAGTTCCTTATAGATTTTGGGTATTACCCCTTTATCTGATATGTCATTTGCAACTATCTTTTCCCATTCTATTGGTTGCCTATTAGCTTTGTGGGTTGTTTCCTTTGCTGTGTAGAAGCTTTTGATCTTGATGAGGTCCCAATCATTTATTTTTGCTCTTGATTCCCTTGCTTTTGGGGATGTGTCAAGTAAGAAGTTGCTGCGGTGGAGGTCTAGGAGGTTGTTTCCTGCTTTCTCCTCTAGGATGTTTCCTGTCTCAGGTTCAGGTCCTTTATCCATTTTGAGTTTATTTTTGTGCATGGTGTAAGAAAATGATCTAGTTTCATTCTTCTGCATGTTGTTGTCCAATTCTCCCAACACCATCTGTTAAAAAGGCTGTCTTTTTTCCATCGGATATTCTTTTCTGCTTTGTCAAAGATTAGTTGGCTGTATACTTTTGGATCTGCCTCTGAGTTCTCAATTCTGTTCCATTGGTCTATGTGTCTGTTTTTGTGATAATACCATACTGCCTTGATGATGACAGCTTTGTTAGAGGTTAAAGTCTAGGATGGTGATACCTCTCGTTTTGGTTTTATTCTTCAGTATTACTTTGGCTTATTCGGGGTCTTTTGTGGTTCCATACGAATTTTAGGATAGTTTGTTCTAGTTTTGAGAAGTAGGCTGATGCAATTTTGATGGGCATTGCACTGAATGTGGAGATTGTTTTGGGTAGTAATGACATCTTAATTATATTTATTCTTCCTACCCATGAGCATGGAATGTTTTTCCATTTCTTTCTGTCTTCTTCAATTTATTTCATAAGTTTTCTATAGTTTTCATCATACAGATCTCTTGTATCCATGGTTAGGTTTATTCCTTGGTATTTTATGGTTTTCTGTGCCATTGTGAATGGGATCAGTTTCTTGATTTCTCTTCCTGTTGCTTCATTGTTGGTGTATAAAAATGCAACCGATTTCCGTACGTTGATTTTGTACCCTGCAACATGGCTGAATTCTTGGATCAGTTCCAGTAGGCTTCTGGTGGAGTCTGTCGGGTTTTCGATGTAGAGTATCATGTCATCTGCGAAGAGTGAAAGTTTGGCTTTCTCTTTGCCAAATCTGGTACTTTTGATTTCCTTTTGTTGTCTGATGGCTGATGCTAGGACTTCCAGCACTATGTTAAACAACAGTGGTGAGAGTGGACATCACTGTCGTGTTCCTGTTCTCAGGGGGAAAGCTCTCAGTTTTTTCCCGTTGAGGATGATGTTAGCGGAAGGCTTCTCATAGATGGCTTTGATAATGTTTAAGTAGGTTCCTTCTATCCCGACTTTCTCTAGAGCCTTTATTAAGAAGGGATGCTGCATTTTGTCAAATGCTTTTTCTGCATCTATTGACAGGATCATATGGTTTTTATCTTTTCTTTTATTGGTGTGATATATCACATTGATTGATTTGCGAATGTGAACCAGCCCTGCAATCCAGGAATGAATCCCGCTTGATCTTGGTGGATGATTCTTTTTATGTGCTGCTGGATTCGATTTGCAAGGATCTTGTTGAGGATTTTTGCATCCGTATTCATCAAGGATATTGGCCTGTAGTTCTCTTTTTTTGCTGAATCTGTGTTTGGCTTGGGAATCAGAGTGATGCTGAATTCATAAAATGAGTCCGGGAGTTTTCCATCGCTTTCTATTTTTTGGAATAGCTTGAGAAGAATTGGGATTAATTCTATTTTAAATGTCTGGTAGAATTCCCCAGGGAAACCATCAGGTCCAGGGCTCTTATTTGTTGGGAGATTTTTGATCACTGATTCGATTTCTTCACTAGTTATGGGTCAGTTCAGGTTTTCTATGTCTTCCCGTGTGAATTTTGGTAGTGAGTGTGTGTTTAGGAATTTATCCATTTGTTCTAAATTGTCCCATCTGTTGGCATATAATTTTCTATAATATTCCCTGATAATTGCTTGTATTTTTGAGGGGTTGGTAATAATAAGTCCATTTACATTCATAATTTTGTCTATTTGGGTGCTTTCTTCTCTTTTTGAGAAGCCTGGCCTGAGGTTTGTCAATTTTGTTTATTTTTTCAAAAAACCAACTCTTGGTTTCATTGATCTGTTCAATTCTTTCTTTGGTCTCTATGTTGCATATTTCTGATCTAAATTTTACTATTTATCTTCTTCTACTGGGTTTAGGGCGTTCTTGTTGCCCTGCCTCTAGTTCCTTTAGGTGAGCTGTTAGATTTTGGACTTGTCTTTTTCTAATCTCTTGAAATAGGCCTGGAGAGCAATGTACTTTCCCTTTAGGACTGCCTTTGCCGCATCCCATAGATTTTGGATTGTTGTGTTTTCATTTTCATTTGTTTCCATATATTTTTTAAATTTCATCTCTAATTTCCTGATTGGTCCATTCATTCTTCGGTAGGGTGTTCTTTAACTTCCATGTTTCTGGAGGTTTTCCAGACTCTTTCCTGTGATTGACTTCAAGTTTCAAAGCACTTTGACCTGCGAGGGTGCATGGTATGATCTCCATTCTTTTATATTTATTGAGGGCTCCTTTATGTCCCAGTATGTAATCTATCTTAGAGAATGTGCCATGCGCACTTGAGAAGAAAGTGAATTCCCTGGCCTCAGGATTTAATGTTGTAAGTATATCCGTCAGATCCATCTGGTCCAATGTGTCTTTCAAGTCCATTATTTCTTTAGTGATTTTCTGTCTGGTTGACCTATCCATTGCTATAAGCGGAGTATTAAAGTCCCCTGCTATTAGCACATTCTTATCTATAAGCTTGTGTCTGTTTGTGATTAATTGTTTTAGATATTTAGGTGGTCCCATATTCGGTGCATAGACATTTATGACAGTTAGTTCTTCCTGATGAATGGACCCTATAATTATTATGTAACTTCTTCATCTCTTGTTATTGTCTTTAATTTAAAGTCCGGGTGGTCTGATATAAGTCTAGCTACTCCGGCTTTCTTTTGATTTCTTGTCGCATGATATATACTTCTCCATCCCCTTACTTTTAATCTGAAGCTATCTTCCATTCTAAAATGAGTTTCTTGTAGACAGCATATAGATTGATTTTGTTTTTTTTTTTTACCATTCTCCACTCTATGTCTTTGGATTGGAGCATGCAACCCATTTATATTCAGTGTTATTATTGAAATATGTGGGTTTAGAGTCTTTGTATCTTTTGTAGGGTTCATGTTTGTGGTGGTGTCTCTGGTATCTTTGTTCCTTGCAACCTTTCCTTCAGAGCATCCCCCTCAGGATTTCTTGTAGGGCTGGCTTCGTGGTGACAAATTCTTTCAATTTCTGTTTATTTGGAAACGTTTTTATCTCTCCTTCTATTTTGAATGACAGGCTTGCTGGATAGAGGATTCTTGGCTGCATATTTTTACTGTTCATCACATTGAAGATCTCCTGCAATTCTTTTCTTGCCTGCCAAGTTTCAGTAGATAGGTCTATCACCACTCTGATATGTTTCCCTTTGTATGTTAGGGCCCTTTTCTCCCTAGCTGCTTTCAAAATTCTCTCTTTGTCTTTATACTTGCCAGTTTCACTATGATATGCCGTGCAGAAGATTGATTCAAGTTACATCTGAGGGGAGTCCTCTGAGCCTCTTGTATTTCAACATTGACTTCCTTCCCCAGGTCGGGGAAGTTCTCTGCTATAATTTGTTCCAGGACTCCTTCAGCACCCTTTCCCCTCTCTTCCTCTTCTGGGATTCCTATGATATGGATATTGTTGCGTTTGAACCTATCCCTGAGCTCTCGAATTCTTCTTTCCTGTTCCTGGATCCGGTTTTTCTCTTTTTTGTCAGCTTCTTGTTTTTCTATAGTGGTGTCTTCTAAATCACTTATTCTCCTTTCTGCCTCTTCAATCCGTGCATTGGAGGCCTCTAATTTATTATGTATCTCATTTATCGCATTTTTTAATTCTTCATGCCTATTTATATTCTCCATTTTGTCTGTAGCCATAGTTTCTTTGATGTCCCCTATGTTTTTATCAAGCCCAGGTATTAATTTTACCATTATTATTCTAAAATCTTGTTCAGTTATGCTGCTGATATCTGTTTTGAGCAGTTCATTAGCTGTCATTTCTTCTTGGGGTTTCCTTGGAGGAGAGCTCTTTGGTTTCATCATTTTAGTTAGCTCTGGCTCTTGTTACTTTTAATGTCCTATTATGCTCTCTGCACCTATGAGCGCTGGTGTATCCAAGAAGACTCTTTAATTGTCCAGGGCCTATCCTTTCAGAGAGTGTTATTTGAATGGTATCCATTGATCTCTCTTTTTGGGACCTTGATTACTTTATTTTCCTATTCGTAGTGTTATTTGGGACTCTCCACCTTGTGTACTCTGTCTTGTTTCTTGAGGTAGCCCTGGAAAAGAAAACAGACAAACAAACACACAGGAAGCAGGGGCACACAAATGCACAGAGTAAATCAACTCACATGCAAACTGAGAGGGAAAACAAAAAACTTAAAAGAAAATACAGAGGCGGGAGGGCAAATAATAGAGAGTATAAAATATATAAAAGGGTCAAAAAGGAGAAAAGAAAAGGAAAAAAGAAGAAAACCGATGGACAAAGAATGATTTAAAGCATATAACCGGATTTCTCAGCTACAGTTAAACAGCTGTGTGTATGCAGTGCTGGTTGAAGAGCATATAGAAAGAGAGAGAAGACAGGGCGGGGATGAGGCAAAATTGGAAATAGAATGAACAGGCAGAAGGGATAAGAAGCTTTTTTAAAGAGCTAAAAAGTAGAATATGGTTGGATAGGTGAGAGAAGGACGCTAGTATTATAGAGAAACTATATAGTCTAATTACTCCTGAGAAAAAAAGATGAAAATGTCGGTAGGGTAGAGTTTACATCTATAGAATGGTCTAGTTGTGTTTGTTTAAGCAAACCTGTGACCGGAGTTAATCCAGTCAGTGTTCTGTGGAAAAAAGAAAGAAAAGAAAAAAAAAAGAAGAAAGAAAAAAAAAAGAGGGAGGAGGGCAGTCTCAAGCAATGATGGGCATGGCATGATCCAATGTCTCAGGTGGGAGTTTTGCCTTGGCGGTTGTGGGGAGGAGAGTGACGGTGCTCCAGTCCCTTCTTGAACCAAGCGCTGCACCTCTCTTTTTTGGGCGTGTAAACTCCCCTTACCGGGGGCGCAGCCAAAGTTGGTTGCACTCTTCAACCCGGGCCAGTTCCAGTGTCTATATCCCAGTCCGAGTGCCCTGCTGAAATTCCCTTAGACACAACTTCCCAGCAATCCTTTTGGGCAGTTCCAGGCCACCTGCCTGGCTCTGGGGATGGAGTCAGAATCCCTGCTTTCTTCTCTGGGTTGGGCCGGTGAGCATGGGCAGGGGCTTGCCTGCCGGGTGCGCAGAGCCCACTGGAGTGAGGAAAACCTGGTCCCTCTATGTTCCTCACTCGAAACACGAACTCACAGGCAAATCTCCCAGGTTTTAGCTCTTTGCCTTCCCTCTAGAGTTCCAGCCAGCCAGGAACGTGGACGCCCGGTGCCTGCGTGGCTCTTCCAGGAGCCCAAGCCCGCCGGGAGGACAATGGCCACAGGTGCGCCGCTACTCTGAAGTCCAGCCAGCCAGGAGCAAGCACGAAGAAGCAGTCTGTATGCTCATCCCCTCCGGGACCAATTGGCGAGAGGGAACCTGGCGCGCAGGTATTTGGCTGGCAGGGTGTTTCTATTCCCTGAGCGGAGGTTTTTCCCCCAAGCGGAGGTTTTTCTGTTTCGGACTCTCTCTTTTTCCCCTCACTCCCCACAGAGGGGGATCACCTCTGACCCTGGAGTCTCCGATCCCCGCCCGATTTTATCTTCCCCGGTTCGCACTCACGTTAGAAGGCTTTCTCAGTGAATTCTGCGTCCTTTTTCTCCCAATCTCTCAGGTTTTGTAAGGTTTCCAATAGCTTCAGATCTTTTCTGTGTGAGGTATGGGCACGAGTGCAAGTACGGAGCTCCTTACTTCTCTGCCATCTTGTCCCTCCCCTCTTAAATTTGTCTCTTAACACTGCTTATAAGTTTTTATTGTTTTCATTTTAATTAGATTTTTCTAGTTTCTCTTGTGATTTCTTCTTTGACTTATTGTTTATTTAAAAGTGTGTTATTTCTTCTCCAAAGAGGACATCCAGATGGCCAATAGACACATGAAACGATGCTCAGCATCCCTCCTCATCAGGGAAATACAAATCAAAACCACACTGAGATACCAACTCACTCCAGTCAGAGTGGCTAAAATGAGCCAATCAGAGAACTCTAGATGTGGCAAGGATGTGGAGAAACGGGCACCCTCCTACACTGTTGGTGGGAATGGAAACTGGTACAGCCTCTCTGGAAAACAGTGTGGAGGTTCCTCAGGAAACTAACAATAGAACTCCCCTATGACCCAGCAATAGCACTGCTAGGAATTTACCCAAGGAATATAGAAATGCTGATCCATAGGAGCACATGTACCCCAGTGTTCATAGCAGCACTCTCAACAATAGCCAAAACATGGAAAGAGCCTAAGTGTCCATCAACGGACGAATGGATCAAGAAGATGTGGTTTATCTATACCATGGAATACTACATGGCAATGAGAAACAATGAAATCTGGCCTTGTGTAGCAACATGGATGGACCTTGAGGGTGTTATGCTGAGCAAAATAAGTCAGGCAGAGAAGGACAAATATCACATGTTTGCATGTATAGGAGGATTAGGAGGAATGTTGGGGGCCAGCTCCAGCAGGTCCAGGGGTCCCTGAAGGATGGACCGTGTTGGCGAGAGAGTGAGTGAGAGAGCCCCTGAGATTCTTTCTGATCACCAGGCAGTCATCTCCGTCCTGTCGGTTTTGGTGTCTTTATTTATAGGTCAAATGTTAACATGGCATCAGAAAATGGAATTTTTACAATGGATAGCTCTTTGTGATAAGATGTTTTTGGAAAATGTACAAAGACAGGTTTTACAGGAATCTTCTTGCAGAACTGCCCCAATTATCATGAGGTTGAGTAACTAAGAAAACGACAGGGTGTTCGCATTTTAATAACACTAAGATTAAGTCGTAGGTTTGTGGTTACTCTTATCCATCCTCATCACAGCTGTAAGGGAAGGTGTTTGTGGAATGTAGGCCTTAGGGAAGGAGCTGCTATATACCATCAGTTGGCAAAGGTGTATGTAGTAACTTATCGTCTGCCCTTACCTGTTCCTTCTCTCTAAGTTAGGCTCTTTGTCTCAGGGAAACACTTGATTTTCCAGTTACATGCTTTATTGCACTGTAGAGCCAACCATACCTTTAAAGAGTTTAGCTCATTTCCAATACATAGAATAGCCTCTTCAAGTGCATTTACCTTTGTGTCTACTTTTATGATTTCTTGAATAGCTAGGGCATGAAAGACATTTTTGGTTAGTTGATTTACATGTTGAGCTGTATGAACATCTTGGACTAACGGAACGGTAGAAACAGAATTGTACATGTAAAAGTCAGTCTTTTATGAGTAAGGGTCATTAGCCTGTTCGTAGCTCAAGGGAAAACCTTCTGGAGACACGATGTCTGTTCCCATAATCAAAAGAAGAAGTTCCCACAATAAGTTCCTTCACAAGATGCAATCATCATACCAGGGCCGAAATAAGGGGACGAGTCACTCCCGATATTGATCAACAAGGTACCTTAGGGGTCAGTGCTCAAGCAGAAATAATTGAGTGGGGGTGGATATCGGTCATCATCTGAATGGCAAGAGACCGTGCAAACTTGCTTTAAACTCACCAGGAGTTTTCTCGACTAGTGGACTCAGAATGGCTCCCAACAGAGGAACTTAACGGAGGACCATGGGGGAGAAAAAGGGGGGAAATGGTGGGGGAAAGGGAGAGAGACAAACCATGAGAGACTCTTGAATGCTGACAAAAACTGAGGACTGATGGATGTGGGGGGGGAGGAGGGGAATGGGCATGGAGGGGGGCACTTGTGGGGATGAGCACTGAGTATTATATGGAAACCAACTTGACAACAAACTATTTGTAAAAAAATAAAATAAAGTAAAATAATAAAAAGCAGAAAATCTTAAAAAATAGTGTTATTTTTTTTTAAAGTTTGTTTTTTTTTTAATTTTTTTTTTATTTCTAGGAGAGAGAGAGAGACAGCGTGAGCAGGGGAGGGTCAGAGAGAGAGGGAGTCACAGACTGAAACAGGCTCCAGGCTCTGAGCTGGCAGTCAGCACAGAACCCAACGCGGGGCTTGAACCCACGAACCGCGAGATAATGACCTAAACGAAAGTCGGACGCTTAACCGACTAAGCGACCCAGGCACCCCAATAGTGTGTTATTTTTTTTAACTTTTTAAATGTTTATTTATTTTTGAGAGAGAGAGACAGAGTGTGAATAGGGAAGGATCAGAGAGAGAGGGAGAAACAACATCTGAAGAAGGTTCCAAGCTCTGAGCTGTCAGCACAGAGCCCTGTGCGGGACTAGAACTCACAAACCATGAGATCATGACCTGAGCCGGTCAGACGCTTAACCAACTGAGCCACCCAGGCACCCCAAAAGTGTGTTGTTTTAGAAGTAGAGAACAGAACAATGGATACCAAGGAAAGAGGTGGGGGAAATGGAAAGATGTTGGTCATAGGGCACAAAAATGCAGTTATACAGAATTAGTAAGTCTAGGTAATGTACAGCATGATGACTATAGCTAATACTATAATGTATTCTATAATGCTCTCATGACAAAAAAAAGGGAAGACGGCAACTGTGTGATGGGTGCGTTAATTAGCTTGACAGGAGTAATCACTTTATCATGTATATGTAGATCCAAACATTATGTTGTATGCTTGAAATATATACAATTTTATTATTTTTATTTTATGACTCATTTTATATTTGACATTTTTATTTTTTAAATTTTTTCTGGTATAATTAACATACAGTGTTATGTTAGTTTCAGATGTATAATATAAATGATTCAACAATTTTATACACTTCTCGGTGCTCATCAGGATAAATGTATTCTTGATCTCTTTGGTCTATTTCACCCATCCCTCTTACCCACCTCCCCTCTGGTAACCAACAGTTTGTTTTCTGTATTTAAGAGTCTGGGGTTTTTTGGTTTGTCTTTCTTTTTTTCTCTGTCTGTTCATTTGTTTTGTTTTACAATTTTTATTTTAAAAATAATTGTGGTTTAATTTCTAGAAGTTTGTGAATTTTCTGGATTCCTTCTGTGACTGATATCTAGTTTCATTTATCTGATTGGAGATTTTGTTTGAGGATTTTTAAAAGATGATATTGATACTTATTATTTATATTATTTCAACATATTCAAATGTATAAATACTTTTTTGTGTCCTAACTGTGTATCCTGGAGAACATTTAATCTACACTTGAGAAAAATATGTTTAATATTATTCATTGAGTTAAAAAATTTTTATTATTTTTAAGTTGGCAATATCAACTGCTGGTGAAGCTGCAGAGTCTCAAAAATGTATTCATTGCTGTTGGGAATACAACATATCAAAGCTTTAATGGAAGATGGTTTGGCACTTTTTTGCAAAGCTAAACAATGCCTTGTCATAAAATCCAGCAGTCACACTATGAAGTATTCATCCAAATTATTTGGAAACATGTCCACACAAAGGTCTGTATATAAATATTTACAGTAGCATTATTAATAATTCCGAAAACAAGAAGCATGATGATTCAATAGATGAGTGGATAATCCATACGTGTGGGGTTCCAACCTTAAATGAATACTAGACAGCAATGAAAAGGAATGAACTCCCCAAAGCCATAAAAGATGTGGATATACATTAAATGCATATTGTTAAATGAAAGAAGCCAGTCTCTGAAAAAGCTACTTAGTTTTTTATTCCAGTTATATGACATTCTGGAAAAGGCAAAACTACAGAAGCAGTAAACAAGTAAACAGGTAAGTATGGGGAAAAGAGAGGCTTGACTAGGTGAATAACAGGGAATTTTTTTAGGACAGTAAAATTATTCTGTATGATGTCATATTGTTAATGACACAACATTATTCATTAGTCAGCAATCTTAGAATTTGGAGTTCTTGAGCTAGAACTTTCAGAACAAGAGTGAAACTTAATGTGTGCAAATTTTTACAAAAATCACTCAGGAGGTCAGAGTATTCCAGTATGGAATATAGACTATGATCAAAAAAAAAAAAAAAGCTATTATAAGTGTAGGAAATTATCTCACTAGAGAAGGGGGGAGGTGTGTGAAAGAAAAATACCCTGACATAAGTAACTTTGGAAATGAGTAGAGATTGTGAGGTTAAATGCAAAAGATACTGTGTATAAGATCCTGTTGATAACACTTTTCACATAAGGATATAAGTTAGCAGGTTTATAGGTTAGTAGTTCTTAATTTCTATGCATACTCACTGGAATTAGACTAGCAAACAAGGGAATGCTGATGGATATGGAGGCTGAGTTTGTTACAATTGGTGTAGAAGTAACAGCAAGAAGAAAAGCCAGAATGAACCAGGTGGTAATGGAAACATGAATGTGATCTCTCATTTAGCTTGGTGTATAAACAAGTGGATACATTTGTAAATATTTGTACTTATTTATGTAAGTGGATCAGCATACAGACATGTATATCCTTGGTGTGTCAACTGAAGCCTAGAAACAAATACATACCAGTAACTACCAACAGACTTTGTGACTAGAGCTTGGTTTCTACCAGGAATCTTTGGAGAAATAACAGATAGATTCTGAGACTGGGGCAGTGAGCCTAGGTCCTCTTGAAGTGGCAGAAAGTAAGGAAGTTCTCTATTTAAAATAGAAGAAGAAGAAGAATGATGGAATGATGAGAATGTGTCAAAGGGACCCATGAGCCAATTGAGAAATGTCCCAATGTTCAAAGCTGAAACAATTTAAGCAAAAATATAAATAAAGCAGCACTGGATTTTAGCCTAAAATATAAAACAAATATCCAAGAGTCCATGGAGATATAAAGAAATGATTGAATAAATAAAGAAATGTTTGACAAATCTCCCATTCAGAATATTTCCAAATGATTTATGTAGATACTCCTGCTCAAAGACATGGATATCAATACCAACCCTTTAAGTGTGGGCTGTAGATAGTGACTTCATTGACTTCCTTTCAAAGAGTGGCAGTATGCAAAGGGAGGGGAATAAAAGGAACTTTACAATGGATAATCCTTCCAAACACTACCTCAACACTAAAGTCATGTTGCTATAGTACAATATTTACTGTTGATATGATGTGATGAGAGTTGGAATTTACTTCTGTGATTTCTGCCCAAAATGCGTCACTCAGTTTAATCATGTCTTCATTTGAAGGACATTCTACAAAATACCTGACTTCAAAACCGTTAAAGTCATCAAAAATTAGGAAAAGATGAGAAATTTTCACAGAATAGGCAAGGAGATATGAGAACAAAATGTTACATCCTGAATGAGATTCTGAAACAGAAAAAGGACATTAGGTTAAAGTAGGGAAATCTGAATAAAGTATGCACTTTAGTTGATAATAATGTATCAATACTGGTTCCCTAATTGTGACTAAGATACCACTAATGTGTGATGTAAATAATGAGGGAATCTGGGTGTAAGATATAGAATTTTTTTTGCAACTTCTCTATAAATATAAAATTATCCTAAAGTAAAGGATTACTTAAACAAATACATCTGTGTGTAATTTGGTCACATCCACAAAATATTCTATATTTAAAGATGGAGTCGCATAAAAACTATCAGCAAACATAAGAACCAGGAATACATAGCATTTCCCAGGATTTTGGTCTCTCCTCTTCCCCCTTTGCAGTTCTGCCAACATCACCAGCACTGTCTGAGGCTCACTGGGTGTTGTATGCCTGAAACAGGCAGGTGGATTGGTAATAGTTTCTTCATCTGGTCTGGTGCCATTGAAATATACGACTTTCATTATAAATACATCATCCCAGAGTTCCACAAGTAATTTTGATTATAGCTCAGTGATGGCGTAGGTGTGCTGGAGTGAGATTCCCTGATGACGTGCTGGCAACAACAACTGGTCCCATAGCTTCCGAAGATGACCTGGATCTGGTCAGCTCTGAAGAGCAGAGTTTCAGGAGAAGTCTCTACCCATTAAGGAGAAGTGACAGATGGGTAGTGTCCTGGTCTCTCTATTTAATCTTGCCAGCTTCCCCAAAGATGGAAGTACAGATGTAGCTCACAGGAAAGCAGCTGGGCACAGGATGCTCAGTGTTTCTCCTGAATTCAAATGAGCCTTTTCCAAATGAAGTGATTCTGAGCCCAAATGAAAATCCCCAGGATAGACGTAAGATACCATAATGTTGTCTTGTCTAAAATACATTTTCTCTTCAATCATTTCTTGAATTTTAATAATGCAAAGGCACTAAGAAGGGATTTCTAAACATAAATGTTTTATCATCAGAATTTTAGGAGAAATACTACAGGTTCTAATTCCTTTGGTGGAATTTGCTAAACCTAAGAAATAGCTTCAACCCTGCTTCAGCCATTCCTAGCACAATCTGCTTCTACTTACCTTCTTACTTGTTTATGTGTGCCTCTATTATTGCACACTTTCCCTCAGATTGTGAGTTTTAGTTTCCAGTGTCCTGAAGACTGATTTATTCACCTTTGCATTCCTACACCAGGCTCTCAGAGACTGGCTACTGACTGTGTGAAGGCAGCATGGGGGAAGACCTCTACCTCTCAGGAGCTTGAGCTTGATGCTGAGGGCTGAGAGTTCATTGATCATGACCTAAGGGTTGTCAGACAGCACTAGAAGGTGCAAATAGCTTTTCACCAGATTGGGTTCTTCAGTGCATATGCTGTTTTTGGCATCTCTCAAACTTCAGCAGAGAAATCTACACAGCATCTCATTCCAAGAGACATTGCTACAGGAAGAAGCCATATGAGGTTCCCAGGGAAAGGAGACCCCATCAGGCTACAGTCTGGCCGTATGAAAAGTCCCTTCTCTCCTCGAGTCTGACAGGCTATTAGAGTTATTGCTAAAGAAGACCATATATCAGGAATGTCAGCCTCTTGAGGAATAATTTCTGCTCTGCAGCCAAAGAAATGATGCCATTAGCCTTTTCTTGGAGAGAAGACATTTTTAAGGATTTGCCCAAACTCACAGCTGTGCCATTTTTGAAACTCTGCCCTTTGATTGGCACATAATCTTCCACCCCATTTGGAACTCTTTCATTCTATGACTCATTAGGAAGGAAGGAGTCTTCAAAGTGCTTTTGAACCAAACTTTCTGTGTTACTTAGTGTCCCCAAGGAGCAGCATTAAACCAGAAAGCTGCCTTCCAAAGGAAGGACAACACCCTCCTCTCAGTTTGAAGGTAAAGGCAGGGGATAAGAAGGGAAGGTTTACTGTCATCAGCAGATTATCTAGCATATTGGCCTGCACTTTTTAAAAATCTTGTGTGCCTATTCATAATAAGTTTACACTTATTAAATCAGATATAACAGTTTATAGCAATGCAAAGTGAACACATTTTTTGGTTTTGAAGAGGCACAGACCTCTCTCTTTGAAGTTTCACATCTCCTTTGACATTCTGTTGTGCTCTTTAAGAAGTAATGGGAAAGAATGTTATCCTAACACCAGGGGGGCTGGTTTCAAAGTAGTGCCTGAAAATTTAGCTGTGACATTTCCATTAACAGCTATTACAGGCATGTAACTAAGCCCCCACATGCTGGGCTGCAAATTTCCTTCAGAGCCTGCCTGGAGATGGGAACCAGAGAGTGAGTCTGCTGCTTATCATGTCTATGGAGCAGTGTTTAGGGGCATGAGCCCTGTGCAGTTGGAAGAATCTTTGTTAGCAGCATGTGAGATTGCTGGCCAGTGAGATGGGAGCTTCCTCCTCTGACCCTCAGGGCTCCTCAATCAGGGTCATTCTCTGTCACACATCCCCAAAAAAGAAGAGGAAAGACCAATACTCTAGGGTTCTCTGTCTGAGCTTCTTGGTGTCTCCATTGAAGGAAACCTCAGAGAACAGCAGCAAGGATGAAGGTCCCAAGGGGTCCACCCATCACAGTTAGTGCTTCTGGATGCAGTGGGGCCTATCTGAGAAAAGTAGGCTAAAACACACTGCAGTCTTAACAACTTTTTCACACTGCTCACCATGGAACCAAGAACATACTTATCACAGATATTTTCTGTATCCCCTCAAATAGCCTCTATTCAATAATGGGCCTTCACTTCTTCTTTGAACTCACTGCTAAATAAAGAAGTCTCTGCATTTAGAATCAACCTTTCTCCTTTCCTCTAGACCTTGCTAGTAAATGCTTTCCCCTTCTTAGAAGTTTACAAAAAGCAAAGAAAGCAACCCTAACTAGCTATTACTTTTACATGAGGGGAATTATCAGTCTTACTAAAAGGCTATGCATCACTGCCAAAATGCCCTATGCGTCCCAGGTGGCTCTGGGATGCAAGAAGACTTTGTACCTTAGGCTATTTATGGATAGGTCTTTCTAACACTCAAGTGGTACTTCCCTACTTGTGGTGCTTCTCTATAGACATGGCCACCATTCTTGTCTTCTCTACTCACAGATCTCAATAATTGCTGGGGCTTTGTTGTTTCACTTCTCTGCCTCAGAATCTCAATATTTTATGGGGACAGGGTGCCCTTTCCAGAAACCCCCTCCACTCTCCATCTCTTCTCTCTAGCAGCATTTCTCAGGCTAGAAATCTTTTCAAGTGTGAAAACTATCTCCGAAAGTATTTACTGAATACTGTTGGGATAGACTTAATGTTCTGATTCTTAGAATTTTGGAACTAAAAAAATCCCAGCTTTTTCAAATCAAAGACTTACATTTAAAAACAACTTATCTCTAACCTGAGAGGAAGAATCTGGGATTTCCAGTCCTGAGATGTCCTTCCATATAATACTACTCCTTGGGTATAACAAGGTAGATCATGGGTTCATGAGACCTGGAATGTTCACTCTGACCATAACTAAACACTTGGAATCACAATAGATTATCAGTAACTGAGCAGTTGCTGAATTCTTAGACCCAACGTCACTCCTTTGTTTTATGACTCATAGTCACTGTCTTATGATCTCCTCCCTTTGCCCAGCCCAAGTTCTCCAGATGCCCCATGGAGTTTCCCCAAGGAAGAGGCAATTTGAACAGACCTGGTTCTTTTCTATTATTGTTCATTTCATGTGACAGCTTCATAGAAAAACCCTTAGCTAGACTCACCAAGAAAAAAAGAGAGGAGGGGACTCAAATAAAATCAGAATAAAAGAGGTGATATTACAACTGACACCACAAGAATACAAAGGATCATAAGAGACTATTATAAATAATAATACATCAACAAATTGGACAATCTAGAAGAAATGGATAAATTCCTACAAACATACAACCTACCAAGACTGAATCATGAAGAAATTAAAACTATGAATAGATCATCTACTAGTATGGAGACTGAGTCAGTAATCAAAAACTTCCCAAGAAACAAAAATCCAGGCAAGATGACTTCATTGGTGAGTTCTACCAAGCATTTCAAGAATATTTAATATTAAAACCAATAACTCCCAGGGGCACCTGGGTGGCTCGGTTGATTAAGAATCTGACTTCAGCTCAGGTCAAGATCTCACAGTTTGTGAATTCGAGCCCCGTGTCGGGCTCTGTGCTCACAGCTCAGAGCCTGGAACTTGCTTCAGATTCCTGTGTTTCCCTCTCTCTCTGCCCCTCCCCCACTCATTCTCTCTCTCTCTCTCCTCTCTCTCTGTCCCTCTCTTGCTCACACTCTCTCTCTCAAAAAATAAATATTAAAAATTTTTAAAAAACAATACTTCCTAAACTCTACCAACAAACAGAAGAGTGAGAAATACTTACAAACTCATTTTACAAAGTGCATTACTTTAATTCTAAACCAGAAAAAGATACTACAAGAAAAGAATATTTCAGTCTGCTATCCCTGATGAACATGGATGTAAAAAATTTCACTATGTTTTAACAAATCAAATCCTACAATATATTAAAAGGATTATACAGTATGATAAAGTGGAATTTATACCAAGGCTGCATGGATGGTTCAACATTCACAAATCAATGAGATACAGCAAATTAACAAAAGGATAAAAATTATGTAATCCTCTCAATAGATGCAGAAAGAAAACATTTGAAAATATTCAATACCCTCCTGGCTGGCTGGAACTCGAGAGAGAAGGCAAAGAGCTAAAAACTGGGAAATTTGCCTGTGAGTTCGTACTTCGGGTGACGAGCCATAGAGAGACCCGGTTTTCCTCACTCCAGCGGCGGCGTGCCTGCCGCCATTGTAGCTCCAGCGCGGCTGGGACCCCTGAAGGAGACGCGCAGACACCAGGCGTCCGCGCTCCTGGCTGGCTGGAACTCGAGAGGGAAGGCAAAGAGCTAAAAACTGGGAAATTTGCCTGTGAGTTCATGTTTCGGGTGACAGCCATAGAGAGACCCGGTTTTCCTCACTCCAGCGGGCTCAGGCTACGTGGACCCGGCAGGCCAGCCCCCATGCATGCGCACCAGCCCGACCCAGAGAAGGAAGCAGCGAACCTGGAATAGCCCGAGGGGGTTGTCTGGGAAGCTGTGTCTAAGGCAACTTCAGCGGGGCGAGGACTGGGATTTGGAGATTGGAACTGGCCTGGGTTGAAGAGTGCAACCAACTTCGGCTGCGTCCCCGGAATGGGGAGTTGACACGCCAAAAAAAAAAAAAAAAAAGCGAGCTGCAGCGCAGGGTTCAAGAAGGGACTGGAGCACCGTCACTCTCCTCCCCACAATCGCCAAGGCAGAACCCCCGCCTGAGGCATCGGATCACGCCACGCCCATCCCTGCCTGAGAGGGCTACCTCAAGAAACAAGCTAGAGTACACAAGGTGAAGAGTCCCAAATATCACTACGAATAGGAAAATAAAATCACTAAGGTCCCAACAAGAGTGACCGAGGGATACCATTCAAAAAACAATCTCTGAAAGGATAGGCCCTGGAAAGTCAAAGAGTTTCTTGGATATAGCAGTGCTCATAGAAACAGAGAGCATAACAGGTCTTTAAACCAACAAGAGCCGGAAAGCTAACTAAAATGACGAAACGAAAGAGCTCTCCTCCAAAGAAACTCCAAGAAGAAATGACAGCTAATGAACTGCTCAAAGCAGATATCTGCAGCATAACTGAACACGATTTTAGAATAATAATGGTAAAATTAATAGCAGGGCTTGAAAAAAACATAGGGACATCAAAGAAACTATGGCTACAGACAGAATGGAAAATAAAAATAGGCATGAAGAATTAAAAAATGTGATAAATGAGATACAAAATAAATTAGAGGCCTCCAATGCACGGATTGAAGAGGCAGAAAGGAGAATAAGTGATTTAGAAGACACCATTATAGAAAAACAAGAAGCTGACAAAAAAAGAGACAAACTGATCCAGGAACAGGAAAGAAGAATTCGAGAGCTCAGCGACACAGTCAAACGCAACAATATCCATATCATAGGAATCCCAGAAGAGGAAGAGAGAGGGAAAGGTGCTGAAGGAGTCCTGGAACAAATTATAGCAGAGAACTTCCCTGACCTGGGGAAGGAAGTAAATGTGGAAATACAAGAGGCTCAGAGGACTCCCCTCAGACGTAACTTGAATCGATCTTCTGCACGACATATCATCGTAAAAATGGCAAAATACAAGGACAAAGATAGAATTTTGAAAGCAGCTAGGGAGAAAAGGGCCCTCACATACAAAGGGAAACCTATCAGAGTGGTGACAGACCTATCTACTGAAACGTGGCAGGCCAGAAAGGAATGGCAGGAGATCTTCAATGTGATGAACAGTAAAAATATGCAGCCACGAATCCTCTATCCAGCAAGCCTGTCATTCAAAACAGAAGGAGAGATAAAAACCTTTCCAAATAAACAGAAATTGAAAGAATTTGTCACCACGAAGCCAGCCCTACAAGAAATCCTGAGGGGGATGCTCTGAAGGAAAGGTTGCAAGGAACAAAGATTCCAGAGACACCACCACAAACATGAACCCTACAAAAGATACAAAGACTCTAAACCCACATATTTCAATAATAACACTGAATGTAAATGGGCTGAATGCTCCAATCAAAAGACATAGGGTAGCAGAATGGATTAAAAAACAAAATCCATCTATATGCTGTCTACAAGAAACTCATTTTAGACAGGAAGATACCTTCAGATTAAAAGTAAGGGGATGGAGAAATATATATCATGCTACAGGAAATCAAAAGAAAGCCGGAGTAGCGATACTTATATCAGACAAACTGGACTTTAAATTAAAGACAATCACAAGAGATGAAGAAGCGCATTACATAATAATTACAGGGTCCCTCCATCAGGAAGAACTAACAATCATAAATGTCTACGCACCGAATATGGGAGCACCTAAATATCTAAAACAATTAATCACAAACAGAAACAAGCTTCTAGATAAGAATGTGCTAATAGCAGGGGACTTTAATACTCCGCTTACAGCAATGGATAGGTCAACCAGACAGAAAATCACTAAAGAAATAATGGACTTGAAAGACACATTGGACCAGATGGACCTGACGGATATATTTAGAACTTTACATCCTGAGGCCAGGGAATTTACTTTCTTCTCAAGTGCGCATGGCACATTCTCCAAGATAGATCACATACTGGGACATAAAGCAGCCCTCAATAAATATAAAAGAATACAGATCATACCATCCACACTGTCAGATCATAATGCTTTGAAACTTGAAATCAATTACAGGAAGAAGTCTGGGAAACTTCCAAAAACATGGAGGTTAAAGAACACCCTTCTAAAGAATGAATGGGCCAATCAGGCAATTAGAGATGAAATTAAAAAATATATGGAAACAAATGAAAATGAAAACACAACAATTCAAAATCTATGGGATGCGGCAAAGGCAGTCCTAAGAGGAAAGTACATTGCTCTCCAGGCCTATTTCAAGAGATTAGAAAAAGCGCAAGTCCAAAATCTAACAGCTCACCTAAAGGAACTAGAGGCAGAGCAACAAGAACGCCCTAAACCCAGTAGAAGAAGAGAAATAGTAAAAATCAAAGCAGAAATAAACAACATAGAGACCAAAGAAACAATTGAACAGATCCAATGAAACCAAGAGTTGGTTTTTTGAAAAGGTAAACAAAATTGACAAACCTCTAGCCAGACTTATCCAAAAGAAAAGAGAGAGCACCCAAATAGACAAAATTATGAATGAAAATGGACTTATTACAACCAACCCCTCAGAAATACAAGCAATTATCAGGGAATACTATGAAAAATTATATGCCAACAAATTGGACAACTTAGAAGAAATGGACAAATTCCTAAACACACACTCACTACCAAGATTCACACGGGAAGAAATAGAAAACCTGAACAGACCCATAACGAGTGAAGAAATTGAATCAGTGATCAAAAATTTCCCAACAAATAAGAGCCCTGGACCTGATGGCTTCCCTGGGGAATTCTACCAGACATTTAAAACAGAATTAATCCCAATTCTTCTCAAGTTATTCCAAAAAATAGAAAGCGATGGAAAACTCCCGGACTCATTTTATGAAGCCAGCATCACACTGATTCCCAAGCCAGACAGAGATCCAGCAAAAAAAGAGAACTACAGGCCAATATCCTTGATGAATACGAATGCAAAAATTCTCAACAAGATCCTTGCAAATCGAATCCAGCAGCATATAAAAAGAATCATTCACCAAGATCAAGTGGGATTCATTCCTGGGTTACAGGGCTGGTTCAACATTCGCAAATCAATCAATGTGATACATCATATCAATAAAAGAAAAGATAAAAACCATATGATCCTGTCAATAGATGCAGAAAAAGCATTTGACAAAATACAGCATCCCTTCTTAATAAAGACTCTCGAGAAAGTTGGGATAGAAGGAACCTACTTAAACATCATCAAAGCCATCTATGAGAAGCCTTCAGCTAACATCATCCTCAACGGGGAAAAACTCAGAGCTTTCCCCCTGAGATCAGGAACACGACAGGGATGCCCACTCTCACCACTGCTGTTTAACATAGTGCTGGAAGTCCTAGCATCAGCTATCAGACACCAAAAGGAAATCAAAGGCATCAGAATTGGCAAAGAGGAAGTCAAACTTTCACTCTTCGCAGATGACATGATACTCTACATAGAAAACCCGACAGACTCCACCAGAAGCCTACTAGAACTGATCCAAGAATTCAGCCAAGTTGCAGGGTACAAAATCAACGTACAGAAATCGGTTGCATATTTATACACCAACAATGAAGCAACAGAAAGAGAAATCAAGAAACTGATCCCATTCACAATTGCACAAAAAACCATAAAATACCTCGGAATAAACCTAACCAAGGATACAAGAGATCTGTATGATGAAAACTATAGAAAACTTATGAAGGAAATTGAAGAAGACACAAAGAAATGGAAAAACATTCAATGCTCATGGATTGGAAGGATAAATATAGTTAAGATGTCATTACTACCTAAGGCACTCTACACATTCAATGCAATTCCAATCAAAATTGCACCAGCATACTTCTCAAAACTAGAACAAACTATCCAAAACTTTGTATGGAACCACAAAAGACCCCGAATAGCCAAAGTAATCCTGAAAAATAAAACCAAAACGGGAGGGATCACCATCCCAGACTTTAGCCTCTACTACAAAGCTGTCATCATCAAGACAGTATGGTATTGGCACAAAAACAGACACATAGGCCAATGGAACAGAATTGAGAACTCAGAAGTGGACCCAAAAGTATACAGCCAACTAATCTTTGACAAAGCAGGAAAGAATATCCAATGAAAAAAAGACAGCCTTTTTAAGAGATGGTGTTGGGAGAACTGGACAGCAACATGCAGAAGAATGAAACTAGATCATTTTCTCACACCATGCACAAAAATAAACTCAAAATGGATCAAGGACCTGAACGTGAGACAGGAAACTATCAACACCCTAGAGGAGAAAGCAGGAAACAACCTCCTAGACCTCCACCGCAGCAACTTCTTACTTGACACATCCCCAAAAGCAAGGGAATTAAGAGCAAAAATAAACTGTTGGGACCTCATCAAGATTAAAAGCTTCTGCACAGCCAAGGAAACAACCCAGAAAATTAATAGACAACCAACGGAATGGGAAAAGATAGTTGCAAATGACATATCAGATAAAGGGTTAATATCCAGAATCTACAAGGAACTCACCAAACTCCACGCCCAAAAAACAAACAACCCAGTGAAGAAATGGGCAGAAGATATGAACAGACACTTCTCCAAAGAGGACATTCAGATGGCCAACAGACACATGAAACGATGCTCCGCATCGCTCCTCATCAGGGAAATACAAATCAAAACCACACTGAGATACCACCTCACGCCAGTCAGAGTGGCTAAAATGAGCCAATCAGAGAACTCTAGATGCTGGCGAGGTGTGGAGAAACGGGCACCCTCCTACACTGTTGGTGGGAATGTAAACTGGTACAGCCCCTCTGGAAAACAGTGTGGAGGTTCCTCAGGAAACTAACAATAGAACTCCCCTATGACCCAGCAATAGCACTGCTAGGAATTTACCCAAGGGATACAGAAATGCTGAGGCATAGGAGCACATGTACCCCAATGTTCATAGCAGCACTCTCCACAATAGCTAAAACATGGAAAGAGCCTAAGTGTCCATCAACAGATGAATGGATCAAGAAGATGTGGTTTATCTATACCATGGAATACTACATGGCAATGAGAAACAATGAAATCTGGCCATGTGTAGCAACATGGATGGACCTTGAGGGTGTTATGCTGAGCGAAATAAGTCAGGCAGAGAAAGACAAATATCATATTTGTGCACGTATAGGAGGATTAGGAGGAGCTTAATAGAGGACCAAGGGGGAGAAGAAGGGCGGAAATGGTGGGGGAAAGGGGGAGAGGCAAACCATGAGAGACTCTTGAATGCTGACAAAAACTGAGGACTGGTGGATGTGGGGGGGAGGAGGGGTGGGCATGGAGGAGGGCACTTGTGGGGATGAGCACTGGGTGTTATGTGGAAACTAATTTGACAATAAACTATTTGTATAAAAAAAAAAAAAGAAAATATTCAATACCCATTCATAATGGTTTTTTTTTTAAATTTATTTCTGAGAGACAGCATGAACAAGGGAGGGTCAGAGAGAGAGGGAGACACAGAATCTGAAATAGGCTCCAGGCTCTCAGCTAGCTGTCAGCACAGAGCCCGATACCAGACTCGATCCCATCATCACAAACCATAAACCATGAGATTATGAACTAAGCCGAAGTCGGACACTCAACCGAATAAGCCACACAGGCACTCCTCAATACCCATTTATAATAAAATTCTGAACAAAAGTACAGAGGGAACAGATCTCAACATATGAAAGTCTATATGTGATAAACTGACAGCAAACATACTCAATGGTGAAAAACTGAAAGGTTTTCCTCTAAAATCAGAAACAAAACAAGGATACCTACTCATGCCATATATATATTCAAAACAGTATTGGAAGTCCTAGTCAGGGCAGTAAGGCAAGTGAAAGAAGTAAAATTCACCTAAATCAGAAAGGAAGAAATAAAACTTCACTATTTGCAGATGGCACAATATATATCAAAAACTCTAAAGACTTGATCTGCCTGGGTGGCTCAGTTGGTTAAGCGTCTGACTTTAGCTCAGGTCATGACTTCATGGTGCGTTAGTTCAAGCCTCACATTGGGCTCTATGCTGGCAGCACAGAAACTGCTTGGGATTCTCACTCTCATCTCTCTTTCTGGACCTCATCCACTTGCACTTTCTCTCACTCTCTCTCAAAATAAATAAAACCCTGAGAGACTCTTGAATGCTGAGAACAAACTGAGGGCTGATGGGAGTAGGGGAGAGGGGAAGGAGGTGATCGGCATGGGGGAGAGCATGAGTTGGGATGAGCACTGAGTGTTAAATGTAAACCAACTTGACAATAAACTATTTATGGAAAAAAAAAGTTAAAAAAAGCATCGCCTGGGTGACTCAGTCAGTTAAGGGTCTGACTTTGGCTCAGGTGTTTCGGGTTCTGTGTCTCCTATTTCCCTCCCTACTCTCTCTCTCTCTCTCTCTCTCAAAAAATAAACTTTTTTTAAAAGCTAAAAAAAAACTACCATGAGAGACTCTTGAATGCCAAGAACAAACTGAGGACTGATGGGGGTGTGGAGGAGGGGAAGGAGGGTGATAGGCATGAAGGAGGGCACTTGTGGGGATGAGCACTGGGTGTTATATGGAAACCAACTTGACAATAAACTATTAAAAAGTAATAAAAAATAAAATGAAATGGCTCTACAATGGCAGAGCTACTAAAAAAGTAAAAAAAAAAAAAAAAAAAAAACCTAAGCACTCAACAACACCAACAAAAAGAAAAACTGTTAGAGCTAGAGCTGATAAACAAATTTAGAAAAGGTCCAGGATACAAAAACAATATACAGAAATTTGTTGCATTTCTATATACTGATAAGAAATTATTTACAAAGTAAGTTGTATCAAAATGAATAAAATACCTAGGTATAAATTTAACTAAGGAGGTAAAACAGCTGTATACTGAAAATTATAATACACTCATAAAATAAGTTTAAGAAGACACAAATGAATGGAAAGATATGCCATTTTCACGGACTGTTAAAATGTCTATATTAGCCAATGCCATCTCTATCATAATTCCAATGACATTTTTTCAAAAATATAATAAATAATCCTAAAATGTAGAACCCCAAGACCCTGAATAGCCAAAGCAATTTTGAGAAAGAAGAATAAAACTAGAAGCATTATGTTTCCTGATTTAAAACTATATTACAAAACAATGGTAATCAAGACAGTATGATATTGGCATAAAAATGGACACATAGATCAATAAAACAGAATAAATAGCCTGCCCAGAAACAAACTCATGCATGTCATAAATTAAAAGGAGCCAATAATATATAATGGGGAAATGATAGTTTCTTCAATAAATGGTGGAGGAAAATGGGCAGTCATATGTAAAATAAAATTGGACCACTACTTTACACCATACACAAAAATTAATTTAAGGTGGATTAAAGACTTGAACATAAGACCTGAAACCATAAAACTCCTAGAAGAAAACATAGGTAACTCCTTGATATCAGTTGGTAATGATTTTTTTGGGGGGGGTGGAGGGGGTAAGGAAGGGATTTAGTACTAAAAAGAAAAGCTAAAAAAACAAAAATAAACAAGTGAGATTCCCTCAAAGTAAAAGCTTCTGCCTAGCAAAGGAAATCATCAATAAAGTGAAAATACAATCTACTGACTGAGATAAAATGTTTGTAGATCATATATCTAATAAGAGTTAATATCCAAAATGTATTTTAAAAACCATAATAGAAAAAATCTGATTAAAACTTGGGCAGAGGATCCGAATAGACATTTTCCAAAGAAGACGTGCAGATGGCCAATGGGTACATGAAAAGATGCTCAACATCACTAATAATCAGGTAAATGCAAATAAAAATCACCATAAAATATCACTTCACAGATGTTGGAGTGATCATTATCAAAAAGACAAAAAAATAACAAGAGTTGGTGAGGATGTACAACAAAGTGAACTCTTGTGCTCTGTTTGTATGACTGTTAATTGGGCCAGTCAGTATGCAGAACAAAATGTAGATTCTTCAAAAAATTAAAAATAGAATTACCATATCACCCAGATATTCACTTCTGGGTATTTATCCAAAGAAAAGGAAAACAGTAACCAAAAAGAAATATGAATCCTCATGTCATTACAGCATTATGTACAATAGCCAAGATATAAAGACAAGATAAATGTTCATCAACTGATGAATGGATTTTTTAAAATGTGATATATATGTTATGTTATCATTCAGCCATAAAAAAGAGAGAAATTTACCATTTGCAACAATATTAACGGACATTATAGAGCATTATCCTAAATGAAATAAGTCAGATAGAAAAAGACAAATACAAATGTTCTAAATTATACATAGATCTACACACACACACACACACACACACACACACAGAACTCCTAGATACAGAAACAGACTGGTGGTTTCCAGAAATCAAGGGTCGGTAGATGGGCAAAAAAGAGGAATGTGATAAAAAAAAAGATTCAAATGTGGCAGCATGTTGACGACAGTTAATAATACTGTATTATATAGTTGAAAGTTGCCAAAATGGTAAATCTCAAAGTTCTCATCACAAGAAGATAATTTGTAACTATATGGATGAATGTTAACTAAACTTATTGGAGTGATCACATTATATATATAAATATTCAATCATGTTGTACACCTGAAACTAATACAATGTTGTAGATCAATTACATCTCAGTAAAATAAAAATTGAATGAGCTAAGGAAAGGAAAGGAAAGGAAAGGAAAGGAAAGGAAAGGAAAGGAAAGGAAAGGAAAGGAAAGAAAAGAAAGGAAAGGAAAGGAAAGGAAAGGAAAGGAAAGGAAAGGAAAGGAAAGGAAAGGAAAGGAGAGAGACAGAAGGGAAGGAAGGAAGGAAGGAAGGAAGGAAGGAAGGAAGGAAGGAAGGAAGGAAGGAAGGAAGGAAGAAAGGAAGGAAGAAGAAAGGGGTAGTTTCCACTTCCTGTATTTTGGGACATTTACTTTTGAAACTTGGACACAATACTGTGAGGATGCTCATGCCACTCCAGGGTGAAGACTAGTAGACAGGAACAGGCAGCCAGTACCCACTTGCCAGCCATGTGAATGAACTATCTTGGGGGATAATCCCCCAGTTTTACTGGTCCACCCCAGATGATACCATATGGAGCAAAGATGATCTGTCTTCAGCAAGTTTCCCGATAATCAATTCATAAACACAGTAAATAGTTGCCTTTTGAAGCCACTGAGTTGGGCAGGGGTGATTTGTTACAGAGCAACAAATAGTACAGATTTTGTTACCCAATATAAGGCACTAAAAAAATCTAAAATGTATGGCATTGGTCTGGGGACTAGATGGTGAGCAAGAACTGGAGGGGATTGAGGAGACTCTCAGTGTAAACTTGATGGGCCTAAAACAGGCCAGCATTGAGGGCATGATGCATATCGAGTAAGTCAGACAAGAAGCTGGAAAAAAAGGGAATCTTTATTATGTGGTAGTGTTGCAGGATTCTTTACCTCAATACCCATGATTCATTGTCTTGCCACTTCAAAGAATGAAGAAATGGACCAAAATGAGCAGCAGGCAAAGGTTTATTAGAGTATAAGATCATAAAGGAAGAATAGTAGGAAAGCTCTCTTTACAGAGAGGGGACATTGTAAAATGAACGTCCACAACAATAGGCAAGGGTTCTTGTTTTATAAGGTTCTGGTCACCCCTCCCTTCCCTTCTCCCTTGTTCCTTCTCAGGTTCTACCCTCATTGGCTGGATAACTCTAGGTGCTGGGGTGTCTATTCCTGATTGGCTCGTTTCCATTGTAAGATGAGTGGTCTATGGCCATAATCATTCCTTGTGGATCATACAGTTTATGGTCTACTTTTTTTGTTGTTGTTAGGTCTTTTGTCAAATCCTTTAAGGAATCCTGAGGGGGATAGGTGATGCCTGTTACATACTTAAGAGAAACCTTGTGCCCGAGGGAGTTTTCTGTGGTCTGACACTTCCAGCATTGTTCAAAAATATGGATTTCTTCCCACCCAGGCACCTCAGGTCCTAATCTTTCCCTCTCTGCCTACTGAATCCTACCTTTTCCTATCATAGTAGCTGAGATTTTGACAATATGGCTTATTCTGAAAATGAAAAGAAAAAATAGGAAGTGTAGTTAATAATGTCAATCATGTAACTACAGAAAATTAAAAGTTCTGCCCAGTTTTTTCATCATGGCCTAAGATAGAATACCTGGGATACAGATAAGCTAACAAGCAAACTATTAAATTCAAATGCAGTAGGCCTTGCTAGCTAGGTTTGAAGGTAGAAAAATGGTTTCGTATTTCCAGCCTCTTCAGAGAACAAATTTCAAATTACAAAAGGTCTCAGACCAAAGATGGACTCCAATTTGAAGGGAGGTGATCCTTTTTTATGACCTCTCAGAGATCTAATGTGATGCTTCATAAAACCTTTCTACAAGCAAAAGGCCACCTCAAGTTTTTAAGGGTGTTCCTTGCAGATCTTTACTAAATAGGGCTTTTAATCATCTTATGGGAATTATCCCACAAAACCATTATAGGCAACTCTTTTTTCCAAAAAACATCAACCTCTACTTTAAAATATTGCTGTTTTAAAGTAATCTATATGATAAAAACATGCCTAAGCCTGCATGCTTAAAACACACACGCGCGCGTGCACACACACACACACACACACATCTAATTTTTTAAATCAAATTAGGAGTCAGCCCAGAATACTTTATAAAAACAAAGGCATGTCCCTATACACATGTTCCCAGAAGAGTTTCAGCCAAAGGGTCACTCGTTAGTGTTCAATCTCTATTGCCATGTGAGGATCCTGTTCCTTTCAGGAAAAACTGAGAACATCTGTCTGACTTTCCATTTCTATTCCCCACAATAATTCATTTTTTATAATCATGAACTTGATGGAGAAACTGATGTTCCAAGATTCATGCCAATCCTCTCCCTACTTTGTATGACCATGTGTCTAAGGGAGAAAAATAACACAAGGGGAAGTCTGTCAGTGGATAAAATGTCAGACCACTGTAAAAGTATATGGTTCTGGAGGATGCTTCCACCTGAAGAGTTTGTTCTTGCCACATCTCTGCTCCTTCCTGTGTGTGGTTAAAAGCATGCCTTCAAGCCCTTGCAGGTGCATGGGGCCTCTCTGACATCAGATGTGAGCCGACCCTATCTGAACCCTGTCCTGGGGATTCTCATAACCTCAAGGTCAAGGCTGTCATCACCATGGGTGCTAATGGAGAAACATGCTGCTCACCTCTCCTAGGTTATACCTCTGCATGTCAGTTAAACCTCTCTGGACTCAACAACCTAAGCCACACCAGTGACCTCAGGTGAAGACTGACAGCTTTCCTGAGAAGCCCAAATTCCTTCCCTGCTCTTTTGCTACACCTTAGTCAGAATATCCTTTCTAGTCCATAATAGCCTAGTTTTCACTGTGTACTTCTGAGCAAACTATTCCTTCTGGTCTTCCTCTTTTCTACCTGGCAAAGTCTTTCAAAATCTTGGTCAGTAATTCATTTTTTAATACTCTGCATCTTTACTACAGCAGCTCACATCTCTCAGACTATGGAGTATGGCCTGTCACAATACCTGCAACTAGGATGTGCACTCAGAACACACCCCTAAACTCTACCACCTGTCCCACCACTAAAGTGCACCAAGCCCCACTTTCACTACCTGTATGTTACATATGATGCTTTACATTGTAATGGCTTATGACAGGCACTCCTGGCAGCAAGCTTGCCATATGCAGGGCTCTTTGCTAAGAGCAAGTAAGCAAATTTTAGAAAGGAAGAACTTTCTATCTTTAACTATACTTAGCATCTCCCTTGTTCCTCTCTGAAACCATGCTAAAAACAAGCAAAAGTCACTCAGCTACTTGTTTCAGGAAATGCTGACTCCTAGGAGATAGAATTGGGAGCTGGCTAGAAAGCTTGCCAGTCCTGTCATCTAAGCCCCTACCACCAATTCAGAGCTACTGCTGTCATTAACTCCACCTGATCCCAATCAGTTTCCTAATTTGAGAGGCCAGTTGGGAACATCATCCAATCTTTCCCTTTCTGAGACATTCCTGAGACTCATGCACACAGGTGTTCTCCCTTATTGTAGTAGGTCTAATAAACTTAGCTTTGCCTGAACAGCAGGTTTTATGGTGGTCTTTTTTTTTTAATGTTTATTCATTTTTGAGAGACAGAGAGAGAGCCCAAGTGTGGGTGGGGCAGAGAGAGGGAAACAGGCTCCAGACTCTGCTGACATAACAGCACAGAGCCCAAGGTGGTGCTCAAACTCAAGAACCATGAGATCATGACCTGAGCTGAAGTCAGATGCTTAACCAACTGAGCCACCCAGGTGTCCCATATGGTGGTCTTTTGAGAGGATGAAATCAATAAAAGGTTAAAATCCTGTCCATTGTCAAACAACCATCAAGAGGCTCAGCCTTGTCAGGCCCCAGATCTGTCTGAAGCAACAGCAGCAGGTCTTTTCTTTTTTTTTTTGTTTTTTTTTCTTAATGTTCATTTATTTTTGAGAGAGAGACAGTGCTTACACAAGCTAAGCGAGGGGCAGGGAGAGGTGGACAAAAGATCTTAAGCTGGCTCTGCACTGACAGCGGTAGCCCAATGTGGGACTCAAATTCACAAAAGAAAACATATATATAGGATAAAATAGGCAGAGAGGGAAAGGATTAGGACCTGAAGTCCTTCGGGGGGGGGGGGCGGAGAGACATATTTTGGAATAATGCTGGGAGTGTCTGACCACAGCAAACCCCCTCAGGCAAATCCGCCTTGGGTTTCCTTCAGGAATTTAACAAAAGACCTGACTGAAAATAAACCGTATAGCCCACAGGGAACCGGCATGGCCATAGACCACCCCTCATACAATGGAAACAAGCCAATCTTGAATGGACAACACAACACCTAGAGTTATCCTGCAATAAAAGATAAAACCTGAGAATAGACAAGGGGGAAAGGAAGTAGAAGGGGCCACCCAGAACCTTATAAAACAAGGACGTTTGCCTACTGTCAGTGGGCATTCACTTTTGAATGTCCCCTCTCTGTAAAGAGAGTTTTCCTACTATTCTTCATTTCTAAATTTTTTAGATATTATTTTGTTTTTTAATAGTTTATTGTCAAGTTCGTTTCCATATAACACCCAGTGCTCATCCCCACAAGTGCCCTCCTCCATTCCCATCACCCCCTTCTTCTCCCCCCCTCTTCATTTCTAATCTTATACTCTAATAAACTTTTGCCTGCTGCTCACTTTGTGTCCACCTCTTCACTCTTCAAAGGGCTGAGACAAGGGGTGCCTGGATGGCTCAGTCGGTTGAGCATCTGACTTTGGCTCAGGTCATGATCTCACAGTTCGTGGGTTTAAGCCTCGCATCTGGCTATGTGTTGAACCTTTGCTCAGAGCCTGGAAACTCCTCTAGATTCTGTGTTTCCTTACCTCTCTGCCCTCCCATCGCTCCTTCTCTGTCTCTCAAAAGTAAATAAATGTAAAAAATTTTAAAAGAAAACAAAGGGCTGAGACAACCAACCCCGAATATTATGGTAAAAAAATTCCTGCAATATCACCAAGCCATGATACCATGTAATTACAGTTTCAGCTCTCCCAGAAATGGAATCTGAAGCTAGTCAATTAGGAATTACCTGATCATCACTAGTTAGATAATTTGCCTGGTAGGCACCTCCTTTCCCCTAAAGGAAATTAACTTTACAATAACCAGGCCACTTTTTTGACAGTATAACTTCTTTTTTCCTGCTCCTTTCTACAAATAAGTCTTTTGGTTTGTACAGCTCTTTAGAGTTCCTTTCTATCTGCTAGATTGGATGCTGCCTAATACAAATTGATTTTTGCAAAAAAAAAAAAAACTCTTAAAAATTTTAATATGCCTCCGCTTGGTAATATGTCCACTTGGTACTTGTACATCCTTCCTTCTAAATATAGATTCAAGATTTCTGTGGCCAAACAACTTTTGACTCTCTTAGTCTGGGTGAGTCTCCTCCCTCAGTCTGCAGTCCTGAGAGTAGCTGGTAACATCTACATATGCATCCCAGTGCCTGAGAGGTAGAAAAAAGGTGGTTGATACAGAGATTTTGGATAAAGTCTGGACACATAGGCTGAAGCGTCTGTACCTGGTGCAGGTGGAACTGGTACTGGAGGAGAAAGGGGACCAACAGAGACTGAGACTGGTGAGGAGTGGAGGCTGGTTATCTCCCTGCTGCCATATTCTTTCCCAGCATGTCAAGGAGTCCAATAATTCTAAATTTGGGTCTCATCTTCCAGGTTGCTATGAAGGCATACTCATCAAGGGAGAAAGGTAGAACATATGTTACTTAGCAACAACTCACTAACTTGACTTAGGATTTCAAAGTATTTGGACCAACAGTTCATGGGCCTCCATTTGTATTCTTGCCCCAAATATTACAAATGTTAGGGAGCTTATTTATATCATAAACCACTGCCCTTAAGTGAATAATGGTTCTATTTCTTTTTTTTTCTCAAGTTTATTTATTAATTTTGAGAGAGAGCATGAAGTGGGGAGAGGCATAGAGAGGATTCCAAGCAGGCTCCACACTATCAGCACAGAGTCTGACATAGGGTTCAATCACAGGAACTGTGATATCATGACTTGAGCTGAAATCAAAAGTCAGATGCTGAATTGAATGAGTACCCAGACACCCCTATTCTATTTCATGCACTTTAAGAGGCCTTTGTTATAATACATTCTTAGGTTCCTGAGCACAACTGCCTGGCTTGCTGTGTATCCCAGCACCGAAGTCTGTTCTTATTATATGTAGATGCTCCACATATTGTTTTCACTACATGAAATAAGGCTTATGAGATCCACAAGACAGGGATTTCTGTTCTCTTTATCTTTTGAGAATGGTAAATAAAGAATGGAACTTTTAAATATTTGCCTACAATCATGGGAAGAAAAATGACTTTGGATGGAAAACATGAAAGAGCCTGAATTCCCAGAAGGCTCTTGACTTAGGCAACCATGACGTCAGGGAGATGCAGCTTGGAAGGGATAAAGCTACACATCCGTAGTTAACCCGATGTCCCACAGAAACTCCTGCCTTTGGAGATTTATGTGCACACATCCTTGAGCCTGATTTCTGGGCTTTCCCTTTGCTTCCAGTTCCTATGTTAAGGAAAGTGCTATCACCATTTCTTCCTTCATGAACCAGAATGCACAGCAGATCCCCACCCCTATCAATGATCAGCCCATGAGTCTGGAAGAACCGACTGAAGTGGTGATTCAATGGTTATGGGGAAGAGTCTTGCTTCCCAACATTCTATTCTATCCTCTTTCCTCTCCTTATTCACTCCATCTGGATTGCCAAATAACCCCAAATTACCCTTCCTGTCTCCTGCATCCACACCTGGCCTAGCTGCTCAAGGATTTCCTTATAATTAGCTCCACTCTCTGCCAAAGGAGCTTTCACTGTAGACAGAAGATCTGTGTCTTTCGTCTAACAAATGTATGCTCATGAGACATCAAGCACTCAAAGGCACACTTGAGTGGCACTTGAAGGGGAGAATATGCCACCCTAAAATATGCGTTTTTGGCATAAGAATTATCTTGAGGTCATTATTTTTTAATAAACAGTAGACATGGGACAATTTCTGAACACTGAAGAGAAGTGACCCTTTTGTATGAGAAACTTACATTTCTGGGGGGAAATCTTCACTTGTAAAGGTGATTCACTCTCTGTACCAAGAATGTTGCCAAGTATACTCAGGTGACACTGGGTCCTAGGGCCTCAACCAAGCCAGACCCAAAGGAGTTGCCAAAGGCTCCTGGTCTTATTATGAGAAGGGATTCAAAGACAGACATGCAACACAATGGTAACAGAAGTGGGAAAGTTTGTTAAAGTGAAGAATATACTCCCAAGGTCTGAGACGAGAACACTCAAGAGAGAGCTGCACACCTGCGAGGTGGGTTTCTATCTTTTATTGACAGTTGTTAACTAGGGAGTAGAATATTTATTATTTGGGGCAGGAAGCAGAGTTTCCTGCTTTTTCTTCCTAGTTTGGTCAAGGGTTTCCCATCATGATGCCCATCATCTTGGAGTCTATCCTGTGAAAAGGTGCCAGGACAGGCCTCTGAACTTCCTGATAGCTGGCCTTGGCTTCCTTATTGTTGATAGTTAGTAGTTCCTAACTATCTACTCTAATAGAACAAAAATGACTAAATCTCTAGAAACCCTGATCAATGGAGAAGGCAAGGACTTAAATCTGTTTAACAAGCATACCCCTGTTTTTGTGATTTTCCTAGTAACCTCTCATAACTGGCCTTCGTCTCACCTCCCCAATTGCTTTCTTTTGCCTTTAACTGAGGTGGCTTTTAGGAGATAGCTTAGGCCATTTTGAGGAGTTGCTCAGTTTCCCTGAGTCTCTTCTATGGATACAGGGGACACACATGTTTTTAAACTTCTATTTGTTTGTCTCCTGGTATTCTTTTTTTAAACTTTTTAAAATAATTTTTTAACATTTATTTATTTTTGAGAGACAGAGAGAGACAGAACATAAGCAGGTTAAGAGCGGAGAGAGAGGGAGACAGAATTTGAAGCAGGTTCCAGGCTCTGAGCAGTCAGCACAAAGCCCAGCATGGGTCTCGAACCCATGACCTGAGCTGAAGTCTGATGTTTAACCAACTGAGTCACCCAGCAGCTCCTCTCCTTTTAATCTTTTATTACAGGATGGTGGGGGTCTCAGCCAAAAACCTAGAAGGGTGGAGGTGTTGTTGAAAACCAACCTTTGTGCCTTGAAGCCAAAATGTAATATGAAGACAGAGTTTTGATAAAGAGCTTTATTGCTTTGCTGGATAAAGGAGGCTGCAGAAGGCTATGGCTTACAAAAACTGCAAGCCCACAGGAGGAAGGAGCTGAGGGGACTTATAAGTAAATACAGGTTCTAGCTGGTTTTGACAAGAATTGTGTGCTTGCTGCAGGCCACTTTTATCTTTTCGTTATATGGGGTCCTGAAACAGAGGGCCAAGAAGGGAAGAGGGGGATTTCTGAAAGAGGGGAGAAATGTTACTTAAAATGTAACTTCCCTGAAGCATTTCTGCAGCCATTTTGATTTTTGTTGAACTTTCTCCTTTTAAGCAATTTCAGAGGGATGTTTTTCTTCTTCTACACACTTCTTGGCAGTTTTTCCCATCTAATATTTGTCACTATAATTTTGTGTTTATCACATGTGGTCACACACATTTACTCTGTTTCATGCCCAGTGCTGAGAACCTTACATCAGTTACTGAATTATATCTCAACAACAGCATGTCCTGCCATTACCCTTGTATTACAGAAGAAAAAGAGTCTCAGAAAGATTAAAGAATATCATTTGAAGTTACATGATTAACTTCTCTCTCTCTCTCCCTTCACTCCTCTCCCCTACTCACATACTCTCTCTTTCTCAAAATAAATAAATAAACCTTAAAAAAAGGGGGAGACAGTATTCAAGTGAATCCACATTTTAAATTACTGCCATACTGTGATATTGTGATTTATAAGAAATATATATTTAATCATTCAGTTGATGAAATATATATTTCCCACACATATCTGATCTTCCTCCACAGTTCCTTGCTACAGCTCCCAAAACCCTTGGAATTTCCTGAGTAACAAGAGCAATGGGAGCATCTTTTTTCATAATATTTCGTCTCTTCAGTTCCTAAAAAGCTTCAGAGACATAAAGGTGAAATTGGTATCTTGTTATTCATAACAAGTCCCTTTCCACCACAACACAGACCAGCAAAGGCTGGGAGACTGCATGGAGTAGAAGCACCTGGGGAAGGATGCCCACTTTTTTAGAAATGCAGATCCCAGGGCTCCACCCCCAGATTGAGTTGCTAGATTTTTAACATGCACCCCAGCTGGTTCTCATGTAAACCAATACTTAAACTACTTGAAAAAAATATTACAAACTAGTATCTTATTGCATCTCAGCCATGGCTGAGGGGGAAACACCTCACAGGTTTATGGACTAAAGAGAGGACACAGACAAGCTACATTTGGATATGAGCTCAGAAAGTAGCAGCACCTATGGAAAAGCCTAGAGAGAGGATGACAACTGGGAAGGCAGGCACCTCCCTCAAAGTTGTGGTGGCTTATGTTAATGAGGTGACTTTTGGAAAATTCTTAAGGGATAGGAGCTTGTTTCCAGGGAAACCAAACTTGCATAGCAGGTTGTAATTTCCATTCCAATGTCCTGATACTGAGGAGAGAAGAGAGCTTTAGGACAAATAACCAATGGCCAATAATTTAATTAGTTATGTATATGAAACAAAGCCTCCATGAAAACCCAAAAGAAGGGGGTTTGGGAGCTCTGGGTTGGTGGACATGTGAAGACTGGGGAAAATGATAACCTGGCATGAAAGCTACTCACTCTTATCCCATACCATATCTGTCTCTCATCTGTTCTCGACTTATATCCTTTTGTAATAAACCAGTAACCCAAATAAAATGTTTCTCTGAGTTCTGTGAGCACTCTAGCAAATTAACCAAACCCAAGGAGGGGATGATAGAAATATGTATAGCTATCTGGTCAGAATTAAAGGTGATAATTCAGGCTTGCACTTGACTTTTGAAATGTGTATATCAAAAGGATTTCAATCTACAACGGAATTGGAGGATATGAAGTGGAAATCACATATATGTGCTCTCAGAAGAACAAAACTTAAAAACTGAGGCTGTTTTCCCATAGATGACTCAATTACAGAAGACAAAGATTTATCTCCTGACCATTGAACATGCACCAAAAGTCTCTGTCCTCAAGCCAATGGATTTACTGCTAGGACTTTGGCTTGATTTTCCCTTCTCTGTGCTTCTTGCCCCTAAGTACAAAACCCGACACCCTCAACATACTCACCTATAGCTTGATATAGCATATGTTTCTCTAATTTTTTTCATTATGCTATCTTTTATTTAAAATAGTTTATTGTCAAGTTGGTTTCCATATAACACCCAGTGCTCATCCCCACAAGTGCCCTCCTCCATCCCCATCGCCCCCTCATCAGCTCTCAGTTTGTTCTCAGCATTCAAGAGTCTCTCATGGTTTTCCTCCCTCCCTTTCCCCCACTATTTTTCCCCTTCTTTATCTAATTTTAATTCCTCTGTTATTCCCAAATAAACTTAATTTCTAGCAATTTGAGCTTTCCTTACTTTATATCTTTATTTAGTTTGACAGTGTTGGGGTGGGGGGTCCTATGGGACTGAGCTCTTAACCTGTGAGATCTGATGCTATCTCCAGGTGGATAGTGTTGGAATTGAATTAAGACTGTAGGACACTCGAGTTGTGTGGGAAACCTCTCATCAACACACACATTTGAATTGGGTGCAGAATCATTAACTGGTGTCAGGACATTTATAAACCTTGCCTTGAGTTCTCTTGAACTTTTTCCTTCTATTAGTTTTCATGTTTCAATTATCAGTAAATTCTTGGAGTCTGTACTTCTTGAAAGCTCATGTTAATTCCTCTCCCTTGTCATATATAAAGAAAATACACACACACACACACACACACACACACACACACACACATTTGTTTGATCATTGTGCTAACAGTTAATAGGTTAAACGTATTTTTGATGACATAATAGTACAAGAGGAAGAAATCTCTAGGCCACTTAACTGTTATGTTGGGGTACATATACATTTACACGCTTCTCAAAAACACTGCTGGAGACCTTAATGCAGTGAAGCTTTGCTCTAGGGATGCTGCCATGACCCTCACAGACCTGACAGATTGGTGGATGTGGTACACATGCAATCAGACAATGAATATTTGTTCTTGTTGATAAACAACCCATTTAAAAGAAAGGCTGATGATGGGGCATCTGGATGGTTCCATTGGTTAAATGTCCAACTTCAGCTCAGGTCAGGTCATAATCTCCAGGTTGTTGTTCTTTACCACAATACCCAGTATTCATTGTCTTCCTGCTTCAAAGAAGGAAAAGGTGGACACAAAATGAGCAGCAGGCAGAAGTTTATTAGAGTATAAGATTAAAAAAGAAGAATAGTAGGAAATCTCTCTATACAGAGAGAGGATATTCAAAAGTAAACGCCTGAGGACTATAGGCAAGGGTCCTTGTTTTATAAGGTTCTGGTCAGCCCTCTCCTTCCCTTCCCTTACCTTGTTCCTTCTTAGGTTCTACTCTCATTGGCTGGATAACTCTAAGTGTTGGGTTGTCCATTCCTGATTGGCTCATTTCTATTGTTTGAGGGGTGGTATATGGCCATACTCAGGTCTTTTGTCAAATCCCAGAGAGAAACCTGAGGAGGAGTAGGGGGATGTTACATTCCTAAGAGGAACCTTATGCCTGAGGGGTCTTCCTGTGGTCTCCCACAGACCCTCCCAGCATTATTCCATAATAGGTGTTTTTCCCCACCCAGGGACCTCAGGTCCTTGCCTTTCTCTCTCTGACTATAGAATCTTACCTTCTATCAGTGACACAGAGTTTAACGTAAACAGCTCCATTTGGGATCTAGTGTGTTGTTTTTAACAGCCCACAGTCTCTTAGGCCCGTGAGGAGGGGAGAGGAGGAACAAAACCAAAGTGGGACTCCCCAGAAATGCAAGAAGGCCAAGCTTGTCTAGGTCTATAGCCAAAATTGCAGATTTTAGAGTCCATTAGAGTCTGTACAGTATGAATGCCTGCTCAGTGAGAATGAGCTTTGAAACATTGGAAAAGTCACTTCATTTCTTTGAGATGGTATCTCCTCACCTATGGAATGATATAGAAGGCATGGTAGCCCTCTGCCTAAGGGGCTTGGGGTAACATTTGCAATGAACATAATGGATGTGGAGGGCATTAAAGGAAAAAATGGTGTTTAGTAAATCACCCAGTGGGAGTGGGGGCTCCTTGTTGAGCATGCAGTAAAGTGGCGGGTGCATTTGGGAACCCTCCAGTGGCTCAGTTGGGTAGCTATATGCACACTGGGACTGCAGAGATGGGAAGCTGTGCAGTGAATGGGAAGGAAAATGGCACCTGGATTCATTCTCCCATGGCCACCCCAAAACCACCCCCACCTCTGTGACCCACTGCCCAGGCCCCAGCTGAATGGCATAATGGACAGTAAGCCCTTTCAGTAACCCCTTTCAGAAAACCCATCTAATTTACTTCATTAATCAGGAAGACTATTATGATCAAGACTGCTAGTTTTGACCTTCCTCACTGTTGCACCCATTCCCTGTGCCTGGGGCTGCCAATCTTTTCAGAACCACAAAATTCTCTTTCCCTTCCCAGCCTATCCAAACTTCTCTGCCTGGGTTTACTTTGATTATCTTTCAGTGTCTCCCAATGCTGGTTATTTCCCACAATTCTAAAATGCCATCAGTTCTATTCGTCATTCCAAATAGTTCTGCTTAGAATAATAATACTCCTTAAGTGCGCGTAGGAGATGTTAAGACTATAAGAATTGATTTCATTAAAAGCTTCATTCAACTGAGCCTAAATGAAACTAAACTGACAACCAATCCAGCTAATTCTAGTTTATTCTAGTTTTGTAGAAACACCACTTTTACTTTTCTGATTCATGTATCAGTTTAGAAAGACAGCAGGTTGAGCTAGTGACAAAATATTTCCCCAAAACCAACCAGCATGAATGGGGGCTTAATATTTGCAGTGATCTAGATTGCCTGTTGATGCCTTGGATGTTTTCAGATATCCTAGCAGTGAAGCAACTTGTCCAAATACACACAGTTTCTGATTATCAGAACACCCATGTGAAGATAGATAGGAAGGTGTTAGTGCCCCCATTACACAAATGGGAAAATTGAAAACAAAAGAGTTGAGTTCCTGGAGGCCTGGAGGCCATGACCAGTGAGGAAAATCTGGAGCCTGTGTGTTATGCAGTCACTCCTTCTCAACTCCAACCCTTTCTAGGTTGATCACCCAAGCTTTTTGTTCGCATGGCCAGGTATTTATGTGCATAGCTCTCTATGTAAGTAGAAAGAGTACATAATTTTAGCAATGAAGCACTGAGGAATCAAATGCACACAGAGCTGTCATGTATAACTCCTCAGTCTCTACCAGGAATCCTTCCAGAATGCTCCTGACACATATAGTGGTCATTCAGCTGAGAAACATCACATGACTGCTGTGTGCCAGACACTGTGTCATGCCCTGTTTAAATATTGATCCAAAGTGGGACACCTGGGAGGCTCAGTTGGTTGAGTGTCCACCTTTGGCTCAGGTCACGATCTCACGGTTTGTGAGTTTGAGCTCCATGTTGGGCTCTGTGCCGATGGCTCAGAGCCTGGAGCCTGCTTTGGATTCTGTGTCTTCCCCTCTCTATGCCATTCCTATGCTCATGCTCTGTTTCTCTATGTCTCTCCATAATAAATAAACGTTAATTTTTTTTTTAAATGTTGAGCCAAAGAGACCTGGTCCATGCACTTAGGAGTTTATAGAATTTTGGTAGAACAAGGACACCAAACAATCCTCAAAATAAAAACTCAGTTATAGAACATAATGAACTCCTTCCCTTTTCTGTCTAAATCACTTGAAAATTAAGAACATAAATGAGAAAATGGAGAAAATGCCCTCAGCTGACTTTACTTGGATCAATGACACTGCTGAAAAACTAAGGAAATCATTATCAAACCAAATTGTTTTAAGATTCCTGGAAGCAGAAAGGATCATACTGATGAAGAAATAATAGGGAATAAAACCTTACATAACCTAAAATATGCCCAAGAGAAAACTAATCCAGAAACAATGCCAAATTCCATGGGTATTATGAGCTGAGTCAGTGAATGCAAAGGGGAACAGGCAATGGCCAACTTTGGATGGTGTGATAAGGCTTCTGTGCTGACCCATATCTGATTACCTCTTCTTCCAAGCTACCTGGGGAGACTAGTCCTCCTAGCTGTGTTGCAAGGTGGGACTGTGGGACTGTTTCTGTCTGATAGAATGAGAAGAGAAATAATTTCAGCATCCATGCATCACTCTGGACAGTGACAGAGCACAGGTGTGTGTCCCCATACTCTCTCTCACTACTGCCACAATGAAGGGGTGAGTCTCCAGGGCAGGGCCATGAATGGAGCTGACAGTATCTCTAAGTAACTACATAGAAGATAGCTTGCCTGGAATATTGCCTGGTCAAGCATCATAATTTAAATGAGTGAGAAATAAACCATTGCTTTGTTAAACTACAGAGATGGACAGGTTTAATTTATTCCTCAACATATTTAGGCTGTTCTATTTAATACAGGTATTTACTCAAACAGATTATGAGACCCTTCTCCCTTGCACTCACTGAGCTGCAGGGACTAGTAGTGTTTGTACTAAAAACCCCAGTACTATTTTCTAAACAAAGTGATAATTCTGCCTGGAGAAGAGCCCTCATAGAAGGTGAGGCATGTGAGAGGCCAGAGAAGAGCAGAGCTTGGTAATGATGTGAAGGGGAAAATAGAGAGTCACTCCAATCAAGAGGGAAATACATTGAATCCCTCCTTACCTGGGCAGTTTGCCTTTCTACTCCACACCCACACACCCTAAACCAGAGCTCACCAGAGCTCATCCTGTCCCTCACAAGGTGCATAAGCTGGCTCTCAGCTCAGTGAGGGGGTTGTTGCAACAGATGCAAACTGAATAGACCTTGTGTCCCCAGCATCCACCACCACTGCTGTGCTGGCACAGCTCCTTTGATTCAGTGCCTGTATGGCTAACTCTTCCCATAACCCTGGGTACTGCCAAAGGGTGATCATTCCACTATGCACCTCTTCCCTGTGGAGACCCTTCTGGCTCTTGGGTTAAACATGTCCTCTTTGGCCTGTGGTTACCTCAACCTCTCAGGCCTTATCTTGGCCACCTTCTCCACCAAGCCCACCCTGGGTCATCTTGTCTCCTTACTACCTCCCTAAACACATGTTCTCACTTTTCTTTGGAAGTTCACTGTCCTCTCTGCCTTATTTCTTGCTTGCCCTCCCTCTTGCCTCTATGATGCACTCTCTTCCTTCTTATAGACCTACTTAAAGTGTTGGTCCGGAGATCTTTCCCAGGGCTCTGCACCTTCTGGCCCTGACTGTGAAGTGTGACCCCCCCCCTTTCATGCTGCCTCACACCAGACCACCTTCACAGTGCTCATGTCTCCACTCTACTGCCTTGCCATCAGCTGTCTTTGTCTCTCTCCTGAGACTAAGAGCTCCTTAATATCAGTCCCTCTGCTATTCTTGGTGTCTTGATTATTTAGCAGAGTGACCTGCATAGAATCAATGATTACTCAAAATTCAAAAACAGAGGAAGAGAAGAAAGGAGAGCAGGTGAGGAGGAGAGAAGCAGGGAGGAAGGTAACAGGACAATACATGTTATTAAAATGCCTGATATCTTTGATTGGAGGTTCCTCAAATATTTGGATTTTTAACCAGCCTAAAGACTCTAACCACACCATCAGTGCTAACATGGAAGGCAAATTCTGGGGCCACATGCAGTTCTGCATTTGGCACTGACCTGCCCAAATGTGTGTCAGTGGCTTCACAAAGTACTGCTTGCCAGGTTTGTAGGTGGTTCAAAGCAGGCAGAGAATCTGTTCACTGTGTGGCACACTCTGCTCCAATATGGCTTAAAAGCCCATAGTGAAAGGCAGAGCCTTGAAAGATGGGCTCTGAGGCTTGAACTTGGATTCACCACATGAAAGGAAAGATGGGCTGTATTTAATAAATGTTCATCCTGTGAAGCCAAATGCTAAAACAAAGTAAGGCCACATAATTAGTGGTGGAGTGAAACAAGGGAGGTTCATTTTTTATCTTTGTTCACTTCTTTTGTTTTTTAAATTCTGCAGAGGAGTGAAATCATATGGTATTTGTCTTCCTCTGACTGATTTATTTAGTTCAGTGTAATACCTTCTAGCTTCATCCATCTCATTGCAAATGACAAGATTTCATTACTTTTAATGGTTGAATAATATCCCATTACATATGTATATATACATATCACAACATTTTTATCCATTCAGCAGTTGATTGGCACTTGGACTGTTTCCATAACTTGGCTATTGTAAGTAATGCTGTTATAAAGATAGGGGTGCATGGATCCCTTTGAATTAGTATTTTCATATTCTTTGGGTAAATACTCAGTAATGTGATTGCTGGATCATAAGCTAGTTCTATTTTTAATTTTTTGAGGAAGGTTCATACTGTTTTCCACAGTGGCTACATCACTTTTCATTCTCACGAACAGTGACTGAGGGTTCCTTTTTCTTGCCAACACTTGTTTCTTTTGTTTTTTATATCAACTAAAACACATTTTCTTAAATATAGAGAACAAAAAAATGGTTACCAGAGGGAAGGTAGGTGAGAGGAATGAGTGAAATAGGTGAAGGGGATTAAGAGTACACTTATCTTATAAGCATTGAGTAATATATGAAACTGTTGAATCATTATATTGTACATCTGAAACTGATATAACACTGTATGTTAACTAACTGGAATAAAATAAAATGAACCGATAAGATAAGATATGATAAGATAATAAAAATAGAACAAGGGAAGTTCAGTCTACTACCACTGATCAGATTACCACAAGAGAACAGAACTGTGAGGAATAGGTGCCAAAACCCTCATTCTCAGACATTGCTGAAGATGATACCAATTTCACTGTCCACTGCAATAAAACTAAGTATCAGCAGAGTTCAGGCACACTGGACAATGAGGAGAAAACAGCAAAGACAAACTGAGCTATGGACACAGAAATGTCAGCCTGGACCTCCTGGATGCCAAACAAATCACTTCCCCACACCCTCCTCACACTTAACATTCCTCCACAAAATCTCGCAGTCAATTTTTGTCAGAGAACTTCCTATCTTTCCACCAATAGTTAAAATCACAAGTCTGAAGCCCACAGATGTCTGTCTTGTCACCCAAGAAGAAAAGCAGACCAACTAGAGTTTAGGAAAGCACCCTAAGTGCAGAGATGCAGAGCAACTTCACTGGAGAATGCCACAAATGCATTGAATCAATTCCACAAATTTTATTAGTACAAGGTAGGCTCTTAGAACAGCTCTGAAGTCCACTGAATGTGCAATATGGCATCACTAATACTTTGTCCTCTGGGAGGTAAAGGTTAGAAGTGAAATGAAATATGTGTTTATTACATGAGATGTGGGTAACATTTCTATAACTTTAGCTGTAGGCATGGTTGTACTAGACTGCTGACTTCATTATTTTCAACAATTGGGGGAAAAAATGAAAAGTCACCAAAAACACTAGAACCAGTGAGAAAGCATGAGTAGCATTAATAGAAGAGTCAGTTCCACTGCTTCTATAATTCTCCATGATTAATAGTCACCAACACCAAAGCAGGCAAAAATGAATTAACGATCTGAATGTATATCTGTAACTCTTGGATAAAGGACATAAGATTCTCCTTGCCTGTGAAAAGAAAATCATTCATTTAAAGGAGAAAAGATAGATCATTCATTAGCTGTGAGATTTGAGCACACCCTGTAGCACAATATGTTCATCAACAACAACATGATAATCAGATATATTTGATATTTTTGTTATAAAAAGAAAACAAGGCAAAAGAGGCAAGAATTCTGGGGTGATAGACTGGGAGTCATTATAAATCTAACCTCTCCTAAAAGCAACAAAAGCTCTATCAAAAATTGTCTTGATAGGGTGCCTGGGTGGGTTAATCAGTTAAATGTCTGACTCTTGATTTTGGCCACAGGTCATGTTCTTATAGCCATGAGATTGAGCTATGCTGAGTGTGGAGCCTGCTTAAGATTCTTTCCCTTTCTCTCTGCCCCTTCACCGCAAGAGTTCTCTGTCTCTGCCTGTCTGCTTGTCTCTATCTTTCTAATAAATAAATAAATAAATAAATAAATAAATAAATAAATAAATAAAATTAATTTTAAAAATTTGTCTTAATAAATTTTTTCAGAACTCTAGAAATAAAGCAATGCTTGTAACAATCTGAGAAGAATTTATTCAAGGAGAACTGATGAACCTCAATAAAACGATGGGGTTTATGGATTGTAATTTGCTGCACCTTAACCTTTCTACCTGAAGCTCAGTGATAGCCTGAAAATCAGGAACTTCACAACTATAATAGCTATAAAAAATGGCAGCCTTAGAACTATTAGAAATCGGAAACTATTGGAACTATTAGAAATTAGTAACATTGGATTTGGAGTGCCTCAAAAAGTCTTATTCTCAGAGCATTGTCACTATTTGGCTTATTCCTCAGTTCTGTGGGAAAACTCCTTTTGAAAGCATTTATCAAAACACTAGTGACAATTTAATGTTACAGCTGCTTGAGGCTTCATACCAGTTAGGGCAAATGAAACCCTAACCAAGACATTAAAAAGAAGATCCAAGAAACAAAACACCAGAAACCAAGGGGCGTGGGACAGGATATGATTTGAGAAGCTCTGATATATTCCGGAGGATCCAGTAAGTCTGTGAATATACCCAAGTAAGACCTGAGAAAGACTGTAATCTTTCACATATTGCTAAGGTAACACTAAAATTGTAAACTATCTTAGTATCTCATATGTGCTATATAGTTACACAATTAGACCCTCAGCAGAGGGTGGAAGACTTTTCAGTCAAGGAATTTAAAAATCTCTGTCCAGTCATTACCTGACAACCAAGCTAATTGAGCAGAGACATCAAGGGCTGCATATTTCAAGGAATTCAGAGTCTATAGAATTAATCCAGGAAAGCCACTGAACAAGTAAACAACATGACAGAAATAAAACAAAGAAACAAAAATAGCAGCAGCAACAAACCATTGTGGGAAGAGAGGTCTGATTCCCAGAATCGCCACAGTATAATACCCAAGAGATCCAAATTTTAGCAAAAATATTGTATGTATGAGACATACAAAGACATAAATTTATGGTCCATTAAAGAAAATATAAAAGCAACCAATAGACATTTTCCATGGGAGAACAGAGATGTTGTGCTTTCTAGAGAAATACTTTAAATCAGCTACTACAATTATACTCAAAAATTTTCAAGAAAACCATATGTAAAGAATAGAAGGAAAACATAAGTGACATGTGAGATAGACAAACAATGAAAAACTGTATATCATTTTTAAAATACCAAATTGAAATTCTGGAGTGAAAAGTACATGACTGAAATAAAATAATTACTAGGGGGTCTCAATAGCTGATTTGAGTTGCAGAAGAAAGAATTGGTGAATTTGAAGATAAGTCACATGACATTAAACAATCTGAGGAGCAGGGAAAAAAAAGAGTAAAGAGAAATGAACAGATCTCAGAGACTCTTAGAATACTTTCAAGTATTTTATGTACAATGAGAATCACAGAAGGAGGATAGATGCAGAAAGAATATTTGAGGAAATAATTGCTAGAAGCTTCCTAATTTGATGATGAACATTAATCTGCATGTCCAAAGACCTCAATGAACTTTAATTAGATTAACCTCAAGGCTGCCCAGACTTTAATACTTCACAGTAAAACTGTCAAGAAAAGAGGAAAAATAAACTCATCATGTAAAAGATTTCCTCAGTAAGATTAACAGCTGTCTTATCTTGAAAAAATAAATAAATAAAGCATACAAGGAAATTGAATGATATATTCAAAATGCTGAAAAGACAACCTGTCAACCAATAACTCTTTATCCAGACAGCCTGTATTTCAAAGACGGAAATGAAATGTAGATGCTCCCAGATAGAACAAAAACAGAATTTGTCACTAGCCCACTTGTCCTACAAATACCATAGAAATTCATTCAAGTTGAAGTGAAAAGACATTAGACTATAACTCAAATGTTCACAAAGGAAGTAAGAGCACCAGTAAAGACAGCTACATGGGTAAACATACAAAATATTATGAATGATTATGAATGTATTTTTTAACTTTCCTATCTAGTATAAAAGACAACATAAAGCAATTGTTAGAATGCTGTATTGACTTATTTAGTCTCTATAAAGATAAATTTGTATAGCAATAATACAGAAGAGTAGGGACAAAATGAGACCAGAACTGTTCCAATATGAAAACAAGACAAAGACAACACAAGAAAAGAAAATTATGCCCCAATATCTCATATAAATATAAATGCAGATATCATCAAGAAAATAGTAACAAAATAAGTCCAGCAATATATAAATAGGATTATATATCAAAACCAAGTTCAATTTCAGCAAAGAAAACCATCAACACAACAAAAAGGCAACATACTGAATGGAAATAGATATTCATGAATAACATATCCCATAAGGAGCTAATATCCAAAATATATAAAGAACTTATACAGCTCAACACACACACACACACACACACACACACACACACACACACACTAATAATAATAATAATAATAATAATAATAATCTGATTCAAATGGAAGGAGACCTGAATAGACACTTTTCCAAAGAAGACATACACATGGTCAGCATATGAAGAGATGCTCAATAACACTGATCATTAGGAAATGTAAATCAAAACCACAATGAAATATCATCTTGCATCTGTCAAAATGACTAGAATCAAAAGGACAAGTGTTGGTTAGTATGTTGTGAATAGAAAACCTTCATACACTGTTGGTGGAAATATAAATTGGTACAGCCACTGTGGAAAACAGTATGGAGATTCCTAAAAAAAAAAAAGTAAGAATAGAAATACCATATGATTCAGTTATTCCAATACTGTGCATTCACTCCACCCCCCAAAAAAATATAATTATATATTCAAATATAATATAATTCAAAAATATATATGCACCTCTATGTTTATTGCAGCATTATTTACAATGGCCAAGATATGGCAGCAAACCAAGATGACAGATGAACCTCTGATAGATGAATAGATAAAGAAATATTACCCAATCATAAAAACGGATAAGATCTTGCCATTTGTGACAACATGGATGGATCTAGAGGGTATCATGCTAACTTAAATAAGTCAGATAGAAAAAGACAAATATTACATGATTTCACTTAATTGTGGAATCTAAAAAACCAAACAAATGTATAAACAAACAAAAAGCCAAAACAGACCCATAAATAAAGAGAATGAGCTGATAGTTGCCAAACGATGGGGGTGATGATGGGCAAAAATGGTTGAAAGGAAGTGGGGGATATAGGCTTCCAGCTATGAAATAAATAAATCACAATGATAAAAGGAACATAGTCAATGGTATTGTCAGGCTACGGTGTCAGATAGCATAATGTATAGACTGGTTGAATTATATATTTTACACATGAGACCAATGTAACATAGGGTGTAACTATATTTCAATAATTTAAAAAGTGTAATTTATCCAAGAAATGCAAATTACTGCAACATCTGAAAATTAATTAATATAAAAATAATATTAATAGAATAAAGGACATAATCCATATGTTTATCTAAATAGACACATGAAAACATTTGACAAAGTCAAATACCCTTTTGAGATTTAACAACACAAAATTCGACAAGCTAAGAATAGAAAGGAACTTCTTCAATATAAAAAGGGCTGGAGAAACCTAGAATTAAGAATGGAATCAAAGTAACACATCATTTCTATTCAGCATTACACTGGATGTCTACCCAGAGTAACTAAGTAAGAAAGAAAACTAATAAAATTTATCAAATTTAGAATGGAAGAAGTAAAAGTGTCTGTATTTATAGATTATATGATCTTATTAATAGAAAATCCTATGGCATGTGCACAAACACACTTGTGCATGCGTGCACACACACTAACGCACACACATACGCACACACACACCACACTATAGGAGCTAATAAAGAAGTTCAGAGTATTTTTAATTTTATTTCTCCAGGTATGCCCATTAAACACCCACATTACATCTTTGGCAGTTGTTTTTCTTTTTTTTTTTTATTCTTTTCAAAGCCTCCTTCTCTATCAGTACAATGTCTTCGACTCCTTAGGAGGCATTCTCCTAATTTGGTCTTTGTGTCATCCATGTGCCACTGCATTAATGCAATCTATTCTCACGGCTTCAATGACTCCTCTTATACCAAGAATGCCCACTTTGCTCCGTCATTAACCTAATCTTTTGGGAAAACTTCCTTTTGTATCTCAGTATCCCACAAGAGCCACACTTTCCACATACCTTAAATCAAACTCATGCCTTCTCCTCTCAATTACTCTATGATTGTCTATGTTGGTAAATGATGCTTCCATCCAAAGACACTCAAGCTCAAACTCTGGGAAAATCAGCCTAGACTCTTCTTTCATCCCATTCCCCAAAAGCACCCCTAGACTGTAAACTTGTTGAGAGCAACAGGATATCCTATTCACTTCTGATTGTTCAGCACCTGATACAACCCCTATCACTCTGTAAACATTTTAAGTGAGTGAATCTAACTATGTCCCTTGCCTACTGTTGTCATATTCAATGCTCTTGGCCAGGGGTTCTTGTCCAATGTGTGCAAGTATTCCATAGGTGCACACTAATGTCTGTTCATGTATCTAGAACTCTTTAATATTGAGAGGTTACAAAACATTTTGAGAAAGAATAACAAAACTGGAGGCATTACAATTCCTGATTTCAAAACATATTACAAAACTACAGTAATTAGAACAGTATGGTATTGACATAAAGACAGACATATAGACCAGTGAAGCAGAATAGAAAGCCCCAAAAATGGGGGGGGGATGAATCCACACATATACAATCAGCTGATCTTCAACAAGATTGCTAAGAACATACAATAGAGAAAGAATGGGCTCTTCAACAAATAGAGCTGGGAAAACTGAATATCCACACACAAAAGAATGAAATTGGACAGCATTGCTACACCATAAATAACAATCAACACGAATAAAGACTTCATAGACCTAAAACCATAAAAGTACTAGAAAAAAACAAAGGGAGAAAGCTTCATGACATTGGTGTCAGCAATGATATCATGGATATTACACCAAAAGCACAAGCAACTAAAACAAAATAGACAAACCAATAAGGTTCTGCATTGTAAAGAAAAAAATCAGAGTGTGAAAATTTGATCTGAGGTCTCAGAGAAAACATTTGTAGATTGTATATATGATAAGGAGTTAATTTCCAAAATATATAAAAAACTCCTACAAGTTAACAGCAAAAAACAAAACAACAAAAACTAATAACTGACTAGAAAATGAGCTACAGACTTGAATAAACATTACTCCAAAGAATATATACACATGGCCAACAAGTATATTAAAAAATTCTCAATGTTGCTAGTAATCAGAGAAATACAAATCAAAACCACAATGAGATATCACCTAACACCTGCTAGGATGGCTATTATATAAAAACAAATAAACAGTTTGACGAGGATGTGGAGAAATTGAAACTCTCCTATACTGTTGGCAATAATACAAAATTGTGCAGCAATTGTTGAAAACAGTATGAAAATAACCCCAAGGTTAAAAAAATAGTAAAAATATAACTACCAAAACACCTCCCACAACAGAAACAACAACAACTACCATATGATCCAGCATCCCACTTCTGGATATTTATACAAAACAATTGAAATCATGACTTCAAAGAGATATTAGCACTCCTGTGTCCATTTCAGCCTATTTACAAAATCCAAGAAGTGGTAGTAGTCTAAATGTCTATCAACAAATAAATGGATAAAGAAAACATGTCTATATACAGATGGTGGAATGTTACTTAACCTTTAAAAGGACAAAAATCCTGCAATATAGAACATAGATGAAGCTTTATAATATTATGTTAAGTGAAATAAGCCAGTTACTGAAGAACAAAAGTGACATGAGTTTATTTATATGAGGTATCTAAAGTAGTCAAAATTATACAAGCAGAGAGTAGAATGGTGGTTGCCAGGGGCTGGAGGAAAATAAATAAACATTAAATAAAAATTTTTAATTTTTTTAAATAAAAAAGACAAATAAATTGATGGTAATACAATAATAGGGAACTTTAACACTCCACTTACATCAATGAGTTGGTCATTCAGACTTAAAATAAGGAAATAGTGTCCTTGAATGACACATTGGACTAGATGGCCATAACAGATATGTACAGAACATTCCATCCCAAAACAACAGAATACACATTACTTTCAAATGAACATGGAGCATTCTCCAGAATAGATCACATAATAGTTTATAAATCAAACCTCAATAAATTTAAGAAGATGGAAATCATACCATATATCTTTTGCAATCACAGCAGTGTAAAACTGAAAATAAAAGATGAAAAAAATGCAAACATGTGGATAATAAACAACATGATACTAAACAACAAATGGGTCAATGAAGCAATTAAAGAGTAAATAAAAAGAAACATGGGGACAAATGAAAATAAAAACTCAACAATCTAAAATCTTTGGGACACTGTGAAAGCAGTCCTAAGAGGAAAGTATATAGTGATACAGGCCTACTTCCAGAATCAAGAAAAATTGCAAATAAACAAATGAATCTTACATTTAAAAGAACTATTTAAAAAACACAAACAAAGCCTAAAGTGAGTAGAAGCAATGAAATAGTAAAAGTCAGAGCAGAAATAAATGACATAGAGGGAAAAGAAAAAAATCAATGAAAATAAGAGCTAGTACTTTGAAAAGATAAACAAAATTGGCAAACCCTTAGCCATATTCATCAATAAAGAAAGAAAAATGATCCAAATAAATAGATTAGGAACAAGAGAAGAAAACAACCTATACACCACAGAAATACAAAGAATTATGAGAATGCTACAAAAATTATATGCCAACAAACTATCTAAAAGAAATCGATAAATTCCCAGAAATACAAACTTCCAAAGCTGAACCAAGAAGAAATGGAATATCGGAACAAGTCAGTTGTACAGAATTGAGTTGGCAATAAAAAAAAAAAAAAAACTAACAAAAAATAAAAGTCCAGTACCAGACAGATTCACAGGGAAATTCTACCAGACATTTAAAGAAGAGTAATACCTATTTTCCTTAATCTATTCAAAAAACAAAAAGAAAACATAGAAGAAGAAGAAGAAGAAGAAGAAGAAGAAGAAGAAGAAGAAGAAGAAGAAGAAGAAGGAGGAGGAGGAGGAGGAGGAGGAGGAGGAGGAGGAGGAGGAGGAGGAGGAGGAGGAGGAGGAAGATGACGCGGACGACGAGGAGGAGGAGGAGAAGGAGAAGGTGTCCAACTACGTGCTACGAAGCCACATTACCCTGATACCGAAACCAGAAAAAATCACCACAGACAAAGAAAACTATAGTCTAATATCCCTGACGAACACATAAAAATTCTCATCAAAATATTACCAAACCACATACAAAACATTAAAAAGATCATTCACCATGATGAGGTAAAATTTGTTCTGGGGATGTAAAAAAGATTCAATATTTGCAAATCAATCAACCTCATGCACATATAAACAAAATTAAAAATAAAATTCATATGGTCATCTGAATAATACAGAAAAAACATTTGACAAAATACATCTATTAAAGACAAAAAATGTTAACAAAGCAGAGTTAGAGGAAGCACACTTCAATATAATGAAGGCCATATATGACAAACCCACAGATAACATCATACTCAGTGGTTAAAAAAAAAAAAGCTGAGTTTTCCCTCTAACATCAGGAACAAAACAAGGATTTCACCTCATGTCACTTTTACTCAACATAGTATTAGAAATCTTAGCCACAGCAATCAGGTGAGAAAAATAAAAGAGGCATCCATATTAATAAAGAAGTTAGACTGTCACTCTTTGCCAACTACTGATACTATATATATAGAAAATAGCAAAGGCTATCAAAAAAACCTTTAGACTTAATAAACAAATTCAGTAAAGTGGTATGATAAAAATTAATGCCTAGAAATCAGTTGTATTATACACTAATAGCAATGTAGTAGAAAGAGAAATTTATAAAACATTTACAATTTCACCAAAAAGCATAAAATACCTAGGAATAAACTTAACCAAAGAGGTGAAATATTTATACTCTAAAAAGTATAAAACACTGATAAAAAATCGATGACACAAACAAATGGAAAGATAATTCAGCTCATGAATTGGAAGAATTAATATTGCTAAAATGTCTGTATTACCCAAAGCAATCTATGGATTCAGTATAAGTCCTGCCAAAATACCAACATCATTTTTTCACAAAACTAGAAAAAATAATACCAAAATTTGTATGAAACCACAGAAGACTCCGAGTTGCCAAAGAAATCTTGAGAAAGGTCAAAGACGGAGGTATCACAAAACTAGATTTTAAGATACACTACAAAGCTATAGTAATCAAAACAGTATGAAACTGGCACAAAAATATACACATAGATCAGTAAAACAGAATAAAGACCACAGTGATAATCCAGGAATATATCATCAATTAATCTCTGACAAAGGAAGCAAGGATATACCATGGGGAAAAGACAGTCTCTTCAATAAATGGTGCTGGGAAAACTGGAAAGCTACATGTAAAAGAATAAAACTGGACTACTTTCTGACACATACACTAAAACAAACTCAAAATGGATAAAAGACCTAAATGTGAGATATGAAACCATAAACATCTTAGAAGGGAGCACAGGCAATAATTTATCTGACATCAGCCATAGCAATATTTTTCTAGGCATGTCTCCTAAGACCAGGGAAACAATAGTAAAAATAAACTATTGAGACTACACTAAAATAAAAAGCTTTTGAACCACAAAAGAAATCTCTAGCAAAACAAAAAAGAATACCTACTAAGTGAGAAAAGGTATTTGCAAGTGATATATCCAATAAGGGGTAAATATCCAAAATATATTTTAAAAACTCATGCAATCCAACAAAAAACACAAACCATCTGATATTAAAATTGGGCAGAGAACCTGAATAAAAATGTTTCCAAAGAAGACATCCAGATGGCCAACAGATATATGAAAAGATGCTCCACATCATTTATCAGTAGAAAATGTAAATCAAAGTCACAAGGAAATATCGCCTAACACCTGTCACAATGGCTAAAGTAAAAGAGACAAGAAATAACAAGTGTTGACAAGGATGTGGTGAGGAAAAAATAGGCACTGGTGCAGTTAGTAGGACTGTAAATTGGTACAGCCACTCTGGAAAACAGTATGGAATTTCCTCAAAAACTTCAAAATAGACTACCCTGTGATCCAGCAATTGCACTACTAGGTATTTACCCAAATGAAACAAAAATATTAATTCAAAAGGGTACATGCACCCCCATGGCATTGTCACAATAGCCAAATTATGGAAAGAGCTTAAATGCCCATGACTGATCGTGGATAAAGAAAATGTGGTATATATACACAATTGAATATTATTCAGCCATAAAAAAGAATGAAATCTTGCCATTTGCAGTAACATGGTTGGAGGTGGAGAGTATTATGATAAGCAAAATGTCAGTTAGAGAGAGGCAAATACCATATGACTTCACTCATATGTGGAATTTAAGAAACAAAACAAGATCAAGTGCCTGGGTGGCTCAGTTGATTGCATGTCCAACTCTTGATTTTGGCTCAGGTCATGATCTCACGGTTGTGGGATCGAGTCCCATGTCAGACTCTGCCTTGAGTGTGGAGCCTGCTTGGACTCTCTCTCTCTATGCCCCTTCCCCTTTCACCCTCTCTATAAACAAACAAACAAACATTAAAAAAAGAAACAAGGGGCTCCTGAGTGGCTTAGTTGGTTAAACATCTGACTTTGGCTCAGGTCATGAGCTCACAATTCATGGATTCGAGTCGCACATCGGGCTCTGTGCTGATAGCTTGGAGCCTGGAGCCTCCTTCAGATTTTGTGTCTCCCTTTCTCTCCACTCCTGTCCTGCTCATGCTGTGTCTTTTCACCTCTCGCAAAAATAAATAAACATTTTTTTAAAAAGTTAAAAATACATACATACATACAGATAAAAAAAAGAAACAAAATAAATGACCATGGTGTGGGGGCAGGAGGGAAGAGAGGCAAACCAAGAAACAAACTCTTAACCATAGAGAACAAACTGATGGTTATCAGCGGGGAGATGAGTGGGGTAGGGGTTAAATGTGATAGGGATTAAGGAGTGCACTTGTCGTGAGTACTGGGTGTTGTATGCAAGTGTTCAATCACCAAATTCTACACCTAAAGCTAATATTACACTGTATGTTAACTTACTGGAATTTAAATAAGAACGTAAAAAATAGAAATACCATACAATCCAATAATTCCACTATTGGGTATTAACCAAAGAAAATGAAAACACTAATTAAAGAAGATATACACTTCCCTATGTTTATACCAGTATTATTTAAAAGAGCCAACATATGGATGCAACCTAAGTTTTTTTATAGATGAATGGATTAAGAATATGTAAGATAGAGGTGTGTGTGTGTGTGTGTGTGCGCGCATGCGTGCACGCATGTGTAATGGAATATTACTTAGCCATAAAATGGGGTGAGATCATGCCATTTGAAATAACATGGAGGGATCTAGAAGTTATTATGCTAAGTGAAATAAGTCAGACTGAGAAAGACAAATCCCATGTGATTTCACCTATATGGAATTTTAAAAAAATAAACAAACAAAAAGCAGAATCAGACCTATAAATATGGAGAACAAACTGATGATTACCAGAGGGGAGACGGTAGTAGGCAAAATGGGTGAAGGGGAGTGGGAGATACAGGCTTCTAGCCATGGAATTAATAAGTTACTGGAATAAAAGGAACATCATAAGCAATACAGTCAACGATATTGTAATGTGATGTAATGGGACAAATGATAGCTACACTGGTGGTGATCAAAGCATAGTGTACAAATTTATCAAATCAATAAGTTGTACACTTGAAACTAATGTAACGTTATCTGTCAACCATACTAAAAAAGAAAAAAATAGCAAATATGGCAAGGTCGCAGGACAGAGAGACAATAAGCAAAAGTCAGTTTCTTTCCTAATACCGTCAATGAACAATAATTTGAAATTACAGACAATACCATTTGTGATAGCATCAAACAATGAAATACCTAGTTATAAATCTAACAAAATATATACATGATATGTAGACAAAAAACTACAAAACGCTGATGAAATTAAAGACAATGTTAAAATATTATTAGAATGTCGATTATTTCCAATCTGATCTGTAAATTCAATACAACCTCAAAAAATTCCAAGAAGTTATTTCACATATTAGAATTTGCCTGTTTGTGTGTATTAATACACAAATAGGCTTAAAAATGTATACACAGATGTAAAAGATCTATAATAGCCAACAAATTACTGTAAAAGAATAAACTTCGAAGACTTGCTAGCCTACTTCAAGAATTCCTATAAAACGTGAGTAATGAAGACAATGTAGTATTAGTGAAAAAAGAAACCTGTATACAGTATTAATGGAATATAAGAGGAAGTCCAGAAATCCCACATAAATAGAGTCAACTGGTTGATGATAATGGCACAAAGTCAGTTAGATAGAAAAAGACAGTCTTTCAATAAATGTTGGTAGAGCAACTGGATATTCATATTTTTAAAAATCCACCCAAATACTGACCTTACATGCAAGACGGACTATAGGTCTAAATATAAAATGTAAATTTACAGAATTTTAGAAGAAAACAGGAAAAAATCTAGATGATCATGAGTTTGATGATTAGTCTTCAGATATAACATGGCTTTCAAAAATGAAAAGCTAAAATTGAAAATCTTGACTAAAGACTTCTGCATTGAGGACACTGTTAAGAGAATGAAATGTTAAGCCATGAATAAAAATAATTATAAAGCTCAAGTAAAGAATTTGCATACAAATATTACTTAAAAATATTTTGGTTCCAGTTCCAGGTGGCAATGTACAAAGATCTTCATTCAGCTCCTCCCAAGGACACACAAAATCTACACCTATGTATGGATAATTTTCTCTGGGGGAAAAAAGAAAAAAAAATACTAAAATTTGGCAGAGTGATCCCATCAGATCCATAAAAAGAGAGGGAAACCACATGGAAGCAGACAGAAAAGGCTGAAAATCTCATTATAATCTCATTATTAAAACACCCCAGTGCTGAGACCCACAATTGGGAGAGAAGTCAAAGACTGGAGTTACTTCCTGATGAGCAAAGGGTTTAAAACCCACATTGACCACACCGACCACACTAGCATCTGATAGATGAATTGCCCAAACATCTGTCCTTGAAGACCATCGGGCTTGTGCTCATGAGACCCAGAGGCTGTTAGCAAACTGAGGAACAAATCTTTTTTTTTTTCTTTCATACAATGTTAAAAGTCTGCATGCAGGCTTACTGATCCTAGGCTCCAGTACAAAAGGAGTACTTTAAAAAATGCTCAGGCACGCTCCTACACTGTTGGTGGGAATGTAAACTGGTGCAGCCCCTCTGGAAAACAGTGTGGAGGTTCCTCAAAAAATTAACAATGGAACTTCCCTATGACCCAGCAATAGCACTGCTAGGAATTTACCCAAGGGATATAGGAGTGCTGATGCACAGGAGCACATGTACCCCAATGTTCATAGCAGCACTCTCAACAATAGCCAAAACATGGAAAGAGCCTAAGTGTCCATCAACGGACGAATGGATCAAGAAGATGTGGTTTATCTATACCTTGGAATACTACATGGCAATGAGAAACAATGAAATCTGGCCATGTGTAGCAACATGGATGGACCTTGAGGGTGTTATCCTGAGCAAAATAAGTCAGGCAGAGAAGGACAAATACCATATGTTTGCACGTATAGGAGGATTAGGAGGAACAAGGGGGAGAAGAAAGGGGGAAATAGTGGGAGGGGGCAGAGAGGCAAACCATGAGAGACCCTTGAATGCTGAGAACAAACTGAGTACTGATGGGTGTGGGGGGAGGGTGGGTGATGGGCATGGAGGGGGGCACTTGTGGGGTTGAGCACTGGGTGTTATATGGAAACCAACTTGACAATAAACTATTTGTAAAAAAATTAAAATAAAAATAAAAAAATAAAAAACAAAAACAAAAAAAAGTACCCAGGATTTATGTGAAAGAGACTCGTTTGCTAATTTTAAAGCATTGGTACAAGAGGTAGGGACTTGCTGGGATACTCACCAGGAACAGATGTTGCTGGCACCATTTTCTCTCTCATCTTTTCCTTTTCTATAAACAGTTTCATAGTTTCTTCTTTCTTTTTCTCTATCTATTTCTTTTCTTATTCTTATGCTTTCTTTTCTTTTCTTTCTCTCCTCTTTCCTTTTCTCTCTCCCCACCCCCCAACTTTGGTCAGTGACATCTTTGCACACCCTCTGCTTCATTCCAACCAGTGGGTACCATCTTCATGCTTTCCACCTGCCATGGTCCAGAGTGGCAGTATCTCCTGGAGGCCAGGAAATATAATCATTTGATGCCTGTTTTTTATGTCTGGTAATCTGGTTTTTGTTGTTGTCATCCAAGCTACACCCCTTGACTACCTGGGGGCTAGAAATGCTGTGTTCCTGGGTTCCATGGAACTGTAATAATGGAAAGACATTTCTTGACAAACTGCCATCCCCAGGGCACCACATAGGCAGCAGACTGTAAAACACCCCGGTACTTCTGACAAACATGCTTATTTATTTGTACAGGAGCTTTGGCTTCAGGATCAGGAATCTGGCTTGGTGCAAACAGGAGCCTACAAAGGTAACTTTAGGTAATAGAGACCAGTGTATGCAATCTATATGCTACCCATCTACCTTGCTCCAGCTCATTGGTATCTTCTGAAAGGAGCTTAAACCCTTTCCTGGTGCCCTGGTTTTTGCAGTAACATTTGAAGAGACATGTCTACATCACCTGGTTCTTGTGGCCAGTAGGATTATGCTTATGGGTTCCATAGGACTATAACCAATGGAAAAATAGTTCTTTATTCTTAATGTCTATTTATTTTTGAGTTAAAGGAAGACAACACATGTGGGGATGAGGAGGGCTGAGAGAGAGAGACAGAGAGAATCCCAAACACAACACAGAGAATCTGACAGCACAGAGCTTGATGCACAGAGCTCAACCCCATGAACAATAAGATCATGATCTCAGCCAAAGTCAAGGGTCAAACCTTTAATTAACTGAGCCACTCGGGTGCCCCAAAAAGAATTCTTAAGTGGCTGTTATCCCCAGGACACAGCAAGAGACAACAGAACCAGAAGCTCAGTTTTTCTACAAAAGAGGCCAATTAACTTATCATCATAACTGCAGCCTGAGTGGCAGGTTTTTAATTAAATACATATCTAAGGGCTGACTGTAAACCTTTTGTGAGATCTCAGAGGGTGGGGACTATCCCTGCCTATCCCTCTGCCATACTCCAGAGCACCAGCATCTCTTGGAAGAAGGCATTATATATGTCTAGTACCCCAATTTTTAATGTATAGTGTTGTTTTTGTGGTTACTTCCTGAAGAGACACCCCTTAATCACCTGGCTCTGGTAGCCAAGGGGGCTTACATTCTTGGTTCTCCTGGGAATATGACAATCAGAGAGATAGTTCTTCGCAGGCTACTATCCCCAGGGCACTTCAGAAACAACAAATTGAAATACATCCCCAGCCTTTCTGTGAAAGAGGCCTACTTTCTGATCCTGGGGCTTTGGCCTTAGGTTTAGACTTCAGGTTTGGCACACATCTAGAGTCTAAAGAAGTACTCTTAGGAAATATAGGCCAGAAAATACCATCTTTGTGCTTTCTGTCTGCCTCATGACAGCTCATTAGCATCTCCCAGAGCATATACACTTGTCTAGAGCCTTGATTTTTATGACTACCACCAAGGGAATTCCTCTAGATTGCCTGGCTCTGGTAGTAAATGGGACTTATACTTGAGATACTACAGTACCACACATGCTTGTATTCTTTAAAAGTTGCTGCCTAAGGGTCTGGCTTCCTATCAGCCTGAATCTATATGCAGACTTACATGCTCCCCTTTAAAACACTGGTTTTGCCCCACCCTCAACTACTAAGAGCTATTAAAAATAAAGTGGGGCATCTGGGTGGCTCAGTCAGTTAAGCATCTGACTTTGGCTCAGGTCATGATCTCACAGTTCGTGGGTTCTTGTGTCAGGCTCTGTGCTGACAACTAGCTCAGAGCCTGAAGCCTGTCTTTGGATTCTGTGACTCCCTCTCTCTCTGACCCTCCCCTGCTCACGCTGTCTCTATCTCTCTCTCAAAAATAAATAAGTAAATAATTAAATAAATAAATAAATAAAGTAGACTACTTGGTCTAAGAGACAAACAACAGCTAGGGCAGGGATGAACAATAAGATTCATCTACACAAGGCCAGCCCTTTAAGACTAGTAGAGGTCGCTGTTTTATCTAATGTATAGAAATCAATAGAGTCAAGTGATATAAGGAAACATCAGAATATATTCCAAATAAAAGAACAAGATGAAACCTTGGGGGGTGGGGAACATTTATGAAACAGAGATAAGTAATTTCCCTGACAAAGAGTCTAAATTAACACTCATAAAGATTCTCACCACATTTAAGAGAAGGATGAATAAACAAAGTAAGAACTTCATTGAAGAGATAAAAAATATAAGGAAGTACCAAAATGTAGTCACAGATCTGAAGAATAGGATAACTGAACTGAAAAATATACTAGAGGGTTTCAGTAGCAAATTAGATGATGCAGATAAAAGGATCAGTGAATACAAAGACATGGAAAAGGGACTCTATCAGAGTGGCAAAATTAAAAATAAATGAAAATAAAGTGATGATAGTATAAGTGACTTACAGGACAACATCAAATGGACCAATATTCAACTTACAGGAGTTCTAGAGAGAAAAGAGAGAAAAGTTCAGAAGACTTATTTGAAGAAATAGTGGCTGAAAACTTCCCTAACCTTAGAAAGGAAACAGATATTCAGATTCAGGAAGCCCATAGAGTTCCAAATAAAATTAACCCAAAGAGACCCACAACAACACTCATTATAAATTAAATGAGAAAAGTTAAAGACAGAAGAGGATCTTTAAAGCAGCCAAGAGAAAAACAACTAGGTGCATATAAGGAACACCCATAAGACCATCAGCAGATATTTTAGCAGAAACCATGCAACCAGAAGGGAATACTATAATATATTCAAAGTGCTGTGATTAAAAAAAAATTCCAACCAGGAATATTCTACCTAGCAAAGCTATCCTTCAGGACTGAAGGAAAGAAATTTTCCAGGCAAGCAAGAGGTAAAAGATTTTATCACCACTAAACTAGCCTTTCAAGAAATATTCGATTTCTTGGGGCACCTGGGGTTTAGTTGGTTAAGTATCTGACTTCAGTTCAGGTCATGAACTCAGAGTTTGTGGGTTTGGGCCTCGCATCAGGCTCTGTGCTGATGGCTCAGAGCCAGGAGCCTGTTTCAGATTCTTTGTCTCCCTCTCTCTCTGCCTCTGCTGTCTATCTTTCTCTCAAAAATAAACATTAAAAATATAGAAAAAAGAAATATTAAATTTCTTTAAGCTGATGTGGAGTTATTTCTAGAGAGTGTATTGTAAGTCCTGAAGTGTGAATGTGGTAATTGCTGAAATGTGATCAATGTTCTGGTTTCAGGGCTGTCGAACACAATAGCATTATGAGAACAGAGTCCCATGATCCCCCAAAGGACATTTAGATACAAAATCTGTTGTAACTTCCTGGTACTTCTTGGAGCTGCAAGTTCTCCCCGCATGTTTTCACATAACCCAAGAAGATCCTTTGTTTTTTTGTGCTCTACTTTGATACTTTTTAATATTTATATCTGATAAAATATCAAATAAAAGCTATGTGCAGTTTCTGTTGCTGCTGTTTTTGTTGGCCATGGCAGCCCTGCATGTCCACTCAATCTAAGTGTCTGAGAACTTTTTCTTGAGTGCATGACAACAGCTGAAAAGAAAGGGCACTAATTTGTAACAAGAATACATATGAAAGTATAAATTTCCCTGGCAAGTGTAAATATATAATAAAGGTAGTGGATTAATGAGTTATAAAGCTAGTATGGATAAAAGATAAATGTAGTAAAAATAATTATAACTGCAATTATTAGTTAAGGGATACACAAGATGAAGTGATGTAAAATGCAACACCAAAAACATAAACCATGCTGACACAGAATAAAAATGTAGAGTTTGAGAATATGTTCAAACTTACCTTGTACTAAACTAGAAATAGAATTATAAGTTCTTATATGTAAGCCTCATGACAACCACAAAGCAAAAATCTATAGTATGTGCTCAAAATATAATGAGAAGGGGATCTAGCCATAACACTAAAGAGTCATTTAACCACAAGGGAAGAAAGGAAGTAGAAAATAGTTAGAAAATAAGCAACAGAATGGCAATAAGTACATACCTATCAATATTTACTTTACATTTAAGTGGATGAAGTTCTCCAATGAAAAATAGATAGTGACTGAATGTATAAAATATACAACACCCATCTATATGCTGCCTCCAAGAGACTCACTTCAGACCTAAGAACACACAGACTGAAAGTGAAGGGGTGGGAAGGATGATCCATGCAAATGGAAACTGAAAGAAAGCTGAGGTAGCTATACTCATATCAGTCAAAACAGACTTTAAAATAAAAACTGTAGTAAGAGACAAAAAAGGCATTACATAATGATAAAGGAGTCAATCCAATAACATGATATAACATTTGCAAATATCTATGTATGCACATGAAAGCACTGAAATACATAAAGCAAATATTAAGAGATAAAGGGAGAAACTAACATAAATAAAACAATAGCATGGGAGTTTGGGTTAGACAAAATGAATGAAGAGAGTCAAAAGATATAAAGTTCCAGTTATAAAATGAATAAGTCAATGGGGATGTAATATGCAGTATGGTGATTATAGTTATAATATGCATTGAATATTTGAAGGTTATTAAAAGAGGACATTTAAAAATTTCTCATCACACAAATAAATCTGGAACTATCTATGATGACAGATGTTAACAAGACCTGTTGTGGTGACTATTTCATAATAAATGCAAATATTGAAGAATTATGTTGTACATCTGAAACTAATAAAATGTTTTATGTCAGTTATACCTCTAAAAAAAATCTTACAATTCAGCAATAACAAAATGAACAACCAGGTTAAAAACTTACAACAGATCTAAACAGATACCTTACACAAGAGGATGTTAAACATGGTAAATAATCATACTAAAGATGTGAAACAGAATTTGCCAGGTATATACCACTACACACATATTAGAATAGCTAAAATATTAAAACCTGACAACACCATTTGTTGGTGAGGATGTAGCATGCAGGAACTCTCATTTACTGGTGCAAAATTGTACAACTGCTTCAAAAGATAAATTTATAGTTTCTTACAGCTAAGAACAATGTTACCATACTATCTAGCATTACTGGTTATGCACTCAACTGATCTAAAAATATAGGTCCTCACAAAAGAAATCTTGCATGCAAATATTTATAGAAGCTTTACTGTTGCTAAAAAGTAGGAGAAATAAAAATATCCTTCAACAGGTGAATAAGCAAACTATAATCTATGAAACAGAATATTATTCAGTAATAAAAAGGAAATAGTTATCAAATTGTGCAAAGATGTGGATGAATCCTAAATGTATATTTTTAAGTGAAAAAAGCTAGTCTTAAAAAGATGTATGATTCTAATGATATGACAGTCTGCAAAACACAAAACTGTACAGACAGTAAATAGATCAGCAATTGCCAGACTTCAGGAGATGAGGATAAATATGCAAAGCATAGGAAAATTTTCAAGGCACTGAAAGTATTCTGTATGACATTTTAATGAAAAGTAGAATATTTTTTTATTACTGCAGCTGTCAAAATCCATGGAACTTTAAAGCAGAAAGAATGAACTTGAATGTATGCAAATTTAAAAAATTTGGAATTCAGGGGGGGATGGGCATGGAGGAGGGTACTTGTGGGGATGAGCACTGGGTGTTATGTGGAAACCAATTTGACAATGAACTATTTGTAAAAAAAAAAATTGGAATTCTAGGGATCTCAGGATGGAATGCCAACTGTAACAAAGGAATCTATATTACATATATTTAAAACATCCTCACTCTGGCGGGTATAAAATGCTAACTTGAGTCACTTTGGAAATGAATGGAATCTGTAAGATTAAAGACAAAATAAACTGAACAGAGCACCCAGTCTAGCATGTAAAATTGTTTCCATTGAAGACACAGCTTAATTATTCTGAAACTGCTATGTATGTATATTAAAATTGAACAATTAAGTAAATAAATGACTGATGATAAGAGCCAACCTTCTCACTCTTAGAGTAGGAGTTTAAAAACAAACAATAGAGAGGAAAGGAATAATTTATCAGGTAATGGATTAGAGTTGGAAAATTGATATGAAGTTGGGTTTCTCTTAGTATAGACACAGATGGGTACACTTAGAAATATTTATAGACATGTAAATATATGGATGTAAATACATGAGTTAGTATACATATACATACTTCTTGTATGTATACAGAGGTCAGCTCAGAAGGCCTAATGACAAATCTCAACCTTAACAACAAACACTCCTAGTGTCCAAATCTTGGTTTCTAAAATCAATCTCCAATAAAAGAAACTAAGTTCCTTATAGAAATGGCTGACTATAGACAAGAACAGAAATATAAAAGATGAGCCTGGAGCACCTTATGGTGCCAGAAAGTGAGGAAGCGTACATGCAAATAATATAGAGATATGTGAAGAGGACAAAGGAGCCAGATGAAAGTGCCTAATGACTAAAACTGGAACAGTGTGAAGAATAAAACTGAGGACTGATGGGCATGGAGGAGGGCACTTGTGGGGATGAGCACTGGGTGTTGTTGGAAACCAACTTGGCAATAAGCTATTTATTTAAAAAAAAGATATGGGGCGCCTGGGTGGCTTAGTCGGTTGACTTTCGCTTAGGTCATGATCTCGCGGTTCATGTGTTCGAGCCCCATGTCGGGCTCTGTGCTGACTGCCAGCTCAAGCTTGGAGCCTGTTTCAGTCTGTTACTCCCTCTCTCTCTGACCCAACCCTGCTCACGCTGTCTATCCCTCTCTCCAAGAAATAAATCAAACATTAAAATATTTTTAAAAAAGATACATAATCACCAAAAAAAAGAGAATAAAATAAAAATACTATTACTGGATTATAATGCAAAGTATAAAATGCATATCCATGAACCCCTGCTTATATAAAGGTCTTGGTCAACTTAGCTGCCATAACAAAATACTGTAAACTGGGGGGCTTGAATGACAGAAACTTATTTCTTACAGTTCTGGTACTGGGAGGTCTAAGGTCAGCATGACAGCAGAGTCAGGTTCCATAAGACCTTGCCCTGGTTTGCAAATGGCCAGCTTCTTGCTATGTTCTTTCATGCAGAGAGGAATTTCTTGGGGTGTACTTTCTTGTAAGAAAACCAATGGTATGATGATAGCCCCCCCCCCCATGACCCATCTAAACCTAATTACCTCCCAAAGACCCCTATCTCTAAATAGTACCACATAGATATTAGGGCTTCAAAGTATGAATAGGAGAGCACAATTCAGCCCAACAGAATAAAATAGAGACAATAAAAAAAAAAATCTCTCATTCAACAGAATTCCAAACAATTTATGAAGATTCTCTATCTCCTAGACTATTGAGTATATCCTCCCTCGGGGCGCCTGTGTGGCTTAGTCGGTTAAGCGGTCCGACTTTCGCTTAGGTCGTGATCTCGCGGTTCGTGGGTTCGAGCCCCGCGTCAGTCTCTGTGCTGACTGCCAGCTCAGAGCCTGGAGCCTGTTTCAGAGTCTGTGACTCCCTCTCTCTCTGACCCTCCCCTGCTCACGCTGTCTCTCTCTCTCTTAGAATAAATAAAAAATTAAAAAATAAAAAAGAGTATATCCTCCCTCTTTAAGTGTGGGATGCATATAGTGAATTTCTTCCAAAAGGCATAGTGTGGAAAGGGGGAAGTTGTGGAGAAATCTAAGAAACACTACCTCAATACAGTGATCAAGGTTAACATCCACAGTAATAAGTCATATGATAGCATGTATCTTTGATGCAATGTGATGAAAATGGCTTCACCTCTGTGGTTATCCTCCCCCAAACTTATAACACTAGTCTAACCACACACACACACAAACACACACACACATCACAAGTAAGACAAATCCCAGTTGAGGAACATTAAACAAAATAGTTGACCAGTACTTCTTAAAATGGTCAAGATCATCAAACACTATGAAAAGTCTAAAAACCTGTCATAGTGAAAAGAAGCCCTGAAATGAAATTTGAAACATAAAAAAACAGACATTTGGTAAAAACTGAGATGCAAATAAAGTATGGATGTTAGTTAATAATTATATATTGATATTGATTCATTAATTGTGACAAATGTACCACACAAATGTAAGATAATAATAACAATAATAATGATGAAAGGAGTAATTGGATATGACATATATGGAACTCTTCTGTACTATCTTCTCAAATTTTCTATGAAATGATATTCCAAAAATTAAAAATACTTAAAATAAAAATAAAAGAAAACATAAAATCTAACTCTGAAGTTAAGCACAAAAGAAAAACCTGGTCTTTTAAATGTGTGTTATCACAACAGAAAATATGTATAATCAATGAATCTTATCACCTAATCCTTCTCTATGACTATTACAATAGAATCATCTATATTTTAAAAAAATTAATTAGGCATCAAACATAGAAAGGGATGTATATAGTAGGCAAAGGGAAAGCAATAACTGTGAAAGAAATAAAATTATAGAGTTGAGATGAGGGAGATAAAACTAAAGGGTGAAGTTGGAGTCATGTCATGAATGTCTATGAATGATATAAGTGTTTGTACTTAATCTCATAGGATATGGGGCACTGCTAGGGAATATTTGTAGGGGTATTGAATATGATGACTCACCCAAATCCATTTTACTACTCCCTCCCATTACATAGCAATAACTAAGTTGGAAGAAATGAATCCCAACTCCAGAAGTGAGTCCTGATCAGCCTACAGTAGTTATGTCGACCTGTCTGTCTTGCCACTTAAATACAGGGATGGGAACACCTACACAAATTTGATTCAATGAAAGGACAGAAAGATTTGTCAGTGGCTTCAGGATAGGAATTCCCTTACTATCAAGAGAGAATTTTTTCTATAGATCAGAAAGTTTGGGCCTCTGGATGCTATTTCAACCACCTAAAACCACAAAAGGAAGAATCCCAACTGGGAAAAGCTGAACTAAAAAAGTTACCATGATCAAGTTGTACATTAACTCCAACCTATTATATATTTCCAGCTCTATGTGTCAATGAAACCCTTGTTACTCCAGCCAATGGGAATCACATTTATTTGAGAAAGAGTGTGTTTGGGGATGGGGCAGAGGGAGAGAGAGAGATAAAGAATCTTACGCAGGCTCCAGGCCCAGTGTGAATCCTGATGAGGGGCTTGAATTCACAACTGAGATCATGACCTGAGCCAAAAACAAGAGTCAGACACTTAACAAACTGAAACACTCATGCACCCCTATGAATCACATTTCTGTTCCTTGGAGCTCAAAGTATCCTACCTAATAAATGTTTTAATAAGATAAAAGTCTTTTTTATAATTGATTTAAGTCATCCTGTCTGATAATAGAACTACTCTAGTCTATCCATCTGTTTATTATTCATGATTTTTAACAAGACTGTAGGTCAAGCACCCCCTTCCAAGTATAATTTTGAATGCAACAGGAGAACTTTGTTAATTATATTAAGACTCTTGTACAGAAGTTAGCACAGATGCTAAATCAAATCTATTTTCCAAAGTAGGTCATAAAAATGATTCCCATGTAATATTAAGATTCCTACACCAGTCTACAATATACTCTAGGAAATAAATGAAGAATGAGGGGAAAGAGATCCTAGAAATCATATAGGGAGAGGGGTGTATAAATGAAAGAAAGAGGAGAAATTTAAGTATTAAAAAAAGGGAACTGAGAGATAGACAAGGGAAACTTGGGTCAGGGCATGGGACAGAAATAGGAAAATAGGAGTCAAAGAAAAGCTATGTATGTGCACACACTTGGGAGCCCTAGCACCCACACTCTATTGGATTTTATCAATTCATCCAATGTGAGTTCCTGTTAAATTCATAAGTAGTTTTTCTTTTTTACAGTTTTGAGGTATATTTTTTTTTCAAGAGTAGAATTTAGAGATTCATCACTTATATACAACACCCAGTGCTCATGCCAGCAAGTGCTCCCCTTAACGCCCATCACCCATTTAGCCCATTTCTCCTCCCAACAACCCTCCAGCAACCCTCAGCTTGTTCTCTGTATTTAAGAGTGTCATATGGTTTACCCTCGCTCTCTGTTTTTGTCTTATTTTTCCTCCACTTCCTCTATGTTCATCTGTTGTACTTTGTAAATTCCACATATGAGTGAAATCATATTATATTTATATTTCTCTGACTAACTTATTTGGCTTAGCATAATACATTCTAGTTCCATCCACGTTGTTGAAATGGCAAGATTTCACGATATCTGATCACTGAGTAATATTCGTGTGTGTGTGTGTGTGTGTGTGTGTGTGTGTGTGTGTGTGTGTATTACATCTTCTTTATCCATTTGTCAATCAATGGAAATTTGGGCTCTTTTCATAATTCGGCTATTTTTTATAGCACTGCTATAAACATTGGAGTGCATATGCCCCTTTGAATCAGCATTTTTGTATCCTTTGGATAAATACCTAGCAGTGCAATTACTGGACCATAAGGTAGTTCTATTTTTAATTTTTTGAGGAACCTCAATACTGTGTCCCAGATTGGCTGCACCAGTTTATTCCCACAAGCAGTGCAAAAGTGATCCCCTTTCTCCATATCCTCGCCACCATCTGTTGTTTACTAAATTGTTAATTTTAGCCATTCTGACAGGTGTGAGGTGATATCTCCTTGTGGTTTTGATTTGTATTTCCCTGATGATGAGTGATGTTGAATTTTTTTTTCATGTTTCTATTAGCCATCTGGATATATTCTTTAGAAAATTGTCTGTTCATGTCTTTTGCTCATTTCTTTTTTTTTTTTTTTTTTGCAAATAGTTTATTGTCAAATTAGTTTCCACATAACACCCAGTGCTCATCCCCACAAGTGCCCTCCTCCATGCCCACCCCTCCTCCCCCCCACGTCCACTAGTCCTCAGTTTTTGTCAGCATTCAAGAGTCTCTCATGGTTTGCCTCTCCCCCTTTCCCCCACCATTTCTGCCCTTCTTCTCCCCCTTGGTCCTCTGTTAAGCTCCTCCTAATCCTCCTATACGTGCACACATATGATATTTGTCTTTCTCTGCCTGACTTATTTCGTCTTTTGCTCATTTCTGTACTGGATTATTTGTTTTTGGATTATTGAGTTTGACAAATTCTTTATAGACTTTCAGATACTAACCCTTTATTTGATATGCCATTCTCAAACGGCTTCTCCCATTCTGTTGGTTGTCTTTTAGTTTTGTTGATTGTTTCTTTTGCTGTGCATAAGGTTTTCATTTTGATGAGGTCCCAATAATTCATTTTTGCTTTTGTTTCCTTTGCCTCCAGAGACGTGTCTAGTAAGAAGTTGCTGTGGCCAAGATCAAAGAGGTTGTTGAGTGTTGTCTCCTCTATGATTTTCATGGCTTTCTATCTTACATTTAGGTCTTTCATCCATTTTAGTTTATTTTTGTGTATAGTATAAGAAAGTGTTCCAGGTTCATTCTTTTGTATGTCACTGTCCAGTTTTCCCAACACCATTTGCTGAAGAGACTGTTTTCCCCCATTGGATATTCTTTCCTGCTTTGTCAAAGATTAGTTGCCTATACATTTGTGGGTCCATGTCTGGGTTCTCTATTCTGTTCCATTGATCTATGTGCCTGTTTTTGTGCCAGTAACATACTGTCTTGATGACTACAGCTTTGTAATACAGTTTGAAGCCTAGATGCCTCCACCTTTGGTTTTCCTTTTTTTAACATCACTTTGGCTATTCAGGGTCTTATGTGGTTCAATACAAATTTCAGAATTGTTTGTTCTAGCTCTGTGAAGAATGCTGGTGTTATTTTCATAGGGATTGCATTGAATATATAGATTGTTTTGGGTAGTATTAACATTTTAACAATATTTGTTCTTCCAATCCATGGGCATGGAATCATTTTCTATTTCTTTGTGTCTTCCTCAATTTCTTTCATTAGCCTTCTATAGTTTTCAGCATATAGATTTTTTACCTCTTGCTTAATTTTATCTCTAAATATCTTATGGTTTATAGTGCATTTGTAAAATGGATCAGTTCCTTGATTTCTCTTTCTACTGCTTCATTATTGGTATACAGAAATGTCATAGATTTATGTATGTTGATTTTATATCCTACAAACTTTGCTGAATTCAAGTATCAGTACAAGCAGCTTTTTGGTGGAGTCTTTTGGGTTTTCCATGTAGATTATCATGGAGTCTGCAGAGTGAATGTTTGATTTCCTCCTTGTCAATTTGAGTGACTTTCATTTATTTTTTGTTGTTTGATTCCTGAGGCTGGGACTTCAACACTATGTTGAACAATGGTGAGTATGGACATCCTTGTTGTGTTTCTGACCTTGAGGGTAAAGTTCTGTTTTTCCTCATTGAAGATGATATTAGCTATGGGTCTTTTGTATATGACCTTTATGATCTTGAGGTTGTTCCTTCTATCCCTACATTTTTTTATTGCTTAAGAATGTTGTATTTTGTCAAATGCTTTTTCTGCATTTATTAAGAGGATCATGTGATTCTCATCCTTTCTTTTATTAATGTGATGTATCATATTGATCAATTTGCAGATATTGAACCAGCCTGGCAGCCCAGGAATAAATCCCACTTGATAGTGGTGAATAATTCTTTTAATGTAACATTGGAATTAATTTACTAGTATCTTGTGGAGAATTTCTGTATCCATGTTCATCAGGGAAACTGGTCTTCTTCTTTTTAGGAGGGTCTTTTTCTGGTTTGGGAATCAAGGTAAGGCTGGCCTCATAGAATGGGTTTGGAAGTTCTCCTTCCTTTTCTCTTTTCTTTTCCATTTCATTTCATTTCATTTCTTTCTTTATCTTTTTTTTTCTTTTTGAACAGTTTCAAAAGAATAGGTGTCAACTCTTCTGTAAATGTTTGGTAGAATTCCCCCTGAAAAGCATTCTAGCCCTAGACTCTTGTTTGTTGAGAGTCTTTTTAATTAGTAATTCAAGTTTTTTACTGGTAATGGGTTTGTTCACATTTTCTATTTCTTCCTGTTTCAGTTTTAGTAGTTTATATATTTCTAAGAATTTGACCATTTCTTCCATATTGCCCAATTCATTGGCATACGGTTGCTCATAATATTATCTTATTATCGGGGCACCTGGGTGGCTCAGTTGGTTAAGCGTCCAACTTCAGCTCAGGTCGTGATCTCACAGTTGGTGGGCTCAAGCCCCATATAGGTCTCTGTGCTGACAGCTTCAGAGTCTGGAGCCTGCTTTGGATTATGTTTCTCCCTCTCTCTCTGCCCCTCTGCCTCTCTCACTCTGTCTCTCACTCTCAACTATTAAAAAACCATTTATAAAATATTATCTTATTATCATTTGTATTTCTTTGGTGTTGGTTGTGATCTCTCTTCTTTCACTAGTGATTTTATTTACTTGAGGCCTTTACTTTTCCTTTTTGATAAATCTGGCTAGGGGGGTATCAATTTTGTTAATTCTTTCAAAGAACCAGCTCCTGGTTTTGTTTATTTGTTCTACTGGTGTTTTTGTTTTTTTTTTTTATTTCAATATCATTGATTTCTGCTCTAACTTTTATTATTTCCCTTCTGCTGGTTTTGGGTTTTATTTGATGTTCTCTTCTAGCTTCTTTAGGTGTAAAGTTAGCTTATGCATTGAGATTTTTCTTCCTTTTTTAGGAAGGCCTGAATTGCTATATACTTCCTTCTTATGACCACCTTTGTTGCATCCCAGAGGTTTTAGACTGTCGTGTTTTCATTTTTATTGGCTTCCATGTACTTTTTAATTTCCTCTTTATTTTCTTGGTTAGCCCATTCATTCTTTAGTAAGAATTTCTTAAATCTCCAAATGTCCATGATCTTTCCAAAATTTTTCTTGTGGTTGATTTGAAGCTTCAATGTTGTGGTCTGAAAATATGCATGGTATGATCTCAATCTTTTTGTACCTGTTGACAGCTGATCTGTGACCCAGCAGTGACCTGTTCTGGAGAATGTTCCATGCGCACTCAAGAAGATGAATGTTCTGTTAAGTCCATCCAGTACAGTGTGTCATTCAAAGCCATTGTTTCCTTGATGATTTTCTGCTTTCATGATTTGTACATTGCTGTAAGTGTAGTGTTGAAGTTCTCTACTATTATGGTATTAGTATCTGTGAGTTTATGTTTGTGATTAATTGATTAGATCTTCTTGGTGGATAGACCCCTTAATTATTATATAATACCCTTCTTCATAACTCATTAAGGTATTCTTTTCTAAATTTAGTTTGTCTAGTATAAGTATGGCTACTTCTGCTTTCCTTTGATATCCATTAGCATGGCAGATGGTTCTTCATCCCTATACTTTCAATCTGCAGGTGTCTTTGGATCTAAAATGAGTCTCTTGTAGGCAGCATATAGATGGGTCTTGTTTTATTACTCATTCTGATCCCCTATGTCTTTTTATTGGAGCATTTAGTCCACTTACATTTACAATGATTATTTAAAGATACTAATTTAGCACCGATGTGCCACCTATAAAGTTGGGGTGTTTCTGGTGATGTTCTCTGGTCTTTTCTAGTCTTCGTTCCTTTTGATCTTTTTTTGCTTTGTTTTATTTTGTTTTGTTTTGTTTTTCTCCAGAGTCCCCCTTAAAGTTTCTGACAAGGCTGGTTTAGTGGTCATGAACTCCTTTAATTTTTGTTTGTCTGGGAAACTCTTTATCTCTCTTTCTATTTTGAATGACAGCTTTGCTGTATAAAGAAAAATAATAAGTAGTTAAATTAAAAAGTTTTTAGAACATTGGTACAATTTCTTATTCAATGGATTGATATTTTTTGTTTCTTTGTTTTGTTTTGTATTTTTCTATTTATTTTCTGAAACTCTTTTTCTATAAATTTTGATTTTAATTCCAGTATAGTCTACAGTGTCATATTTGTTTCAGGTATACTATGTAGAGATTCAACAATTCAGTACATCACCCTGTGTTCATCACAAGTGACTTCTTTTTTTTAATGTTTATTTTTGAGAGAGAGAGAGAGAGAGAGCTACTAGGGGAGGGACAGAGGGAGGGAGAGATACAGAATCCAAAGCAGGCTCCAGGCTCTGAGCTGTCAGCACAGAGCATAACATGGGCCTCAAACACATGAACTGCAATATCATGACCTAAGCCGAAGTCAGATGCACGCTTACCAACTGAGCCACCCAGGCACCCCGCAAGTGACTTCTTAATCCTATCATCTATCTCACTCAGCACCTCACCCATTGTCCCTTTGGTAACCATAAATTTGCTCCCTATAGATAAGAGTCTATTTCTTGGTTTGCCTCTCACTCTCTTTTTTCTCCTTTATTTGTTTGTATTGTTTCTTAAATTACATATCTGAGTGAAATCATATGATATTTTACATTCTCTGACTGAATTATTTCACTTAGCAGTACACTCTCTAGCTCCACATCACTCTTTCCTGGCTTGCAACGTTTCTGCTGAAAAATCTGCTGATAGCCTTATGGTTTTCTTCATATGTAACTGTCTTTTTTTTGTTTTGCTCCTTAAAAACATTTTTATCACTACTTTTTGCCACTTTAACCACTATATGTCTTGGTGTGGACCTTAGACTGATTTTGTTGAAGGATCTCTGTGCCTTTGGGATCTGTATCTATTTCATTCTCCAAATTAGAGGAGTTTTCAGTTATTGTTTCTTCACATAAATTGTCTATCCCTTTTTCTCTCAATCTCTCCTTTTGGGCTCCTTATAATGTGAATGTTACTGTGCTTGACAGAATCACTAACTCCCTAGTCTATTCTTATTTTTTATATCCTTTTTTGTCTCATTTGAAAAGCTTGATTTACATCAGGGATATACAAATCAAAACCACACTGAGATATCACCTCACGTTGGTCAGAGTGGCTAAAATGAATAAATCAGGACACTCTAGATGCTGGAGAGGATGTGGAAAAATGGGCACCTTCCTACACTGTTGGTGGGAATGTAAACTGGTGCAGCCCCTCTGGAAAACAGTGTAGAGGTTCCTCAAAAAATTCACAATAGAACTCCCCTAGGACCCAACAATAGCACTACTAGGAATTTACCTAAGGGATGAAGGAGTGCTGATGCATGGGGGCACATGTACCCCAATGTTCACAGCAGCATTTTCAACAATAGCAAAATCATGGAAAGACCCTAAATGTCCACCAACTGATAAATGGATCAAGAAGATGTGGTTTATCTATGCGATGGAATACTACATGGCAATGAGAAAGAATGAAATCTGGCCATTTATAGCAATGTGGATGGAACTCGAGGGTGTTATGCTAAGTGAAATAAGTCAGACAGAGGACAGATACCATATGTTTTTACTCATATGTGAAACAGGAGAAACTTAACAGAGGACCATGGGTAAGGGAAAGGGGAAAAAATAGTTAAGGAGAGGGAGGGAGGCAAGCCATAAAAGACTCTTAAATACTGGGAACAAACAGAGGGTTGATGGTGGGGGAGAGGGGAAAAGAAGTGATGAGCATGAAAAAGGGCACTTGTTGGCATGAGCACTGAGTGTTATATGTAAACCAACTTGACAATAAACTATAAAAGCAAAAAATAACATAAAGAAAAATAAAGCTTGATTTATTTCCATTAATCTGTCTTCCAGGTCATTAGTTTGTTCCTCTGCCTGCTTTACCTTACTATCTATTCTATTAAGTTTATTTTAATCATATTTATTGGGTTCTTCATCTCTGATTTTTTGTTTTCCATCTCTTTGTTAAGGGTCCTACTGTTGTCATCTACTCTTTTCTCAAGTCCAGTATCTTTATGATCATTACTTTAAATTCTCTATCAGGCATATTTCTTATATCCATGTCATTTAAGTCTTTTGCTGTGGTTTTGTTGTTATTTTATTTGGGACGTGTTCCTTGTGTCCTTATTTTATCTACTTTGTCTGTTTCTATGTGTTAAGAAAGACAGCTATGTTTCATGAACTGGAAAGTAGTGACCTTATGAAGCAGAGGTCCTGTAATGCCCTGTGGTATAGTGTCCTTGTTCACCAGAAGTGGTGCTTTAGGTGTGTCTCCCATGTGTGATGCATGTGCCCTGGTTTTGTGACTGAACTGTTTTTTCCTTCAAAATCCATTTGTCTGCAATGGCTTTCTTTGCCTGTTGCAGGCAGCATTTGGTCCCTGTGGTATTAGAGGGACAGTCTGGGAATGCCTGGGCCTTGAGTTGAATCAGACCAGGAATTTTCCAGAGATGGAATAGCAACAAACTGCAGGGTAATTTCCCTGTGTTTTCCCCACAGAAACTTCCATTGGTGGTGTAGCCTTCAGTCAGACCAGTTGTCTGCCTCCAGCCCATTGCTGGGGTCTCTGTCTGACTCATGTGTGTGACTGTCTTTCCCTCTCTATGATAGTGGAGTGGTGCTCACCACTGTAGAAGCTACAAGCACACTGCAAGGCCTGCAGCACTGTGCTGTATGGGCTCTGACCAGAGGTGTATTGGAGAATGTGGATTTCACAAAGCACAGGATGCAGGGGTGGTGTAGAGTGGCAGCTGTGCTAGAAAACTTTGGGTGCTAATAGAGGGGCCCTGCAGCACCAGGACTGAGGGACCATCTGAATGGGGTAGATCCTTGGAAGCACAGTACAGGGGTTTGGCGTGACAATGCAAGCAAGTTCTTCACATCCCAGGTCTTTTCAGGAGAAGTCTTGTGACACCAGGGCTGGGACAGCCAGTCAGACTCTGCAGAAATACAGTAAAGGGACGGGGCGTGGTACAAGAGAGGAGATGGGGTGGTAGGTGACATTGTTAGTAAGGTTTGTGCACTGTGGTTCCTCTATAGGAGTGGTCATGCCACAAGGGACTGGGCCATCCAGACGGGTGGATTAGGAAGCACAGTATGTGGGAGGCAGAGCAGCCATGCTAATAAGTTAGGTATACAGTCCCTCAGGTGCTGTGTACATGCTGTGAGGTTGGGGAGGGAAATGGTGCTTGCCAGTTCCTTTGTTCTTCAAAGAGTTTCCCAGAGATTTCTGTCCTTCTGGGACAGGCTTGAGATGAGTTAAATAACTTTCCCTCCCAATATGTCCCTGTCACCTTTCTTTCTTTCTTATTTTCTTTTTTCTTTTTTACAAATAGTTTATTGTCAAGTTGGTTTCTATGTAACACCCAGTGCTCCTGTTACCTTTCAAACTGCTGCTTATGTGCTATATTCCCATGGGCTGTTTGTTGCACAGTCTCTTTATAAGTGGGGACTCAGTTTCCTCTCACCTACTGTCTCTCCCAGAGCTGAGCCCATTGATTTTTATAAATTTCAGGTTTTAAATCCTACTGGTTATAAGAACTTATGAAATCAAGCCCCTCTAGTTTTCAAAGCCAAATGTTATGGGGATTTGTATTCTCCTTTTGGGCTTCTTGATGTGGGGATGTTTCTCCCCCTTTTCCATGCTCATGGTTGTCCCTCCCACCTGCAGACAGTCCCGCCAGTCCATTTATGTCCCAAGAGTGTCTCTATCTTTACTACCCTTTTTGATTGGCTTCTTCTCTACATTTAGTTTGGAGTTTATTCTGTCAGTCTTCACATCATTTTGAGTGTTCTCTAGTTATATCCATGGGACAACATGAGCCTAGGCTCTTCCAACTCTTCCATCTTACCTGGAGGCTGATGGACGTTTTTTGATAAATGAATTTAAACTATTGTACCCTTTACTTCAAGCCATATTATAAAAATCTCATAGGGAAACCTATACATGTTATCTTTGTCCTCAGCGTCTGGGACAACACAGTCCCTAAATTGCTTGATGAAATTCCCCTGGGAGCCAGGAGTCAGTATACCCTTTTCCCAGAGAGTTATGCTACAGATCCTCCCAGGATCCACTTGATACATGTTGGGACAAACACCCATCACTGAGTAAACATTAGTCACTCATGTCAAAAATGACACCAATGCCATTGGACCTCATTCTTTGGAGATATAGTAGGGAAGGAGAGAAGACTAACAGAAAATAACATAATCATTCCATTTACAATCTTGCTTGGATTTAGAATGAGTGTAGGATAATCTGTTTACCACCACAATTAAGCATATGTCCTAAAATATCAGAGTGCTTATGATGAGATATTAATATGGGCTGCATCTTTCTCAGCCTCCGTATGAAGGAGTTCAGAGGTTTTGTTTTATTGTAAATATCCAATTGAGGAAAAAACAAAAACAATTTAGCAAAAATAATAGCAAAACATCCTCTGTCATTGGAAGCACTGGCAAAACTAAATCATTTTTTAATAGGTTATTGGGTTTCTAATTAATGTAAAACTTAATAGGCACCATTTCCTCCATGAACCAATAAGCATCATGATAAAAGGACAAAAAACGGGCTCAATGCATGTTTTTTTGTTAGCATACATGACAAGCCTAAAGGACATACATATCTCAGCTTATTTCAGGCAACAGGAAAAAAATGTGGGTGTGCATGTTCATAAAGAAAGGTCCTATTTACTCTTCTATATCAAAGGAACATTATTTGTTTCAAATAGCTTCTGCAGGGCTTAAAACCGTTGCCTTTATGAATAAATAATAGCCTTCCATTTCATGAGGCAAGGCCTAATTTAAGCCCTCACTTTCTTTGGATGGAATCTGTAACAATGTGAATTGGTTCAAGGTACTGAGAACAAAGTATGAGTCAGACAAGCAATCCAAATTGAGGTTTTGTCAAACACCTCTCTGAACCTCAGCCACCTCGTCTCGACAGACCTGTGTGAGGATTAAATAGGTACTGTAGTGTCACACTATGTATGAATAATTGATGCTCAATAAGTGACAGCTGTAACCAAGATAATGCAATATGAAACATCCCATCACAATGGAAGGCACGGAATGAGCTCATTTCTCACAGAGAACCCAGCAGAATCCATGAGTGTCAGTGTCTTACCTTCTTCTGGAAGCTGTCTAAACCTCCCAGGTATCCAGTTCTCACTACACAGGTATAAATGGCACTTTAATTAAAAAGTTTCTAGGGGTGCCTGGGTGGCTTAGTCGGTTAAGCGTCCGACTTTCGCTTAGGTCATGATCTCACGGTTCGTGGGTTCGAGCCCCGCATTGGGCTCTGTGCTGACTGCCAGCTCAGAGCCTGGAGCCTGTTTCAGTCTGTGACTCCCTCTCTCAGACTCTCCCCTGCTCACGCTGTCTCTCTCTCTCTCTCCTAGAAATAAATAAAAATATTTTTTAAAAAAATTTGAAAGTTTCTATGTCACTGAATCTCTTGCAGGAGTGGCCCAATTTGGTCTCCATTTCAGGAAGGTACAGACCTTTACTTTTCAAACCCTAAGTAAATTCTTCAGAATTGTCCATTAAAAATAATTTATTATCCACCAGTCTATAAGAACAAAAGCCATCTGTCATAGATACTTTAATTTCATTTTTCCTCATTGAATTTGTTGAGGGTAGGAGAAGAATTTCACGCAGTGGTTGTTCTTGAAGGCTTCTTACACCAATCCAGTCCTATCAAGAAGAAGATGGCTCATCTGTTGGGTTATTTGGAGACAGATTAGTAAAAGGGACTATTTACAAAGGTATTGTCATGGTATAAGTAAATCACAAATAGTAAGATACCCTGTGGGCAGTAATAACAGTCAGGTGAGCCTGACAGGGCAAAAGGAGTAAATGGTTCTTTAATCCAAGAGGGTAGCCATATGGTGAGGGCTGCTTGCTCAGTATGAAGTGGAGGGAGTCAGGAGAATGAATACCTCAACCCCACTTACCTGATATCCTATGATATCATGGTGTTTCCCATTCATTGAATGAATCCATCTGGCAGCCAGAGAGAAGGGAGTCCATTCCAAGTGAGGCATAAAGAAAACTGACTGTATTGGAATGTTTTGCTATATAAGAAATTAATATAACACCAACAACTTAATACACACTTGTTATCTCATACTTTCTGTAGGTCACAGGCCTAGGCATAGAATAGCTGAGTCCTCTGGTTCAGAGTTTCATCACATGCCATCAAGTTGTCAGTGAAAACTAGGTTGTCATCAAAGGTTTAACTGGGGAAATATTTACTTCCTTCATGTTGTTGGCTGAATTGCTTTCCTACAGTTGTAAGATGTAAACTCCTGAGTTTTTCCTGGTGTTGGCCAATGTCCAGTCTCAGCTAATAAAGTTCTCTGCTATATGGCCTTTCACAGGCCCTTCTGCCACATGGCAATTTATCTCTCGAAAGCCAGCAAGGGAGTTGGGGGGTTCTAACTCCATTTTGCTAAGATGGAGGCTTAGCAACATAAGACTCTCATGGAAAGAAGAATCCATAATCTTTGCCATACTCTTTTGGTTAGAAACAAGTCACAGGTTAAACCTACAATCAAGGGGAGAAAATTACACGATGGACACAGGAATTTGGAATTATCTGAGATCACTTAAAGTTCTGTACTACCAAGTGAAGAAGACTAGAAAAGGGTGGATAATGGATCCTGAAGGGCCACAAAATGTCTAGCACCCTGAAACCTGACTCTTCAAAATGTTGAGCCATAGATATAGATGAGATTTATTCCATGGGCTCTTGAAGCTTATGTGGTGTCAGCTACTAACTTTGAAACTGACAAAACTGAGGGGTAGAGGGTCTCCAGTTTCTCCAGGATCAGAGATAGCCAAAACCTATTTCCCCTGTTCTCACCACCTTGCCATGTTTCACAGTGATTTCCTGTTAGAACTCAAATTAGAAACCAGGAAGATGAACTTATAGCTCATGGGTGTTTCCCATACCCCACTTCATGATCAAGAAGTTAGATGGAAGGGGAAACACTGGTTCAAAATTAAGCGTCATTTGGGGCGCCTGGTGGCTCAGCCGGTTAAGCATCTGATTTTGGCTAAACTCATGATTTCTGGTTCATGAGTTCAAGCTCTCCATAGGGCTCTGTACTGAGAGCTCACAACCTGGATCCTGCCTCGGATTCTGTGTCTCCCTCTCTCTCTGCTTTTCCCCTGATCACACTCTGTCTCTCTTTCTCTCTCAGAAATAAATAAACATTTAAATTTTTTAAAAAAAATATTTGGTATCATTTCTGTCTGAAAAACATGGTTCCTGGGGCGCCTGGGTGGCTTAGTCGGTTAAGCGTCCGACTTTCGCTTAGGTCATGATCTCACGGTTCATGGGTTCGAGCCCCGTGTCGGGCTCTGTGCTGACTGCCAGCTCGGAGCCTGGAGCCTGTTTCAGTCTGTGACTCCCTCTCTCTCTGACCCTCCCCTACTCATGCTGTCTCTCTCCTAGAAATAAATAAAACATTTAAAAAAAAAAAAAAACATGGTTCCTGAGGCTACAACTTTTATGTACTATTATGTCTTCTCTTTCTTTCTGCTAATAAGCTTTTAAATCCCACCATTTCAACTCCCTGACTGCAGCCAACTCATTCTTCCCAAAAACACACACGTAAGAGAATTTCCCCCTCTTCTCAATCCAGCCAAGGAAGTCTTTGATCCATGTGCTTATAGTTCTCTTCACTTTTTACTCACACAGTTACAAACTGTCTTGCCAACATCCTTTGAAATTTATTGGGGAATTTTGGCAACAAATTTTTGAGAATTAAGAGAGTTTTCACAAAACCTGTAACAACTGACATGCTTTACCAGGATATAGTGTTTCATGTTTTTGTTTTTGTTTTTGTTTGAAGAAGAGGAGGAGAAGGAAAATACAAGGAGACACTTTGAATTCCTTAGCACTCTTACCTTTCCTTATGTTTCCACCAAATTTTCCCTGGCTCTGTTTCCTGGAGGCAAAACTGCACAGAAATGAAGAAAACGACATAAATGATGTGGGCTCCTGGAGATACAAATGGCCTCAGGATACATAAAAATGAATCACCAAATTTGGCAGCTCCTTCCTCATTGCTATTCCAAAATATCTCTGGATAGGTTTTCAACTAAAGTACAGGGAAAGAAAAAGACATACATTGCATGCATATGCTCCCACAGGGTACATATGATAATTTATGAAAAGAAGTTAGACAGATGAGGGGTTTGAGATCAACTTGTCATTAGCCTCTAAATTTGCTTTCTATTTCATCTTCCTTCACACTCTTTTCTAATAAAGATTTTTAACTTTTTGTCACATAAGGAATAAAGGAGAGAAAACAGCCTTATCATATACCACAAAGAATAGAAGTTCTTCATAATCTAGTTTTCAGTGGTCACAAACTTTTTTCTAAAGATACAATGTTCTTAAGCTCTCATTTCATAATTATAAAAACTGAGTATTGCAACAGAACATACATGAGCTCTTTTACAGTGTTCTAGTGAAATGGTCACTCACTATTTGTACCTATCCCTAGAAAAAAACACAGGGACTCAACCTTGAAAGATTATCATTAAATTAATAAGACATAGGTTATTTCTTAATTAACAACAAATATTTCTTTCCTATCTACTACTTCCAGACACTTTTCAAATGAAGGATAACAAACATACAGTTTCCTATCTGTGATGGTTAATTTTATGTATCAACTTGACTAGTCTATGGTGCCAATTGACAGGTCAAATATCAGTTCAGTTCCTGCTAAAAAGGTGTTTTTAGATGCAATTAAAAACATGGATAATGTTTTATCCATAAATGGATAAATGGATAATGGATAAACTTTAAGTAAAGCAGATTATCCTTTATAATGTGAGTTGGTCTTGAAGGCCTTGAGAGTACAGTCTGAGGCTTCCTGAAGTTCACCTAAAGACTGTAACATAGAAGCCCTTCATGATTTTCCAGATTCCTGCCCTGTGGAATTTAGACTAAAGACTGAAACATCAACTTTACCTAATTCTCAAGCCTATTAGGCATGCTCTGTAGATTTTAGATTTAACATTTCCTACAAATGCATGAGCCAATTCCTTAATATAGAGAAACAGACAGAGAGAAACAGAGGGATAAAGAAGCAAAAAGAGACTAGATAGATGATAGATGATGATAGATGATAGATAGATAGATGATAGATAGATAGATAGATAGATAGATAGACAGACAGACACATATATTCCCTGTTGGATCTGTTTCTTTGGAGAATCTTGACTACTCCACATTTTGGAACTGGGAGTGGTTCTGGAAGAACAGAATCTTAAAGCTGAATTGTCTTAAGAACCTGGTTGGCTCTAGGGCTCCTAGAGTTGGTTCTCTAATTTGATTAGATTTAAATAAATAAATTAATCTCTTTCCAGTAATAAAGAGAGCACTAACAGTCCATGGTGCGATGTGGCAATAGAAATGCACAAAACAGAGTAATGTCACCAAAATGACAACATTGGTCATTCCCAACTTTATTCCTCCTCACAAGAAGAACAAAGATCAGAGGAAACAAAGAACAAATGAGAAGCATATAAATGTTGACCACATTGCCTATACCTGGACCAATGCAGCACCAGTGGATTTCCCCAGTGGGAAAAGAAAACCCGAGGGGGGCAACAAGCCTCCTCCAGCAATGTGGTGGCTTTATTGGAGCCCCTTCTCTGATCTTGCACCACAGGTACTACAGGGGAATCTACAGGATGCAGACACTGGAAATCTTTCTGTAACAGAAAAGTGGGGATGGACTTGTGATAACCAGCACAAGGATCCTGAAAGACTGACTTTATACTCACAGTACCAGGGTAGTAATCCCAACTTGTGTCTTTCATTCTACAGAATGAAGTAAGGGGAACACTCTGACCAGTGAACTCAATGGGGTACAGATATGTATGATTTGAACCCTCAAGAAGTTATGCTGGCCCTGGACCCCAGTTTGTCCATGCCAGGCAAGATGCTAAGTCACAGATCTATCCACTATGCCTTCCAACCCCATCTGACCAGAAGGGTTTGCAATAACTCTTGGAAGCAATGTGGCCCAGTGGCTTGAGCCAAGAGGTTGAAAGGCAGAGTTGATTGTCTCCAGAGTAAAACCAGTACTGGGTGTGGAGGGTTTCCATGTTATGTACTGGCAAGGGGATTAATTTACAGACAAAGCAAGTGGCTATGGGCCTGACTTGGCTAAGTTCCCTGCTCATGGGGTGCGGAGGCCTCGGATCCCAGGTTGTTTCCCTGCTTGACCCCAATGGATCTGAAGCTACGACACTTTCCCCACCCCCACTCAACCCCTAGCAGCAGGGAAGCAGCGACCTGCAGGACTGTTTTGGGCGTATAAACAAAGCCTGCAGCCTGGGACCTGGAAACGAGATGGGGCATGGGGCATAGAACTGAGCCCACCTTGACTACGTCCTCAGCCCATGGAGATCGGACCCATGGGAGTGATTTGCAATGCTTGGCTGAGAAGGGGCTGGGGCAATGCCATTTTTATCCCCACAACCACCAAGGTGGGGCCTCAGGGAGCTGCCAGCAGGACACAGTGGAGGCAAGATCTGCCTACACCAAACCATGCCCATCTCCGCCAGAGAGCTGTTTTTGTTTTCGTTGTTGTTGTTTTTACCTGAGACTGGGTTTGCGTGTTTATTAGTTTTGTCTGTCTGTTTGTGTACCTTTGTTCCCTGTATGGTTGTCTGTTTTCTTTTTCTAGGGCTACCTCGAGAAACAAGCCAAAATACACATGGTAGAGAGTCCCAAATACTGCTACAAGTGGGGAAACAAAATAACCAAATGCTCAACAAGAAAAACCAAGACACACCTTTCAAAGAACATCTTCTGAATGGACAGGCCCTGAAAAGTCAAAGAGTCCTCTTTAATACAGCAGAACTAGCAGGGCAGAGTGTACAAGAAGCTTTTAAAATTAACAAGAGGTAGAAAACTAACCAAAATGACAAAAAGGGAGAACTCTCCTCCAAAGAAATTCCAGGAAGAACTGACAGCTAAAGAACTGCTCAAAATTCATATAAGCAACATAACTGAACAAGAATTTAGGACAATACTCGTAAAATTAATCGCTGGGCTTGAAGAAGGCATGGAAGACATAAGAGAAACTGTTGTTACAAAGACTGTAGAGTCAAAAATAGTTGTGATGAATTTAAAAATGCTATAAATCAGATAAATAATAAAATGAAAGCATCCATTGCACGGATTGAAGAGGCAGAAAGGAGACTGAGTGATTTAGAAGACACAATTATAGAAAAAGAGGAAGCTGAGAAAAAGACAGATAAACTGATCCGGGAATATGAAAGAAGAGTTTGATACAACCAAATGGAATAATATCCATACCATACGAATACCAAAAGACAAAGAGCGAGGGAAAGGTGACGAAGGAGTCCTTGAACAAATTATAGCAGAGAACATCCCCAACCTGGGGAGGGAAGTGGATGTTGAAATTCAAGAGGCACAGAGAACTTCCCTCAGACGTAACTTGAATCGATCTTCCACATGATTTATCGTAATGAACCTCGCAAAATAAAAGGACAAAGAGAATATTTTGAAAGTAGCTAGGGATAAAAGGGTCCTAACATACAAAGGGAAACCTATCAGAGTGGGGACAGACCTATCTACTGAAACGTGGCAGGTCAGAAAGGAATGGCAGGAGATCTTCAATGTGATGAACAGAAAAAATATGCAGCCAAGAATCCACTATCCACCAAACCTGTCATTCAGAATAGAAAGAGACATAAAAGTCTTTCCAAATAAACAAAAACTGAAAGAATTTGTCACCACTAAGCCAGCCCGACAAGAAATTCTGAGGGGGACTATTTGAGTGAAATGTTGCAAGTTACGCAAGATACCAGAAAAACTAACACAAGTATGAATCCCACAAACAACACAATGAGTCAAAACCCATATATTTCAAATAATAACACTGAATGTAAACGGGCTGAATGTTCCAATAAAAAACACAGGGTAGCAGAATGGATAAAAAAGAACACATCTATTTGCCTTCTACAAGAAACGCATTTTAGCCTGGAGAACATCTTCAGATTAAAAGTAAGGGGATGAGAAATATCTATCATGTTACTGGAAGTCAAAAGAAAGCTGGAGTAGCTGTACTTATATCAGACAAAGTGGACTTTAAATTCAAGACGGTAACAAGGGATGAAGAAGGGCATTATATAATAATTACAGGACCTATCCAATAGGAAGAACTAACAATTATAAATGTCTACTCACTGAATATGGGAGCACCTAAATAAATAACCCGATTTATTGAAACACTGTATTGAAATATAGCAATGGATAGATCACCTAGACAGAAAATCACTAAGGAAAAATTGAATTGAATGACACATTGCACCAGATGGATCTGACAGATATATTTGGAAGTCTACATCCTGAGGCTATGGAAATCACTTTCTTCTCAAGTGCACATGGCACATTCTCCAAGATAGATCACATACTGGGACATAAAGCAGCCCTCAATAAATATAAAAGAATTGAGAGCATACCATGCACACTGTCAGATCATAATGCTTTGAAACTTGAAATCAATTACAGGAGAAGTCTGGAAAACCTCCAAAAACATGGAGGTTAAACAACACCCTACTAAAGAATGAATGGGCCAATCAGGAAATTAGGGATGAAATTTAAAAATATATGGAAACAAATGAAAATGAAAACACAACAATCCAAAATCTATAGGATGCAGCAAAGGCAGTCTTAAGAGGAAAGTACATTGCTCTCCAGGCCTATTTCAAGAGATTAGAAAAAGCGCAAGTCCTAAATCTAACAGCTCACCTAAAGAAATTAGACGCAGAGCAACAAGAACGCCTTAAACCCAGTAGAAGAAAAAAAATAGTAAAAATCAGAGCAGAAATTAACAAGATAGAGACCAAATAAACAATTGAACAGGTCAATGAAACCAAGAGTTGTATTTTTTTAAATATAAACAAAATTGACAAACATCTAGCCTGTCTTCTCAAAAACAAAAGAGAGAGCACCCAAACAGACAAAATTATGAATGAAAAAGGACTTATTACAATCAACCCTTCAGAAATACAAGCAATTATCAGGGAATACTATGGAAAATTATATGCCAACAAATTGGACAACTTAGAAGAAATGGATAAATTCCTAAACACACACTCACTACCAAAATTCACACGGGAAGAAATAGAAAACCTGAACAGACCCATAACAAGTGAAGAAATCGAATCAGTTATCAAAAATCCCCCAACAAATAAGAGCCCTGGACCTGATGGCTTCCCTGGGGAATTCTACCAGACACTTAAAACAGAATTAATCCCAATTCTTCTCAAGCGATTTCAGAATATATAAATCGAAGGAATACTCCCAGATTCATTTTATGAAGCCAGCATCACTCTGATTCCCAAGCCAGACAGAGATCCAGCAAAAAAAGAGAACTACAGGCCAATATCCTTGATGAATATGCATGCAAAAGTCCTCAACAAGATACTTGCAAATCGAATCCAGCAGCACATAAAAAGAATCACCCACCAAGATCAAGTGGGATTCATTCCTGGATTACAGGGCTGGTTCAACATTCGCAAATCAATCAATGTGATACATCACATCAACAAAAGAAAAGATAAAAACCATATGATCCTGTCAATAGATGCCAAAAAATCATTTGACAAAATACAGCCTCCCTTCTTAATAAAGGCTCTAGAGAAAGTCAGAATAGAAGGAACCTACTTAAACATCATCAAAACCATCCATGACATGCCTTCAGCTAACATCATCCTCAATGGGGAAAAACTGAGAGCTTTCCCCCTGAGATCAGGAACACGACAGGGATGCCCACTCTCACCACTGTTCTTTAACATAGTGCTGGAAGTCCTAGCATCAGCCATCAGACAACAAAAGGAAATCAAAGGCATCCGAATTGGCAAAGAGGAAGTCAAACTTTCACTCTTCGCAGATGACATGATACTCTACATAGAAAACCCAACAGACTCCACCAGAAGCCTACTAGAACTGATCCAAGAATTCAGCCAAGTTGCAGGGTACAAAATCAATGTACAGAAATCGGTTGCATTTTTATACACCAACAACGAAGCAACAGAAAGAGAAATCAAGAAACTGATCCCATTCACAATGGCACAAAAAACCATAAAATACCTAGGAATAAACCTAACGAAGGATACAAGAGATCTGTATGGTGAAAACTATAGAAAACTTATGAAGGAAATTGAAGAAGACACAAAGAAATGGAAAAACATTCAATGCTCATGGATTGGAAGGATAAATATAGTTAAGATGTCATTACTACCCAAAGCTATCTAAGCATTCATTGCAATTCCAATCAAAATTGCACCAGCATACTTCTCAAAACTAGAAAAAACTATCCTAAAATTTGTATGGAACCACAAAAGACCCCGAAGAGCCAAAGTAATACTGAAAAATAAAACCAAAACGGAAGGTATCACCATCCCAGACTTTAGCCTCTACTACAAAGTTGTCATCATCAAGACAGTATGGTATTGGCACAAAAACAGACACATAGACCAATGGAACAGAATTGAGAACTCAGAAGTGGACCCAAAAGTATACAGCCAACTAATCTTTGACAAAGCAAGAAAGAATATCCAATGGAAAAATGACGGCCTTTTTAAGAGATGGTATTGGGAGAACTGGACATCAACATGCAGAAGAATGAAACTAGATCATTTTCTCACACCATGCACAAAAATAAACTCAAAATGGATAAGGACCTGAACGTGAGACAGGAAACTATCAACACCCTAGAGGAGAAAGCAGGAAACAACCTCTTTGACCTCCATCGCAGCAACTTCTTACTTGACACATCCCCAAAAGCAAGGGAATCAAGAGCAAAAATAAACGATTGGGACCTCATCAAGATTAAAAGCTTCTACACAGCAAAGGAAACAACCCACAAAACTAACAGGCAACCAATGGAATGGGAAAAGATAGTAGCAAATGACATATCAGATAAAGGGTTAATATCCAAAATCTATAAGGAACTCACCAAACTCCACACCCGAGAAACAACCCAGTGAAGTAATGGGCAGAAGACATGAACAGACACTTCTCCAGAGAGGACATCCAGATGGCCAACAGACACATGAAACGATGCTCAGCATCCCTCCTCATCAGGGAAATACAAATCAAAGCCACACTGAGATACCACCTCACGCCGGTCAGAGTGGCTAAAATGAGCGAATCAGAGAACTCTAGATGCTGGCAAGGATGTGGAGAAACGGGCACCCTCCTACACTGTTGGTGGGAATGGAAACTGGATAGACCCTCTGGAAAACAGTGTGGAGGTTCCTCAGGAAACTAACAATAGAACTCCCCTATGACCCAGCAATAGCACTGCTAAGAATTTACCCAAGGGATACAGAAATGCTGAGGCATAGGAGCACATGTACCCCAGTGTTCATAGCAGCACTCTCAACAATAGCTAAAACACGCACAGAGCCTAAGTGTCCATCAACGGACGAATGGATCAAGAAGATGTGGTTTACCTATACAATGGAATACTACATGGCAATGAGAAACAATGACATCTGGTCATGTGTAGCAACATGGATGGACCTTGAGGGTGTTATGCTTAGCGAAATAAGTCAGGCAGAGAAGGACAAATAACATATGTTTGCACTATAGGAGGATCATGAGGAACTTATCTGAGGAATAAGGGGGAGAAGACGGGGGAAATGGTGGGGAAAGGGAGAGAGGCAAACCATGAGAAACTCTTGAATGTTGACAAAAACTGAGGAGTGATGGATGTGGGGGGAGGTGGGATGTGCATAGAGGAGGACACTTGTGGGGATGAGCACTGGGTGTTATGTGGAAACTAATTTGACAATGAACTATCTGTAAAAAAAATTTAAAAAAATAAAATAAAATGGAAAAGGGACACAGGTCATTATATGTAATGAAAGGATCAAACCATCAAGAAGATATAACAATTGTGAACACATATGTGCCAAGCATTGAACACTCAACTATATAAAGCAAAAACACATGGAGCTAAAAGGAGAAATACACAATAATACAATAGTAGTTGGGGACTTTAATACACAACTCTCAACAATGGATAAGTTCCCCAGAAAATCAATCAGGAAGCAGCAAATTTGAACAACATTGTGTAGGCTCAAATGGGCCTAACAAACATATGCAGAACATTCTATCCAACAACAGCAAAATACACATTCTCAAGCACATATGGAATATTTTCTAGGATAGGCCATACGTTATGTCACAAAATAAGTCAAAACAATATTTAAAATTAAATTATACCAAGTATTATATCTGACCATAATAGTATAAAATAGAAATCAATAGCAAGAGGAAAATTGGTAATTCACACAGAACTTAAGTAACACGCTTCTGAACAACATATTGATCAAAGAAGAAATTTAAAGGGAAATTAGAAAGCTTTTTGAGGTAAATGAAAATAGAAACACAACATATGAGAAAGTATGGGATGCAGTAAAAGCAGTTTAAAAGGAAATACATAACAGTAAACACCTACGTTAAGAAGCAATAAAGTTCCTAAATAAACAAGCTAATTCTACACTTTAAGATACTGGAAAAAGAAGAATGAACTAAGTCCAAAATTAGTACAAGAAAAGAAGTAATAAAGATTAGACCATAAATACAATTTTAAAAAATAATTTAGTTAATGGTCCACTTGACCATTCACCATGATCAAGTAGAATTCATTCCTGGGATGCAAGGATGGTTCATCATATGTAAATAAGTCAATGTGATTTATCACACTAATAGAATGGAAATAATTATAAAATCATCTTAATTAATGGAGGAGAAGTATTTCACAAAATTGAACAGAAAACCAGTAAAAAATATTAACCAAGCTAAGAGTTCATTCTTTGAAAGGGTAAAAAAATTTTTAGAAAGTTTTAGCAAGACTAACCAAGGAAAAATGAGAGAAGACCCAAATCAAAAAAAATATAAGTGAAAAGTGAGACACTACAACTGATAACACAGAAATAAAAAGGATCATAGAAGGCTTCTATGAATAACTATACACCAACAAATTAGACAACCTTGAAAAAATTATTACCAACATACAACTTACCAAGACTAATTAAGGAAGAAAAAGAAAATCTGAACAGATCAATTACTGTAAGGAGATTGAGTCACTAATGAAAAATCTTCCAATGAAGGAAACGCCAGGACCATATGGCTTCACTGGTGAATTTTACCAAACATTTAGAGAAGAATTAATCATTCTCAAATGCCCCTATAAATCGAAGAGGGTAGAACATTACCAAACTCATTTTATGAGGCCATATTTACCTGATAACAGAATCAGAAAAGTAAACTACTAGAAAACTATAAGCTAATATCCTGATAAACATGCATGCAAAAATTCTTGATAAAATACTAGCAAGCCAATTTCAGCAGCTCATTAAAAGGACCATTCACCATGATCAAGTAGAATTCATTCCTGGGATACAAGGATGGTTCATCATATGTAAATAAATCAATATGATGTATCACAGTAATAGAATCGAAATAATTATACAATCGTCTTAATTAATGGAGAAATATTTCACAAAATTCAACATATATTCATGATAAAAAGTCTTAACAAATTAGTTATAGGAACATATCATAATAAAGCCATATATTACAAATACATAGCCAACATCATACTCAGTGGTGAAAGAATGAACACTTTTCTTCTGAGATCAGGAACAAGAGAAGTGTGCCCACTCTCATCACTCCTTTTAAACATATAAAATAGAGCTACCATATGATCCAGCAATTCCACTTATGAGTATTTATCCAAAAGAAAGCAAAGCATTAATCAAAAAGAAATGTGCAGCCACATATCATTGCAGTGTCATGTATAATAACCAGATTGTTTATGGTTTATTATTGTTTATGAACTATTTATATGAAAATAATCTAAATGTCCACTAATGGTGGAAAGGATAAGGAATACACACACACACACACACACACACACACACACACACACACACACGCACAGAGGAATATTATTCAGTCATTTTTTCCAAAAGGAAATCCTACTATTTGTGACAACATGCATGAATGGACCTTCAATGTATTATGCTAAGTGAAATAAGCCAGACAGAGAAAGACAAATACTGTATCATCTCACTTAACTATGGAATCTTGAAGAAGAAAAAACAACTCTTAAAAAAGGGATTGGACTTGTGATTACCCTAGGAGAGAGTAAGGAAAGGGGGAATTGTATGATCAAAATATATTTCATATATATACACACATTTGTGCTTTTTATATAATTTGGCCATTGTTGATAATACAGCCATAAACACTACAGTGCATGTGTCCCTTCAATTTAGTATTTTTGTATCCTTTGGGTAAATACCCAGTAGTGCAATTGCAATGATGTGGATGAAGCTAGAGAGTATTATGCTAAGCAAAATAAGTTGGTCAAAGAAAGAGAAATACAATATGATTTTGCTCATATGTGGAATTTAAGAAACAAATGAATATAGAGGAGAAAACAAGGGAGGCAAACCAAGAAACAGACTCTTAACTATAGAGAACAAACTGATGGTTACCAGAGGGGCATCAGGTTGAGGGGATGAATTTAACAGGTGATGGAAATTAAGCGGTGTACTTGTTGTGACGACACCAGGTTTTATATGTGATGAATCACTAAATTCTATACCAGAAACATACTACACCATATCTTAACTAACTGAAATTTAAATACAAATTTTGAGGGGGGGGAGGGAAGCATCAGAAAGAGCTTTAAGCTTGCCTCATTAAAACTACATTGTGTTAGGGGCGCCTGGGTGGCTTAGTCGGTTGAGCGTCCGACTTTCGCTTAGGTCATGATCTCGCGGTTCGTGGGTTTGAGCCCCGCGTCGGGCTCTGTGCTGACTGCCAGCTCAGAGCCTGGAGCCTGTTTCAGTCTGTGACTCTCTCTCTCTCTGACCCTGTCTCTCTCTCTCTCTCTCTCTCTCTCCTAGAAATAAATAAAAACATTTTTAAAAAATTAAAAAAAAAACTACATTGTGTTGAAATAAACTTCTTTCAAGTAATATCTTCATTAAAATCTACATATTGGTTAAAAAATGTAGGTCGTGAATGAAAGAAACAGAAACTTTAAGAGAAATGAAAAAAATACTATTGGAAAACCATAATCAAATACATTGAGTAACCATATATTTAATAACTTAGAAAAATTTTGTCAAACTAACAAGTAGTGAGATTGATTGATTGCCCTTAACTGCACTAGGTATAGTAGGAAATGAACAGTATAAGTTCAAGGATTCAAATTCCAGCTGAAGCAACTCATAAATGACCTGAAATCTATGTATGCCCTGAAAGAAACTCACCTCTTGCATTTGCAGAGATGGCATTGCTGAAAACCAAACCAAGTGTTTCCTCCTTCAAGTGGCTAAATTATAACACAAATTAAATTTTCAACTCACTGGATATCCTGTCTTAAAATGAGGACATTGGGAAAGAACAGAATCCTGAGAATTGGAATGAGGACATGTGGGAAAACTGACATAGCTAGAAACAGAGTCTGTAAATTCAAATGTGTCTACTTTGCCAAGAAGACCAGCCTCTCCACCCCTGTCTGAAGAAATTGAGCCTGCTTTGCCTGAGGAAACCGTAATGCCTCCCTTGAGATAGTTGGCTTACAAGACACTGAGGGTTCTCCTCAGAAACCACCCACTCCCACTCTCACTCCCACTCATTGTTGGTTCTACATCTAAGACTAGACTTAAGTTACAACAGGCTCCAAAAGGTGAGGTAAAAAGTGTGGTCAATGAGGAGAGAACACCACATTCTGAAACAAGTACATGATTTTTCCAATTTATACCAGAAGAAATAGGAGGAATATGTGGGAATAACTATTAAGAGCATGAGTAAATGTAGTCTCAATAGTTAATTTTTGCTTTTGTTTCTCTTGCCTTAGAAGACATATCTAGAAAAATGTTGCTATGACTAATATAAAAGAGATTACTGCTTATGTGTTCTGCTAGGATTTTTATGGCTTCATATCTCACATTTAGATCTTTAATCCATTTTGAGTTTATTTATCTGTTTGGTGTTATAAAGTGGTCCAGTTTCATTCTTTTGCACGTAGCTGTCCAGTTTTCACAATACCAGCTATTGAAGAGACTCTCTTTTGTCATATTCTTGCCTCCTTTACCATAGATCGACTATATGAGCAAGGGTTTATTTCTGGACTGTCTATGCAATGTCATTGATCTATGTGACTATTTTGTGCCAGTCGCATACTGTTTTGATTACTACATGTTTGTAGCATATCATGAAATCTGGGCTTGTGATACCTCCAGTTTGTTCTTCTTTTTCAAGATTACTTTGGCTATTCAGGGTATTTTGTGGTTCCATACAAATTTTAGTATTAAAAAGAGTTTGCACAGTAAAATAAACCATCATTAAAACAAAAAGGCAATCTAATGAATGAGAGAAAATATTTCCAAATTATATACCCAATTAAAGATTAATAACCAAAATCCAAACAACTCAACACACGCACACACACACACTATTAAAAATGGGCAGAGGAACTGAATAGGCTTTTTCCAAAGACATACGAATGGCCAATGTAAAGATATTCAATATCACTAATCATCAGGGAAATGCAAATCAAAACCACAATGAGACACGACCTTAGACCTATCAGAATGGCTAAAATAAAAAGGACAAGTAATGAAAAGTAGTGATGAGGATGTGAGGGGAAAGTAACTCTCATGCACTATTAGTGGAAAGGTAAATTGATACAGCCATTGTGGGAAACACTATGGAGGTTCCTCAAAAAAAATTAAAAATAAAAATACTGCATTATAGATTCTAATAATGGGCATTTCCCCAAAGAAAATAAAAGCCCTAACTCAAACAAAATGCTTCCTCATGTTTTTTGTAGAATTTATAGTAGCCAGGATATGAAAGAAGCCTAAGCATCTTTTGGTAGATGAACGGGTAAAAAAAGTATGTGTGTGTGTGTGTGTGTGTGTGTGTGTGTGTGTGTGTGTGTAATATTACATAGTTTAAAAAAGGACAAAATCTTGCCATTTGCAACATCGATGGCCCTAGAAGGTATTATGCTAACTGAAACAAGTTAGACAGGGAGAGACAAATACCGTATGAAATTCAAATACTCATATAAAATCTAAAAAAAAAAAAATAAATGAACAAAAAGCAGATTCAAACCCATAAAAATACAAAGGACAAACTGATAGTTTCCAGAGGAAATAGGGTGGTAGGCCTGGCAAAATGGGTAAAGGGGGATAAGAGGTACAGGTTTCCAGTTTGGGAATAAAAAAGTAACAGGAATAAAGGAACAGCGAGACAATGATATTAAATAGTATTTTATGGTGACAGATGGTAGCTATGCTTATGGTGAGCATAACATAAAGTATAGAGATGTTGAATCACTATGCTGTACACTTGAAATTAATGTAACATTGTGTGTCAACTATACTCCAAAAAAAAAAACTTACAAAAAAAGGAGTGTGGGGAAATGGTAGAAGGAACATGAAGTTAGATCAGGATAAATTTACATATAGGAGCCCACTAAGCAGAGATTCTGGATTAATGCTGCATTTTGGGAGACTAGAACATATCCAGTAATTTGGTTCATTGAAAAAAACATAGACCAAAAGTTAGCCTATACTAAATGAAGTTGAAATGGTGAGTTGCCTTGGTATACAGTCATGGAAAAGATTAAAAGTCTTGGAAATCTTAAAAGTAGAATGGACTTATTATTTAAGACATTCTCACTCACCCCAAGGTGGTCCAGAGGACACATCTTTCACCATGACTGTAAGAAATAAATTTGTGCGGGGAGTCCTAGAATCTTTGAAGGGTTCTGGTGGTTGTTCTTATCCATAGACTAGAAAGTACAGTGAGCATTGCTGCTAATTGAATTGAGAAACCTAGACATAACAGAAATAATTGGATCTCAGGGTGGCAGGGGCCAAGTGACAGCACTTAAAAGAAAGATGGGCATGGTTACCATAATGCACAGCAGAGTCAAAATAGTATTCAGAATAGTCCGACTAACAGAGACTTATGGCATTGGCTAGATGGCCATAGTGTCCTTAGAAGTAAAAATGTGCCTCTCTAGTAATTCTTACTTGAACCATATAAGTGAAAGAGTTCCAGGTCAAGCAAATTGAAGTCTAACTTGAATTACAAAAACAGAGTCACCATCTCTCAGTCTATCCCTAGAACTGTGCCAGCTTCCTGATCCAGAACACCTTCAATAAAGGTAGGCTGAGTTCCCTTGAGAAAGGTTTCTCAGACTCTGCCAGAAATTTATACTATTAATCTTTCTTTCAGCCTTTTTCCAGGGTGACTGCATTAAGGGAAAGGAAATAACCATACTTTAGGTGTATTATAAGATACTGGCTCTGTACTGACACTAATTTTAGGATACTCAAAATGTTATTGCAATCCACCAGTCAGAGTATAGTCTTATGGAGGTCATGTGATCAATTTAGTTTTAACTCAGGTCTATTTCACTTGGTCCAGTACGTCCCCAGACCTATCCTGTGGTTATTTCCCCAGCTCCAGAATGCGTGATTGGCAGAGACTTACTCAGCGACTGGCAGAATCACTAGTGTGGTTCTATAACCTGTGGAATGAGGGATATTAAGATAATAAAAGAACAAGTAGAAACTGTGAGAACTTGTCTCTACCTAAGACAAATAAAGCAAATAATAAATCAAAAGCAATACTGCATTTCTATAGGGATTCAGAGATTAGTTCCACCAGGCATGACTTAAAGGATGCATGAATTTTAATCCTTACCACATCTCCATTCTACTCACCTATGTGACCCATGCAGAAAACATATAGATCTTGGAGAGTGAACGAGGATTCTCATAAACTTAATCAGGTGGTCACTCCAACTGCAACAGCTGTACCAGGTGTGTTTTCATTGTTTGAGCAATTAACACAACCCCTGGTACTTGGTACACAGCTATTGTTTCTGACAAATGCTTTTTTCTCCTCCAAACCTGTTAATATAGACACCAGAAGTAGTTGCTTTCAGCTGTCAAAACTGGAAATACATCTTCACTGTCTTATGTCAGGTATCAACTCTTTAACCCCTTGCCATAATTTAGTCTGCAGGAACCTTGATCACCGTTATCTTCCACAAGATATCACACTGATCCATTACATTAATGATATTATGATCATTGGATCTAGCCACCAAAAAGTCGCAAGGTCTCCTGATTTAATTCATAAGATATTTGCATATCAGAGGGGGAAAGATAAACCTGACAAAATTCAGCAGTCCTCTATCTCAGTAAAATTTCTATGGGCCCCATGAGCACCAATTCTGTCCCCATGATCTAGCAGAGCATTTGTAGCCTAACTATCAAAGGACGACCTTTGAAATATTCAAAAGGAGGTCTTTGTGACATTACTACCACCTCTGGGTTCCAAGTCCTCACTATTTCTAGTGCAATCATCTGGAAAACTAGCATTTGTTAATATCTTCTGGAAGGAGTGTTGTAGAGTGGTTAAAAACTCTCATGCTCTAGCTTTCTGACTTTGAACAAGTTGTTTGAATTTTCAGTGTCACAATTTCTACATTTTAACAATCAAAATAATAGTACCCACCACTAAAGCTGTTTGGTAGATTAAATGAGAAAAGGTATATATAGCTGTTTATGAGTTTCTATGTTTAATAAATGTTTATGCTGGTCCTTTTCTCATTATATAAGATACCAGAAATGAACATACCTCTCCTAAACAAAGTGAGGCGAAGAAACTTCCTCTCATGGTCTTATATGTATAAAAATGATATTGCTATTAAGGAAATCTAGACTTTATCCATTTTTACTAATCACAGACTCCACTAATTCACATTGGATTTCACAAATGCTAAGAATTTTTTCTCTGCACACATGAGGTCAACCTATATATCCATGCAGTACTTGCATCTCTACTTTTTCCATTTAAAAGTGTTAAAGTAATTCATGCATATGACCAAAAACAATCAAAATAAAATGTATAATGGAATTTAGTACTTTCTTATTGAGATGATTTTCTATCCTTAAATCCCAATTTTCCTATTATCTTCCATAAAAGTGACACCATGACCAACTTTTTGACATTCTTCCAGAGACAGATGCTAGATTCTCTCTCTTTCTCTCCCCGTTCTATTTTTTCTACATTATTAGTTTCATGATATTCACACTGATCTGCATTTTTATTTCATTATATATACCAGGACATTGATACATAGAAGTTCACTTTATTCTTTTTAAAATCTGCATGATATTCTGTTATAGGAATATCCCATCATTTATTTTTCTTTATAATTTTTTGCTGCTAAAACTGTCTAAATTAATATTTTACACATATGTTTTCACACACATGTAACTGTACATAATTTCTTAGAACTAGCAATGTAGGTTATAAATATACTTTTTTCCAAAATGGGTTATAAGAATTTTTGTACTCATTAAAAGTTTAAGTAATATAGAGGGGCACATAGGTGACTCAGTCACTAAAGCATCCAACATTTGATTTGGGCTCAGGTCATAATCACAATTCATGAGTTTGAGTCCCCATGGGCTTTGCACTGACAGGACAGAGCCTACTTCAGATTTTGTGTGTGTGTCTCTCTCTCTACCCCTCCTCTGATCGCTCACTCTCTCTCTCTCTCTCAAAAATGAATAAGTAAACTTTATAAAAAGTTTAAGGAAGAGTGCTTGGGTGTCTCAGTTGGTTAAGCATCTGCTTTCAGCTCAGATCATGATCTCACAATTAGTGAGTCTGAGCCCCGCGTCAGGCTCTGTGCTGACAGCTCAGAGCCTGGAGCCTACTATCGATCCTGCGAATGTCTCTTTCTCTCTCTACCCCTCTCACACTCTGTCTCTCTCAAAAATAAATAAACCATTAAAAAAACTTTTTTTAAGTTAAAAGAGTATGAAATTTCCCACACTCTGATCATTATAATAAGCGATTAAAATGTTTACCGATTAAGTAGATGAAAATGGAATCTCAATAAACAAATTCAGTAAAGTCTAAGGATACAAAATCAACATATAGAAATCTGTTGCATTTCTTTTTTTAAAAAAATAGTTTATTGTCAAGTTAGCTTCCATATAACATCCGATGCTTATCTCCACAGTGCCCTCCTCCATGCCCACCTCCCCGCTCCCGCCCACACACATGAGTCCTCAGTTTGTTCTCAGCATTCAACAGTCTCTCATGGTTTGCCTCTCTCCCTTTCCCCCTCCATTTCTCCTCTCCTTCTCCACCATGGTCCTCCGTTAAGTTCCTCCTAATCCTCCTATACATGCAAACATATGATATTTGTCCTTCTCTGCCTGACCTATTTCGCTAAGCATAACACCCTCAAGGTCCACCCATGTTGCTACACATGGCCAGATGTCATTGTTTCTCATTGCCATGTAGTATTCCATTGTATAGGTAAACCACATCTTCTTGATCCATTCGTCCGTTGATGGACACTTAGGCTCTGTGCGTGTTTTAGCTATTGTTGAGAGTGCTGCTATGAACACTGGGGTACATGTGCTCCTATGCCTCAGCATTTCTGTATCCCTTGGGTAAATTCTTAGCAGTGCTATTGCTGGGTCATAGGGGAGTTCTATTGTTAGTTTCCTGAGGAACCTCCACACTGTTTTCCAGAGGGGCTGTACCAGTTTCCATTCCCACCAACAGTGTAGGAGGGTGCCCGTTTCTCCACATCCTTGCCAGCATCTAGAGTTCTCTGATTCGCTCATTTTAGCCACTCTGACCGGCGTGAGGTGGTATCTCAGTGTGGCTTTGATTTGTATTTCCCTGATGAGGAGGGATGCTGAGCATCGTTTCATGTGTCTGTTGGCCATCTGGATGTCCTCTCTGGAGAAGTGTCTGTTCATGTCTTCTGCCCATTACTTCACTGGGTTGTTTGTTTCTCGGGTGTGGAGTTTGGTGAGTTCCTTATAGATTTTGGATATTAACCCTTTATCTGATATGTCATTTGCGACTATCTTTTCCCATTTCGTTGGTTGCCTGTTAGTTTTGTGGGTTGTTTCCCTTGCTGTGCAGAAGCTTTTAATCTTTTTATTATTTTTTTAAATATTTTATTTATTTTTGAGAGAGCGATAGAGACAGCATGAGCAGGGGAGGGTCAGATAGAGAGGGAGACACAGAATCTGAAGCAGGCTCCAGGCTCTGAGCTAGTTGTCAGCACAGAGCCCGATGCGGGGCTCGAACCCATGAACCATGAGATCATGACCTGAGCTGAAGCTGGATGCTTAACCAACTGAGCCACCCAGGCGCCCCCAGAAGCTTTTAATCTTGATGAGGTCCCAATCGTTTATTTTTGCTCTTGATTCCCTTGCTTTTGGGGATGTGTCAAGTAAGAAGTTGCTGCGATGGAGGTCAAAGAGGTTGTTTCCTGCTTTCTCCTCTAGGGTGTTGATAGTTTCCTGTCTCACATTCAGGTCCTTATCCATTTTGAGTTTATTTTTGTGCATGGTGTGAGAAAATGATCTAGTTTCATTCTTCTGCATGTTGCTGTCCAGTTCTCCCAACACTATCTGTTAGAAAGGGTGTCTTTTTTCCATTGGATACTCTTTTCTGATTTGTCAAAAGATTAGTTGACTATATACCTTTGGGTCCAGCCCTGATTTTTCAGTTCTATTCCATTGGTCTATTTGTCTGTTTTTGTGCCAATACCATACTGTCTTGATGATGACAACTTTGTAGCAAAGGCTAAAGTCTGGGATGGTGATACCTCCCGCTTTGGTTTTATTTTTCAGTATTACTTTGACTTATTCGGGGTCTTTTGTGGTTCCATACAAATTTTAGGATAGTTTGTTCTAGTTTTGAGAAGTATGCTGGTGCAATTTTGATGGGTATTGCATTGAATGTGTAGATTACATTGGGTAGTAATGACATTGTAACTATATTTATTCTTCCTATCCATGAGCATTGAATGTTTTTCCATTTCTTTGTGTCTTCTTCAATTTCCTTCATAAGTTTTCTATAGTTTTCACCATACAGATCTCTTGTATCCTTGGTTAGGTTTATTCCGAGGTATTTTATGGTTTTTTGTGCCATTGTGAATGGGATCAGTTTCTTGATTTCTCTTTCTGTTGCTTCATTGTTGGTGTATAAAAATGCAACCGATTTCTGTATGTTGATTTTGTACCCTGCAACTTGGCTGAATTCTTGGATCAGTTCTAGTAGGCTTCTGGTGGAGTCTGTCGGGTTTCCTATGTAGAGTATCATGTCATCTGCGAAGAGTGAAAGTTTGACTTCCTCTTTGCCAATTCGGATGCCTTTGATTTCCTTTTGTTGTCTGATGGCTGATGCTAGGACTTCCAGCACTATGTTAAACAACAGTGGTGAGATGGACATCCCTATCGTGTTCCTGATCTCAGAGGGAAAGCTCTCAGTTTTTCCCCGTTGAGGATGATGTTGGCTGAAGGCTTCTCATAGATGGCTTTGATGATGTTTAAGTAGGTTCTTTCTATCCCGACTTTCTCTTGAGCCTTTATTAAGAAGGGAGGCTGTATTTTGTCAAATGCTTTTTCTGTATCTGTCGACAGGATCTTATGGTTTTTATCTTTTCTTTTGTTGATGTGATGTATCACATTAATTGATTTGCGAATATTGAACCAGCCCTGTAACCCAGGAATGAATCCCACTTGATCTTGGTGAATGATTCTCTTTATGTGCTGCTGGATTCGATTTGCAAGGATCTTGTTGAGGATTTTTGCATCCGTTTTCATCAAGAATATTCTCTTTTTATTTTGCTGCATTTCCGTCTGGCATGGGAATCAGAGTGATGCTGCCTTCATAAAATGAGTCTGGGAGTTTTCCTTTGATTTCTATTTTTTGAAATAGCTTCATAGTAATTGGTAATAATTCTGTTTTAAACGTTTGGTAGAATTTCCCAGGGAAGCCATCAGGTCCAGGACTCTATTTGTTGGAAGATTTTTGATCACTTATTCGATTTCTTCACTAGTTATGGGTCTGTTCAGATTTTCTATTTCTTCCTGTGTGAATTTTGGTAGTGAGTGTGTGTTTTGGAATATGTCCATTTCTACTAAGTTGTCCCATTTGTTGGCATATAATTTTTCATAGTATTCCTTAATCATTGCTTGTATTTCTGAGGGGTTGGTTGTAATAAGTTCATTTTCATTCATAATTTTGTCTATTTGGGTGCTCTCTCTTCTCTTTTTGAGAAGCCTGGCCTGAGGTTTGTCAATTTTCTTTATATTTTCAAAAAACCATCTCTTGGTTTCATTGATCTGTTCAATTCTTTCTTTGGTCTCTATGTTGTTTATTTCTGATCTAATTTTTACTATTTCTCTTCTTCTACTGGGTTTAGGGTGTTCTTGTTGCTCTACCTCTAGTTGCTTTAGGTGAGCTATTAGATTTTGGACCTGTGCTTTTTCTAGTTTCTTGAAATAGGCCTGCAGTGCAATGCACTTTCCTGTTAGGACTGCCTTTGCTGCATCCCATAGATTTTAGATTGTTGTGTTTTCACTTTAATTCGTTCCATATATTTTTTAATTTCATCCCTAATTTCCTGATTGGCCCATTCATTCTTTAGTAGGGTGTTCTTAACCTCCATGTTTTTGGAGGTTTTCCAGACTTCTTCCTGTGATTGACTTCAAGTTTCAAAGCGTTTTGATCTACGAGTGTGCATGGTATGATCTCAATTCTATTATACTCATTCAGGGCTGCTTTATGTCCCAGTATGGGATCTATCTTGGAGAATATCCCATGCGTACTTGAGAAGAAAATAAATTCCCTGGCTTCAGGATGTAAAGTTTAAATATATCCGTCAGATCCATTGATCCAGTGTGTCTTTCAAGTCCATTATTTCTTTAGTGATTTTCTGTCTGGTTGACCTACCCATTGCTGTAAGCGGAGTATTAAAGTTCCCTGCTATTAGCACATTCTTATCTATAAGCTTGTTTGTGTTTGTGATGAATTGTTTTAGATATTTAGGTGCTCCCATATTCGGTGTGTAGACATTTATGATTGTTAGTTCTTCCTGATGGATGGACCCTGTAATTATTATGTAGTGCGCTTCTTCATCTCTTCTTATTGTATTTAATTTAAAGTCCAGTTTGTCTGATATAAGTATAGCTACTCCGGTTTTCTTTTGATTTCCCGTAGCATGATATATATTTCTCCATCCCCTTACTTTTAATCTGAAGGTATCTTCCAGTCTAAAATGAGTTTCTTGTAGACAGCATATAGATGGATTTTGTTTTGTTATCTATTCTGCTACCTTGTCTTTTGATTGGAGCATTCAGCCCATTGACATTATTATTATTATTGAGATATGTGGGTTTAGAGTCTTTGTATCTTTTTTGGGGTTCATGTTTGTGGTGGTGTCCCTGGTACCTTTGTTCCTTGCAACCTTCCCTTCAGAGCGTCCCCCTCGGGATTTCTTGTAAGGTGACAAATTCTTTCAATTTCTGTTTACTTGGAAAGGTTTTTATCTCTCCTTCTATTTTGAATGACAGGCTTGCTGGATAGAGGATTCTTGGCTACATATTTTTACTGTTTTTCACATTGAAGATCTACTGCTTTTCTTTTCTGGCCTGCCACGTTTCGGTAGATAGGTCTGTCACTACTCTGATAGTTTTCCTTTCGTATATTAGGTCCCTTTTCTCCCTAGCTGCTATCAAAATTCTCTCTTTGTCCTTGTATTTTGCCATTTTTACTCTGATATGCCCTGCAGAAGATCGATTCAAGTTCCGTCTGATGGGTGTCCTCTGAGCCTCTTGTATTTCAAAGTTTACTTCCTTCCCCAGGTCGGGGAAGTTCTCTGCTATAATTTGTTCCAGGACTCCTTCAGCACCTTTCCCTCTCTCTTCCTTTTCTGAGATTCCTATGATGCAAATATTGTTGCGTTTGACCATATCACTGAGCTCTCGAACTCTCCTTTTTTTCCTGTATCAGTTTGTCTCTTTTTTTGTCAGCTTCTTGTTTTTCTATAATGGTTTCTTCTACGTTACTTATTCTCCTTTCTGCCTCTTCAATCCGTGAATTGGAGGCCTCTAATTTATTATGTATCTCATTTATCGCATTTTTAAATTCTTCATGCCTATTTTTATTCTCCATTTTGTCTGTCGCCAAAGTTTCTTTGTTGTCCCCTATGCTTTTTTCAAGCCCAGCTATTGTTTTTATGATGATTATTCTAAAATCTTGTTCAGTTATGCTCCTGATATCTGTTTTGAGCAGTTCATTAGCTGTCATTTCTTCTTGGAGTTTCTTTGGAGGAGAGCTCTTTCGTTTCATTATTTTAGTTAGCTTTCTGTCTCTTTTTACTTTTAAAGACTTATTATACTCTTTTGCCCTATGAGCGCTGCCGTATCCAGTAAGACTCTTTAACTGTCCAGGGCCTATCCTTTCAGAGAGTGTTTTTTGAATGATATCTCTTGGTCTCTCTTGTTGGGACCTTGTTTATTTTATTTTCCTTCTCGTAGTGATATTTGGGAATCTCCACCTTGTGTACTCTGACTCATTTCTTGAGGTAGCCGTTAGAAGGCTCTCTCAGTGGATTCTGCGTCCCCTCTCTCCCAATCTCTTGGGTTCTGTAAGGTTTCCTATGGCTTCAGATCTTTTCTTGCGAGATATGGGGGCGAGTACAATCCACAGAGTTCCCTACTTCTCCGCCATCTTTCCCCTCTTCCCTCAGATTTCACATTTGGTTTTGTGGTTTCTCTGTCATCCTTCTGAAGTCAAAGGGCTGTAGAAGAATCACGTCCCTGAGGAAATATTCCCTGAAGATTGAAGTTATGCAGTCACAAGTCAAGGAATGCTGGCAGTCATTAGAAGCTTCGGCCTTGTAGCAAAAGCTGTTGCATTTCTTTATACTAATAATGAAGCAGCAGTAAGAGAAATTTAGAAAATAATCCCATTTGCAATTGCACCAAAATCCATAAGTGCACCAGAAACCATAAGAACGTAGGGATAAAGCTAACTAAATGTAAAATATTTGCATTTTGAAAACTATGAAACATTATGTTTTAAATGAAGAGGACACAAAGAAATGGAAAAGCCTTCCATGTTCATGGATTGGAAGGATAAATATTGTTAAAATGTCTATACTACCCAAAGCAATCTACACATTTAATGCAATCCTTATCAAAATGCCAACAGCATTTTCCACAGAACTAGAACAATACTAAAGCTTGTACAGAACCATAAAAGATCAGTAATTACACAAATATATATAATTAGAAATGAAGAAAGAAAAATAAAGCAAGCAAGAATCTAATTATTTTACTGGTGCATTCTAACAAACTTTAAAGAATTAACGCCAATGTTTTTTCAAACCCTTCCAAATAATTAAGAGGAGAAAACATTCCTAAATTTATTTTAAAAGGCCAGCATTATCCTGATACCAAAAACAGATAAGGAAAAAGCAAGAAAAGAAAACTATAGGCTAATATTCCTGATGAATATAGATGCAAAAATTCTCAATACAATACCAGCAAATTGAATTTGACAGCATATTAAAACAATTACACCCCGTGATTAAGTGGGATTCATCCTTGAGATGCAGAGATGGTTCAACATTTACAAATCTATAAACATGATATACCACACTAATAAAATGAAAGATAAAAACTATATAATATTCTTCATAGATGCAGAAAATGCATTTAACAAATTCAGCATCCTTTTATGATCAAAATCTCAAGAAGTTGTATATAAAAGGAATGTACTTCAATACAATAAAAGAATGTAAATATTTACATTTATATTACCCCATGCTTAGCATTACATTCCATAATGATAATTTGAAAGCTTGTCTTATGAGATTAGAAATAGGGTAAGATACTCACTCTCACCACTACTATTCAACAAAGTCCTGTAAGTTCTAGCCACAGCAGTCAAGGAAGAAAAGAGATAAAAAGCTTTTTTTTTTTTAATTTTAATGTTTTATTTATTTCTAGGAGATAGATAGAGACAGCATGACCAGGGGAGGGTCAGAGAGAGAGGGAATCACAGACTCTGAAACAAGCTCCAGGCTCTGAACTGGCAGTCAGCACAGAGCCCGACACGGGGCTCGAACCCACGAACCGCGAGATCATGACCCAAGCGAAAGTCGGACGCTTAACCGACTAAGCCACCCAGGCGCCCTGATAAAAAGCTTTTTAAACACTAAAGGAAAAACTAGAATTATGTCTGCTGATGATACAAATATATCTAGAAAAACCCACAGGCTCCACTAAAAGAAAAATAAAAACACCTCTTAGGAAGTGGCAGTTCAAGATGTCAGCAAAGGAAGACCCTGATTTTATCTACTTCCACAGACATACCAAATCTGCAACTACATATAGAAAAGTCTTTTCTGAAAAAGACCTGAAAACGAGCTGAAATTCTTAACTCTTGAGTTCTTCCAAATTAGCTCACCTTTTATGTATTAACCCACAAGTGGAAGAGATCTCACAAATACAGAGTATATCCCCAAGGAACAAGGGATTCGAGCCCCACACCAGACACCTCAACACTGGAGAGATGAGCTCCCCAAAACTCTGGCTTGGTAACTAATAGAGCTTATGTCAGAGACACAAACACTGAAGGAAACTGAGACTCCCCTCTTAAAGATCTCATGCACCAAGTCACCCCCAAGATTCAGCTCAAAAGCAGCAAGTGGAAAAGTGCTTAAACCATATGCAAAAAAGACTTATTGGTTAAAGTTAAAGCATCTGCCAGAGGGGCTGGAGTCTACTGGAACTCTTCCTGGGGATGGAAGAACTGGCAGGGGCCATTTTTTGCACTCTCCCTCTCCCTTGCTTGTGTTGTTTGCTTCACTGCTGTACTCTCTGTGTTGCCTCACCCCCATTAAACCCAGCAGGAGACTGTGCCCCAGCCTAGTTCCCCTATACAGCCTCACCCCACCAAATTTGGCTGGCAGATGTTATGCAGCTCAACAGTACCTTATAGCTCCGTCCTGACCCAAAGCACCCCATGGCCCGACAAAATGTAGTAGGTGCATGTAGTCCACACAAGAGGTATCCACCCTTTAAACATCTGGCATTGGTGGCCAGGGGAGTTTGTGTTTCTGGGTCCCATGGGACTATAACAATTGGAGGAAGTGCTCTTGAAAGGCTACCACTCCAGGACATTGCAGAGACAGCAGACTGAAAAACAACCCGTATATATATATATACTACCGTGTAATATTAGCATACAGTGTAACATTAGTTTCAGGTATACAATATTATGATTCAGGAATTCTATACATTACTCGGTGTTCATCATGGTAACAGTACCCTTAATTCCCTTTATCTATTTAATCCATTCCCCCATTCACCTCCCCTTTAGCATCCATGAGTTCTCTGTACTTGAGAGATTGGTTTTTAGTTCATCTTTTTTTTCTTTGTTCATTTATTTTGCTTCTTAAATTCCACATATGACTAGAATTATATGGTATCTGTTTTTGTCTGATTTTACTTAACATTTTACCTTCTATGTTCATCAAATTTATTGCAAATGGCAAGATTTCATTCATTTTTATGCTGAATAATATTTTATTGTCTCGATATATACCACATCTTTATGCATTAATCTATTGGTGGACACTTGTGTTGCTTCCATATCTCGGTTATTGTATACAATGTTTCAATAAACATAGGAATGACTATATCCATTGAATTTAGTGTTTTCATATTCTTTGGGTAAATACTCATCAGTGGAATGACTGAATCACATGGTAATCCTATTTTTAATTTTTGTGGAACCTCTATATTGTTTTCTATGGTGGCTGCACCAGTTTGTGTTACCGCCAACAGTGGTATGAAGATTCCTTTTTCTCCACATCCTTGTCAACATCTATTTCTTGCTTTTTTTATTACAGCCATTCTGACTAGTGTGAGATGATATCTCATTGTGGTTTTGTTTGCATTTTTATGATGAATGATGTTGAGCATCTTTTCATATGTCTATTAGCCATGTATATGTCTTCTTCTGAAAAACGTGCGTTCAAGTCATCTGATTTTTCTTTAGTGTTGGGTTTCATAAGTTCTTGATATATTTTGGATATAAACCTCTTATCAGATATATCATTTGAAAATATCTTCTCTGGGACGCCTGGGTGGCTTAGTCGGTTAAGCGTCCGACTTTCGCTTGGGTCATGATCTCGCGGTTCATGGGTTCGAGCCCCGCGTTGGGCTCTGTGCTGACTGCCAGCTCAGAGCCTGGAGCCTGTTTCAGTCTGTGACTCCCTCTCTCTCTGCCCCTCCCCTGTCACGCTGTATCTCTCTCCTAGAAATAAATAAAACATTAAAAAAATTTTAAAAAAAGAAATGAAAGTATCTTCTCTTCATTGGAGTAACTGTTAAAATAAACAAATGGAATTAAAAGAAATATAATTGGCTATTAAGTTTTTGCAAGCCAATGGAATCTGTATCCAACCACATTTCTTTTTTTTAAGTTTATTTAAATAGTTTATTATCAAGTTGGTTTCCATATAACGCCCAGTGCTCATCCTCAAAAGTGCCATCCTCCATGCCCATCACCCCCATTTCCCTTCCCTCCCACCCCCATCAGTCCTCCCTTTGTTCTCAGCATTCAAGAGTCTCTCATGGTTTGCCTCCCTCCCTCTATCCCATTATTTCCCCCCTTCTTTTCCCCCATGGTCCTCTGTTAAGTTCCTCTTAATTCTCCTATACTTGCAAACATCTGTAAAGAACTTATCAAGCTCAACACCCAAAACACAAATAATCCAATTAAGAAAACGGCAGAAGGCCCATTTATCCAAAGGATATTTGTATAGGTATTTATGAATAGGTATTTATCCATAGGATACAAAAATGCTGATTTGAAAGGGTACACGTACCCCAATGTTTATAGCAGTGCTATCAGTAATAACCAGATTATGGAAAGAGCCCAAATGTCCATTGACTGAAAATTGATAAAGATGTGGTGTGTGTGTGTGGGGGGGGAGTGATGGACTATTACTCTGTGATCTAAAAGAATCAAATCTTGCCATTTGCAACAATGTGGATGGAACTGGGATGTACTATGGTAAGCGAAATAAGTATTTCAGAGGAAGATAAATGTCATATGGTTTCACTCATATATGAAATTTAAGAAACAAAAGCAGATGAACATAGGAGAAGGGAAGGAAAAATAAGATAAAAACAGAGAGGTAGACAAACCATAAGATACTTTTTAAAATGTTTATATATTTTTGAGAGACAGACAAAGCATGAGTTGGGAAGGGGCAAGGAGAGAGGGAGACATGGAATGTGAAGCTGTCGGCACAGAGCTCGATGCAGAGCTGGAACTCGGGAACCATGAGATCATGTCCTGCACTGAAGTCAGATTGTTAAAACATTTGTATTATCCAAAGAAATCTTTAGATTCAGTGCCATCCTTATCAAAATTCTGATGGCATTTCTCACAGAATATAACAATTTATCCTATAATTCAGTGGAGCCACAAAATATCCCAAATAACCAAGCAATTATGAGAAAGAAAGACATAGCTGGAAACATCACACTCCCTCATTTCAAACTATATTTTATAACTACATTAAGCCAAACAGCATGGTATTGCCATAAAAATAGACACAGAAATCAATGGGTTAGAGTAGGGAGCCCAGAAATAAACCCACATGTATATGTTCAATTAATATACAACAAAGGATGCAAGAATATTCAATGGGAAAAAGTCTCATTCATAAATGGTGTTGGGAAAATTGGACAGTCGCATGCAAAATAATGAAACCAGACTACTGTCTTACACCATACACAAAAATTAATTCAAAATGAATATAGCAACAGAAATTATAAAACTCCTAGAATGTGGTAAGCTTTTTGACATTGGTTTTGATAATTTTTTTTAGATCTGACTCCAAAGGGAATGACAACAAAAGCAAAAATAAAAAAGTGGGACTACATGAAACTAAAAAGTTCTGCACAGCAAAGGAAACCAACAACAAAATAAAAAGCCAACATACTGAAAGGGAAACGACATTTGCAAATGATATTATCTGATAAGAAGTAATATCCAAAATATATAAAGAACTTATACAACTCAATAACAAAAAATAAGTTTCAGTAAAAACTGGGCATAAGACCTGATTAGATATTTTTTCAAAGAAGACATACAGATGACCAATAAGCAAATGAAAAGATGCTCGACATTACTAATCATCAGAGAAATGCAAATCAAACCTGCAAAGAGATATTACTTCACACCTGTCAGAATGGCTGTTATCAAAAAGATACAATATAACAAGTGTTGCTGATAGTGTGGATAAAGGGGTACCCTCATTCACCTGTTGGGAATGAAAATTGGCGCAGCCACCAGGAAAACAGTATAGAAGTTTCTTTAAAAACTAAAAATAGAGCTACTATATGATCTAGCAATCCCATCTCTGAATATTATTCTGAAGAAAATCAAAACGGTAATTTGAAAAGATATATGAACCCCTGTATTTACTGCAACTTTGTCCACAATAACAGAGATATGGAAACAACCAGTTTCCATCAAAGGTGAATGGATAAAGAAGATGTGGTATATCCATAGATAATGGAATGCCATTTAGCCATAACAAATAATAATAGTTTTCCTTTTGTGACAGCATGGTTGGACCTTGAGTGCATTATGCTAATTGACATAAATCATAGAGAAAAACAAATTCTGTATAAATATATATACATATATATATGGAATCTATCTATATCTATATATAAATGGAATCTAAAAAGCAAGACAAACAAAACTAAATTCATAGATACAGAGAACAGATCAGTGGTTGAGGAAGGAGAGAATAGATTAGAGGTTTGTCCAGGAATGGATAAAATGGGAAATGGGGGTCAAAGATACAAACATCTAGTCATAAAGTAAATTATCAAGTTGTAATGTATCGCATGGTGACTATAGGCAATATTGTTGTATATATTAAGTGACTTCATGTAGCAATAGGGGGAAACTAGGTTTATGGTTATCATTTCACAATGCATACAAATATTAAATCACTATATTGTACAATTGAAACTAATTAATTATGTTGTATGTCAATTATACTTCAATAAATTAAATAGATAAATATATTTCTACAGAAATTAAAAAAAACTTTAAAACTAATATATTCAGTAAAGTTGCAGGATGTAAAACTAACATTTAAAAAACAATTGTGTTCCTACACACCAACAATGAACTATCTGAAAAAGAAATAAAGAAAACAATCCCATTTACAATGACATCAAAAAAGTAAAATACCTAGGAATACATTTAACCAAGGAGGTAAAAGATGTGTACAATGAAAATGTTAAGACAGTCCATAAAGAAAGCCTCCAAGTAAATAACCAAAAAAATATAGTAAAACATTGTTCAATATTAGATATTGGTCAAATATCTATTTAACCAAAAGAAAAATTAATGAATAGAAGATGGATAAAATATGACATATAAAAATAAATAACAAAATGGCTATGCCTTAATTACCTTATCAGTAATAACTTCAAATGTATATGGATTAGACACACCAACAAAGAGATTTACAGAAACCTTGGTTTAATTATATGTCTAGAGCAACATAATTTAGACTAAAAACTCAAATAGATTGAAAGTAAAAGAATGAAAAATGATATGCCATGCAACAAGAGAGATGGAGTGGCTAATACTAATATCAGGCAAAACATACTTTATGCACAAATGTTACCAGGGACAAACACTAATTTACCATCTTCCATACCAAAAGCATTTGAAATCATATAAAAATCAATTTGTGCTTATTTACAGATATCTGGAAGTATAAAAAAGAAAGACAAACTAGCCCAAATTCCATCCCCACCACCGGAATGACTGCTGTTAGCATTCTGGTCTGTTTTCACCCATTTCTGTGGCTGGATGTGCATGTATGCCATTCTCCATGAATTGAATACTATCATACAGGCTGTGCTTGCCTGTTAAATCAGCACTGTTCCCCGAACGGCAAACCACACCAATACATGGAGACCCATGAACCACTCGATAAAAGAAGGCTTTTAAATCAACCGCTGTCTTCTGATATCTTTTATACCTGTGGATGTTTCAGAGAGAATTGTCTAATTCTGAGTTTGTTATGTTCCCTGAAGAAGTTCTCGAAATACATTTTCAGTTTTGTCCCAGGTTTGTTTTAAACAAGAAGATCCTGTGAACTGTGAGTTACCAATTAGGGGTATTTTAGGAAGCAGTAAGTGAAGATCTTACATCAGACACCACCTGCAACTGAAAATAAGACAATCCACTTTTTTCCCCCCACTTTGGCTTCTTAAGCCCAAAATGAGCAAGAAATATAGGAGAAAGGAATGGGGAAGATAAAGTAAGAGAGAGAGAATGTGAGTGTGAGCCCTGAAAGACATTCTCCCTATTAGCCAACTCTGCTATTTTTTGTCCAAAGAAGAGGACTTGTTACAAAGTGGGACTAAGGTGAGGCAAGAGAGATACTAGCCTTGGGCATAAAATTTAAGGGAGCTCCAAAAATATATGAATAATATGTCAATGTAGAATTGAAAACTATTGCAGAAATATATGAAGAGGAAAAGATCAAATGTTTTTTAAAAGACAGAACCACTAATAGACTCATTGAAAGCCATATTGAAGTCTTGGATAAAAGGAAAAAAATAGTTCCACTGATCTGTAATTTTTTTAATTTATTCTGATTTTTTAAAATATTTAAGTAAACTATAATTTATCTTAACTACTGACTTTTTCAGTGCCTTCCTAAATTTTGCACCCAAGCAAGAACCCCACTGTCCTTGTCAAGCCCATCCTTTATCTGTGATGTGAATTAAAAGCATCAGCCTTCTCAGACACTGAGGACCATTTTCCTTGTCCTGGCTCAGAGCCTGACCCCCTGAGTGACTTGGAAGAGGCCTGCGAGCAAAGGAGATGGATGGGGCCATCTCCTTCCAACTCAAACACCTATTCTCTACAGTAATGAAAATGTTCTCCAATACCACATCTGGAAATAACCAGGCAAGGAGTAAAAGATGATTTCTCTTGCATCATAAACAAACATCATGGTGTTAGCCCCGTATACAATAACTCTTCTCAGAAGAAATATATTTATAAGTTGGAAATTCAAATTTTCTCCACAATATAATTTGTTCTTGCTTTTGCTTAATGTTGAGCATAATCCTCAAAAGCCAGACATCTGGCGTTGATAACAGCATCATGTTGGTGCTTATTCAGTGTTTCTGGTACTGCACCCGCAGGTACTTCAATACCTCTTTATAACACGTGAGGTGCAGCAATAGTGATTCTGCAGCTATTCATTGTTTTAACAGCCTCATGGAGGGTCCTGCCAAACCAGTGCTGACAACTTGTTCAGCATATCATGGGGCATATCATCATTCAGTGGTTCTCAGGGGCAAATTATGGCACTCTCGTTTCCTGTGCATCAGGCCTATTCTGAATACATTATTACTCTTGAGAGTTAAAGTATTAAAATTTATCAATAATTTTATTTTTATTACTTAAGGTAAATTCAATGTTATCCCTATAATATAGATCTTACAAAACTAATTTCCTTTTTTGTTAGCTGTGGTTTTCTAAGTAGAGGCAAAGGGGGATAGGCACACAGTGACACACGGGATCCTGAGATACTATGAAGAGTGTAACTAATTCAGATTCCTATGAAACTGTCTTCCCTAAAAAGTGTTTCCCCACCTCTGGGAATGCTGTGCATGTGAACAACATGTGCCGTGTGATTGTGGAAGAAACAAAACTTGAAATTGGCCAATTAAGGTATCATATGCATGCAGCAAGCTCGGCCCAAGGAGGGTGACTTAGTGCCAGATAGGAGATTGCTGGAGTTTCTTTTCATGAAACCAGTGAGAAAAGAAGGCTTCTCCCTGCTTGAGGAGACCTAAGGACCCCATCTTCTCTCCAGAGTTGATTAGAAGCACTCATCTCTGAGGTAAAGAAGCCAATCTTTAATATAACTAAGTTTCTACTTCTTTTAGGGGAAGACCTGAAGGTAATGGCTCATACCCCTCAGATTTATCCATCTAATTCTGTGCCAAACACTGCAAGATGCTGCAGACAGAAATGGATGAGACTCGACCCTTGCCCTTGGACTTCCATTCCAGTGGGGACACTTGCAGTAATCAGAGAGGGATATGGGGTTATGTGAGGAAAACATAATTTCCTGGGCATCAGGTATGATCTCCACTAGGAAGAGAGAGTGGAAGAAAGCCAGAAGTGAGAGGAAAGGGTCGAGATGGAGGAGGTAGGATGAGCAAAGACATGTAAACAGAATACTCTATTTTTTTTTCTCTGTATTCTTACGACCTGGAATGCTGTTTTGTATCTGGTAGATGTTTAATGAGTTTCACTGAGTAAGCAAAACAAAACAGGAACATCATCCATGGAATCTGAACTATCATCTTTGAAAGTTCGGGTTTTTTCCTTTTTGAGAAGGGAAATCAGAATAATTTTCCATATAAATTTAAAAATGTTGCCAGCAACTGCAATATGTGCATTTAGTTACTGAAGCAGACTCCTTTGCCTGGAAAGGAGTTTTCTCCTCAGGGCTTACATCTACTATTGTCCTTTCCCACCATCTATCTGTCAATTAGTCTTTCCTTCATTTGCTCCTTTCATTCTACAGGCAGAAAGAACAGCAGTGCAAAAACCCAATGGCATGAGACATCATGGGGACTAGAGTTTCAGGGTTTCTGTTAGTCGGGCAATCTCACTCTTAATTCACCGGGACATTTTCTAAGCTACTATCAGCTGTGAAAACTTGAATGTAAACTGGATTGTCATATCAACTATATATAACTACTGGGCTTTATATGAAATAAACATGAGGCAGGAAATTTATGAGCTAATCTTCAAAGAAGGTTTCCAAACACATTTCCCATTCTCATAGGTACATTCCACTTCTCTTCCAAGAAGAGGCATCCTGTTATCCCCAACATTTTGGTATTAGATTTAATGGACACCGAGTAGTTACTCTGATCAGTTGCTCTAAAGTTTATAAATGCTTACACACCATGTCTGTACTTTTCTCATCCCAGTCCAGTGACCAGCCATACCCCACACACCATGTCAGGGCAGTACTGCTCTCCAGGGTGGCTGGTACTAGTCACCTGCACCATCTGAGTGCCTCACCTAAAGAGGGAAGTCTGCAGCATAACTGTTGAGTGAATAAATTCAACAAAAATATCAGAAATTGAGACTGTCTGAAACTTGAACTCAAACATGTAAAGTCATTCTAAGCTCCTTTCTGCTTCTCTGTTGAGAAATATGTGTTACAGGTAAAGCATTTAAACACATTGTTACATTCACTATTACACCATTTTACATGCTTCTAGAATCACCCTGCTGTTTTAGAAGTCAGAGTTTACAAATAGTTACAATTATGGGTCTTTCTTCTCTAGCACACTTTCCAATCTCCTGGTCTTTATTTATGAAGGGAAGGAGTCAATTAGTGTTTTTCAAGCATTCACATGGAAATGAACCTTAACAGTCTCCTTCTAATACCAATCTTTGAGTTGAAGAACAAAGCTATTTCTCCAGTACTTCTGTTTTGAGGAAGGGGAGAGAATAGCTCCGCAGGGGTCCACCTCTGAAGACTCACAATCAGTCAGTTATGTCAGGGAGGAGTGGATCCACTACCTGCTCCCTTAACCCAGCCAAGGTCATGGCCTCAACCACAGCTCACGATGGGGAATGGGACCATGGAAGTCTATACCCTGATGCATGTGAAAATCCCCTTGAAGCCTGAGAAACACAATTTCGAGGGTTCTACTGATAGGAATTCTGATCCAATAGATCAGGAGTGGACCCAGAAATATACATTTGAACAAAATCCCAGTGATTTTCATGTAGGTGATGTAAAAGAAAACTTTTGCACCAGATAGCTTTTAAAAGCAGCAGGACAGATTTTATTTAAGTTACTGCAGGAGGGGAAAGAAACTTCAATACAGAACTGAACTCAACTCCTATTACAGAACACATATGGGGATCTATAGCCGACAAGCAGAGTGGGGGGGGTGGGGAGGCTGTCCATGGATGGAGGATTACTAGTAGGAACTTATCTGACATCAGGAATAGGAGAGTTCTTGTTAAACAGACTCTTGCTAATGGCAGGCCAAGGACTTGGACATCAAGGAGAGAGATGAGGAGCTTGACCAGCTGTCAAGGATAGAGGTATTCTCTTTAAATTGACATGACAGGATTCAGGTGAGGCAAAGTTCTAGGCTAGGTAAAGCCTAGTCGGGCAGAGTACTCAGAGGAGCTCAACCAAAGTTTCATCAAGGACAGAGTCTTTGTCAGTGATCCATAGGCACATTTTTATAAACTTCTCTAAGTGACATTTATGGTGTAAACAAGTGTGTTCTGAATCTGTTCCAAGTATGAAGGGCTCGCTTGTGATTCTTTTATAGATACCATTCATCTCTTCCTATCCCTTACTGATCAGACTCTCCATGATATATACATGCTCCCTAGTCAGGTTTTATATTTTTATGGAAAGTAAGCAACTCTATGTAGGAATTATGGATCTTCTGCTTGGTTTCAGGTTCTGCATTGTACATCTGTGACAGTTTCTTGAGATTCTCCGTCTCAATTCCTGGATTCACAGAGCTCATTATGACCATGTCTTCATCATTCTTTCCTTAAGTCAGTCCTGGCTTTGTGATGTAGTTGCTAGAGGAAAGTACTGGAAACAGTGTCTAGGTTGGCCCCATTTGTCCATCTATATCCTATCAAATTTAGATGACCTAGAAGTCAGATTATCTAGTATTTACTCTACTGTACAATGAGGATAATATCATGTATCTGCTAGGAAGTTTTAAGAATTGAAAGAATTAATAGATGTCAAAATGCTTCAAAAGCTATAAAACTCTCTGCCTCTACCAACATGTTTCATTGCTGTCTTCCTCCAAGATACCTTTGTACCCATCTTAAATAATTCTGCTTAGAATCTAATGAATACCATTTTGGCTATGCATGCAGAGGAATAAAGAGCTCATTTATTGACAGTCTCTTGACTCATGATGAAAAAATAGTTAAGAATATTATAAAAGCAGATTTATGATTTTTAGTTCTATTATGTATAGAAATAGAGACAGTTAAATTCTGCAGGAGGTAATCCAAGGAACCTGAGCACTTGGTACCTCATGAGCTAACTGCTCCCCAAATACACACACATACCTTGTTACTCAGCCAATTTGTATGTATTATTTAAGTTTAAACTCTGACTTTAAGGTTACTTCCTCTGTGTGGTCTTCTGGAAGAGGGTCTAACTACTTCTTTATTATGCACACTTACTACACATGCTGCAACAACCATCTCTCTTTGTTGGGTTTATTTCTGTGCATATGTATTTCTCCTGGACCTCTTCTGAAAGTACAATGAGTCTACATCATGTTCCACCCTGGATACGCAGGCATATCAGAACTACAACATGAATCACAGCCAGAGGTAACTGGTAGGGAGCAGCACAGGATTTTAAATTCAAGGGCTGGGTTCATGCTTGACAGCAGAGGTGGAATGGTGGGAAAAGTCAGAAGCCAAGTGGCTAGAGATGGTTCAAATGCCAGGAGAACCCCGATGTAAAATAATGGCTGCTAATGTACCCCACAGAAGACACAGTGGACTAAAGAATCCAAGCACTGAATCCACTGCTGGTTGTCCTCTTGGAGGATTCCTATCTAGACAACCTCCACATCACACTTAGCTTTCCAACACTCTGGAAAGTCTGCTTAGTTTTCCAACACTCTTTTTTCTGCAGGTTAGAGTCAGCTTTGATTCACTTCTTTTTACCCAGAAAAACTGCCCTGTTGCTCCAAGAAGTCCAGACATTTCTGAATAAATATTGAAAGGGAAATGCATGTGGTTTCTGTCTTTTTACAAGACTGGAGCCTGTGAGAAAATCAGCCTTAAGGTCTTTGGCAATCCAGCAATTGCTGTTACTCTTTTCTCTTTCATCATACACATCCTAGGTTATTTATAAGCACTTTTCAATTTTAGGTGGTATTCTATTACAGAGTGTTTGTGATATTTTCTAGTCCTGACAAGAACAGCAGAATTCTTTAATAAAAAAGACACCAAAAAATTGTCTTTGTAAAAATGGTAATGGAAAAGATACTTCTCACTGCACATGCTGCCCAAACTTGCCCTTCAGTTCATGAAGGTATGAGACTGAAGCTGAGGGAATAATAAAGGCAGACCCATAAAATGGTGTATAACTAGGATAACCTTGCCTATCTGCCACACTGAGGCTTAAATAAGAAATGCTTCTTTCTTAGAAAATAGTTAATGGATTAGCTAATGCCATCTGTAGGAGTTAGTATTTAGGAGAATCAGTGAAGAAGATAAGATTGTCAGGAAGGAGGGTAATAATGTCAGTTAAGTAGTGTTGGGGGAATTAAAGTGTTCCAGGGCAAAAACATTTTGGGGACAAGGGAAACAGATGACTGATGAAAAACAAATCGCCCTGCTTCTTTTTCTCCCTACCCTCTCTGAAATCTGACTATGCCAACATTCTAAGTTGAAGACCTGTCCTGACTCTCCACTGACCTTGGAACATTGTCCAAACCCCTCATTCTCCCTCTCTCTAGCCACATACTCTGTAACAACCCCATAGCATCCTATGCTCCAGCCAAGTATAAATAGCTAGAAACTTTCTGGATTTTCATCACTCAAAGGCTTTTTTTTTTTTTTCTAATTTGAGTGCATTGACACACAATGTTGCATTAATTTGAGGCATGCAACATAGTGTACATAGTACAACTTCTCTATATGTTATGCTATGCTCACCACAAGTGTAACTACCATCTGTCATCATACAACATTATTATATTATCATTGACTATATCCCCAATGCTGTATCTTATATTCCTGTGATTTATACATCCCATAATTGGAAGCCTATACCTCCCAGTCCTCTTCGCCCATTTTGCCCATCCCCTGCCCCTCCTCTTTGTCAATCACCAGTTTGTGTTCTGTATTTACAGGTCTGTTTCTGCTTTTTGCTTGCTTGTTTATTCGTTTGTTTTATTTTTTAGATTCCACATATGAATGAAATCATGTGCTATTTATCTTTTCAGACTGACTTATTTCACTTAGCATAATACTCATCATTTTTTAACAGTTTTAATGAAATGTAATTCACATACTATACAATTTATTGGTTTTTCAATATATTCAGATATATGCAATCATCACCAGTCAATTCTAGAGCATTTTCATGAAATGTTATAGTCTTTTAGCTATCACCTCTTTATATGTCCCCATTCTACACTCAGTCTTAAGCAACAATTCATCTATTTTCTATCACTATAGATTTCCCTGTTCAGGACATTTCATATGAAGGGAATCATATAATATATTGCCTCTTATGACTGGCTTCTTTCATTTAGCATGTGTTCAACTTTCATCTTTATGGTAGCATGTAACAATACTTCATTCCTTTTTATAGCTGAATAATATTCCATCCTGTGGAAACACCATATTATGTTTACCCATCCCTCAGTTGATGGACATTGATGTTGTTTACATCTTTTGGCTATTAAGAATAGCGCTGTTATAAACATCTATATTATACAGAGTACTGTGTGGACAATAGTTATTTCTTTCAGGTATATAGCCAGAAGTGCAATCGCTGTGCCACATTGTATGTAACTCTGTATTTGATCATTTGAGGAAGTGCCATGTTGTTTTCCAAAGTGGCTACATCATTTTACTTTCCTACCAACAGGGATTCTGAAGTCTTCTTCTCATCACCAACACTTGCCATCTAATTTTTTATTCTAGTCATCCTAGTGTGTATTAAAAATAGTATCTCCTTGCAGTTTTGATTTTTATTTGTAATGACTAATGAGACTGCATACCCTTTCATGTACTTATTGGTCAATTGGATATTTTCGCTGGAGAAATGTCTATTAAGATTTTTTGTGTATTCTTTAATTGGGTTATTTGTCATTTCATTATTGAGTTTAAAGAGTTAGTTATATATTCCGAATACATATCCCTTTTTAGATATATGATTTTCTTCCATTCTGTGGTTTGCCTTTTCACTCTCTTGATAGTATGGTTTGAAATGCAAAAGGTTTTAATTTTGATGAAGTTTAATTTCCTGTTTTTTATTGTCCATGGTTTTGGTATGATCATACTTAAGAATTCTTTGTCAGATCCTGGGGCACTTGGGTGGCTCAGTCAGTTCAGTTTCTGACTTCAGCTCAGGTCATGATCTCACAGTTTGTGGGTTTCAGCCCCACATCAGGTTCTGTGCTGACAAGTCTGAGCCTGGAGCCTGCTTCTGATTCTGTGTTTCCCTCTCTCTCTATCCTTTCCCTGCTCATGCTTTGTCTCCCTCTGTTTCTCAAAAATAAACATTTTAAAACTTCTTTAAAAAGAATTTTTTTGCCAGATCCAAGTTTATGAAGATTTACCCTATTTTGACCTACACATTAAATATATAGATTTTTTTTGTGTAATGTAGACATTTAAATATTTGTTCTTCCAATCCATGATCAGCATCTCAATTTCTACACAGAAATCAGCAGAGATTCTCACAGGGATTGTGTTGAATCTATAGATCGATTTCGTTTTGGCAATCTTTTTTTTTTGATAAATTTTTAAAATGTTTTTTATTTATTTCTGAGAGAGAGAGAGAGAGAGAGAGAGAGAATGTGTGAGCAGGGGAGGGTCAGAGAGAGAGAGAGGGAGACACAGAATCCGAAGCAGGCTCCAGGCTCTGAGCTGGCTGTCAGCACAGAACCTGACGCGGGGCTCGGCTCAAACCCACGAACCGTGAGATCATGACCTGAGCTGAAGTCGGATGCTTAACCAACTGAGACACCCAGGCGCCCCTAGTTTTGGCAATCTTTACAATGGTAGTCTTACAATCCCTGAGCATGGGTTGTTTTTCCAACTACTTAGATTTTCCCTAATTTCCTTCTAAATGTTTTGCAGTTCATTTCTCACTGGGGACCTCACTCTTTCTTGCTTGTGCTGCTTGAGATGAGGAGCTTCATCTGGCTGGCTGCTTATTGTCCCTAGGTGAGGGAAACAGAGACTCCAGAAAGTGGAGACAAAGATCCCTTCCCAGGCACTTCTTGTAATAGGATCCCTCTTGCAGATTACCCTGGGCTGGAAGCATCCCTGGATGAAGGGTAAGTCTCAGGACTGTGGGGAAGAGCAATGCTTCCTGGGTTGAGGCTGCTTATTATGGCAGGATTCCCCTTTCTGATCCACTTTTCCAACCTTGATATTGTTTGCAGCAATAAGCCATTTAGAATGCCTTGACAGCGAATATGAAACATAAAACTCAAGCATTTATTTCAGAAATTTTAATATCATATTTGCAAATATGTAGAGGCAGTGTTTTCCTTCTCAGAGATATATTGAACACTACAGAACCAGCTCCTCTTGACCAGTGTCTGCCAGCCACATTCCTCACAGGTGCTCCAAACAGATTAGGTGAACTTTCTTTTTTTGTGAGTCAGGAGGTGTGAAAATAGTCTTTCTTTCTGAGGGGCTTTCCATCTGCCTAACATGTCATAATTAACCACAGGGAGCCCCAGCCCACACCATGCAGGAAAAGTGTGTGTGTGTGTGTGTGTGTGTGTGTGTGTGTGTGTGTGTGTGTGTAGTGCAAGCAACAAGTCATCATGGACTTGGAGATGGCAGAGGGTACAGGGACTGCAGTGAGCTCATTTCTACACACACACTTCCTGAGCCTCTCCTCAGGGATAGGCCCTGTCTTTAGGGTTAGGGATGTGGTGATAAAAAGCCATGATTGCTTTCTTTCAGTAATCTCACATTCCAGTGAGGAAGAAGGACAGTATGGTCAGAACTATGAAAAAACAAACACAGGAGGCTGAATGATTATGATAGAGAAGCAGGATAAGTATAATTGGAAGTTTTTCCAAAAGAAAGTACACTTCAACTGAGTCTTAAAAAGAAGACAAGATATTATTGTAACAGACAAAGGGAAATGAATGCATTCCAGGATAAAAGGGCACCATAAGTGAAAACACGGAAAAATCTGCATGGCATATGTGAGGAGAGGTGCAGACAAGATGGGAGATGAGAGGAAGGATAACTCTATACCTTGAACTGCACTGAATATAGGACACACACTTAGCTGGGACTTCCCAGAAGGGAAGCACTGGGCTGGATGAAGAAAGGAAAGCATGTCACTCTAGGTACAAAAATGGTATTGCGTATAAATGAGTATGCCCTACTGCAGCATTTGCCCGCTGTGAACAGCTGCTGAAATGCTCTACCATGAGAAAACATAATAGGAAATCTCTTATCTCAGCAATGCTTCCAAATGCCTCTTCTTTCCATTTTAATTCATGTTTCTTTTTAAATTTATATCCTTTTCTGGGGTGTCTGGATGGCTCAGTTGCTTAAGCATCATGATCTCGTGGTCTGTGAATTCAAGCCCCCTGTCAGGCTATGTGCTGACAGCTCAGAGCCTGGACTTGTTTCAGATTCTGTGTCTTCTTCTCTCTCTGCCCTTCCACCCACTTGTACCTTGTCTCTCTCTCTCTCTCTCTGTCTCTCTCAAAAATAAATAGACATAAAAAATTATATCCTTTTTCAAGTTAAAATTCTAATCTGTCAAATACTATAGACTCTGTGGATAAATATATATATTTAATATCAATATATCACATTAACATACAACTTTTATACAGTTTCAGAAGTTACATGGTCTTGCTGAAATGTGTCTGTAAACATCAGGGTCAATTATTGTAACCTGTAAAAGAAACGTTGACAAGTTTCTGTGTTCAGTGATCCTCTCAGTGGGCATCAGGGCTGCAGTCAACATCCACACTAAAGGAAACAGAAGAACAGACAAATGCTAGATACAGATGACAGACAAATAGGTGGGTAGGTAGTAGATAAGTGTTCAAGGCATTATAAAGTCATGACAGTGCCTGAAAGAGAAGGAAAATTCTTTTTTCTTTTTAACTTTTTTTTTTTCTGAAAGAGACAACATGAGAAGGGGAGTGTCAGAGAGAGAGGAAGACACAGACTCTGAAGCAGCTCCAGGCTCTGAGCTGTCAGCACAGAGCCTATTGCGGGGCTCGAACCCACGAACCGTGAGAGCATGACCTGAGCCGAAGTTGGCCACCCAACCAACTGAGCCACCCAGGAGCCCCAGAAAATTCTTACTTTAGTATATGACTGACCATATTCCTTGCTATCTATCCAGATAGTCTATTCATATATGCCTTACATGTTTTGAAAGCACAGTTTTTTATTAATAGAATCCAATATACCTCCCCTGACACAGGGTGGAAAATAAAAATATTTCCTTTTCTTAGCCAGGGTAATTTGGGGTTTCAGTATGATGTTATTTTGCAATCAGTCCAGGAGCTGAAGTGAAATCAGCCCTGGGATGACTGCACTGTCATGACTACAGGGAGATTCATAATTTGGTAATTATCCTAACATCATCCAGGTGTCTGATGCAGATTATGTCTGAATGGCTATGAATCAAGGCACCTTTTTTCTTATTTTTTTTTTATTTTTTAAATGCTTTTTATTTATTTCTGAGAGAGAGACAGCATGAACAGGGAATGGTCAGAGAAAGAGGGAGATACAGAATCTGAAACCAGCTCCAGGCTCTGAGCTAGCTGTCAGCACAGAGTCCTACGCGGGGCTCAAACTCACAAACCGTGAGATCATGACCTGAGCCAGAGTGAGACGCTTAAACAACTGAGCCACCCAGGCGTCCCTCTTTCTTACCTTTTTAACAGTCTTTTGTGTGTGTGCCTTGAGAAACTGGGATTGGAAGAGCAAATGATTCATTTTTAGATTCCACATGCAGAAAGCATTATTTACATTTACTGCCTCTCTGCTCTGATATATATCAATATTTATTGCTAATTCAATGTCAAAATCTGACCTTACTTTTTTTAGTCAATATATGCTTCTTAGAGAAATAAGTCTCTGTAATCACCACAATTTAAATCATTATCTGTTTATCATCTGTTTATCATCTACAAGTCAATCTTTGTACCTTTCAGATACTTGGCCACTAGATTTCTAAGAATGGAGCTCTACTGAGATCACTGTTGAGCTACAAAGACTTCATATTACCTGCTTTTAAAACTGAATATAAAGCTGAAATAAAAGAAATACGACTGTAAGGGCCTGTAAGTGGTTTGAGGGGCCATTAAATTACTGGGTTGCAAAATATTTATAGCAGAAGAGACCTACCAATTTATCCAATTAAGTATATCCATACAATATATCCTTAATACTAGAGTAGACCTCTACTTGCCATAGAGATCAAGTGGCCTAGAAACATATTTAGCAGCATAAAACATCAAGGTTGGCTTTTCCTACCATGATGCTCTTAGTTTAATTGTGGGAGTTATGTTGAGGTTGGAACCATGGACCAACTCAGATCATGCCACCTGACAATGCCTTTTTCAGGAAGCTGATCCATGACTCCCACGGGTAACTGGGTTCAGACCAATATCTGATTTGGTGATCCCTGGGTCACCATGGAGATTTGAGTCATTAATGGCATGAGGTTATGCTGGCTATTACAGTCCCTTGGTATTGGCAACCCTTCCCTGTGCTTGTACCTTTCAGGGGACTCACATTGCCTTTGGTTTCTTCTTTGATTCATGGATTACTTAAAAGTGAACTGATTAATCTCCAAACATTTGGGGATTTTCTGGTTTATTTCTGTTGAGTTTTAATTGATTTGAGTTTTAATTTGAGTCCAATGTGGAAAAATAACATACTGGTATGATATCAATACTTTATATTTTGTTATAATTTGCTTTATAACTTGGTGTGTGATCTCTTTTGATAAACCTTTAAGATATTGAGATATCTTGACTATAATGTGTACTCTAACATTGTTGGTATGTGTTACCAGTCAACTGATTCAAGCTTGCTTATTTTATTGTTTAAAAAATCCATATCTTTACTGTTTTGTGTTTCTGTATTGTATCATTAGAGAACTTTTCTAAATATGATTATTATTTTTTCTATCTTTCTTTATTTCCATAAATTTTGCTTTATATTTCTGAGGCTATACTGTTAGATCAATATAGATATGAAATGTTTACATAGTTCAGTTAGATTGATGCACTTATCATCATGGAGTGTTTCTCTTTATCCTTGTTAATACCTCCTTCTTTAAAGCCTACTTTTTCTGATGTTAATACAGGGATAATGACACTCTTTTGGTTAGTGTTTGCATGTTGTATGTTTTTCTTTCCTGTTACTTTCAACATTTCTCTGTCTTTATAGATTGTACCATTTGAATATAGCCAATGAAATTTATATCTCATTTTTAAAAAATAGTTTATATTTTATGTATACATTCAGGAATCAGGCACATACTTTCTTTAAACATCTCAATGAATTTTCACAAAATGAATGCCCTTATATAATGATCACATGGATCAAAAAATACAACATTCTGGTATTCCAGAAGCCTTCCCTGTTTCTTTCCAGGCACTGCCTCCCTGAAAAGCCCACCATTATTTTTATTATGATTGCTTCTAACACCAAGCCTTAGTTTTGCTTGGTTTGGGAATTTACAGAAATGAAATAATATATTATTTGGTCTCTTGTGCTTCTTTTTCTGTGCTTGGCTTCTTTCACTAAATACATGTCTGTGAAATTTATTCATATTATTACATATAAGAGTAGTTTGTTTTTTCTTCCTGATAGTACTCTATTGTGTGAATATATAGCAATTTATATATTGCTATTCTCTGAACATTTCTGTCCCACAAAATACATGTGCTGAAAATGAAATGTGCAAGGTGATAGGATTGGAAGGTGAGTCCTTTGGGAGGTGATTAGGTCATAAGAGCAAAGCACTCATGAGTGAGATGAGTGTCTTCATAGAAGAGATTCCATAGACTTTGCTTCCACATTGTGAGGTGAGGACAGAGCAAGAAATCAGCAATCTGCAGCCTAGGGGAGAGTCTTCAGCAGAACATGATCAGGCTGGCACCCCATGTTGGGCTTCCGGCCTCCAGAACTGTAAGGAATAAATTTCTGTTGTTTATCAGCTACACAGTCTGTGGCACTTTGTTGTTGTTGTCTAAGTTAAGACATCATTTTTCTACTGAATATTTTCATATTTCTAGTTTGGAGACTTCACATATAGAGCTGCTATTAATATTTTCTACATTTTTAAAATTTAAATTCAAGTTACTTAACATACAGTTTAGTTTTGGCTTCAGGAGTAGAACCCAGTGACTCATCTCTTACATATAACACCCAGTGCTCTTACCAACATGTGCTCTCCTTAATGTCCATCATCCATTTAGTCCATCTCCCTACCCACCACTCCACCAGCAACCCTTAGTTTGTTCTCTGAATTTAAGAATCTCTTATAGTTTGTCTCCCTCTCTGTTTTTATGTTTTTCCTTCCCTTCCCTTATGTTCATCTGTTAAGTTTCTCGAATTCTACATATGAGTGAAATCATATGTTCTCTAACTGACTATTTCACTTAGTATAAAACTCTCTAGTTCCATCCATGTTGCTGCAAACACCAAAATTTGATTCTCTTTCATTACCAGATAGTATTCCATTGTGTGTGTGTGTGTGTGTGTGTGTGTGTGTTTGTGTGTTTAAATCAGCATTTTTGTGTCCTTTGGATAAATTCCTAGTAGTAATATTGCTGGGTTGTAGGACAGTTCTATTTTTAATTTTTTGAGGAACCTCCATACTGTTCTCCAGAGTGGATGCTCCAGTTTGCAACCATCAAAACAGTATGGTATTGGCACAAAAACCAATACATAGATCAATGGAATAGAATAGCAAACCCAGAAATGGACCCACAAAAGTATGGCCAACTACTCTTCAACAAAGCAATAAAGAATATCCAATGGAAAAAAAAAAACAGTCTCTTTAGCAAATAGTGCTGGGAGAACAGGACAGAGACATGCAGAAGAACAAAACTGGACCACTTTCTTACACCATTCACAAAAATAAATTCAAAATAGATGAAAGACTTAAATGTGAGACAGAAAATCATCAAAAGCCTACAAGAGAAAACAGGCAGTAACCTCTTTCAACTCTGCCACAGAACTTCTTACTTGACATGTCTCTGAAGGCAAGGGAAATAAAAACAAAAACGAAATATTGGGATCTCATCATGATAAAAAGGTTCAGCACAGCAAAGAAACAATCAACAAAACTAAAGGCAACTGATGGAATGGGAGAAGATATTTGCAAATGACATATTTTCTACAATTTTAAACACATAATATTTCTTCTCATATATATAAACACACACACACACCTAGGAATTATAATTGCTGTGTCTTATGTTTATTTCATCTTCAGTAGATAGCACTAAACAATTATCTCAAGTGTTACTTTCAGTTGCTAATCATTCCAGCAGTGTAACAAATCTCTTGTATCTTCACATCCTTGCCAACATATGGCTTTTGTCTTTTTCACTGGATTCAATACAGTGGTGCTTCATGTATATAATTTACATTAATCTAACAACTAATGAAGTAATGTACCTCCCTTATGTAATTACTCCCATATACTGTTTTGAGAAGTGCCTATCACAACACTTTTTGCTCATTTTTCACTTAAGATGCCTCTCTTTTTCTAAAAGGCTTATGTTAGGGATTTTTTTTTTTTTTTTTTTTTGGTATTCTACATATGAATGCTTTGGCAGCTGTATTTTTTGCAGATGTCTTTCTTCTACATTCTGGGGTTTGCTTTATCCACACTCACTTCATGATGACTATTGATCAACAGACTATTTTTTAAATTTTAGTTAATGCAAGACTTTAGATCATGTGTGTATGTGTGTGTTGATGCACAGTGTTACATTAATTTAAGCTGTACATCAATAATGCTTTCACAAGTCTGTACCTTATGCTTTGCTCACAATGAGTCTTACCATCTGTCCCTGTACAACACTACTAATTGACCATATTCATCCCCATGAGTATTCATTTTATAACTGGAAATCTGTATCTTTCACTGCCCTTCACCCTTACCCATCCCCCTCCCCCTCTCCTCTGGTAATCAATTTGTTCTCTGTATGTATGAGTCAACAGACTATTTTTTAATGTCACTGCATTACAACCTATTATGTTCCTCCACTGTAAGTAGTGATTTTGTACTCAAGAAATCTTTACTCACCCCAAGATCATTAATTTATTCTCTTATATTTCTTCCAAAGCCTTATTTATTGTTACATATGTTTATTTTACCTTACATTCAAATTAAATTCATCGAAAATCATTTTTGCAGATGGTATTCTTTATTCCTTATGAAAATCCATTTGATCCAATAGCATATATTGAGAAGCTTATATTTTCTTACTGCACTGCATTGTCACCTTTCTTGTAAATCGACCATTCATATGTGTGGAAATCTCTGGGTTTTAATTGGATTGATTTAATTGGTATTTTAATTAACATAAATTTTATATTTTATGTATTATACATACATTTGCATTTAAATTTACCTTCTTTTTTTCCTATTTTATTTTTTCTCACTTGTTCTTTGTAAATTTTCTCCAGTTTTAGGTCTTTTATGGTATTAATCAAGCAATTTGCATTGTCCTATTTCTTCCCTTTATTAAAATTTTTTCCAGAAGAGAGGTCAATATGGCAGAGAAGGAGGGGGACCGAGAGTTCATTTGTCCCTCAAACACAGTAGTATTAAGGCCAGAAGACTTGGGAGTCCAGGGATCCAGGCTACAGAGTGATAGAAACATCTCCATGGGAACAACATGGCAGACAACAGGTGTGTGATTACGAACTGGGAAAGATAAAATGAGCAGCCTAGGAACAGAAGGGAGGGATCCCCTTTTGTGGAGAGACCAAAGTAAAAGAAAGAGAGGTTGTGGAAGTGTAGGATCCTATTTGGACAAGTGAAAAACTACAGACCAGGGAATGGAAAAAAATGGAGAAAGAACCAATTTCTAACTGTGGGGCTTTTTCTGCCCTGGAGCACCTGGAGAGGAGAAGAGCCAGCTCTAAGCTCAGTAGCTAGCTCCCAGGCATATGGGAAAAAACAATTCTTTCCCTTGAGCGCTGTGGGAAGAAGACAAATAGCCATTTCAAGGACAAAAGACCCTGCAGGCCCCCAGCCACCCATTGGCTCTTTGAGACCGTACCTTGGAGCCTGGGCATGCAAAGCAGGATCCATTAAGACATCGGGATTTGATGAGCAAATCAGAGAACTCTAGATGCTGGCGAGGATGTGGAGAAACGGGCACCCTCCTACACTGCTGATGGGAATGTAAACTAGTGCAGCCCCTCTGGAAAACAGTGCGGAGGTTCCTCAGGAAAATAACAATAGAATTCCCCTATGACCCAACAATAGCACTGCTAGAATTTTACCCAAGGGATACAGAAATGCTGATGCATAGGAGTACATGCACCCCAATGTTCATAGCAGCACTCTCCACAATAGTAAAACATGGAAAGAGCCTAAGTGTCCATCAACAGATGAATGGATCAAGAAGATGTGGTTTATCTATACCATGGAATACTACATGGCAATGAGAAACAGTGAAATCTGGCCATGTGTAGTAACATGGATGGACCTTGAGGGTGTTATGCTGAGTGAAATAAGTCAGGCAGAGAAGGACAAATATCACATGTTTTCACGTATAGGAGGATTAGGAGGAACTTGACTGAGGAACAAGGGGGAGAAGAAGGAGAGAAATGGTGGGGGAAAGGGAGAGAGGCAAACCATGAGAGACTCTTGAATGCTGAGAAACAAACTGAGGACTAATGGATGTGGGGGGGAGGGGGGAGATGGGCATGGATGAGGGCACTTGCGGGGATGAGCACGGGGTGTTATATGGAAACCAATTTGACAATAAACTATTTGTAAAAAAAAAAAAAAAGGACATCTGGATTTGAATCCCAGCCAAGCACCTGAAAGGCGCAGGAGACTGTAGAGTGGAAAAAACCAGCCCACTCACACATTCATGACACTGTGAAGACAGCCTAAACTGAGTGATTTGGGACACCCGGTCCTGGGAGGAGAGACTGGAGTGTTGCCTTTTTTCTCTGGATCACCAACAAGGTGGGGATTCAGGGAACAGACAATGGGCACACAGTGGAGGCGAGACCCATCTGCACCAAACCACGCCCCTCCAGGTATCTAACAGAGCAAGACTGACACTGAAAGAATCAGGTAGTCCCTCCTCCAGACCAGAGCAGGCACTGGTTTCAAGGCACTGCCAAACATCAGTCCAGTGGTTTTGCATTCTCTGATTTGATTGTCGGTCAATTCTTATTTTTGGTATGTACATATATTTTTCCTTTCTTTTCTTCCTCTTTTTTCTTCCCTTCTCTAGTCTGCTTATTCTGGTTGTTGGTTTGTTTAAGCAGACATTATTAATCTATTATTTTTTACACCTCTCCTGTATCTCCTTTATTTTCTTCTCTCTCTCTCTCTCTCGATTAAAGTGTATAGTTTCTCTGATTCTCTGCCTGGTCAGTTTTTTTTTCTTTTCCTTTTCCTTGCTCCTGTCATTTCTCTTTGTATAGAATAAGGCCTCATCCACAACCACCACCCCTTTTTTAAAATTTTTTCCAGGGACACGTCAATGAACAAGTCAAAGCACACCTGGTGGAAGGTCCAAAACATCACTACAAGTAGGGAGATAATGCAACCAGAGTCTCCACAACAGAGAGCACAAAACACATTCCAAAAACATCTCCTAAAGGGCTAGGCCTTGGAAAGCATTATGATTCCTTTTATATATAGTAGTACTCACAGGAGCAGGATTAATAACAAGCTATTAAAACACATAAGTGACATAAAACTAGCCAAAATATTGGCTTGAAACCAAAAAAATTTTCCTCAAAAGAAACTCCAAGAAGAAATGACAGCTAGAGAATTGCTGAAAACAGATATAAACGATAAAACTGAGCAAGAATTTAGAATAATAGTCATAAAATTAATAGCTGGGCTTGAAAAAAAAGCATAGAAGACAGCAGAGAAACTATTGCAGGGACCAAGGAACTTAGACATAGTCACGATGAGTTGAGAAATGTAAATGAGGTGCAAAATAAAATAGATGCAATGACAGCAAGGATGGAGGAGGCAGAGGGGAGATTAAGTGAAATAGAAGATAAAATTATGGAAAATGATGAGGCTGTGAAAAATAAGATAAGAAAATACTAGACCAGGAGGGGAGAATTAAAGAATTAAGTGATTCAATGAAACGTAAGAATATCCCTATCATAGGAGTTCCATAAGAAGAAGAAAGTGTAAGGGGCAGAAGGTTTACTTGAACAAAGTATAGTTGAGAACTTCCCTAATCTGGGGAAGGAAACAGACATCCAAATCCAGGAGGCACAGAGAACTCCCTTCATCTTTAACAAGAATAGATTTTCTTCCATGACATATCATAGTGAAACTGGCAAAATACAAAGTTAAGAGAGAGTTCTGAAAGCAGCTTAGGACAAATGGACCTTAACATACAAGGGCAGACAAATAAGGGCAGTAGCAGTAGCAGACCTATCCACTGAAATTTGGCAGGATAGAAAGAAATATTTAATGTGCTGAATAGGAAAAAACATGCAACCAAAAATTCTTTATTCAGCAAGGCTGTCATTCAGAATAGAAAGAGAAATAAAGGCTTTCTCAGACAAGCAAAAACTGAAGGAGTTCATGACCACTAAACCAACCCTGCACGAGATCCTAAGGAGGACTCTATGAGTGGAACACTGCAAATATTACAGTGGAGCAGAGACATCACTGCAAGCATGAAACCTACAGATAACACAATGACTCTAAATCCATATTTTTCAATAATAACATTGAATGTAAATAGACTAAATGCTCCAAATCAAAAGATTTAGGGTATCAGAATGGACAAAAACAAGACCTATTTATTTGCTGTCTATAAGAGACCCATTTTGGACCCAAGAACACCTTCAGATTGAAAGTGAGGGGATAGAGAAACATCTATCATGCTACTGGAAGTCAAAAGAAAACTGGAGTAGCCATACTTATATCAGATAAACTAGATTTTAAACTAAAGGCTGTAGGGGCGCCTGGGTGGCTTAGTCGGTTAAGCGTCCGACTTTCGCTTAGGTCATGATCTCGCGGTTCGTGGGTTCGAGCCCGCGTCGGGCTCTGTGCTGACTGCCAGCTCAGAGCCTGGAGCCTGTTTCAGTCTGTGACTCCCTCTCTCTCTGACCCTCCCCTGTTCACGCTGTCTTCCTCTCTCCTAGAAATAAATAAAACATTAAAAAAAATTGTTAAAAAAAAATAAACTAAAGGCTGTAGCAAGAAATGTAATTATATCATAATTACAGGATCTATTATCCATCCTTTGCTTTTGACAAAGCAGAAAGGTGTATCCAATGGAAAAATAACAGTCTCTTTAGCAAATGGTGCTGGGAGAACTGGAAAGCAACATGCAAAATGAAACTGGACCACTTTGTCACACCATACACAAAAATAAACTCAAAATAGATGAAAGACCTAAATGTGAGACAGAAAACCATCAAAACCATAGAGCAGAAAACAGGCAACAACCTCTTTGACCTCAGCCATAGCAATTTCCTGCTTGACACATCTCCCAAGGCAAGGGAATTAAAAGCAGAAATGAACTATTGGGACCTCATCAAGATAAAAAGCTTCTGCACTGCAAAGGAAACAATCAATAAAACTAAAAGGCAACCGATGAAATGGGAGAAGATACTTGCAAATGACATATCAGATAAACGGTTAGTATCCAAAATCTAAGAATAACATACCAAACTCAACACCCTCCCCCACCAAAAATATAATAATCCACTGAAGAAATGGGCAGAATACATGAACAGACACTTCTGCAAAGAAGACATACAGATGGCCAATAGACACAATTAAAAGATGCTCAACATCACTCATGAAGGAAATAAAAATCAAAACCACATTGAGATATCACCTCACACTGGCCAGACTGTATAAAATTAACAACTCAGGAAACAACAGATGTTGGCAAGGATGTGGACAAGTGGGAACTTTCTTGCACTGTTGGTGGGAATGCAAACTGGTGCACCCCCTCTGGAAAACAATGTGGAGGTTCCTCAAAAAATTAAAAATAGAACTACTCTACGACCCAGCAATAGTGCTACTAGGAATTTATCCAAAGGATACAAGAGTGCAAAGTCTTAAGTGCACATGTACCCCCCAATGTTTATAGCAGCACTTTCAACAATAGCCAAATCTTGGAAAGATCCTAAATGCCCATCAACTGATGAATGGATAAAGAAGATGTGGTTTGCATATACAACAGGATACTACTTGGCAATGAGAAAGAATGAAATCCTGTCATATGCAACAACGTGGATGGAACTGGAGGGTATTATGCTATCTGAAATAAGTCTTTCAAAGAAAGACAGATATCATATGTTTTTATTCATATGTGGAACTTGAGAAACTTAACAGAAGACCATGGGGGAAGAAAAGGGAAAAAACAGTTTCAAACATAGAGGGATGCAAACCATAATAGACTCTTAAATACAGAGAACAAACTGAGGGTGGGGGGTGGGTCAAGAAGGAAATGGATGGTGATCCTTGAGGAGGGTATTTGTTGGGATATGATGAACACTGGATATTGCATGTACGTGATGAATCATGGGAATCTACACCCAAAACCAAGAACATACTGTATATACACTGTATGTTAGCTAATTTGACAATAAATTATATCTATAAATTAAAATGTAAAAAATAAATAAATAAAAGCTCTTTCAAATATTTGTTGATATGTACTCAATAACCAAGCAATATGCATATTTTATTTAAGTCTGCCTTAAATTATTGTTTTAATGCCTCTGAACAGTGAAGGAATCTGAAAACGATTTAACATTATTCACCTAACTCACATTTTTGGTGCGAGTGTTGTCATGTATTTCTACCTAGAGTTAATTAACTTAATTTCAGTTATTATATTTTTTCATTTATATATGATTACTTTGTTTTTCAATAGATTTTAGTTATTTAGTGGAATTATCCATAAGTTTCTCTATTTTCTTGATCATATGAATCACAGTTTTTTTAATGTTCTGGTAACTCCAATTTCTGGATTTTCTCCATTATCCAATTCTTTCCTATGAACTTATATTCTTGGGTCCTATTCAGAAAAATTTGCCTGGTAATATTTTACTAAATACCTGTATATCACATATGAAATAAAATCTTCCTCCAGGGAGGAGCTGTCCTGAGCAGCCCCAGATGTGGCTGAGCTGTGGTTCAGGGTATGTTGTTTTGTATGTTCCCATTTTGGCTCTGCTGCCAAGACACAGCTCTTCTTGGAGGGCAGGGCACTGACACCCTTGGGTCTCTGTGGTAGTCTGGTATGTTTATCAGGGCCTCTCCTCAACTCCTTTGCTTCACAGCATCTTGGGGGTATGAGGACCTAGCTCAGCTTTTCCTTTCTGTGCTGCCCTTTTGTCTCAGTGTCTCAGTGTCCTTTCACATGTATACACATCTCAGACGGTGACAAATCCCTGAATGGGAAATTTTTAAGTAGTATTTCTGCCTCAAACTTGTGTTTCCTACCTCTCAAAGTACATGCTCCTGCGGAGGCTCCAAAATTCAATCTCTCCCCCCAGCCCCTGGGTCTACCATAAGCCTCAAACTGCTGCGTTTTTCCCAAGCCAGATTCCCCATACTGTGAATTGACAGCTGTTCCTAAGGAATCAGCAAGACTTTTTGTGCACTTCCCCGCTTTTTCAAAGTATAGCACCTCAAGTTCAGGCTGCCTTGGTTCCTTCCAAAATGCCTTCATATATTTCTTTTTGTTTGTTTTTTTTAATCCAGTTTTGACAGCTGTCAAAATAAGCTATTTTATCATGGTTGGAAATGGAAGCCCACTTTCTCTTTTAACTTACAGTCTTATTACAATTACTGTATACATCAGGCACTGGATATTTTCTTAGATGCTTCCTGATTTAATTCTTACCTTTTGAAGTCAGTTGTATTTGACTTTCAAAATAAGGATATTAAGACTAATAAATGGTAAATCTGGGACTTAAGCACAGTTGAGAGTGGTTGAAAGCCTACTTGCTTTCAATTAAACAAGACTGCCTCATTAAATAGTTAGATCAAAATCTGTAGAGTACAGAGTGTAAGTAAGAGTACAGAGTGTAGAGTATCATTTTGCTTATGGGAATAATCACTTCAGACTAGTCTTTTTCCATGGAATTTCTAGCAAATAAGCTAGGAATTCACCTTTCACCCTAATGCCTTGTAGCTGTCATGAAGGGAACCAGAAATATTTTTTGGCTTCCCAGAATATGACACCAAATTACAAAGTGGTCAGAGCTCAAGCCAAAACATTTCCAGAAAAAAAGACACCTATGGGATGCTGCATTCCTTATGGTGATTTGAAGTATTTTGAGGTTTTTTAAGTTTTTATTTTAATTCCAGTTAGTTAACATATAATATTGTATTAGTTTCAAGAGTACAATACAATGATTCAACAATGCCATATATCACTCAGTGCTCATCACAACAAATGCATTCCTTAATCCCATCACTTAATGCACCCATTCCCCACCTCCCATGTCCCCTTTGGATATCATCAATTCATTCTCTATAATCAAGAGTCAGTTTATTGGTTTCTCTCTCTCTTTTGCACTTCTCTCATTTGTTTTGTTTCTTAAATTCCACAAATGGGTGAAATCATATTGTATTTGTCTTTCTCTGATGCCTTATTTCAATTAGCATTAGACTGGCTCCATCCATGTCATTGCAAATGGAAACATTTCATTCTTTTTTTGTGGCTGAATAATATTTTATTCTATAGACCACATATTCTTTATCCATTCATCAATTGATAGACACTTGGGCTGTTTCCATATCTTGGCTATTGTAAATAATGCTGCTATAAACATAGAATATATGTATCCATTTGAATTAGGGTTTTTATATTTTGGGGTAAATACCTAGTAGTGTGATTGCAAGATCATAGAGTAGTTGCACATTTAACTTTCTGAGGATCTTCCATACTACTTTCCAGAGTGGCTACCACTTTTCAGTCCCACCAACAAGAGGGTTCTACTTTCTCCACATCCTTACTAACATCGGTTCTTTCTTGTGCTGTTGATTTTAGCCATTCTGACTGATGTGAAGTGAAATCTCATCATAGTTTTGATTTACATTTTCCTTATGGTAAGTGATAATGAACATCTTTTCATGTGTATGCTCCCATCTGTATGTCTCTTGCCCATTTTTAATTGGATTATTTGTTTTGGGGGTGTTGAGTTGTATCAGGTCTTTATATATTTTGGTATCAATTATTTGTTGTATATGTCATTTGCAAATATCTTCTCCTATTATGTTGATTGCCTCTTATTATGTTGACTGTTTTCTTCACCACGCAGAATTTTATTTTGGTGTGGTCTAAATATTTTTGCTTTCATTTCCCTGGTCTCAAAAGACATATCTAGAAAGAAGTTGCTATGGCCAATATCAAAGAGGTTATTGCCTATGTTCTTGGGTAGGACTTTTAAGGATTCAGGTCTTACATTATGGCTTTATTTCATTGTGAATTTATTTTGGGGAATAGTGTAAGAAAGTGGTCCAGTTTCTTTCTTTTGCATGTTTCTGTCACTTTTCCCAACACCATTTGTTGAAGAGACTGTCCTTGTCTCTTCAAGACAATCCTTCAAGGATTCCACTGGATATTCTTTCCTGCTTTGTTGAAGATTAATTGACCATATAGTTATGGGTTTATTTCTGGGTTTTCTATTTTGTTTTATTGATGTATGTGTCTATTTTGGTGCCAGTGACATACTGTTTTGACTACTACAGCTTAGTAATATAATTTAGTGTCCAGAATTCTGTTGTCTCCAGCTTTGCACTTGTTTTTCAAGATTTCTTAAGCTATTCTGGGTCTTTCGTGATTCCACACAAATTTTAGAATTGTTTGTTCTAGTTCTTTGAAAAACGTTGCTGGTATTTAGACAGGGATTATATTACTATATACGTTGCTTGGGATAGTAGGTATTTTAACAATATTTGTTCTTTCAATCTATTATCATGGATTGTCTTTCCATTTCTTTATGTAGTCCTCAATTTATTTTGTTGATGTTCTACAGTGTTAAGAGTACAAGTCTTTTAACTTTTGGCTACTTTATTCCTATTATTTTAGGTGCAATTGTAAGTGGATTTGTTTCCTTTCTTTTAACCTTTTTTAAAAATTTATAATGTTTATTTATTGTAGAGAGAGATAGCGTGAGCAGGGGAGGGGCAGAGAGAAAGGGAGACACAGAATGTGAAACAGGCTCCCGGCTCTGAGCTGTCAGGACAGAGCCCGATGTGGGGCTCAAACCCACGAACCGTGAGATCATGACTTGAGCCGAAGTTGAACGCTCAGCTGACTGAGCCACCCAGGCGCCCCATCTTTTGAAAAATTTTTATTTAAATTCAAGTTACTTAACATACAGTATAGTTCTGGTTTCAGGGGTAGAACCTAGTGATTAATCTCTTTCATATGACACCCGAAAAATGCCCTCCTTAATGCCCATCACATATTTATTCCATCCTTACACCTGCCTCCAGCAACTCAGTTTTCTGTATTTAAAAGGTATTTAAAAGTCTCTTACGGTTTGCCTCCCTCTCTGCTTTTATCTTATTTTTCCTTCCCTTCCCCTATGTTCAAATGTCGAGTTTCTCAAATTTCATATATTAGTGAAATCATATGATATCTTTCTCTAACAGAATTATTTTGCTTGGCATAATACCCTCCAGTTTCATCCATGTTGTTGTAAATGGCAAGATTTCATTCTTGTTCATTGCTGAGTAGTATTCCATTGTATATATATACCACATCTTCTTTATCCATTCATCAGTCAATAAATATTTGAGCTCTGTCCATATTTTGGCTATTGTTATTAGGGCTTCTGTAAACATTTGGGTACATGTACCCCTTTGAATCAGCATTTTTATATCCTTTGGATAAATTCCCAGAAGTACAATTGCTGGGAATTCTCTAGAATAGTTCTATTTTTAACTTTTGGAGGAATCTCTATACTGTTTTCCAGAATGGCTGCACCAGTTTGCCTTCCCACCAACAGTGCAAAAGGGTTCCCCTTTCTCCACATCTTTGCCAACATTTGTTGTTTCCTGAGTTGTTCATTTTAGCCATTCTTACAGATGTGAGGTGGTATCTCATTGTGGTTCTGATTTATATTTACCTGATGATGAGTAATAATTGTGTTTTTTAGCCATCTGTATGTCTTCTTTGGAAAAATGCATTTTTGGAAACCTTGAGCTGTCATGTAGAAAGTATGGTTATCTTGTGTATAAGACCATCTAGAGATCAAATAAGGAGGCTAAGAAGCAAAAGAGAGTTCCTGAAACTAAAGGAAGAATAGAGAGTATCCCAGATGCCACAAGCAACCCAACTGGGCTTAAACTTCCAGCCATCACCAGTAAGGTGTCAGCCATAAGAGTAAATTATATTATACATTCTAGCCCAGTTGACCACCTAGATAATTATATCCACAGTCAACCTCCCATGGAACAGAGAAATAACCTGTATACCTCTAATTAAAGTGGTTGTTGTTCTTAAAGCATTGATTTTAGAGATGGTTTGTTATGCCCTAATAGAAAACCAAAATAATTGGTGGTTTACTCCATTCTATACCAGAGGTTCCTAGACTCATTGTGTAAATTTATTCACCGTATATCTCTCCAACCTCTTCTCACTTCATTCTCCCAGCTGGTCCCATTCAAGGCCTCTACAAAGGCAATGATACCTCTGTATCTTGGTTGGCATAGAACCTCTTCTGCTATTTGGTGGAAGCTCTTGTCTTCCCCGTAAAGAAACAATAAATCTAAGAATGTAATAATAATAACACAGGATAAAATCAAATGCCCCAATGATTAAACAAAAGAGATTAAAGGAGAGAAAGAAGGGTGAGGAGGGGGATGTCTGATCTATGAATATTAACCAACATGTGGCACCCATTAAATGTGTATTTGTGTATATGAATTTATGGTAAATGTTATGGTCCATATGTAGAAAATTGTCCACCTGCCAATAGGTGTACTTACCTGAAATGGCCAGATGTTTCTATTTAAACCCAGAGAGCAATTTTGAAGCCATGAAAAGCCAACTGAGGTGGAGTATACTTGCAAAGGAAACTATTACCTAAAGAGATTTTGAATTCCTTCTGACTTAAATGGTCTGAAAAATGCAAATAAAGAGATAATTAAGTGTCACATAAAACACTAAATCAATCTAAAAGCCAGATGCCTATTAAGGTATGAGCCAACCACTTACAAAATATATTTTGGATATTTTTAATTTTGAAAATTTCAGAAACATACAAATTGAAATTAATATTATCATTAACTTTCTTGTACCCATCTCCTTGGTTCAAATATCACTCACTCTTGGTCAATCTTGCTTTAGTTATCTCCCACCCACTTTTCCATTTGCCAGGTTATTCTACAGAAGATCCAGAGAGAGTGACATCAGCAAAATAGTGGAATAGAGATTTTCTACTGTCTTATACCCAAAGAACACTGATTTTGACAGTCACCCCAGATGAGAGTGCTTTTGTGAAAGTTTGAGGATCTGGCTGAGAAGTTTCAACATGCTATTGCAGCAAAGAAACTCAAGATTAGGGGCGCCTGGGTGGCTTAGTCAGTTGGGCGTCCAACTTTCGCTTAGGTCATGATCTCGCAGTTCGTGGGTTCAAGCCCCACGTCGGGCTCTGTGCTGACTGCCAGCTCAGAACCTGGAGCCTGTTTCGGAGTCTGTGATTCCCTCTCTCTCTGACCCTCCCCTGCTCACACTGTCTCTCTCTCTCTCCTAGAAATAAACAAAATATTTAAAAAGTTTTTTAAAAAAGAAAGAAACTCAAGATTAAGGGCACATGGACTTACTAAACTTCTCAGGAAGTCCATCAGGAAGCCAGCCCATGAGCTAGTGGGGATGAGTCACTGCAGATCCCCCAACTGGCACTGAGGCATCCCACACTCCTTGTGTTCCATCCTCACACACCAGCTCCCTATGTGTGCTCTCAAGGGTAACAAGTGTGTGCTTTGCAGATGGTTAATAAGCACATGCAGAAAACTAGCCTGACTCTATGGGGTTGGGAAAAAACACATAAACTTGATCATTCAGCAGTGTCCTAATGAAAGCAAATCGGAGGCTGTCAGCACCTGGACTGCCTTTGAAGGACTGAGAACTGGTAAACAATCTTAAGAATCCCCCAAGAGGAAACAAGATGTGTGGATCAGGCATATCAATAGTAAAGTCTGGGATAGCTTCAGAATCTCCAACAGGGCTGACAGAAGGTATTTCTCTCCAACACCAATCAGTAAAGACTAGGGAAGACAATTTCTTCAGATGTGAAAACAGTAATGCAAGACTTCATAGAACATGAAAAATTAAGAAAGAATCACATCACCAAAGGAAAACAATAATTTTCCTGTAACTGACCTGAAAGAAATGAAGATATATAAATACCTGATAAAGATTTCAAGAGTTGTTTCAACGAAGTTCGAAGTGCTACAATAAAACAAAGGAATACAATTCAACAAAATCAGGGGAAGGATAATATATGAACAAAATTACAGAGAGATATGAATCATCAATATAATATATAAGATAATATGAAAAATGAAATAAATGACATCAATTACAGAATCAAATAAAAAAATATATGAAGTTGAAGACAGTCCATTTGAAATTATCCTGTCAGAAGTGAATAAAGAAAAGAGAATGAAAAAAAGTGAAGAAATTCTATATGAATTATGGGATACCATCAAATGAGACAATCCAAGCATTATTACAGAACCAAGAGAAAAGAGCAGAAATCTTATTTTAAAAAATAATGGCTGAGATCTTGCCAAACCTGGGGACAGATTTGAATACCCAGTTTCATGAAAGTAGTAGACCCCAAAGAGGTTAAACTCAAAAAGATTTTCTCTAAGATATATTTAATGAAACTATCTAAAATCAAAGACGAACACCTGTAAGTTTATTGTAGTACTATTTACAATAGCCAAGATACAGAACTAACCTAAGTGTCTGTCAATAACAAATGGATACAAATGTGATATAGATACATATACATACACAATGGAATATTACACACTATAAAAAATTATATTTTTGCCATTGTGATAACATGGATGGACTAAAACGGTATTATGCCAAGTGAAATAAGTCAGAATGAGAAAAAAAGATCATATGATTTCACTCATGTATGGAATATTAAAAACAAATCAAATGAATAAAAAAGCATAAATTAACCCATAAATACAGAGAACAAACTGATGGTTGCCAGAGAGGGAGGCTTGTGCAGAGAAGGGCGGTGTGGGTGAAGGGGAGTTGGAGGGGCCACCTTCCAATTATGAAATGAATAATTCGCAGGAATAAAAGGCACAGCATAAAGAATTTAGTCAATGACAGTGTAATGGTGTTATATGGTGTACCAATGGCAGGTACACCTGTGATGAGCATACCATAACATATAAAGAAGAGGAATCACTATGTTGTACACTTGAAACCAATGTAATATTGTATGTCAACTATATTCAAATTTTTCAAAAATTAAGTTTTGGCAATAACAAAGAGAAAGGGAACTTTCTGCACTCTTGGTGGGAATATAAACTGGTACAGCCACCATGGACAACAGTATGGAGAGTACTCAAAATTAAAAATAGAACTATTATTCTATTATATATTTTTTATTTATACTATTCTAATATATATTTTTATTATTTATTTTTATTTCATATACATATGAAATAAAATTACTATTTTGAAAATATATGTGCATCCCTAAATTGATTGCAGTATTAATGAATAGATAAAGTTGTGTGTGTGCGTGTGTGTGTGTGAATTCAGTTGTGAGAAACAAAGAAACCCTCCCATTTGCAACTATATGGATAAACCTAGACAACATTATGTTAAGTGAAATTAGTAAAACTGAGAGAGACAAACACAGGATGATATAATTTCTCTGTGAAATCTCAAAATGTAGAACTCAAAGAAACAGAGAATAGGATGAATGTTGCCAGGGATTGGGGAATGGGAAGATACTGGTGAAAGAGTATAAGCCTTCAGTGATAAGATGAATAAGATTTGGGAATCTAATGCTGCGTCATGGCTCTAGTTAATAATACTGTGCTGTGTACTAGAAATTTGCTAAGAAAATAGTCTATGAATGCTTTCACCATGTACAAATAAAAAAAGTAACTATGTAAGGTAATCAATGTGTTAATGTGATTGCAGTAATCACTTCACAACATATACATATGTCAGATCATTAGGTTACACACTTTTGTTTTTAATTTTTTTTACACATAGTTTATTGTCAAATTAGTTTCCATATAACACCCAGTGCTCATCCCCGCAAGTGCCCTCCTCCATGCCCATCTCCTCACTCCCCCCCACATCCATCAGTCCTCTGTTTGTTTCTCAGCATTCAAGAGTCTCTCATGGTTTGCCTCTCTCCATTTCCCCCACCTACTCCCCCCCTTCTTCTCCCCTATGGTCCTCCGTTAAGTTTCTGTTAATCCTCCTATACGTGCAAACATGTGATATTTGTCCTTCTCTGCCTGACTTATTTCGCTCAGCATAACACCCTCAAGGTTCATCCATGTTGCTACACATGGCCAGATTTCACTGTTTCTCATTGCCATGTAGTATTCCAAGGTATAGATAAACCAATCTTCTTGATCCATTTGTCCGTTGATGGACACTTAGGCTCTTTCCATGTTTTAGCTATTGTGGAGAGTGCTGCTATGAACATTGGGGTACATGTGCTCCTATGCATCGGTATTTCTGTATCCCTTGGGTAAATTCCTAGCAGTGCTATTGCTGGGTCATAGGGGAATTCTATTGTTATTTTCCTGAGGAACCTCCACACTATTTTCCAGAGGGACTGCACCAGTTTACATTCCCACCAACAGTGGAGGAGGGTACCCGTTTCTCCACATCCTCGCCAGCATCTAGAGTTCTCTGATTCGCTCATTTTAGCCACTCAGACCATCGTAAGGTGGTATCTCAGAGTGGTTTTGATTCGAATTTCCCTGATGAGGAGGGATGCTGAGCATCGTTTCATGTGTCTGTGGGCCATCTGAATGTCCTCGTTGGAAAAGTGTCTGTTCATATCTTCTGCCCATTTCTTCACTGGGTTGTTTGTTTCTCGGGTGTGGAGTTTGGTGAGTTCCTTATAGATTCTGGATATTAACCCTTTATATAATATGTCATTTGCAACTATCTTTTCACATTCCGTCAGTTGCTTATTAGTTTTGTGGATTGTTTCCTTTGCCGTGCAGAACCTTTTGATCTTGATGAGGTCCCAATGGTTTATTTTTGCTCTTAATTCCTTTGCTTTTGGGGATGTGTCAAGTAAGAAGTTACTGCAGAGTAGGTCAAGGATGTTGTTTCCTGCTTTCTCCTCTAGGGTGTTGATAGTTTCCTGTCTCACATTCAGGTCCTTTATCCATTTTGAGTTTATTTTGTGCATGGTGTGAGAAAATGATCTAGTTTCATTCTTCTGCATATTGCTGTCCAATTCTCCCAACACCATCTGTTAAAGAGGCTGTCTTTTCTCCATTGGATATTCTTTCCTGCTTTGTCAAAGATTAGTTGGCTGTATGCTTTTGGGCCCACTTCTGAGTTCTCAATTCTGTTCCATTGGTCTACGTGTCTGTTTTTGTGCCAATACCATACTGTCTTGATGATGACAGCTTTGTAGTAGAGGCTAAAGTCTGGGATGGTGATACCTCCCGTTTTGGTTTTATTTTTCAATATTACTTTGGCTCTTCGGGGTCTTTTGTGGTTCCATACAAATTTTAGGATAGTTTTTTCTAGTTTTGAGAAGTATGCTGGTGCAATTTTGATTGGAATTGCATTGAATGTGTAGATTGCTTTGGGTAATAATGACATCTTAACTATATTTATTCTTCCTATCCATGAGCATGGAATGTTTTTCCATTTCTTTGTATCTTCTTCTACTTCCTTCATAAGTTTTCTATAGTTTTCATCATACAGATCTCTTGTATCCTTTTTAGGTGTATTCCTAGGTATTTTAAGGTTTTTTTGTGCCATTGTGAATGGGATCAGTTTCTTGATTTCTCTTTCTGTTGCTTCATTGTTGGTGTATAAAAATGCAACCGATTTCTGTATGTTGATTTTGTACCCTGCAACTTGGCTGAATTCGTGGGTCAGTTCTAGTAGGCTTTTGGTGGAGTCTGTCAGGTTTTCGATGTAGAGTATCATGTCATCTGCGAAGAGTGAATGTTTGACTTCCTCTTTGCCTATTCTGATGCCTTCGATTTCCTTTTGTTGTCTGATGGCTGATGCTAGGACTTCCAGCACTATGTTAAACAACATTGGTGAGAGTGGACATCCCTGTTGTGTCCCTGATCTCAGGGGGAAAGCTCTCAGTCTTTCCCCGTTTAGGATGATGTTAGCTGAAGGCTTGTTATATATGGCTTTGATGATGTTTAAGTAGGTTCCTTCTATCCCGACTTTCTCTAAGTCTTTATTAAGAAGCGATGTTGTTATCTGTCAAATGCTTTTTCTGCATCTATCGACAGGATCATATGGTTTTTATCATTTCTTTTATTGATGTGATGTATCACATTGATTGATTTGCGAATGTTGAACCAGCCCTGTAACCCAGGAATGAATCCCACTTGATCTTGGTGGATGATTCTATTTATGTGTTGTTGGATTTGATTTGCATGGATCTTATTGAGGATTTTTGCATCCGTACTCATCAAGGATATTGGCCTGTAGTTCTCTTTTTTTGCTGGATCTCTGTCTGGCTTGGGAAACAGAGTGATGCTGGCTTCATAATATGGGTCTGGGAGTATTCCTTCGATTTATATATTCTGAAATCGCTTGAGAAGAATTGGGATTAATTCTGTTTTAAATGTCTGGTAGAATTCCCCAGGGAAGCCATCAGGTACAGGGCTCTTATTTGTTGGGAGATTTTTGATCACTGATTAGATTTCTTCACTCTTTATCGGTCTGTTCAGGTTTTCTATTTCTTCCCGTGTGAATTTTGGATGTGAGTGTGTGTTTAGGAATTTGTCCATGTCTTCTAAGTTGTCCGATTTGTTGGCATATAATTTTTCAGAGTATTCCCTGATAATTACTTGTATTTCTGAGGGGTTGGTAGTAATACGTCCATTTTCACTCATAATTTTGTCTATTTGGGTGCACTCTCTTTTCTTTTTGAGAAGACAGGCTAGATGTTTGTGAATGTTGTTTATTTGTTCAAAAAACCAACTCTTGGCTTCATTGATCTATTCAATTGTTTCTTTGGTCTCTATCTTGTTAATTTCTGCTCTGATTTTTACTATTTCTTTTCTTCTACTGGGTTTATCGCATTCTTATAGCTCTATCTCTAGTTCTTTTAGGTGGGCTGTTAGATTTTCTAATCTCTTGGAATAGGCCTGGAGAGCAATGTATTTTCCTCTTACGATTGCCTTTGCCGCATCCCATAGATTCTGGATTGTTGTGTTTTCATTTTCATTTGTTTACATATATTTTTAAATTTCCTCTCTAACTGCATGATTGGCCCATTCATTCTTTAGTAGGGGTTCTTTAATCTCCCTGTTATTGGAGGTTTTCCAGACTTCTTCCTCTAATTGATTTCAAGTTTCAAAGCATTGTAATGTGACAGTGTGCATGGTATGATCTCCATTCTTTTATATTTATTAAGAGCTGCTTTATGTCCTAGTACGTGATCTATCTTGGAGAACGTACCATGCGCACTTGAGAAGAAAGTAAATTCTCTGGCCTCGGGATATAAAGTTCTAAATATATCCGTCAGATTCATCTGGTCAAATGTGTCTTTCAAGTCCATTGTTTCTTTAGTGATTTTCTATCTGGTTGACCTATCCATTGCTGTAAGCGAAGTATTAAAGTCCCCTGCTATTAGCACATTCTTATCTATAAGCTTGTTTCTGTTTGTGATTAATTGTTTTAGATATTTAGGTGCTCCCATATTCGGTGCATAGACATTTATGATAGTTAGTTCTTCCTGATGGACGGACCCTGTATTTATTATGTAGTGCCCTTCTTCATCTCTTGTGATTGTCTTTAATTTAAAGTCCAGTTCGTCTGATACAAGTATAGTTACTCCGGCTTTCTTTTGATTTCCTGTAGCATGATATATATTACTCCATCACCTTATTTTTAATCTGAAAGTATCTTCCAGTCTAAAATGAGTTTCTTGTAGACAGCATATAGATGGATTTTGTTTTGTTATCCATTCTTCTACTCAATGTCTTTGGATTGGAGCATTCAACCCATTTACATTCAGTGTTACTATTGAAATATGTGGGTTTAGAGTCTTTGTATCTTTTGTAGGGTTCATGTTTTTGGTGGTGTCTCTGGTATCTTTGTTCCTTGCAACCTTTCCTTCAGAGCATCCCCCTCAGGATTTCTTGTAGGGCTTGCTTAGTGGTGACAAATTCTTTCAATTTCTGTTTATTTGGAAAGGTTTTTATCTCTCCTTCTATTTTGAATGACAGGCTTACTGGATAGAGGATTCTTGGCTGCATATTTTTACTGTTCATCACATTGAAGATCTCCTGCCTTTCCTTTCCGGACTGCCAAGTTTCTGTAGATACGTCTGCCACCACTGTGATAGGTTTCCCTTTGTATGTTAGGGCCCTTTTCTCCCTAGCTGCTTTCAAAATTCTCTCCTTGTCCTTAACGTTGCCAGTTTCACTATGATATGCCGTGTAGAAGATCGATTCAAGTTACGTCTGAAGGGTGTCATTTGAGTCTTGTAATTCAACATTTACTTCCTTCCCCATGTTGGGGAAGTTTTCTGCTATAATTTGTTTCAGGACTCCTTTGGCACCTTTCCCTCTCTCTTCCTCTTCTGGAATTCATATGATACGGATATTGTTGCGTTTGACTGTATCGCTGAGCTCTTGAACTCTTCTTTCATGTTCCTTGATCAGTTTGTCTCTTTTTTTGTCAGCTTCTTGGTTTTCTATAGTGGTGTCTTCAAAATCACTTATTCTCCTTTCTGCCTCTTCAATCCGTGCATTGGAGGGCTCTAATTTGTTATGTATTATTTATTGAATTTTTAAATTCTTCATGCCGATTTTTATTTACCATTCTGTCTGTAGCCATAGTTTCTTTGATGTCCTCTATGCTTTTTTCCAGCCCAGGTATTAATTTTACCATTATTATTCTTAAATCTTGTTCAGTTATGCTCCTGATATCTGTTTTGAGCAGTTCATTAGCTGTCATTACTTCTTGTAGTTTCTTTGGAGGAAAGCTCTTTCATTTCATCATTTTAGTTAGCTCTCAGGCTCTTGTTAGTTTTAATGACCTGTTATGTTCTCTGCACCTATGAGTGCTGCTGTATCCAACAAGACTCTTTAACTGTCCAGGGCCTATTTTTTCAGAGAGTGTTTTTTGAATGGTATCTCTTGGTCTCTCTTATTGGGACCTTGGTTATTTCATTTTCCTATTCATAGTGATATTTGGAACTCTCCACCTTGTGTACTCTGTCTTGTTTCTTGAGGTATCCCTAGAAAAGAAACAGACAGACAAACACACAGGGAGCAGGGGCACACAAACGCACAGGCTAATTCACCTAACGTGCAAAGTGAGTGGAAAATGAAAAAGGTAAGAGAAAAGACAGAGGATGGAGGACAAATAATAGAGAACATAAAATACATAAAAGGGTCAAAAAGGAGAAAGGAATAAAGAAGAGAACTGATGGACAAAGAATGGTTTAAAGCATATACCTGGATTTCCCAGCTACAGTTAAATAGCTGTGTGTATGCAGTGCTAGTGGAAGAGCATAGAGAAAGAGAGAGAAGACAGGGCGGGGATGAGGCAAAATTGGAAATAGAATGAACAGGTAGAAGGGATAATAAGCTTTTTTAAAGTGCTAAAGAGTAGAATATGGTTGGATAGGTGAGAGAAGGACGCTGGTATTATCCAGAGAAACTATATAGTCTAATTACTCCTGAGAAAAAGAGATGAAAATGTCGGTAGGTGTAAATTTACATCTACGGAATGGACTAGTTGTGATTGTTTAAGCAAGCCGGTGACCGGAGTTAATCCTGTCAGTTTCTGGGGAGAAAATAAATGAAACAGAAAAAAAAAAAAGAAGAAAGAAAAAAAAAGAGAGGAGGGCAGTCTCAAGCAGAGATGGGCATTGCGTGATCCAATGCCTCAGGCGGGAGTTCTGCCTTGGCGGTTGTGGGGAGGAGCGTGATGGTGCTCCAGTCCCTTCTTGAGCCAAGCGCTGCACCTCGCTTTTTTGGGCGTGTAAATTCCCCGTACTGGGCGTGCAGCCAAAGTTGGTTGCATTCTTCAACCCAGGCCAGTCCCAGTCTCTATATCCCATTCCGAGTGCCCCGCTGAAATTGCCTTAGACACAACTTCCCAGGCAATCTCCTCGGGGCAATTCCAGGCCTCCTGCCTGGCTCTGGGGGTGGAGTCAGAATTGCTGCTTCCTTCTCTGGGTCGGGCTGGTGAGCATGGGCGGTGGCCTGCCTGCTGGGTGCGCGGAGCCCACTGGAGTGAGGAAAACCAAGTCCCTCTATGGCTCATCACCCAAAACACAAACTCGCGGGCAAATCTGCCAGGTTTTAGCTCTTTGCCTTCCCTCTAGAGTTCCAGCCAGCCAGGATCGCGGATGCCCAATGTCCACGCGGGGCTCTTCCATGGGCCCAAGCCCACCGGGAGGACAATGACAGCAGGGGCGCCACTACTTTATAAGTCCAGCCAGCCAGGAGGAAGCACGAAGAAGTAGTCTGTGCGCTCAACCTCTCCGGGACCAGTTGGCGCGAGGGGACCTGGCATGCAGGTATTTGGCGCGCAGGGTGTTTCTATGCCCCGAGTAGAGGTTTTTTCCCCCCAAGCAGAGGTTTTTCTGTTTCGGACTCTCATTTTCCCCTCACTCTCCGCAGAGGGGGATCGCCTCCGACCCTGGAGTCTCCGATCCCCGCCCGATTTTATCTTCCCCAGTTCTCACTCACTTTAGAAGGCTTTCTCAGTGGATTCTGCGTCCTTTTTCTCCTAATCTCTCAGGTTTTGTAAGGTTTTCAATGGCTTCAGATCTTTTCCGTGTGCGGTATGGGCGCGAGTGCAAGTACGGAGCTCCTTACTTCTCAACCATCTTGAGACACACACTTTAATATATGCAAGTTTATCAATATGCCTCAATAAGGCTAAAAAAGGAAAATCCATTAGGCATAAAAAAGTTCCTAGCATCATATAATTTTATCCACAAACATATCAGTGTGTGTCTTAGAAAGAGAAAAATGATGGGGCACCTGGGTGGCTCAGTTGGGTGGGTTCAAGTCCCACATTGGGTGCTGTGCTGATAGCTTAGAGCATGGAGCCTGTTTCAGTTCTGTGTCCCCTCTCTCTCTGCTCCACCCCTGCTTGTGCTCTGTCTCTGTCTTTCAAAAATGAATAAACGTTAACATTTTTTTAAAAAAGAAAGAGAAAAATGTTTAAGTATGCTATATCCAAAATATGGACAATAATTCTTTCATATCATCATATTCCCAGTCAGTGCTCATATTTCCAATGGTCTCATATATGTTTTTTCCTTTATTTCTTTGTTTGCCTCTATATACAAATGAAGTCCATGTATTATGTTTGGACAATCTGAATCTTGACTGTCTTGTAACTCATACTGTCAGCACTCAAGGATTAGTGCCAAGTTCGCACTCTGGTCTTGTCCTAAGCAATGAAATCAGTTTCTGATATCCCAAAGGAAAGATGGGCCTCCTGTCCCTGAGCACATGGTGCTTATCAGGTGGGGTGAGCACAGTGATGAGTAGCCAACTTGCCTCCCTCCCCTGGTTGATGGAGATCCCTTCATTCTGAAAAGCAGGTTCACATATACACAGTATGCTCCAGGACCTAGCCAGCACAGAAAACAGACTTTTCAAGGAAACTTCATGACCAGGTTCCAAACACTTGAGCATCGGCCAGAAGCACCAACTTGCTACCCCTGAATCACTGCTGCCTCTATCCACTGAGGGGAAGGACAGTAAAAATAGCCAACACCTGAAGCTTTCTCTCGCATTCTGAAGGAGACACAGGTCTCTCACTGTCAATGCTCCTAGGTGTTGACAACGGAGATTTCCCTTTGCTTCAACCCACAGGTGTTTCCTACTTCTGAGACTGCCAGCTTGGTAGGAGATTGTACAAGCACCTCATTCTCAGCTTTATCCCCTTTTCACGTGCAATGAAGAATTTTTTCTTTTGCATATCCATTTCCTTTTTTATGTGCTTCATAATGTTTGTGTGTAGGCAGTGTCAGAGGTGCTAGGAGGGAGCTGGCCTCACTTCTAGAGAAAGGGAAAAGTGATCTAGACATTTCATTCTCAGCTTTATTCCATTTTCATATGAAATGGAAAACTTTGGCCTTCAGCTTAGACAGTCCTATTCCATTGCTGGTGTGCTAACTAGGTCTTGGGACTCTGTCAGGAGTGACGAGATATTTAAAGCTGATTGGTCTGGATTAACACACGATCAGAGTTGAAGCTTGCTACCAATTCCTGGGTGCCCCCTGCATCACAAAGGAGCATACACCTGCTACCCCTGCATCAGTGCTGCCTCTATCTACTGATACAATGAGCAGGAAAAACATCCAATGCCAGAAGCTTTGCCTCTCATTCTGAAAGGAGAATGTAGGCTTCTTGTGACAGGGTATAGCCAATGGAAATTTCACTTTGCCCAAGCCCATAGGTGCTCTTTATTCCTGAGACAGCCAGCTTGCCAGTAGATGTGGTAGTCACTTAATCTTCAACCTTACCCCATTCTCACCTATAATGAAGAATAATAGCTCTTCATGTATCTATTTCTACCCTTTCGCCTTTTCAAGCTAGCTTCTCCTTGTGGGCCCTCAGGGACAGTGTCTCAAAGCAATTTTCTCTGCTTTTAACTAGGGAGTTTGGCCAAGTAGTTGTGAGTCTGAAAGAGGCTAGATCTTGCCTTTCAGAACTATGTTTTCAATGGAAGGTGTGGACATTTGAAGATGCGCAGCAGAGCATGTTTACAGGGAGTCATGACCAGAGGAGTTGGTGTGGGGAGCTGGCCTCTCTTCTTAGCATGTGGTGCCTGGCAGAATTGGTGATGTGATGGTTATCCTGACTTCCTCCCCTGGCTGCTTGAGATGAGTTCATTCTGAAATTCAGAGGTTTAGAGCATGCACAGTGCAATCCCAGAAGTGGAAGTACAGAAATAGCCCATTCAGGGACTACTGCACCAGAACCCTGTTTCAAAGACTTGAGGAGCAACAACGATACAGTATCTGCTACCCCCAAAACACTGCAACCTCTATCCACTTATGAGAAAGGAAGGAAAAATTTATTTTCTTATAATTCTTGTCCCAACACTGGAATTGATCACTTCTTCCAGAGATTCTGGTTCCTTTTAATCAGATATTATAGTATTATAGAAACACAATCTGAGTTCTTGAAATCCTTTTTATTTCTGGTTTCATCATTATTTTCTAGGACTTTTTTTTTTGAGGGAGAGAGTGTAAGTGGGAGAGGGACAGAGAGAGAGAGAGAGAGAGAGAGAATCTTAAGCAGGCTGCACGCTCAGTGTGGAGCCCAACATGGGGCTCAATTCTACAACCGTGGGTACATGATCTAAGCCAAAATCAAGAGTCAGATGCTCAACTGACTGAGCCTCCCAGGCACCCCTTTCTAGGACATTTTTAAATTTCTATTTAAATTCTAGTTAGTTAACATACAGTGCTATATTTGTACTATATTTGTACAATATAGTAACACTTCCATATATCACCCAGTGTTCATCACAAGCACCCTCTTTAATCCCCATCACCTATTTCATCCATCCCCCATCCACCTCCACTCTGATAAACATCAGTTTGTTCTCAATAGTTAAGAATCTATTTCTTGGTTTGTGTCTCTCTTTTATTTTCCATTTGCACGTTTGCTTTGTTTTCTAAATTCCACATATAAGTGAAATCATATGGTATTTCTCTGACTTATTTTTCTTAGCATTATAGTCTCTTAGACATTTTAGTTGACAAAACTAAAAATGTGTGTGTTTCTGAGACTGATATTCCTAATTCAAATCCATAATTGTAAAATTTTTACTTAACTCTTTTCATCTTGCATTTATATCTTCTTTTTCCCATGCAGTTAATGCCACTTCTCAATAACATACAAGATAATACAATGAGAGGATCACAAGACTAGTCTCAAACTGTTTTCATAACCTCAGTGTCCCAAAGCAATGTAGAATGGCAGTACAACACTACTCCAACAGCATCATTGTTGAAGACAATTTAATTGTTTGTTTTGCAAATAAACTTTGTCTAAAGATATATTTTATTAGATACATAAAATTACTGAGTTTACACATTACAATATTTCTGTGCAACCAACAGGACACATATTTAGAATTTTACTTTTGATTTTTGATTTTTAAAGACCATTAAATTATTTTCATGGTGCTAAAATAAAGTCTATAAAACAAGGTGTCTTTAAAGAAGTGTAGCTGAGGAGGGGCAAGATGGCAGAGAAGTAGGGAGTTCCGTGCATTGCACTCGCCCCCATATCTCTCACGGAGAAGACCTGAAGCCATAGGAACCTTTAAAGAATCCAGGAGTTAGGGAAGAAAAGGAGACAGAGTCCGCTAAGAAAACCTTCTAGCATGAGTGCAAACTGGGGAAGATAAAATCAGGCTGGGACCAGAGATGCCAAGGGACGGGGGCAATCCCCTTCTGTGGGGAGTGAGAGGGGAAATAGAGAGGCCGAAACTGCTCAAGACGCGGTCCCTGTCTCTGGGGAACAGTAAAACCTCCGCTCGGGACACAGAGGAACCCAGTTTCCGGCTCTCCAGCTGAACATAAGCGGGACGCACTTGTCCCAAACAATCCCCGGAAAAACAACTGCGTGCACGCCTAATCCCTGGGCACCAACTGCCCTCCCGCCGCCTCACTGCGCGTGCCAATTGACCTGGAGGGGCCAAGTGCCAACAGTGCCTTTGTGCTTCTGGCTTGGCTGGATCCCTAGAGGGGAGGCGAAGGGCTTAAAACTGGGAGATTTCCCTGCGAGTTCGTGTTTCAGGTGACAAAACACAGAGGGACCCGGTTTCCTCCTCTCCAGGCAGGAAACACACCCCGGCAATCCCCGTCCTTGCTTCCCAACCTGATCTGGAGGAGATGAGAGAAGGGGCTTCAGACTCAATCCTCAGGGGGTAGGCAAGAGGACTGGAAATGCCCTGAGGGGATCACTTGTGAGTTTGTGTCTACGGCAGGCAATATCAGTGGGGCGCACTGACCCTGAATAATTCTGGTCACTGGCTTCCTTAAACAGTCATATTTTATCCATTCTGTAGATGGAAATTCTACACCTACCTACCTTTTCATCGCTTTCTCCCAGGAGTATTCAGACTATATAGTTTCTCTGGATAACACTCTTCAAACATATTCCACCCTTTAGCTCTTTGAAAAAAGCTTCCTATCCTTTCTGCCTGTTCATTCTATTTCCAATTTTGCCTCATCCCCGCCCAGCCATCTCTCTCTTTCTCTATGCTCTTCAATCAGCATTGCAAACACCCGGCTATTTAATTGTAGCTGGGAAATCTGGTTACATGCTTTAAACTGTTCTTTGTCTAACAGCTTTATTTTTTTTTACATTTCTTTTCTTCTTTTTGACTTTTTTATGTATTTTTATTTTCTATTATTCGCCTTCCCTCCTCCCTCTTTTCTCTTTACTTTTTCGTTATCCCTCTCAGTTTGCATGTTTGTTGGATTTGTCTGTTCTTTGTGTGCCTCTGTTCCCTGTGTATTTGTCTGTTTTCTTCTCCAGGGCTACCTCAAAAAACAAGCCAGGGGCGCCTGGGTGGTTTAGTCAGTTAAGCGTCCGACTTTCGCTTAGGTCATGATTTCGCGGTTCGTGGGTTCGAGCCCTGCGTCGGGCTCTGTGCTGACTGCCAGCTCAGAGCCTGGAGACTGTTTCAGAGTCTGTCACTCCCTCTCTCTCTGACCCTCCCCTGTTCACACTGTTTCTCTCTCTCTCCTAGAAATAAATAAAAATATTTAAAAAAAAAAAGTGGGTCGAGGGACTCATGGGTGGCTCAGTCCATTAAGCACCCGATTCTTAATTTTAGCTCAGGTCATGATCTCATGGTTTGTGAGTCTGAGCCCCGCATTGAGCTCCACATTCACAGCAAAGAACCTGCTTGGGTTCTCTATCTTCCTCTCTCTCTGTCCTTGTCTCCCCCCAAAATAATTAAACTTTTAAAAAAGTGGGGAGAGTAAAGGACTTGACTGAAAATAAGGGTATCTGAACTTAGATAGTAAAACATGAATACCTGTAACAGTGATAAGTATATACAACAACTCAGAAAACTACACAGAGTAATATACTCAACATTACTATAAATAATCAAGATGGAATCCTAAAAAAAAAAATGCTTGAGTCACCCACAAGAAGGCAAAGAGAAACAGGCTTGAGAAACTCAGAAGAAACTAATAGAAAACAAATAATAAAATGTCAAAATGTCAAATGTTATTTAAATGTAAACAGTCTAACTCTGGCAGTAGAAGATAGACTGACAACACCTGAAATTAATATAGCACTGTATGTTAACTATACTGGAATTTAAAACAAAATTAAGGGGTTCCTGTGTGGCTCTGTCAGTTAAGTATCTGACTTCAGGTCAGGTCTTGATCCCTGAGTTCATGAGTTCGAGCTTTGCATCAGGCTCTGTGCTGACAGGTCAGAGTGTGAAGCCTGCTTTGGATTATGTGTTTCCCTCTTTCTTCCCCTCCCCTGCTCATGCTCTGACTCTCTCTCTCATAAATAAACAAATAAATATTTTAAAAATCTTCTAAACAAAATTAGTAAAAATTTAAAACAGATAGATTGGCACAGTAGATAAAAACAAATAATCCAACAATATGCTATCTATAAGAAATTCACTTTATGTTCAATAATATAGAAAGGTTGAAAGTAAAAGCAAGCAAAAGGATACCTGCAAACATCCATCAAAGTGTAAGAGTGGTTATATAATATCCAAGTACACTTTGGAGTGCAGAAAGCTGCTGGAGACAAAGGGAGATATTAAATAATGATAAAAGGATCACTTCATGAGGAAGAAATTGTGACCCTCTATATTTAGGCTTCAAAACAGAGCCTCAAAATATATAAAGAGACCTAAAGGGAAAAATAGAATATTTCACAGGTTTAAGTAGAATCTCTAACATCCCCTTGTCAGCAACTGATAGAACCACTAAATGGGAAATCATCAAAGATGCAGAAATTATGGACAACACAACCAAAGGAATCTGATAGACATACACAGAACACCCCTATTACCAATGGCAAGACATACAGAACACTCGTGCAACATTCACCAAGATGCACCACATACTGGGACAAAACCTCAAATAGTTTAAGATAATTGGAACTACCCAGACTGTGTTTTCTGAGAATAATAGAATCAAACTAGAAACCAATAACACAGAAACAACAGGAAATCTACAGGCAATTGAAAATTAAACAAGGAGTTCTAAATAATTCATATGTCAAAAATAATGTCTCAAAAGAAAATATATACATTTGAAAGGAAATGAAAATATAACATATAAAACTAGGATATCAAACAAACCCACACTGTGAGGGAAATCGATGGCACTAAAGGCTTACATAAAAAAAAATTTAAATGTCTGAAATCAATAATCTAAGTAGATTCAAGAAACTAGAAAAAGAAGAGAAAAATAAATCTTTAGAAAGAAATCCTTAAAGAAATCAATAATGAAGATAAGAGCAGAAATCAATAAAAGGGAAAAATATCAATAAAATGTATAAACCTCTAACAACACTGACAAAGAGAAGACCTATCAAAATAAATGGAACAAAGGAAATCCCTATAGATTCTGTACCCATTAAAAAAGACACAAAGAATAACTTTATCCTCATAAAGACAACACTTTAAGAAGAATCAATTCTGGTTGCCTGGGTGGCTCAGTTGGTTAAGCTTTGGCTCAGGTCATAATCGCATGGTTTGTGAGTTCAAGGCCACATGCAGCACTGTGTTGACAGTTCAGGGCCTGGAACCTGCTTTGGATACAGTGTCTCCCTCTCTCTCTACTCTTCCCCTGCTCATCCTCAGTCTTTCTGTCTCTCTGTCTCTCACTCTCAAAAATAAGCATTAAAAAATTTTAAAAGAATTTTTTCAAAGGAAAAGCTACAAAAACTTAAGAAGAAACTGACAATCAGAACAATTCTGTGACTGTGAAACTAAAATCTCCTTCCAAAAGAGATCTCCAGTTCCAGATGATTTCAGTATAGAATTCTACCATACTTTTAAAGAAGGAACACCATTTGACACACTCTCGTAGAAATAGAAAAGGTAGAAATACTCCCAAATCCTTTTATGAGGCTATTACACTTATTTTAAAACTAGAAATAAAAGACTATAAAATGAAAGAAAACTATCTATATTCCTCATGAGTCTGGAAAAAAATATCCTCAACAAAATATTAGGAAATTGATCCAGCAATGTATAAATATCTACATACACTATTACTAAGTGGACAAAATGGAATTTATTCTAAACATGCAAGACTAAATTAACATTTGAAATCAAACAATGTAATACATCATATAGGCTAAATAAGAAAAACGACACGATCTTATCAATGACATGGAAAAAGCTTTCGCAAACCTAAGGCTGTCATTTATGATAAAAATTCTCAAAAAGCAAAAATGGAAGGGAACATCTTCAACTTCATAAGACACATCTACAAAAAAACCTTCAGTTAATCAGAAAGCAAGGATGTCTACTCTCGCCACTGTAATTCATCATACTACTAAAAGTTTAGCCACTTAATAATGCAAGGAAAATAAATGAAAGACACATAGATCAGAAAGGAGGAAATAAAGCTGGACCAATTTTCAGGTGACATCGAGGAAGCTAAAACACAGAAACAAAACAAAACAACTGATAACTGAGTTTAGCATGAGGCAGTTCTCAAATCAAAATTAACACATAAACATAAACAAACAATTTCTATATATTATCAGTGGACCTGTGGAAATCAAAACTTTTAAACAAAACTATAATTGCTCCAAAGAAAATTAGATATTTAAGGATAAGTCTGACAAATCATGTGAAGGATGTGTATGCTAAAAAATTTTAAATACCGATTAAAGAAAAAAAAAAAAGACCTGAACAGTACAACATAGGGAATATAGTCAATAATATTGTAATCACATTGCGTGGTGACAGATGGTAACCACACATAACATTGTGAGCACTGAGTGATGAGATTGTTGAATCACTGTCTTGTACATCTGAGACCAATATAACACTGTATGTTAGCTATACTTTAGTAATTTTAAATTTTTAAATTAAAAAAATAAACTATGGGCACTTGGGTGGCTCAGTCAGTTAAGTGTCGACCTTAGCTCACATCATGGTCTCACAGTTCGTGGGTTCAAGCCCTGGATGGGCTCCACAATGACCATGTGGAAACCTATTTGGGATTCTCTCTCTCTCTCTCTCTGCCCCTACACTCCCTTAGATGTCCTTAGACCTAAAGTGAGTCTCCAAAAGCAATCTTGAGAAAGAAAAACAAACATTAAGATGTTATACTCCCTGCTTTCAATCTATATTTTAAAATATATTAAAAACTATAGTAATCAAAACAACATGGTATTGGCATATAAAACAGACACACAGGGCAATGGAATGAACATAAGAGAAAACCCAGAAAGAAATCCCCACCTATTTGATCAATTCGTTTATGACGAAGGACCCAAAAATATACAATGATAGAGGGACAACTTTCCTCATTAAATGGTGTTGGGAAAAATAAACAGCTGCATACAAAAGAATGAAACTGGACACTATCTTACACCATACACAAAAATTAACTCAAAGTGGATTACAGAGTTGAACATGACATCTGCAACCACGAAACTCCTAGAAGAAAATAAAAGTGATAAAATCCTTCACCAAGGTCTTGGCATTGATTTTTTGGATTTGACACCAAAAACAAAAGAAACAAAGTTAAAAATAAGTGGGACTACACTAAACTAAAACATTTATTCACAACAGAGGAAACCATCAAGAAAATGAAAAAGCAACCCAATGAATAGATAAAACATTTGCAAACCATTTATCTGGTATGAGGTTGATATCAAAATATATTTTAAAAATTCAAACAACTCAATAGTTAAAAAAAAATCCAGCTTAGGAGATCTGAATATATATTTTTCCAAACAAGACATACAGATGGCTAACTGACACGTGACATATGAAAAGATGCTCAACATCACTCATCACCAGAGAAATGCAAATCAAAACTACTGTAAGATGTCACCTCACACTTGTTAGATTGGCTATGATTAAAAAGAAAAGAAACTGTTAAGGATGTGGAAAAAAGGAACTCTTGTACTTGGATGGTGAAGTAAATGGGTGCAGCTTCTATGAAAAACAGCATGGAAGTTCCTCAAAAAATTACAAATAGAAGAATCTGTGATTCAGAAATTCTACTTCTGGTTATTTATCCAAAGAAAGTAAAAACACTAACTCAAAAAGGTATATATGCATCCTATGTTTATTTCAGCAATATTTATAATATTAAAGATATGAAAACAACTCAAGTGTCCATCAATGAATGAGGGGATAAAGAAAATGTGATATATATCAATGAAATCTTACCATTTTTAACAACATGGATGATCCATGACGGCATTATGCAATTAAGTCAGACAGAGAAAGACAACTGTATGATCACACTTATATATGTGGAATCTAAAGAAAAAAATGACAATGAGCTCATAGATAGAGTAATGAATTGGGATTGCTAGAGCCATTGGTGGGGGGTGAATGAAATGGGTAAAGAGAGTCAAAGATACCAGCTACCAGTTATAAAATAAATAAGTTATCAGGATGTAACATATAGAATAGGGACTATAGTTAGTAATACCATGGTGCATATTTGAAAGTTTCTGAGAGTAAATCTTAAAATCTTATCACCAAAAAAAATTATTTACTTATGTATCATGACAGATGTTAACTAGACTTATTGAAGTGACTATTTCAAAATATATACAAATATCTGGGGCACCTGGGTGGTCCAGTTGGTTAAGTCAGGCTCTTGGTTTCATCTCGGGTCATAATCTCATGGTTCACGAGTTCAAGCACCACATTGGGCTCTGCAATGAGTGTGGAGCCTGCTTGGGATCCTCTCTCTCCCTCTCTCTCTTCACTTAACTTGCTTGCTCTCTCTCTTTCTGTCAAAAAAATATATATACTTATTTATGTATATATGTACAAATATCAAACCATTATATTGTATACCTGAAAAATAAAATAAAAGTTTGGTTTTATAATACAAACTATTTAAAAGTAATTTAAAAAAATTTTGATGTGATTCTGGTGTTGACTTTTATTCTGACTTTAGAATCATAGGTTTGGTTATAGAAGACTAAAGATTCAGAAGAAAAACCATAAAAACAATTTAAAATCAACTATAGCTGCCAAACGATGGTGACTCTTGCTGTCTCTTTACTTTTGTATCTTGGTATATTTTTTCCACAAATCTATGTATTTGTGCATGAAGGTGTGGAGGTTATAAATTGAGATCATACCTTATGTTATGTCGTATACACATTTTCCCTCAAACAATATGTAATAATTACTGCTCTAGTTCATTAAATACGTTGCTTTTAAAGACTACATAGTAGCATAAATTATGTATATGTCATAGTTGTCTTTTACATAAATTTTATCATCTTTATGGGTAAATATATAACATATAACAGTATAACACCTAACATTCATAATATTCATTTATAAGTAAATTTTGACATGTCTATGATTTGCTTTAAAACTCCTGTAAGAAATTATAATTGCATTGTTTCTCATTGCCATGTAGTATTCCATGGTATAGATAAACCACATCTTCTTGATCCATTCGTCCGTTGATGGACACTTAGACTCTTTCCATGTTTTAGCTATTGTTGAGAGTGCTGCTAAGTCAGGCAGAGAAGGACAAATATCATATGTTTGCATGTATAGGAGGATTAGGAGGAACTTAACTGAGGAACAAGGGGGAGAAGAAGGGGGGAAATGGTGGGGGAAAGGGAGAGAGGCAAACCATGAGAGACTCTTGAATGCTGACAAAAACTGAGGACTGATGGATGTGGGGGGGAGGAGGGATGGGCATGGAGGAGGGCACTTGTGGGGATGAGCACTGGGTGTTATGTGGGAACTAATTTGACAATAAACTATTTGTAAAAAAAAAAAAGATGAGGGAGGAGATGATTGTAAAGAAATATAAAAAAATAAAAAATAAAAATAACTGTGCTGCTAAAAAAAGATAATTGCAAATTTGAAAATAATTTTTTTAAATAAATTGAGTCTCTTGGGTGGAGGCTTGGCAAAATGAGTGAAGGGAATCAAAATGTACAAAACTCTTGGTTATAAAATAACTCATGGAGGGGCATCTGTCATGCCACAGTCTGACTCTTGATTTTGGCTCGGGTCATAATCCCAGGGTCGTGGGATCAAACTCTGCTTTGGGCTCTGTGCTGAGCGTGCAGTCTGCTTAAGATTCTCTCTCTCTCTCTCTCTCTCTCTCTCTCTCCTTCTTCCCCTCTCTCCCACTTGTTTTCTCTTTCTCTCTTTCTAAAATATAGATTAATTAATTAATTAAGTCATGGGATGTAATGTACAGCATGGTGATTATAGTTAATAATATTGTGTTGCATATTTAAAAGTTGCTAAGGGAATCCATTTTAGACCTCATCACAAGAAAAAACTTCTTGTAACTATCTGTAGTGAATGGGATTAACTAGAGTTATTGTGGTAATCATTTAACAATATATACAAATTTGAAATCATTATGTTGTACACCTGAAACTAAAGTAATATTATGTCAGTTCTACCTCAATAAACTAGATGAACAAACAAGAATCTCTTGTAGACATTATGTGGGTAGGGTAGATCATTTATCTTTAATCCATTCACCTACATTATGCCCTTTGATTGGAGAGTTGAGTCCATTTATATTTAAAGTAATTATTGATAGATGAGAGCTTATTATTGCCATTTTGTTCATTGTTTTCAATCTGTTATGCATTTGTTTTGTCTTCTCTTGTTATCTTTTTATTTTATGATTCCTAATGGGTTGTTTTTGTAATAATTTTCTTTGATTCTTTTCTGTCTTTTGTATACCTACTGTATGTTTTTTGTGTTTTGAACAAAATATCATGTAATTATAACCATCTTTTTAAAGTTAATATAACTTAGTTTAATCGCATACAAAAATGCTGCACTTTACTATCCCACATACACACGCACTGTGTTCTTGTAGTTTGCTTCGTTTTTTATTTTGTATATACTAATAAATTTTTGTATTTAACATTTATATTAGAATTAAAACTAATTCATGCACCACTATTACTTTGTTACATTACTCTGTACTTGCCTGTATACCTATCTTTACCAATGAGATTTATGTTTTTGTGATTCTGTAGCATGTTTTTGTTTCAATTTGAAGACCTCTCTTAAGCGTATCTTGTGGACAGGTTTTAAGGTGATGGACTTTCTTAGTTTTTACTTGTCTGGACCATTAGCTCTCTTTCATTTCTAAATAAGAAATTTAAAGCATATTTTTTCTAAAAAGAGTATTTTTGAGTGGCAGAGATTTTTTTCCTTTCAAGACTTTGAATATATTTTTTTACTCTCTCGTGGCCTGCAGTTCTCTATTGAGCAATCCACTTTTTGTCTTGTCAGGATTCCCTCATATGTGAGGAATCACTTTTCTTTGGCCACTCTCAAAATTCTCTTAATCTTTGACTTTTGATAAGGTCATTATACTATGTCTTATTGTAATCTTCTTTAGTTTGATCCTATTGGGATCCTTTGAGTTCCATGAATCTGAATGTTTATTGTTTCCAAAACTGGGGTAATTTTCACCCATTATTCTTTAAATAAGCTTTCTGACCATTTCTTTCTCACTTCTTCTGAGATTCCCATAATGTATATATTGGTTTTTCTGATAGTTCTCCATAAAACTCATAGGCTTTCTTCAATTTTTTTTGTTTTCTTTTCTTTTTTCATTTTTTTCTTCAGGTCCACTGATTCTTTTGCTTGATCAAATTTATGTTGAAGCTCTCTATTGCATTTTTCATTTCATTCGTTGTATTCTTCAGCTCTGGAATTTTTATTTGCTTCTTTTTTGTGATTTATATCATTTTCTTGAAATTATTACTTTGTGCATGTGTTGTTTTCCTGATTTTGTTGCATTGTCTACCTGTGTTCTTTTGTAATTCACCAAATTTCCTTATAACGATTATTTTGACTCTGTCAGGCAGTTCATAGATACCCATTTCTTTGGAATTAGTTATAAGACATTTATTGTGTTCCTTTGGTAGTATTCTGTCTCCTCAATTTTTAATGTTCCTTACAGCCTTGCATTGGTGCCTGTGTATTTGAAGAGGTTACCTCTTCCAGACTTTATGGACTGGCTTCAATGGGTATAGAACTTCATCTATGAGTGGACACTGTCTAAACGGGATGTGTAATAGTGCTAAGTCTGGGGACATGCAAGAACAACAGTTTCAATAGCATGTGGGGGTACCATTTCCAGAAAAATAGGGTGGGACCCCAAGCGCTGGGGCAAGGAATGCAGAGACTTCAGCTCTGTGCAGACAGTAGTAGTGGTGGCTTCAGTGGAACACAACAGCATAGACAACTTCAGGTTGCTCCATGTGTTGAGGTCAACATCAGCAAAAGCTTCAAAGACTTTTAAAGCAACAAAGGCTGCAGGTGTCTGTGATGGCAGCAAAGGCTGCTAGGGTTCTCAGTGGTAAAAGCTGCTGGGGCCTTTCTACCCTCTTTTTCCCTCCTGGGGAGATGTCATGGGCAGGGGATCCTTATTTGTGTCAAGTTGTGCCAGCCTGGGGGATTGAGTGATGTAGGTAGAATGCTTCTTATGCTTTTCTATGTGTTTTTAGCTTTTATCTTCCACAAGCCTGATTCAGCTTATTATTGTACTCCAGGGATTTCCCAGAGCTATTTTCAAGTATGATTAGTTGCTTAATGACTGTTTTGTTAAAGGCATGAGGGCTGAGACCTTTTAGTCTACCATCTTGTTGATGTCATTCTTAATCCACCCAGTGGTAGAGTGAAAATAGGAGGACCTGAGAACCACCAGGAAGACATCTAACCTGGCCTAGGCTGGTACAAATGGCAAAAAGCATTAGGTAAATAATTTTTATTTTCATCCTGTTCAGAGAAATTACCCCAAACCAGAGAGAATTTAGCATGGAATTACAGATTGGCTATATTATAAATCACAGCGTTTCCCTTACACAAAGCCCAGTGAAGGTAATTGGCATAACAACCATAGTCACAATCTGAGAGATCATGCAGCTTTGTCTCCTTAGTGAGTCCTCCCACTAAGTGGGCCCCCTGGATCAGCTACTACCCCTATCCACCCTTTGGTTTCTAAGTGTACAAATTTGTCACAATAACATGATACCTAAATTTCCTGAACTCAAAGGGCTCTATGAGATAAAAATGATATCATAATAGTGAAAATACTTTGAAAAAATCAAACACTTTTACATGTGTAAAAGATCATGTATCGTAATCATTTTATTAATTATTACATTATCATTGATTGGCCAGTCTCATCTCTACTGATTTTTCCCATTAGTTTATATTGAGGCTGGGATGAAGAAATGAAGTAAAATGTGCACAAATTCTGGAACTAGAAGTGCATAAATAACAGCCACATTAAACCAGAGGATGCTTTGAAAACAATCAGCCTAAATTCCCTGGGAGTAACTTATGGAAAGATAAGTGCTAGAATGGAGAATGCAGTAAAGTCTCCTAAAATGAGATAATTCATAAGAAGTACTTAGAACAGTGTTTGGCATATAGTAAGTGCCCAATAAATGTTAGCTATTGTTGTTATAAATATTAAAGTCATTTTTAGACTCAGGAAGAATCTTATATTTCCTTTTATGACACTATGCTCGTTTAGGGAGCAGTGACTGATGTCTTTTCTGTTGTTTATATCTGCTGTCTTTTTCTTTTTTTTAGCTTGGTGTAGCATCACTAGCATGGGATTTGGAGTCAGGCATATCTGAATTCTAATCCCTCCCCTCCCACATGCCAGCACTTAACCCCAGTGAGCCTGTTCACTCTTGGGTAAAAAGGGAATAAATGCAGGGGCAATAACCACACCTCAGAAGATAATATCTTAAGGAGGAGGCAAAATGGCAGAGAAATAGGGAGCTCCATACATTTCACTCGCCCCATCTCTCAAACAGAGAAGACCTGAAGTCATAGGAACCCTTACAGAATCCAGGAGTTTCGGAGGAAAAGGAGACAAAGTCCACTGAGAAAACCTTACAGCGTTGAGTACAAACTGGGGAAGATAAAACCGGGCCAGGACCGGAGACACAGAGGGAGGGGGGGAATCCTCCTTTGCTGGGAGCTGTGGTCAGTCTAGCGGAAAAAAGAGTGGTGAAACTGCACAAGACACTTTCCCTGTCACTGGAGAAGAGAAAAACCACTCGGGACACAGAGGGATCTGGTTTCCTAGGGTCCAGCTAACCCTAGGATAGATGCACTGGTTCCAGGCAACCCCAGGTGAAACTGCTCCTCTCTCCAGCTCTACCTGGAGGGGTCGAAGCAGTGCCTGAAGTAATGCTGTTGTGCTTCTCGCTTGGCTGGAACCCCAGGAGGGAGGCGAGAGGGTTGAAACTGCTCTGAGAGACTCACCCGTGAGTTTATATTTCAGGCGACAGGACACAGAGGGACCCAGTTACCTGCTGTCCAGCTGACCCTAGGCGGAATGCACTGGTCCCAGGCGACCACAGGAGAAACTGCTCCTCGCTCACCAGCCCAACCTGGAGGAGAGGGCCGCAGCGGCTTCTGGCTGGATATCCAGGAGGAAGGCGAGAGACTTGAAACTGTTCTAAGGGACTTGCATGCGAGTTTATATTTTGGGCAATTTCAATGGGGCACGCAGACTGAGACCTGGAAATGAGGCCAGCCTTGGGATATACAACACAGCGCACCTTGGCTACACCCCCCCCCCCCCGCACAGGGAGATCACACCCAAAAGAGTGAGTTACAATGCTTGGTTCAAGAAGGGACTGGGGCGCTGCCAATTTTCTCCCCACAACCACCAAGACAACACCTTCGCAGGAGCACTGGACCAAACCACGCCCATCCCTGCTAGAGAACTGCCTTCTTCTTCTTCTTCTTCTTCTTCTTCTTCTTCTTCTTCTTCTTCTTCTTCTTCTTCTTCTTCTTCTTCTTCTTCTTCTTCTTCTTCTTCTCCTTCTCCTTCTTCTTCTTCTTCTTTTTACTGGAGCCAGGGCAAGACCAATATGGATGCACTGCCGTGGTTAATTCTTGTCACTGACTTGGATAAACAGTCACATTTAATCCATTCTCTGGTGGTAAATTCTACACCTCCACTGCTACCATTTTATCTCTTTCTCTCTGGAATAATCAGACTATATAATTTCTCTGGGTAGAATCATCGTCATTTCTTTCACCTCTCCAACCATCTTCCTGTCTTTCTCTCTTTGAAATAAACCTCTTAGTCTTTCTGCATGCTCTTTTCATTTCCAATTTCGCTTCCTCCCTGCCCTGTCGATTCTCTCTTTCTTTATGCTCTTCAAACCAGCACTGCATACACCCGGCTATTTATTTGTAGCTGGGAATTCTAGTTACATGCCTTAAATAGTCCTTCTACTGGGTTTTTTCATTTTCTTTTCTTTTCTTCTTTTTTTCTTTTTTATGTATTTTTATTTTTATTATTCATCTTCCCTCCTTCCTCTTTGCTTTTTTTCTTTCAGTATGCATCCCTTCCTTTTTCTCTTTTTCTTCTTCATTTTGGCTTGTGTGTTTGTTAGATTTGTCTGTGTGGTTGTGTACCTATTTTCCTTGTGTGTTTGTCTGTCTGTTTTCTTTTCCAGTCTACCTCAAGAAACAAGCCAAAGTACACACGGTGGAGAGTCCCAAGTACCACTACAAGTAGGAAAATAAAAGAACCAAGGTCTCAGCAAAGGAGACCAAAGGACACCATTCAAAGATCACTTTCTGGATGGACAGGCCTTGGATGGTCAAAGGGCCTTCTTTGGTACAGCAGCACTCACAGGTAGAGAGTGCATAACAAGCTTTCAAAACCAACAAGAGATAGAAAGCTAAACAAAATGACGAAATGGAGGAGCTCTCCTCAAAGAAATTCCAGGAAGAATTGACAGCTAAAGACCTGCTCAAAACAGATAAAAGCAAAATAACTGAACAAGAATTTAGAACAATAGACTGTGGAGCTTAAAAATAGCTGTGATGAATTGAAAAATGCTATAAATGAGATGGAAAATAACACAGAAGGATCCAACACATGGATTGAAAAGGCAGAAAGAAGAATAAGTGATTTAGAAGACACAATTATAGAAAAAGAAGAAGCTGGGAAAAAGAGAGATAAACTGATACAGGAACACGAAAGGAGAGTTCGAGAGCTCAGCAAAACAATCAAACGGAATAATATCCATATCATAGGAATTCCAGAAGAGGAAGAGAGAGGGAAATCAACATTCGCAAATCAATCAATGAGATTCATCACATCAACAAAAGAAAAGATAAAAACCATATGATCCTGTCGATAGATGCAGAAAAAACATCTGACAAAATAAGGCATCCCTTCTTAATTAAGGCTCTCAAGAAAGTCGGGATAGAAGGAACCAACTTAAACATCATAAAAGCCATCTATGAGAAACCCTCAGCTAACATCATCCTCAAGGGGGAAAAACTGAGAGCTTTCCCCCTGAGATCAGGAACACGGCAGGGATGTCCAGTCTCACCACTGTTGTTTAATAGTGCTGGAAGTCCTAGCATCAGCCATCAGACAACAAAAGGAAATCAAAGGCATCAGAATTGGCAAAGAAGAAGTCAAACTTTCACTTTTTGTAGACGACATGATACTCTACATAGAAAACCGGGCAAACTCCACCAGAAGCCTACTAGAACTGATCCATGAATTCAGCAAAGTTGTAGGATATAACATCAATGTATAGAAATCGGTTGCATTTTTATACACCAATAATGAAGCAACAGAAAGAGAAATCAAGAAACTGATCCGATTCACAATTTCACAAAAAACCATAAAGTACCTAGGAATAAACCTAACCAAGGATACAAGAGATCTGTATGATGAAAACTATAGAAAACTTATGAAGGAAATTGAAGAAGACACAAAGAAATGGAAAAACATTCCATGCTCATGGACAGGAAGGATAAATATAGTTAAAATGTCATTACTACCCAAAGCAATCTCCACATTCAATGCAATCCCAATCAAAATTGCACCAGCATTCTCAAAACTAGAACAAACTATCCTAAAATTTGTATGGAACCACTAAAGGCCCCGAATAGCCAAAGTAATACTGAAGAATAAAACCAAAATGGGACGTATCACCATTCCAGACCTTATCCTTTACTACAAAGCTGTCATCATTAAGACAGTATGGTATTGGCACAAAAACAGACACATAGACCAATGGAATAGAAGTGAGAACTCTGAGGTGGACCCAAAGGTATACAGCCAACTAATCTTTGACAGAGCAGGAAAGAGTATCCAATGGGAAAAAGACAGCCGCTTTAACAGATGTTGCTGGGAGAAGTGGACAGCAACATGCAGAAGAATGAAACTAGATCAATCTCTCACACCATACACAAAAATAAACTCAAAATGGATAAAGGACTTGAACGTGAGACAGGAAACCATCAAAATCCTAAAGGAGAATGCCAGAAACAACCTCCTTGACCTCCACTGCAGCAAGTTCTTACTTGACACACCCCTAAATGCAAGGGAATCAAGAGCAAAAATGATCTATTGGGACCTCATCAAGATTAAAAGCTTCTGCAAGGCAAAGAAACAATCCACAAAACTAACCGACAGAATGGGAAAGATAGTTGCAAAGGACATATCATATAAAGGGCTAGTGCCCAAAACCTATAAGGAACTCACCAAACTCCACACCCGAAAACAAACAATCCAGTGCAGAAATGGGCAGAAGATATGAACGGACACTTCTCCAAAGAGGACATCCAGATGGCCTGCAGACACATGAAATGATGCTCAGCATCCCTCTTCATTAGGGAAATACAAAACAGAATCAAACTGAGATACCACCTCATGCCAGTCAGTGTGGCTAAAATGAGCAAATCAGAAGACTCTAGATGCTGGTAAGGATGTGGAGAAATGGGCACCCTCCTACACTGTTGGTGGAATGTAAACTGGTACAGTCCCTTTGGAAAACAGTGTGGAGGTTCCTAAAACATTAACAATAGAACGCCCCTATGACCCAGCAATAGCACTACTAGGAATTTTCCCAAGAGATACAGGAGTGCTGATGCATAGGGGCACATGGACCCCAATGTTCATAGCAGCACTCTCAACAATAGCCAAAACATGGAAAGAACCTCAGTGTCCATCAACGGTCAAATGGATCAAGAAGATGTGGTTTATCTATACAATGGAATACTACATGGCAATGAGAAAGAATTATATCTGGTCATGTGTAGCCACACATGGGTGGAACTTGAGGGTGTTATGCTGAGCGAAATAAGTCAGGCAGAGAAGGACAGATACCATATGTTTGTATATATAGGATAATTAGGAGAAACTCAACGGAGGACCATGGGGGAAAATAGCGGGGGAGAGAGAGGGAGAGAGAGAGAGGGAGGCAAACCATGAGAGACTCTTGAATGCTGAGAATAAACTGAGGACTGATGGCGGTGGGCGAGAGGGGAAGGGCGGTGATGGGCATGGTGGAGGGCACTTGTTGGGATGAGCACTGGATGCGATATGGAAACCAACTTGACAATAAACTATTTTAAAAAAGAAGATAACATCTTGAACTGAGTCAAAAGAATCAATTGGGAAAAATCCAGATAAGTCAAATAAGTCAGGATATTCTAGGAAGGTAGCAAAGCCTGTACAAAGGCATTACAAAAGGATGTAATGAAAATGGGGATGGTGAGTTCAGGAATATACAAGGAAATCTTGTAGGGCTGTTGTTTGTGTGGGAATGGGGATGATGAAGAATGAAAGTAAGAGAAAAAGTCTAGTGATGGAGAAAGTGGACTGGGTTTCAGAGGCTCAACTGTCAGACCTAGGAATTCAGATTTCTGCTGAGATATTGGGAATTGAATGGAGTGTTAAACACAATAAGTAACTATAATCAGTTTGTTTTAGGCAAAGATGACCAATCTTCAACTTCAATGGCAAACAGTTGAAAATCCTGATTCATTTCGTTTAAATATATAGAAAATATCTTACATGTAACTAAAAACCTTGCTTAAACTAATGGTTGGTTAACTCAAAAATATCATCAAAAAACTCAGATTCTTTTTATCTTTTTACTCTACGTGTTGGGTTATTCTCATGTAAGAATTCCTCATGGTTTCTATGTGGCTGTAACAGTTTCAGCCCTTGCACACTTCACCTAAAACCCAATATTGCTATTTCTCTTTTTCTTCTGTAGGAGGGACAAAATCTTTTCTCAGACACAAACACCCCTTGTAGACTCCCCCTTGTGTCTTCCAGCAAGATTTGCATCCCACTCTGATGCCTAAAGTACTAATTGGCAAGAAGCATTGGATTGACATGGTTTACTTACACTAATCTGTAGATAGGCCATATTTTCATAAAGAAGGATGAATCTTAAAAAGTGGAATTCTAGGGACGCCTGGGTGGCTCAGTCAGTTGAGTGTCTGACTTCAGCTCAGGTCATGATCTGGAGGTTTGTGAGTTCAAGCCCCACATTGAGTTCACTGCTGTCAGCATAAAGCCTCTTTAGATCCTCTGTTCCCCTCCCCTATATACCTCCCCTCCTCACTCTACCTCTTTCTCTCAAAAATGAAAATGAACATTAAAAAAGTGAAATTCTGTTCAAAAGGAAGAAGTAGTGGGGTGGCTGTTGAGAATACTACAAGCTGGTTATATCACAGTGACTTGAGGTACAGATAAAGACTGGAGGCAAGAACACCTTAAATAGTCCAAACAATGTGTGATGAAGCATCATGTGTGGTAACAACGGTGAAGAGAAAAAAGAAAATTAGTGAGATTTTCAGGGAAATTTGGGAAATCAAGAGACTCTGTGGGAGGATTTGTGCAAAGACACACCGCCAAATAACAATGGCCTCCATCAGAGCTAGTCTAGCATCCATCCGTATTACATATTTTTAGTACACTTAGGCAGAGAAAGATCTGGTCAGAAGCTGCTTAGCTTGAAACCTCCTTAGCAGGAGACTTGCTCAGAAGGCTGGAAGGACCTCAGCCTGGAGGGTGCTAACTTGCTGTTTGTTTTCACTAGCAATTTGACAATGAGAATCTTGGGAAAATCAGTACTAAACGACTTTCAATAGAGTGCATTCAGCCTCAAAATCTGAATGTATCTATAATTACTGTATGCCGTGTGAAAGCAGACAAACACTGTTTACATAAACATAATAAAGACAGGGTTTTCACTGCATGCAATTTACATTAATGAATATAATGTTACTAATACTGTCAAACTCTAACATTTACAAGTGCAAACTGCTTAGCCAAAATCAGGTGCATCTGTATCCCAGTTGCTTACTTAGGGCATTATTTGGATTATTCAACTTTCACTCAAACTTAAATCAAACCTTCAATTTAAAAATACCTTTTTTTTTAGTGGCACCTGGGTAGCTCAGTCGGTTATGCAACTGACTTCAGCTCAGGTCATGAGCTCATGGTTTGAGGGTTCGGGCCCCATGTCAGGCTCAGTGCTGACAGCTCAGAACCTGGAGCCTGCTTTGTATTCTGTGTCTCCCTGTCTGCCCCTCTGCCATTTGTTCCCTGTTTCAATCTCTCTCTCTCAAAAATAAGCATTAATTTTTTAAAAAATACATTTTAATAGAAGCTTATTAAGTTTAAATGCCAGTTTTCTCCTGTTCTCATTTTCATGGAGTTAAATATGTAAATATGACTGATCTTCCTTTTTTTTTTTACCTGATTACCAGGGAAAGGTAGCATAGATCTATTCTGGTGGAGCTACAAGAAACTGACTACAAAATTGGCTATCAAGAAGTGCTAAAAAGTTCAGAATTCTTCTACACTGCATAAGGAAAACTCGGTGCTCAGGTGATGTGTGATTTCTATAGTTTCTCAGGGACCCCTTCAGTTGTGGGGAAGAAATAAGTCCAATTGGCTCCAAGTATCTGGTATAACATGGCAATCACAATTAAAGTAGGTCCATACAAATTAAAATAACAGAAGCTAAGAGATTTTAGTGTAATTTCTTTCACTTTTGTCTTCTCTTCGGTGAAGACACAAACCCATGCTTCTTACAGGAACATTTTACTTCAAAATGTAATTTTGCTTGGGATCCAAGTGAAATTATTTTGTATGTAACAAGTAATTCATGTCCCTTCGCCTGGAGTCAGGCACACATTCCGCTGCCATCTGTGAAGCCATTCTCAAAACGTAATCTGCAGCCAGTTTAACAGCTATAAATAGTTCTCCTCCACTCTGGGTACCAACACAGTGTTGGGACAATATGTTTCTCCATAATTTCATCTAATTTCTTCGACCACATTCAAATTCAGCTGTTAAATAGTCAGTTTGCCTTTAGTGTAGGCAATGGTTTATTTTTGGTGTTAGTCCTTGCTATAAAAAGGAGAATACCCATCAGGAATAAATGCTTGTTTTTATAACACACCATCAAGAATTGGCAGCATTTTGGGTCAAGATGATAAAGGGAAAAGGAGGCCAAATTCACTCTATCAAGTACATTTCCGGATGAAACCATACAAAGATGCTGATGGAGGGTTGGAGTGGGACACTTCCATGATCCAGACAAATGTGTTTGATTGCCACAGGTTTTAGAGTCCAATGCCAAGTGCACACTGCAGATAGCTGGGTGCAGAGAAGCATTTCTTCAGACGTGGGGTGCAGATCCTCAGTTTCTCCTACAACCTGTGGAACAGAGTACTTAAGGGAAAAAATAATCTCCCAAACATGGGGATTGGTAGCAACAAAGTGATGATTATTAACATCCCCTGGGTCTCCTTCAATGACTAGGAATTTCTTATTTATCTCTAGTGATGGTTCTACTCTGCAAGCTCCACACCCTCAGGCAAGCATATTGCATCACCTCCCTCAGAACAAGCACACACAAGACAGAGCCAAGCCCCCAGATATGAGCTCTTCATTCTCAACTGACATACATCTGTGTTTCTGCGGAGAAGGTGCCCCTCCTCTGTCAGGTCATTCTCAATCTGGAGTCCCTTTCTATTCACTACTTTTATTACTCTAGTTTCTTCTGTATGCTCATTGTTTTTTGACTGCCGCTCATCCCTATCTGTAAACATGCTCAATTCTCTTGACCTAAAAAAATGAGATATCTCTCTGTTTGGGGTTTCTTGTAATATATCCCTATTTCATTCCTCATTAAACCCACATTTTATTTATTCATTCACTTCTTTATTCAATAAATAGGTATTGAGTACCTCTGTGTTATATGTTTTTCTATATTTGGAGGACATGGGCAAATGTACTGCCCTGCGGCACTTGCACTCTAGAGGGGAAAGCAGAAACCAACTGTCTGCTCCCACCTACCTTGGTTAGGACACTTGTTGGAGATGACATGCAAAACACAAACAACAAAGAAACAATATATAAGTGGGGCTTCATCAAAATTATAAATTTCTGTTTTTGTTTTTACAAATAGTTTACTGTCAAGTTGGTTTCCATATAACACAGTGTTTATCCACACAAGTGCCTTCCTCATTGCCCATCTCCCCCCTCCCTCCCCCACACCCATCAGTCCTCAGTTTGTTTCTCAGCATTCAAGAGTCTCTCATGGTTTGCCTCTCTCCCTTTACCCCACCATTTCCCCCCTTCTTCTCCTCCATGGTCCTCGGTTAAGTTTCTCCTAATCCTCCTATATATGCAAACATATGATATTTGTCCTTCACTGCCTGACTTATTTCACTCAGCATAACACCCTCAAGGTCCACCCAGGTTGCTACACATGGCCAGACTTCATTCTTTCTCATTGCCATGTAGTATTCCATCCTATAGATAAACTACATCTTCTTGATCCATTCGTCCATTCATGGACACTAAGGCTCTTTCCATGTTTTGGCTATTGTTGAGAGTGCTGCTATGAACACTGCGGTACATGTGCTCCTATGCATCAGCATTTATGTATCCCTTGAGTAAATTCGAAGCAGTGCTATTGCTGGGTCATAGGGGAGTTCTAGTGTTAATTTTTTGAGGAAACTCCACACTGTTTTCCAGAGGAGCTGCACCCGTTTGCATTCCCACCAACAGTGCAGGAGGGTGCCCGTTTCTCCACATCCTCGCCAGCATCTAGAATTCTCTGATTTGCTCATTTTAGCCACACTGACTGGCGTGAGGTGATATCTCAGTGTGGTTTTGATTTGTATTTCCCTGATGAGGAGGGATGCTGAGCATCGTTTCATATGTCTGTTGGCCATCTGAATGTCCTCTTTGGAGAAGTGTCTGTTCATATCCTCTGCCCATTTCTTCACTGGGTTGTTTGTTTTTCAGGTGTAGAGTTTGGTGGTTTGGTGAGTGCCTTTAGATTTTGGATATTAACCCTTTATCTGATATGTCCTTTGCAACTATCTTTTTCCATTCTGTCGGTTACCTATTAATTTTGTGGATAGTTTCCTTTGCCGTGCAGAAGCTTTTAATCTTGATGAGGTCCCAATCGTTTATTTTTGCTCTTGATTCCCTTGCTTTTGGGGATGTGTCAGGTAAGAACTTGCTGCAGTGGAGGTCAAGGAGGTTGTTTCGGACTTTCTCCTCTAGGGTTTTGATGATTTCCTGTCTCACTTTCAGGTCTGTATCCACTTTGAGTTTATTTCTGTGTATGGTGTGAGATTGACCTAGTTTCATTCTTATGCATTTTGCTGTCCAGTTCTCACACCACCATCTGTTAAAGACGCTGTCTTTCTTCCATTGGATATTCTTTCTTGCTTTGTCAAAGATAAAAAGGCTGTATACCTTTGGGTCCACCTCTGAGTTCTCAATTCTATTCCATTAGTCTATGTGTGTGTTTTTGTGCCAATACCATACTGTCTTGTAAACGACAGCTTTGTAGTAAAGGATAAGGTCTGGAATGGTGATATGTCCCATTTTGGTTTTATTCTTCAGTATTACTTTGGCTATTCGGGATCTTTAGTGGTTCCATACAAATTTTGGGATAGTTTGTTCTAGTTTTGAGAAGTATGCTGTGCAATTTTGATTGGAATTGCATTGAATGTGTAGATTTCTTTGGGTAGTAATGACATTTTAACTATATTTGTTCTTCTGATCCATGACAATGGAATGTTTTTCCATTTCTTTGTGTCTTCTTCAATTTCCTTCATAAGTTTTCTATAGTTTTCATCATACAGATCTCCTAGATCTTTGGTTAGGTATATTCCTAGGTATTTTATGGTTTTTTTGTGAAATTGTGAATGGGATCAGTTTCTTGATTTCTCTTTCTGTTGCTTCATTATTGGTGTATAAAAATGCAACCGATTTCTGTCCATTGATTTTGTACCGTGCGACTTTGCTGAATTCATTGATCGTTTCTGGTGATCAATTCTGATCAGCTTCTGGTGGAGTCTGCTGGGTTTTCTATGTAGAGTATTATGTCGTCTGTGAAAAGTGAAAGTTTGACTTCTTCTTTGCCAATTCTGATGCCTTTGAATTCTTTTTGTTGTCTGATGGCTGATGCTAGGACTTCCAGCACTATGTTAAACAACAGTGGTGAGAGTGGAATCCTTGTCATGTTCCTGATCTCAGGGGGAAAGCTCTCAGTTTTTCCCCGTTGAGGAGGATGTTAGCTGAAGGCTTCTCATAGAGGGCTTTTATGATGTTTAAGTAGGTTCCTTCTATCCCGACTTTCTTGAGGGCCTTAATTAAGAAGGATGCCTTATTTAGTCAGATGTTTTTTCTGCATCTATCGACAGGATCATATGGTTTTTATCTTTTCTTTTGTTGATGTGATGAATCACATTGATTGATTTGCGAATGTTGAACCAGCCCTGTAACCCAGGAATGAATTCCACGTGATCTTGATGGATGATTCTTTTTATGTGCTGCTGGATTCGATTTGCAAGGATCTTGTTGAGGATTTTTGCATCTGTATTCCTCAAGGATATTGGCCTGTACTTCTCTTTTTTTGCTGGATCTCTGTCTGGCTTGGGAATTAGAGTGATGCTAGCTTTATAAAATGAGTCCGGGAGTTTCCCTTCACTTTCTATTTTTTGAGATAGCTTGAGAAGAATTGATATTAATTCTGTTTTAAACGTCTGTTAGAATTCCTCAGGGAAGCCTTCAGGTCCAGGGCTCTTATCTGTTTGGAGATTTTTTTTTTATCACTGATCCGATTTCTTCACGAGTTAGGGGTCTGTTCAGAATTCCTATCTCTTCCCGTGTGAATTTTGGTATTGAGTGTGTGTTTAGGAATTTGTCCATTTCTTCTAAGTTGTCCATTTTGTTCGCATGTATTTGTCATAGTATTCCCTGATTACTGCTTGTATGCCTGAGGGGTTGGTGGTAATAAGTCTATTTTCATTCATGATTTTGTGTATTTGGGTGCTCTCTCTTCTTTTTTTGAGAAGCCTGGCTAAAGGTTTGTCAATTTTGTTTATATTTTCAAAAAACCAACTCTTGGTTTCATTGATCTGTTCAATTCTTTCTTTGGTCTCTATGTTGTTTATTTCTGATCTAATTTTTACTATTTCTCTTCTTCTACTAGGTTTTGGGCGTTCTTGTCTCTACCTCTAGTTCCTTTAGGTGAGCTGTTAGATTTTGGACATGCGCTTTTTCTAATTTCTTGAAATAAGCCTGGTGTGCAATGTACTTTCCTCTTAAGGCTGCCTTTGCCACATCCCATAGATTTTGGATTGTTGTGTTTTTATTTTCATTTGTTTCCTTATATTTTTTAATTTCATCTCTAATTACCTGACTGACCCATTCATTCTTTAGTAGAGTGTTCTAACCTCCATGTTTTTGGAGGTTTTCTAGACTTTTTCCTGGGATTGATTTCACTTTTCAAAGCATTGTGATGTGACAGTGCATGGTATGATCTCCATTCTTTTATATTTATTGAGGGCTGCTTTATGTCCCAGTATGTGATCTATCTTGGAGAAAGTGCCATGCACACTTGAGAAGAAAGTAAATTCCCTGGCCTCAGGATGTAGAGTTCTAAATATATCTGTCAGACCCATCTGGTCCAATGTGTCTTTCAAGTCCATTATTTCTTTAGTGATTTTTTGTCTGGTTGACCTATCCATTGCTGTAAGTGGAGTATTAAAGTCCCCTGATATTAGCACATTCTTATCTATAAGATTGTTTCTGTTTGTGGTTAATTGTTTTAAGTATTTAGGTGCTCCCATATTCGGTGCATAGACATTTATGATTGTTAGTTTTTCCTGATGAATAGACCCTGTAAATATTATGTAATGTCCTTCTTCATCTCTTGTTATTGTCCTTAATTTGAAGTTCAGTTCCTCTGACATAAGGATAGTTACTCCAGTTTTGTTTTGATTCCAGTAGCATGATATATATTTTTCCATCCCCTTACTTTTAATCTGAAGGTATCTTCCAGTCTAAAATATGTTTCTTGGAGACAGCATATAGATGGATTTTGTTTTTTAACCCATTCTGCTACCCTATGTCTTTTGATTGGAGCATTCAGCCCATTTACATTCAGTGTTATTATTGAAATATGTGGGTTTAGTCTTTGTGTCCCTTATAAGGTTCATGCTTGTGATGGTGTCTCTGGTATCTTTGTTCCTTGCAACATTCCTTCACTTCGTTCCCCTCAGGTTTTCTTTACAGCTGGCTTGGTGGTGACAAATTCTTTCAATGTCTCTCTGTTTGGAAAGACTTTTATCTCTCCTTCTATTTTGAATGACAGGCTTGCTGAATAGAGGATACTTGGTGGCATATTTTTTCTGTTCATCATATTGAAGATCTCTGCCATTCCATTTTGGCCTGCCGAGTTTCAGTAGATAGGTCTGTCACCACTGTGATAGGTTTCCCTTTGTATGTTAGGGCCCTTTTCTCTTTGTCCTTATATTTTGCCATTTTTACTATGATATTACGTCTGAGGGTAGTCCTCTCTGCCTCTTGTATTTTAACGTTCACTTCCTTCTCCAGGTTGGGGAAGTTCTCTGCTATAATTTGATCCAGGACTCCCTCAGCACCTTTCCCTCTCTCTTCCTCTTCTGGGATTTCTATGATACAGATATTTTTTCTTTTGACCATATCGCTGAGCCCCCGAACTCTTGTTTCATGTTCCTGAATCAGTTTTTCTCTTTTTTTCTCTTTCCTCTTTTTCTATAATGGTGTCTTCTAAATCACTTATTCTCCTTTCTACCTCTTCAATCCGTGCATTGGATGCCTCCAATTTATTATGTATCTCATTTATCGCATTTTTAAATTCATCATGCCTAGTTTTATGCTCCATGTTCCTTGTAGTCATAGTTTCTTTGATGTCCCCTATGCTTTTATCAAGCCCAGCTATTAATTTTATTATTATTGTTCTAAAATCTTGTTCAGTTATGCTGTTTATATCTGTTTTGAGCAGTTCATTAGCTGTCAATTCTTCTTGGATTATCTTTGGAGGAGAGCTCTTCATTTCCTCATCTTAGTTGGCTTTCTGTCACTTGTTAGTTTTAAAATCTTGTCATGCACTCTCTACCTGTCAGTACTGCTGTACCCAAGAAGACTCTTTGACTCTTTTTTTTTTTTTTTTTGTGCTCCCCGAATTCCTATTTCCACAGACACAACATAAATATCCCAGGTGCAGAGAGCAGGGGCTCTATTAATATTACAAAATATATCAGTTTCTCTTCCCCCGTCTCTGCTGAGGTCAGAAACAGAACGAAACAAATAAACCCAAACCAACCCACAGCCACCTACATGAAAACAAAATGCTCTTTGGACCAAGAGTAAGTGAAAACTGGCTCAGAATAGGATCACGGAAACAACGCACGAACTGAGACAGAACCCACAAGGTGAGGCACCTGCGGAGAACACGGCACCGCCCCCACCCCAAATGCCCGTGCCCTCAGGCCCACCAGGCAGCAAGCTGACGTCGTCAGAACACACCCGGGGCTGCTTAGGCATCGTGTGAGGTCATTCTTGTCCCCTGGGTTTTGTGGTTTGTTACTATCCTGGCCTCTCCAATGGCACATCCTGCTGTGTGGCCCTGAGCAGAGAGGACAGCTGATCTTACCTCGGGCCAGCATGACCCCACTGCATCTGGGTCCTCCACGAGGGGAGCGGTCCGTCTTCCAAGACCCCCCAGGGCGGGTGCGGAGTGGGGGCTCTGAGCCAAGGCGGTGCTGGTGGGGCCAGGCGTCAGGCACAGAGGGGGCGTCTCTCTCCGGACAGGGCTGAGCGGCCCCTGGGGGCCTCACATGCCAGGGGAAGGGGCCTCGTAGGGAGGTGATGTGGGCTCCCCAGGGGCTCTGTGTGCCTCACTGGTGGTGGGAGGAGGCACCCTTTTATTTTCCTACTCGTAGTGATATTTGGGACTCTCCACCATGTGATCTTTGGCTTGTTTTTTTAGCTATCTCTGGAGAGGAAAACAGGCAGACAAACAGAGAGGGAGCAGAGGCACACAAACGCACAGACAAATCCAACTAACATGCAAACCGAGAGGGAAACGAAAAAGTGAAGAGAAAGATGGAGAAGGGAAGGTCAACAATGGAAAATAAAAAATACATTAAAAAGTCAAAAAGAAGAAAAAAAGGAAAAAAGATGAAAACTGATGGACAAAGAACAGTTTAAAGCATATAACCGGATTTCCCAGCTAGAATTAAATAGTTGTGTGTAAGCAGTGCTGGTTTAGAGCATAGAGACAGAGAGAGAAGACTGGGTGGGGATGAGGCAAAATTGGAAATAGAATGAACAGGCAGAAGGGATAAGAAGCTTTTTTCAAAGAGCTAAAGGGTGGAATATGGTTGGAGAGGTGAGTGAAGGATGCTGGTGTTATCCAGAGAAACTATATAGTCTAATTATTTCTGAGAGAAAGAGATGAAAAGGTCGGTAGGTGTAGAATTTACATCTACAGAATGGACTAAATGTGTCTGTTTAAGCAAGCCGGTGACCAGAGTTAATCAGGTCATTGAAAACCTGACCTGACAAAAAAAGGAAAAGAAAAAAGAAAATGAAAAAGGAGAAGGGCGTCTCTCTAGCAGAGATGGGCGTGGTGTGATCCATGCAACAGGCGGTTGCATTGCCTTGGCGGTTGTGCGGAATTCTGCCTTGACGGCGCTCCAGTCCCTTCTTGAACCAAGTGCTGCACCTCGCTTTTTTGTGTGTGTGAACTCCTCGTGCCAGGGTACAGTCAAAGTGGGTTGCACTCTTTAACCCAGGCCAGGCCTAGTTTCCAAATCACAGTTCACGTGCCCCACTGAAATTGCCTTAGACACAACCTCACAGGCGATCCCCTTGGGGGCAATTCCAAGCCTCTTGCCTAGCCCTGGGGATGAGGCCAGAATTGCTGCTCCCTTTTTGTCCAGGTTGGGTTGGTGAGCAAGGATGGGGATTTGCCTGGGGGTGAGCTGGAGACCGGGATACCGCGTCCCTCTGTGTCTCGTCACCCGAATCATGAACTTGTTGGCAATTCCCCCAGATTTAAGCCCTTTGCCTTCCCTCCAGGTGTCCAGCCAGGCCAGGAGAGGATGCCCAGTATACGTGGGGCTCCTCCAGGCATCCAGCTAGCCAGGAGCACAATGGGGCGGTCTGCGTTCGGCTGCTCCTGGACGAGTTGGCGCGTGGGAACCTGGTGCACAGGGATTTGGCACGCACAGTCCTTCTGTGTCTGGAGCAATAGTTTTTCTGTTCCCCAGCGACAGGGGCCGTGTCTTGAATAGTTTCTGACTCTCTCTTTCCCCTCTTACTCCCCGCAGAGGGTGATCACCCCCATCTCTGTGAGTCTCCAATCCTGGCCCAATTTTATCTCCCCCAGCTCACACTCACATTAGAAGGCTTTCTCTGTGGATTCTGCATCCTTTTTCTCCCAGTCTCTTGGGTTCTGTAAGGTTTCCTATGGCTTCAGTTCTTTTCCGTGTGATATATGGGGCAAGTGCAATGCATGGAGCTCCCTACGTCTCCTCCATCTTGCCCCTCCTCCCCAAAATTAGAAATTTCTGTTCTTCAAAGAAAGTAATCAAGAAAAGAAAATACAACATAAAGAATGGGAAAATATATTTCAAACCATCTGAAAAGGGGACTTGCTTTGAGCCTTATGATTGACTAATAAAAAGTTAACTAAATTAAAAAATAAATAAAGGAGGGTGCCCGGCGAGCTCAGCTGGTTAAGCGTCCTAAGTCCTGATTCAGCTCAGGTCATGATCTTGTAGTTTGTGAGTTTGAACCCCACATTGGGCTTTGCATTGACAGTGGGGGGCCTTCTTGGAATTATCTCTCCCTCTCTGTGCCTCTCTCTTTTCTCTGCCCCTGCCCAACTTGCACGCATGTACTCTCTCTTTTACAAAATAAATAAACTTTAAAAAAATAAGCAAAGGCTTAAAAAAAAAAAAGATGAGATCTTGCCATGTGTGAAAACATGGTTGGTTGGACCCAAAGGGTATTATGCTGAGTGAAATAAGTCAGACAGAAAAGACAAATACCATATGGTTTCACTTCTATGTGGAATCTAAAAAACAAAACAAATGAATAAAGAAACAAACAAACACAAAACACAATCAGACCTATAAATATGAAGAACAAACTAATGGTTGCCAGAGGGGAGTGGGATGAGGGATGGGCTAACTGGGTGTGGGGGAGTCAGAGGTACAGTTTTTCAGTTGTGGAATGAATAAGCACAGCATAGAGAATAGAGTCAAGGTATTGTAATAGACTTGTATGATGACAGATGGTAGCTACACTTTTGGTGGGCATAGTGTAACATACAAACTTGTTAAATTAATATGCTATATACTTGAAACTAATATAACATTATGTGTCAAGTATACTCAATTTTTAAACTTAAAATTAATAAATTGGGCAAAGGATTTGAATAAATATGTCTCCATAGGAGATATACAAATGGTAAGAAGCACATAAAAATGCTTGGCATAATTAATCATCAGGGACATATAAAACAAAACCACAATGGGGTACGACTTCACAGACACTAGGATAATGAAAATAGAAAGTGCCTGGGTGGCTTAGTAGGTTGAGTCTGACTCTTGGTTTCAGCTCAGGTCATGATCTCATGGTTTCTGAGTTCGAGCCCGCATTGGAGTCTGCACTGAAAGTGCGAAATCTGCTTGGGACTTCCCTCTCCCCTCTCTCTGTCCCTCCCAGGGCTGCCTGCTCTCTCTCTCACTCCCCCTCTCTCTCTCTCCCCTTCTTTCTCAAAAAAAATAATTGAGAAATTAATAAACAAACAAAAAAAGAAAATCAGAAAGCCAGACAATAACAAGTATTGTCAAGGATGTGAAAAAATCAGCACTTTCATATATTGGTGGTTGGAATGCCACCAATTTCAAAATGGTATAGCCACTTTGAAAAGAATTTGGCAGTTCTTTAAATTGTTAAATATAAAGTATGGAAATATCACCTTACACCTGTCCAAAGGGCTAAAATCAAAAACACAAGAAACAAGAAGTGTTGGTAAGGATGTGGAGAAAAAGGAACCCTCTTGCACTAACGTGCGAATGCAAACTGGTGCAGCCACTGTGGAAAACAGTATGGAGGCCCCTCAAAAGTTCAAAATGGAACTACTCTCAATGCAGTAATTGCACTACTGGTTATTTATCTGAAAAAAAAAATACATAAACACTATTCAAAGGTATATACATGCAGCCCTATGTTTTTAGCAGCATTATTTACAATAGCCAAGTTATGGAAGCAGCCCAAGTGTTCACTGATAGACGAATGGATAAAGATGTGCCATATATATGTGCGTGTGTGTATGTGTGTACACACACAACAGAATATTATTCAGCCATAAAACGAATCTTACCATTTGCAACAGCATGGCTGGAGCTAGAGAGTATAATGCTAAGCAAAATAAGTCATCAGAGAAAGATAGTCTATGTTTTCAACTTATATGTAAAATTTAAGAAACAAAACAAAAAAAAAAAAAAGGAAAAAAGATAAACCAGAAGCAGACTCAACTATAGAAAACAAACAGTTGGTTAACAAAGAGGAGGTTAATGGAGGAATGGGTGAAATAGGTGAAGGGAATTAAGAGTACACTTATCTTGATGAGCATTGAGTAATATATGGAATCGTTGAATCACTGTATTGTACACCTGAAACTAATATAACACTGTATGTTAACTACACTGGAATTAAAATTTTCAAAATCAAAACTACTGTATGTCTAGTTATATGCCCAAAAGAAATAAAAATGAGTGTCTACACAAAAATGGGTACCCAAATTTTCATAGCAGAACCACTCCTTGTAGCCAAAACATAAACAACTCAAATATCTATAAATTTATAAACAGATACACAAACTGTGGTATATCTATACAATGGGATATTACTCAACCATAAAAAATCAACAAAATACCGATACATGCTACAACATGGATGAAGCTTGAAAACATTACACTAAGTGAAAGAAGTCAGTCAGAAAAGACCATATATTATATGATTTTATTATCATAATACATCCAGAGTTGGCAAATCTATAGAAACAGAACATAGATTAGTGATTACCTAGGGTTGAGGATGATGTGGAGTGGGGTGACTATAAATGGGTAGAGTTTCTTTTTGTAAACATTATTCTAAGGTGAGACCATGCTGATGATTATTACAACTCTGAATACACTGGAAACCATTGAATTATACATTTCAAATGGGTGCATTTTTTGATATGTTAATAATGTCTCAGTAAAATTATTTAAGAAAAGTAAATCTATCGTCCCTGATAGATTGCTAGATAAAATATAGAATCCCCAGTTAGATAAAAAAAATAATAAATGACATTTTGATACATTCCAAATATTTTATGGGATACATTTGCACAAAACTATTCATTTTTTACTGGAAATTCAATTGTAACTGTTAGTTCTACATTTTCATCTGGCAACCCACAATGGGATCTTATAGGAAGGAGAATGGCTGCAGTGAGCTAGAAGTGGGATTAGCATTAGAGAGTGTGGAGGAGAGTTGGAGAGGTTCAGTATGAGGTTGGCCTGGAAAACCAAATAGAACTCAAATAGTGAAAACTTTTTATTTTGAGGCTTAGCAGTCTGACCTGTATTACTGATGGAAGAACTTTAGTCATCTGTTTCCACTCATGCCATCTACAGAATATCTGATGTCCATAGCAATCTGTGCCTTGTCCTGATCTTCCTGATAGTTGTATTTGAGGAAATTGTAAGTAGAAGGAACAAGTTTGGGAGACAAGTGCCTCTTGCCTCGATCTAGGTAAATTTCACAAAAGCTCACACTAGGACAATGATAACTGAGAGGGAAAGAAGGAAACAATGACACAGGACATTGCAGATGTGGAGATTAAAGTGTTCTGTGGTTGACTGGATGTTTGAAGCTCAAAATGAGAAATCTTGATGTGTCCAAACCTAATGACAAAGAGACTAAGGCAACTCCTAATGGAAATAGAAAAACAGCAAGAGCACATAAGAGGAAAAGGAAGCAAATTGTTTTTCAGGTTTTGGAGTATATGTATATTGGTAGCATTTTGCACATAAGAGGCAACAAACTGTGGATATGAATGCAAGACCAATAATAATAAAAAAGAAGATCAAAGACTAGACCTGAATATGCTTCAGCATGTATGGCTGAAGGAAAGCTACTTATGCGAGTGGCTGGAAGAACAGTCAGAGAATTTAGAGCATAGGTTGAGGGAAGTGGAAGAAAAAGGAGTTGTTTTTTATATCAATTGTGATATGTTAAATAGAGGTCTCAAAAATAAGAGTTAAAATATGTCTTTTGTTGTTGGAAGTTGAGGATTAATTTTATGTAAATTGTAGACAGGGATGAAACAGACCTGTGCAGATGAGGAGAGGCCAGAAAGGCAGAAGTGCCCAAGAGAAGCAGGGACAGAATTTCAGGAAGTGGTGTTTGCTCCAGGTCAGTCAAATGAGGTGCTCAGGCTAAATATCTCATATTATTCTTATCTTCTCTCACCAAGGCCCTGAACAAGATGGAAGTCAAAATGATCTTTACTCCAGGTCCCACTACCTTTTCTGGTTCCCTAGATCTGAGTCATAGCACTCATCTGGTGCCAACACTGTGTCAATGGCTGGTCTTCATCATGGGAGGATTCTGGATAAGAGAAGCTGATCACACCCTCATGTTAATGGTCATCCTCTGCTGTTCTGCTGGATACTGCAGGGATCACATGATTCACTCAAGCCCGTGTGATAGAGTCAGGCATTGCCACTACAGAGTTCTAAAGAATCACATGCTGCTTAAAGAGAAAGCTAAATAAAGGAGGGTTTTACTTCTGGTAACATCCCCAGACAGGGACAGCAGCTTATGAACAGCTCTTAATAGCGGGAATTTGACGTTATCTTTGTTTCAGTATCACAAAATGTAGCTAAGACAAAAGTAGAACCAATGAAACTCACAGGTGAATGATCTAATTTTCCAGGTCCAATTTCCATGAGGTGGTCTGAAATTGGGTTTATTTTCAAATGAGATAAGCTTGTCTGGATTCAATTTAGTTCTGAGGTAGATCAGAACATTACAAGCAATAACATCTGAACATATTTACACATCATACTGTAGTACACATGTGGACTCAGAAATATAACTTTACATGATAACTTTGAAATTAATAATAATATTTGTTTGGCATAATACCTTTCTACACACATATCATTTTAAAAAATAATTATAATGGGGCACCTGGGTGGCTTAGCCGGTTAAGCGTCCGACTTTCGCTTAGGTCATGATCTTGCAGTTCATGGGTTTGAGCCCCACGTCGGGCTCTGTGCTGACAGCTAGCTCAGAGCCTGGAGCCTATTTCAGAGTCTGTATCTCCCTCTCTCTCTAACCCTCTCCTGCTCACACTGTCTCTCTCTCTCTCTCTCTCTCTCCTAGAAATAAATAAAAATATTAAAAAAATAATAATTATATTACATAAGGCCATAAATTATATTTTTTGCATTTGTATGACAAGTCAGCAGACAGTAGGGAAGTCGTGTGTGCTTCAAGTATAACACATGCAGTAGGAAAGAGGAAAAAGAGAGGTAACTTCGTATTTTCAGTAGTACAGAAAAACTCTTGGTTTGGACTCACAGTGACCTACTCTGGATAAGAAGCTAAGGTGAGACAACAGAGTGGGGTTGTAATGAGTCAGCCTTGTGCAAGGGGATTACCCAGAACAATGACCAGGGGAAATCAAAACAGGAAACCTGGTGACAGCAGCCAGCTAGGTTTGCATAGGTTATGGAGAAACTATTCCCCCTTTCATCTCCAGAAGGGAAAAATGTGCTCAGCTCAGACACATCTGGTAGGTCTTACAGCACAAAGGAGTAGCCCTCAACTGTCTTCCCATTGCCAGAGGAGGTAGGTGGGCAGGAACCTGGAACATCAAATTCAAAAACACTGAAAGCCGCATGTAAAAACATAAAGAGGCACTTGACCCTAAGGGCAAGTGAAGGATGCTTGGCAGAAAAGAAGCCAGGGAAGAAAAGTCTCCCTAAACACCCTGAGGAAGATGGGCTGAGAGTTTCAGTCCTGAGCAGAATGTTGAGAAATCACACACAGACTGGGAATTTTCTCCAAGTGAAAGCTTGATGAGCAATACCAGCTTATTCTAATAAAGGACAAGAATTTACAAATCTGTGGGAACTGATGGAAACCCTGGAGCTGCGGGAAAAAGAGAAATATCTGGCATTGAACAGAGGCTATTCTCTGAACCCACCACTAGCTCCTCATGAGGATGATGAGGAATGCAATTGTGGAATCTCTGAACTTATTGAGTGCACTTTGTTGTACTTACAGAGTTCTTAGTGACTTAGTCATTGGGACAAATGTCAACTGAGCAGATTCTAGTGCCATACCACTACCAGAAGGCTATCTTCACATTATCTTATTTTGTTGTGGAATTTATCTGTGTTGTACCACAAATGCAAGCCTGGCTCACAGTGAAGTCAGGCAACTCATTACCCCAGAATCAAAGTGAGATTCATGTATTTGTATTCGTTCCCACATGCCTCACAGCTTCAGAAGGCTGAGGGTGCACAGGAGGGAGGCCAGGGCTGGGCTGGCTAGCCCCTGCAGAGGCAAAATTTCTTTATGTAACTAAATGCATATTAAAAAATAGAAATATTTTGCATAAAATTCTATAAAAACCCTAAACTCTAGCTTTCCTTAAAAATGTTAGAAGTTTGGGGCGCCTGGGTGGCTTAGTCGGTTAAGCGTCTGACTTTCCCTTGGGTCATGATCTCGCGGTTCTTGGGTTCGAGCCCCGCATCGGGCTCTGTGCTGACTGCCAGCTCAGAGCCTGGAGCCTGTTTCAGTCTGTGACTCCCTCTCTCTCTGACCCTCCCCTGCTCACCCTGTCTCTCTCTCTCTCTCTCTCTCCTAGAAATAAATAAAAAATTTAAAAAAAATGTTAGAAGTTTGGAATGACTGGACCTATATTTCCACGTGGAAACAATCAGCTGGATGATATCAAGAGATCCTTTGGATGGATAATTTTCTCTTTCCTTATTGTGTGGAGTTTAGGGTGACCAGCCATGCCAGTTTTCCTACCACTACCCCAGTTTTAGCACTAAGCTTTCTATGTCGGGAGAAATACCCTGACCCCAAGCAAACTGGGGTGTCTGACCACACCATATTTCCTACCATTTCTTGGATTCTGCAATATGGGGCTGAAGGCCAGTTTGCCATTTGTCATCAGCTTGTGTAGCTGTGTTTTTCTCCCCAATACCCTTCTCTTCTACTGTCCCTCTTCCTTCTGTTTCTTCTTCTAAGATAGAAAAAGAATTATCTGTCTCCTTAACTGTTTCAGATGGGGTGGGGTGAACCTAGAGTAGTCAGATTCATAAACACACAAAATATAATGGTGGCTGTCAGGGGCTGGGAAAAGAAGGAACTGGGAGTTAACGCTTAATGGGGCCAGAGATTCAGCTGGGAAGATGAAAAGGCTCTGGAGATGAGGAGTGGTAATGGTTACAGAACAAGGTGAATGTACTTACTGTCACTTAACTGTACACTTAAAATGGTTAAAATATAAAATTTTATGTTATGTGTATTTTACCACAATAAAAAAAAATGATAAAAGTGATTCAATGAAAGCTGGATGGAGAATACCTAGGGCCAGAAAAATGGAAGAGAGAACATTTCCTTGTGGAAGTGAGGGCCTTTCCTACTTGTTTTCTTATATATATATATATATATATATATATATGTATATATATATATATATATATCACTAATTTGGGTTACTTACCTTGTTCCTATGAGCATTTGCATTTAGATGTAGGAAAATTGTAAAAATATCTGAGCAAGAGGCTAGGTGGTCAACAAGCCTGAAGACTGGTGTGGAGGGTCTTACTGAAACTCCTTTTGCACTATTGAAGCCATTTATACCGATAGACTTAATAACTAAGAAATTAAAATATATATCATAAATATTTATATGAGTGCAAAATTGACATATTTAAAACCATACTTGATTGTATGACGCCAACTATATGTCATTCTAGGAAAACAAGGTTATAGAGATGGTAAAAAGATTGATAGTTGTCAGGTGTTGAGCAAGGACAGAGGATGTTTATTTAGCACAGCAAAAATACTCTGTATGATACTCTAATGATGGATACATATCACTATACATTTGTCCAATCAATGAACTTTCAGGCAAACTATGAACTATGGGGATTATGATGTCAATGTAGGTCCATCAATTGTAGCAAATGTACCAGTCTGGAAGAGATGTGGATAATGAAGAAATCTATACATGTGTGTTGGGCCAGTAGGCATAAGGGAACTCTCTTTCTATTTGACTCTCAATTTTACTGTGAGCCTAAAATTTCTCTAAAATGAAGTTTTTATTATGAAAAAACTTAAAAAAGAAAACCCTTTTGGAAAAGGAGATAAGACTGAATTTACTCAAAAGTAGTGAGTCAGATGCCATGAAACCCTGGGTGTAGACTTCTGTGCATGATTACACCCTGGCTTTCAAGGTTCAGGCATGACTGCCCTCCACACAACTCTTGAGTTTCATTGTCTCAAATTTGCCCCATATAGTAAGAATAACAATTGTTTTCATTAGGGCAGGTTGTAGAATTCTGTGCTTCTTGATTCCAGGGGCATTGTTAAGGCTTTTCCAGGACATGAATTAGCCTGAGCTAAATATATGATGCCAGAAGAGAGAAAGAACTTTCCATTAAAAATAACCAACCACAAAGCTGGCTCACTTGGCCCATTTATATATATGTACATAACTGCTCTGCCAAAACTATGCTATGACTTTTCTTTTCCAACCATTCCTAAGCAATTTCACTTTAGCAAGTGCTCCTTGATTTGGAAGTCGTTCCAAAGAGAATCTTTTTTAGTTTCCTCTCTCACAAGCTGCTGCTTTGCCTTGGAGAGCCGGTGCTGTATTCCATCTCATCCTGAGGATGGAGAAAAAGGGCCATCAACCACACGGGCTCCATAGAGTTTAGACCTGAGGATGGAGAATAAGAGACATCAACCACAAGGGCTCCACAGAGTTTAGAATCTGTGCTCTACCTTCAGCAGTGAAAGTCTTGAGTAACAGACACTCCTGCATCAAGATATACTATAGCCAATGACTATACATCTCTTTGAGTGTGTAGTAAATAGAACTACATAATTGGCAGCTTCTTTATCTTTTGATAGTGTTCATTCTCCTTCCCCTTAAGGATACATAGGGTCAGTGCACTTTCAGCATCTACCTGATGGATGTTACCATAGACCAAGTGTTTGTGATGCCAGGATCACAAAAGGAGGGGCTGAAAAGGAAACTACCAATGGAATTTTCCAGTGCCAATGCATCAAGTTAATCTGGATCTTCTGGTCATACATATGAATGTGACCAGAATTGAGAGGTTATGGTGTTGAGAAAGTCCTGACCAGTATGAAGAAATTGGGAAATTTGGATGTGGAAGCAGCATTTTTCCTTCTTATTTATGATCTAGTCAGCATGTCCCCTTGGCCAATTGGCTAAAGGTATCTAAAACTAGTTCCCACTTTCCTTTCCAGCTAAGAAAACATCAGAACATTGATCGAAAATGAAACAAAAACATCTTTCAATATTCCATGGATCAGGGTGTTTTTTGCTTTGTCTCAGTTGATTTTTCCTCAGGATTAAAGTCCATGTTATTGATAATGGATCTCAATCCTGGTAACAGGGGACAGATGTTTTAAAACTGCTTTGTGTCTTATTCAGAGCCAGACATTCACCAAGCACTTAATGAATGCCAGCTGGTTCCTGGTTGAGTGCTGTTAGAGATATCTGGCAATGTTTCTGGGAAATGAAGCAGAAGAAGGAAGTGTCTTTGGGAACCCAGAACACTACTAACATTCTGAATTCTTAGGCTTAGCTCACACCCAAGGGACTTATGAGGCTAAGGGACTCAGTAAAGGAGGAAGTCCAAGGACTCAACAGCCACATGCAGTCTCACTCCTGAGTGCTTTATTCAGTGTTTCTTTATATACATTTATAGTTTAATGCAATACCGCCTTATTTGAATAAGGTTTATATTAATATGGCCACCCAAGGGAGCATGAAATGAGTATGTGTGGGGTAGGAGGATTTTGAGGGTGGAATGGTAGTGAACATTCTGCAAAACCCTGAAAATCTAGTAGGAAATAAATGCCAACTTATATTTTGAAGTAAAATCTTCCATGGTCTGAAGGTCAGATTCAAGAGGAGAACCTTCGGTCCTGGATACGGTGAGATCAAAGGTCTCCCCCTTCCTTCACTGCTGTGTGAAAGAAGTATAAATGTAGGGAGGCCTGGTGCATTGTCTCATCACCCTGTGTGAGGAATATATGGTGGATGGGTTGGGAGTGCAGAGGTATTCTTGCTGTGCACTGGGCATTGTTCATCATTCCAGCCCATGTTGTGGGAGCCACAGGACTCCCCTAAAGGGTGGTACTCTTACAGGATGAAGGACAGAAGCCTGGGAAAGGATCAGCTGAAACTAAGCCAGAGTAGAAAATGCAGCCATATTAATGAGTTTCCTTCTCTTTATGAAAGATTAAATGAGTTCACATATATAAAATGATTAGGATAGTGACTGGAACACAGATAGACTAAAGAGATTTAAGCCTTTGGTTTTACATTCCCTATTTTACAGATGACTATCCTGAGGTTCAAAATATGTGCTGAATGATATCCAGAAAAGCACCGATTCAACCAGATATGCCTTATTCCAACCCTTCTCTTTCCACAACACTGTGATTCCAGGAACAACACAACACATCTATAACTAAGATATTTGCAATCAAAAATCATTTCCACTGGTTCAAAATATCTCAAGCTTATTAGAATCATTACTCTTACTCTTTTTGTGTGTAGATACACCAGAATTAGCAACATTAAAGTAATTATCCATGAAATGATCCTCAATTTATAAGAGCACACCTGTAGAATAGTATTTTACATGGAAATTAATAGTAAGGGAGTTTGACAGGACTAGCCTTAAAAGAGTCCCAAAGAATCAATAATAAGTGACTATTTATTTATTTTAGCAATTCCAGAAACTATGGAATATGTGGGTAATTACTGAACACATCTGAAGGGAGGGAAATCTACCTTTAAGCAAGCTGCAAATACACAAATGATTCCTTGAAATTTATATGGTTTCAATTTCAGGAACAGATGTTTTTCTTTATCATCTTTGTATGTCTTTTCACATATTGTTATTACTTTCTATCTAAATACAGTGAACATCAGTTAAAGCAACTCTTGTTAATTTAAACCTAAAAGATCATTAGAAAATTCATTATCCTGTACACTGGTCACTTGGCATCTGAACAAGTGGATAATGTAAAGAAAACATACTTGGAACAAACTGACCAAAAATCAGAGGCATTGGTTAAGTAAAGTTTGCCTCTCTCTTTGATTTACTAATGGAACACCTTAGGCCAGGCTAGGTGCTTTGGGCTGGAGTGGGGTGGGGGTGGAATCATTAACGTTCTCCATAACATTTATGTTGCCCTTTGTAATTCCCATCACTTCTCACTTTGATCCTTGCCATTCTCACTTTGAACAAAGAATTTAGTCCATTTTACATAATAATTAAACAGAGGCCCAGAGGTTAAATGAAGAACTGCAAATTTCCCTCACATGAAAGACAGGGCTAGGATTTGATCACAGATCTACTGACTCCATATGTGTCTGTGACTCCAGTGGAGAAAGATTTTAGAGCTCATTTAAAATTTTGAGGTTTATTTATTTTGAGAGAGAGAGAGAGCAAGTGAGGGAGCGAGAGAGAGAGAGAGAGAGAGAGAGAGAGTTAGCGGGGGCAGAGCAGAGAGAGAGAGGGTGAAAACTTAGTACCTGATACAGAAATCACTTGTATTATAAATTGAGTGTAGTAAGTATTCAATAAATATTGCTTGGATAAAGAGTAAGACAGACTATTTGATCTTGAAGAACTTAGTTCTGGCAGAGAAGACAACAAGAGGACAGAGATGAAGAAAGTGACTTGGACTGGGCTGCAATGGGGGTGCAGCTACCTTCAAAAGTGAAGAAACAGAGGATGGAGTCAGAGTCGTGGGTGTCTGAGCAAGAAGACAGCATCCCAGATGTGTCCAATGGAGGAAAGGGCAAACACTGGGCTGAGAAAGGGAAAGGGCATATTGCAGAGGGTAGAGACAAGAAATGCTGGGGATGTTCAGAATTGTGAGTCAAACATTGAGTCACACAGTAGGGGCATGGCCTTGAGCCTTAGTCATGAAGGAGCATCATATGCCAGGGCATGTACACTGTGTTTGCAGCCCCAAAAGCATCCAAGTCAACGGTGTTATGTGGCATTGAGGGCACATGCATTTGCAGAATTCTTTTTACGAAGTAGAAAGTTTTAAGAAATCACCTAAGACTTGATTTTCAGTTGCAATCTGATATTTGTCTTCAGTAAGAGAAAGCCTAGGGAATTATGTGTAAGCTGTAACCTATACATTTTTTTATATTAACTTTTTTTGTACTGCAGCCAGGAATGAACAATTGTTGATACCTGTGGTTAGTAAAACCTCAGAGAGCTGAAACAGAGAATGGAGAACAATGAAAAACATTGAGAGGTTTGATTATGAAGTATTGATGGTGTTAAAATGATGGGAGACCAAGAGACTCAAAATGTCCTAATAGAGCCTCAAATCACAGCCATTCCTTACATCAGGCTCTCCATTAGGGTGCCAACCATCTACATTTGCCTGGAGCTAAGACTTTCCCAGAATGCACATCTTTCACTGTTACAACGGATTAAGTCCCAGGTAACCCAAGATAAGCTCCCACCCCATATATGCATAAAAGACATTAGCAAACAGGAATCATTGATTTCTTTATTATTTGGGCACTGTTTGCTACAACCTTACTCCTTTAATATAAACAGTGCAATAGAAGAAAAAGGAAGTCCAGTTCCCTAATCTCTACACCAAAACACATAAACTCCCAGCCCATGGTGAATCTTCCCCCTGGCTGTTGTCCTCAAATTTGTCCAATTACTTCCTCCCCAAGAAGGGAGAAAAGATGAGGGCTGGGATGGGATTTTTCATCAGAAGGGAGTGGTAAGAGAAGCTCACACCATTAGGATGATATGTGAAGAAAATAAACAGGAGTGTGATGCTGAGCTCTCTGGGGAAGAGTTTTAGGCAAATAGAATTACAAATGCAAAGATGTGGAAGTGGTGGTGCTGATTGACTGTCCCAAGCAGTGGGGAGGCCATTGTGGCTGGGGAAAGTGATGGCAATGGGAGCAGAGTAGGGGCTGCAGTCCATGGAGGGAAGGGCTTCAATGGTTTCTCTCTATGTCCACAGGATGGAAGGAAGGGAGTGTCAGAGCTTCCCCTGTTTTGCAGAGAAGTGGCTGCAAGTGGAAAAAAGCAGAAGTAGGGACACAGGCTCACTCTAGATGAAGAATGGTGGTGACTTGTAGCAGGGTATTAGTCATGAAGAGAGTGAGAAGTGACTAGAGTTGGGATATTACTTGAAATTACAGCACGTAGAATTGGCTGATGGAACTGATGTGAGGCATAGGAGAAATAGGGGCTTCAAAGATGACTGTAAGGCTTTAAACAGAAGGAAGGAATTACCAAAAAGGAAAAGAAGGAATTAACATTAACTGTAATGGCAAAGATTGTTTAAGGAACAGACTGTGGGCTAAAAGGGTTGAGTTTGGCTATTTTAACTGTACAAGTCTGAAAAACATCCAAGTGGATACATAGAGTAGGTAAACTGTTTATTTAATATAAGGTCAAGGGAAAGGGTCAGGAAGAGATACAAATTGAAAACCCTCAGCACACAGATAGCATGCAAAATTATAATAGCACACCTCCAGATGAGATTATTAAGACACCACGTCCAGGACTGAACTTTAGGCATCCCAAAGTTCAAAAAGATGATGAAGGTGTAGGGAAGGAACCAAAACAAATTTGCTTATTAAGTAGTTCAGAAAGCTAAGGGAAAGGAGTGACCAACTGTGCCCAACACTTCTGAGAGGGAAGGAGGGTGGAGACTGGCACCCTGACTGCCTGGTTGGCCCCATGGAAGTTCAAGATGGAAAAAAATGGAAATAGACCAAACTCAATTGATCATCAGGTACAAAGATATAGAATAATATGCTTGGAACTCAGCTGAACCTCTGGGAAATCTTTTGGAATCCTTTGCCCAATCCTGGTGGTTGATGGACAAGCTTCTGATCAACCATGTTCCAGTTTACTTGCCCACAGGAGTTTTTTCTGGAAAGTGTTTCCAGTGCAATTCTTGTATGAACTCCTCATCTCAGTGTCTGTTTCCCTGCAATCCAATCAAAGATATCAGATAAGATAGAGAGAAGAGGTAGCAAGAGATATAAGGGTCTATGCAAGATAGCAATTATAATTTTTATCACAAAATATAAGGTAAGAACCTTAAGGGGAGTACAAGGTAGTAAATCCAGTGGGTTGCAAGTCTCTAGATGCCAGCGTCCCTGTGCTATACATACTGGAGAGTAGAAACTGGGAAGCAGCAAACAGCTTGCAGAGTAGGGTGCTCAAAATCAAACGATGGAGTCATTGGTTACAAGAGTCTGAGGTTAGGTGGTTGCAGAAAGTGGCTGACGTAAGGTGAAAGACAACATCATTGAAGGCAATAAGGTCATGAGGCTGAGAGACCAGAGAGGCGCTGGAATTGTCTAAGTGGCCATTAAAATAATAAAGGAAGGATTTCCTGGGTGGCTCAGTTGGTTAAGTGTCCAACCTGATCTCAGCTCAGGTTTTGATTTCAGGGTCTGAGTTCAAGGCTCTGGGCTTGGTGTGGAGCCTACTTAATTTAATCATCATCATCATCACCACCAACAACAATAATAAATATAACTTAAGAACTGCACTAACATTGCTAGAGAGTAAGCAAAAGGCCTGAATCCTCAAGGAATGAAGGGGAGTTGCCCAAAGGACTACCTAGTGGTAAAGCCTAATGAAGTGGACTTTCATGGAAGGAGGCTTTATTTTAGGGACTTGAACATAGCTTAAGTCTTTGCTTCTTAATTTTTAAAAATATTTTTGAGAGAGATAGATAGACCGAAGGAGGGGCACAGAGCCTGATGTGGGGCTCAAATCTATGAACCATGAGATGATAACCTGAGCCGAAGTCGGACGCTTAACTAACTGAGCCACCCAGGTATCACAAGTCTTTGCTTCTTTATGTCAAATTCCCTTGGTGCTTTTGGCAGGTTTTTTTGTTCAACTTCCAGGGCTTTCTTACTTTTGCTTACTTATTCTTCTTCATTCAGATTCTTCCCTTTATGTACCCTCAGGTGAGTAGGCCATATGTCCCTCAAAAACACTGCTTTGTTTTCACAGAGCTGAAGTTGCTCCTTGAAGCAACCTGTTCTGAACGAATGACTTTTCTGCTTTCGGTGAGAAATGCCTCTAATGTGAAGGGAGTCTTCTAAAGGAAATTTTTAATGGGACATACACATTTAAGTGAATCTTATCACTTTCAAAAAAAGGTCACTTCAGGAAGTTCACACACTGGTGTGTGATACTTCCATTGTTCAAACTCTTTATTTCTTTTTGAGGTGACTTCAGATATTTGAACATAATTAGTAAGAGCCAATCTTCAACTTGTCAAGATATGTTATACATAATTTCAATAATTTTTTATTTTAAAATAGTTTTAGATTTACAGAAAAAAATCAAAGCCAGTATGGAGTTCCCATTTACACACATTGTTTTCCCTACTGTTAACACATTAGTATGGTACATTTGTCACAACTAATAACCCACTATTAACACATTATTAAGCAAAGTCTTTTATGGATTTTATTAGTTTGTCCTTTATCTGTCTCAGGACCCTGTCTAGGACACGACATCACACTTAGTACTCATGTCTCCATAGGCCCCTCTTGACTGTAACATTTCTTAGACTTTACTGTTTTTGATGACTCCAACATTTTTGGGGAGTATTTTGTAGAACGTCCCCCAACTGAGACTTGTCTGATGCTTCCCTCGTGACAGGGGTTATAGGTATTGGGAAAAAGAACACAGAGGTAAAGTACCATTCTTATCACATGATATGAAAGGTAAATACTATCAACAGGTCTTATCACTATTGATGTTATTCTCCATACCTGGCTACAAATGTGTTTGGTCTGTCCAATGTAATAAATTGACTATATGCACCCTACAATTAAGGGATTGGGTATTATGCTCCACTTCCTTGAAGCTTATCTACATAAATTGCTTTAAATTCTTTTACATGGGAGATTTCACTACATGATTGTAGGTTGTTTTTTAACCACTTCCTTACTTTCTAGCACTACTAGTAGATATGTTAAGCTCATCTTGTATATTTTCTCAACAATCCTAGAATCATCTATTTCTCCAAGAAGCTCTGGTCCCTTTTATTAGATAATGGCATTAGAAACCAAGATCTATATTCTGGGTGTGCTCACTCTTACTATGATGTTGTTACATTTAGGTCTTCTCAGCTGACATAAAAAGGAAATATGTGGGGACACCTGGGTCGCTCAGTTGGTTAAGTGTCTGACCAGCTCAGGTCATCATCTCACGATTCGTGTGTTTGAGACTTGCGTCAGGCTCTGTGCTGACAACTAGCTCAGAGCCTGGAGCCTGTCTTCGGATTTTGTGTCTCCCTCTGTTTCTGACCCTCCCCTGCTCATGTTGTCTCTATCTCTCCCTCAAAAATAAATAAAACATTAAAAAAATAAAAACAAGAAAGGAATATGTGTGTATTAATAACTCACATTTATATATGTGTGTATGCACTAGTTCTCTATATATAATGTGTTTCTATGCTAAGATTAAAATAAATTCATTCTCTGACTCCAACTTAGTGTCACATGGTCATTTTAACCCTTTCTCCTTGCTTGTCTGTATTTCCCCACAGCAATGGTAATAATCCTGATTCCCACCATATTCCAGCATTTTAAAAAATTGTTCAGTTTCAGCACACATGTAAACTGGTTTCAAAATCACTCACTTAGATTATGCTATGGAGGAGTTAAGATGGCAGAGAAGCATGGAGACCCTGAACATGTGTCATCCCTGAAACATAGCTAGATCAGTACCAAACCATTTTGTACATTTAAGAAATTGATCTGAAGACTAACACAACAATCTGCATAACTTGAGCCACACAATTCAGCAGGTACACAGTGCAGAAAAGTAATTGGGGTAAAGCCATGGCGGGTAGGGAGCCATTTTTGCAGAGAGGACAGAGAGAGAAAGAGAAAAGGGGAGAGTGCAGTGCATCAGAATCATTGAAGAAAAGCACTCCCCCCAAAAGTAGCTGCGGAGAAAGAGAGAGAAAGAGTACTCACAAGGGACTGAACAAGAAATCTGTTCCCCAAAACCACTGACAGGGAGAAAGGAGAGGGTTTTAATACCAACAAGATTCTATAAACATTGCGCTCTATGGAGCACAGAGTCTGAAGGTTTGGAGCTCAGTGTCTGGTGGTGCTCTGGTGAGAAAGTAGGATATATCCCCAGGAGCAGGCAGCGTGGTCTTAGGGATCCATGTGCCACATGGGGAGAAGACATTCCCCTGCTTGAGTGCATTTCAGAGAGGCCATACAGCCTCCCCACAGGCAAGGTCCCAGGAGACCCTGGAGGGAAGCCAAGCTTGCTGGTATTGGGACAAAGATATCAGAGTGTGGTGCAAATTGGAGCCTGCTGTATGTTGTGATTTGCCATAATCTCTGAACCTCTGCCACTGTGTGATCACAAAAACGTTTTCTGGGGCAAGCCAGCACCTGGCCACTTCTCAGCAAGACTCTCCCCCAGAGAGTCAGCATGGGTCCACGCCACAGGGGTCTCTGAACTTTGGACTTTTGAAGTACAATCCCATGTGAAATAAAACTCTGGAGAGAGTTTCTGCCCGGAAGATGGGTGGCTTGGACATGGACAGGGTAGGCAAGGAGTGGACCAAGGCCTGAGACAAAGGAGAGATGCTTGGTCACATATCTGTGAGAGCATAGTTTCTGTGAAAGGCTAGGGGACTGGGTGAGGCCATTTCCACTTACTCCTCACACACACATGTGCAACCTCACACTGATCCACCCCACTGAGCCAAGCGGCACCACCTAGTGGAGAGCAGAGCCATTACACTAAGCCCCGCCCAACTGTTCCCTCCAAGTACATCCCCCAGAAGATCAGCACAAGTCAATCCACCTGTTTAGTGTATGGACTATAAAGTGCTTCATATTTTCAGTTCTAGGGGAAATTGGATGTAACTTTATTTAGGTTTCATTCTATTTGCTGGTTCATTTATTTATTTGTTTTTGGTTTTGCTTAAATTGTTTTCTTTCTCTTTCTTTACTTTCTTTAATGGACACAGAAAGAAGACAATTTGTTTATATTCTTTTGTTTTTTATATTTAAAAATTTTAAATTCTATTTATTTTTCTTTATTTTATTTTAATCTGTTTAATAATATAATTTTTTAATTTTTAAATGTTTTCTTACCTTTTTCCTTTCATTTCCCTTTTTTTCTCTATTCTGTCAAGCTTCCTTAAACAAGCAGAACAAAGCACACCCAGGATCTAGCTTCCTTTATTTGATTTTTTGTTTTGTTTTTACTTTTATAATTTTAATTTTGTATTTTATTACTTTTTTTCTTCCTCCAAAAAGACAAAAGGAAGGAATTCACCTTGAAAGATAGAACTAGAAAAAATGACAGTGAGGGACTTAATCAACACTGATATAAGCAAGATGTCTCAACTAGAATTTAGAACCAAGATAATAAGAATACTCGTTGGGGTTGACAAAAGCATAGAAGATACCATAGAATCCTTTTCTGCAGAGGTAAAGGAAATAGAATCTATTCTGGCCAAAATTAAAAATGTTATAACTGAGATACAATCTCAAAAGGACGCCATTATGGAGAATGGAAAAGCAGAGCAGCAAATCAGTGACTTAAAAGATAAATTATGAAGAATAATGAAGCAGAAAAAAAGAGAGAAACAAGGGAACAAAGGCAAAAAATTATGATATAAGATTTAGAGAATTCAGTGACTTATTAAAAAAGAATAACATCTGAATCATTGGTTTCCCAGAAGATAAAGAGCAGAAAAAGGGGCAGAAGTTTTATGTGAGCAAATTATAATGGAAAACTTTCCTAATCTGGAGACAGACACAGACATCTAAATCCAAAACGCACAGAGAACTCCCATTAGATTCAATAAACACCAACCATCAACAAAGAATATCATAGTCAAATTTACAAAATGCACAGAAAAGGAAGAATTACCAAAGTAGCAGGGGGGAAAGTCCTTAACATATAAGAGAAGACAGATCAGGTTCACAGTTCACAGCAGTCCTATCTAAAGAAACTTGGCAGGCCAGAAAGGAGTAGAAGGATATATTCAATGTGCTGAATTGGAAAAATGCAACAAAGAATTCTTTATTCATAAAGACTGTCATTCAAAAAGAAGACATAGTTTCCCAGACAAATAAAAACTAAGAGTTCATGACCACTACACCAGCCCTGAAAAAAATTTTAAGGGGACTCTTTGGAGAAAAGACAAATCAAAATAAACAACCAAACAACAACAAAGACTAGAAAGTACCAGTGAACATCACCAGAAACACCAACTCTACAAGCAACACAATGGCACCAAATTCATCTTTCAAGACTTACTCTAAATGTAAATGGACTCAATGCTCCAATAAAAGACATACGGTAACAGAATGGGTAAGAAAAGAAGATTCATCTCTCATCTCTTGCTTACAAGAGACTCATTTGATACCTAAAGACACCTTCAGATTGAAAATAAGGGGAGAGGGAACCATCTATTATGATAATGGTCAACAAAAGAAACCCGTAGTAGCCATACTTATAACAGACAAACTAGATTTTTAAAATAAAGACTGCAACAAAAGGTGAAGAAGGACATTATATCATAATTAAGGAGTCTATCCTCCAAGGAGATCTAACAATTGTAAATATTTATCCTCCTAAAGTGAATGCACCCAAGTATATAAATCAATTAATCACAAACATAAAGAAACTCATTGATGATAATACCATAATAGTAGTGGACTTCAACACTTCACATATGGACAGAGCATATAAGCAGAAAATCAACAAGGAAACAATGGCTTTGAATGACAGACTGGACCGAATGGACTTAACAGATATAATCAGAATATTTCATCCTAAAGCAACAGAATATACATTTTTCTCAAGTGCATATTGAACATTCTCCAGAATAGATCACATACTGGGTCACAAATCAGCCCCCAACCAGTACAAAAAGACTGAGATCGTATGTTGTACATTTTCAGAGCACAACGCTATGAAACTTGAAATCAACCACAAGAAAAATTTGGAACTACCATGAATACTTAGAGATTAAAGATAACCTAATAAATAATGAATGGGTGAACCAAGAAATTAAAGAGGAAATTAAAAAGTACATGGAGGCCAATGAAAATTAAAACACGACAATCCAAAACCTCTGGGATGCAGCAAAGGCAGTAATAAGAGGGAAGTACATACCAATACAGGCCTTCCTAAAGAAGGAATAAAGGTCTCAAATACATCAGCTAACCTTACACCTAAAGGAGCTGGGAAAGAACAGCAAACAAAGCCCAAAATCAACAGAAGAAGGAAAATAATAGAGTAGAGCCGAAATTAATGACATCAAACATTTTTTTAAAAAGGAAAAATAAAAGAAACCAGGAGCTGATTCTTTGAAAGAATTAACAAAACTGATACACCCCTAGCCAGATTGATCAAAAAGAAAAAGGAAAGGCCAAATAGATAAAATAGATAAAATAGATAAAATCACAAGTGAAGGAGGAGAGATCATAACCAACACAGCAGAAATACAAATAATAATATGAGAATATTATAAGCAGTTATGTGCCAAATAAATTAGGCAATCTAGAAGACATGGACAAATTCCTACAAACATATAAACTACCAAAACTGAAACAGGAAGAAATAGAAAATTTAAAAAGACACATAACCAGTAAAGAAATTGAATCAGTAATCAAAAATTCTCCCAAAAACTAGAGTCCAGGGCCGGATGGTCTTCCAGAGGAATTCTACCAAACATTTAAGGAAGAGTTAATACCTATTCTTTTGAAGCTGTTCCAAAAAATAGAAATGGAAGGAAAATTCAAAAATTCATTCTATGAGGCCAGCATTACCTTGATTCCAAAACCAAAGAAAGACCCTACCAAAAAGGAGACCTATTCACTAATTTCCCTGATGAACATGGATGCAAAAATTCTCAACAAGATGCTAGCAAACCTGACCCAACAACACACTAAAATAATTATTCACCACAATCAAGTGGGATTTAACCCTGGGATTCAGGATTGCTTCAAATCTACAAATTAATCAACGTGACGCATCACATTATAAAAGAAAGAATAAGAACCACATGATCCTCTCAATAGATGCAGAAAAAGCATTCGACAAAATACAGCATCCTTCCTTGATAAAAAATAAACCCTCAAAAAAGTAGAGATAGAATGATTATACCTCAAGATCATAAAGGCCATACATGAAAAACCCATAGTTAATATCATACTCAGTGGGGGGAAACCAAGAGCTTTCCTCCTATGGTCAGGAACACAACAAGGATGTCCACTCTCACAATTGGTATTCAACATAGTGTTAGAAGTGCAAACTCAGCAATCAGAAAACACAGAGAAACAAAAGGCATCCAAATCATCAAGGAGGAAGTCAAACATTCACTCTTTGCAGACGACATAATACTTTATGTGAAAAACTCAAAGTAATCCACCAAAAAAATGGCTAGAATTGATACATGAACTAGCAAGGTCATAGGATATAAAATCAATGACAGAAATAGGTTACATGTGTATACACCAATAATGAAGTGGCAGAAACAGAAAACAAGGAATCAATCCCATTTGCAATTGTACCCAAAACCATAAAATACCTAGGAATAAACGTAACCAAAGAGGTGAAAAATCTATACACTGCAAACTCTATAATGCTTATGAAAAAACTGAGAAAACACACACACAAAAAGGAAAAACATTCCATGCATATGGATTGGAAGAAAAAAATACTGTTAAAATGTCAAAATTACCCAAAGCAGTCTACATATTCAATGCAATTCCTATAAAAATAACACCTGCATTTTTAATAGAGCTAGAACAATCCTAAGATTTATATGGAACCAGAAAATACCCTGAATAGCCAAAATAATGTTGAAAAAGAAAATCAAAGCTGGAGGCATCACACTTCAGGACTTCAATGTATTACAAAGCTGTAATCATCAACACAGTATGGTATTGGCACAAAAACAGAACAGAATAGATAACCCAGAAGTAAACCCACAAACGCATGGCCAACTAATCTTTGACAAAGCTGGAAAGACTATCCAATGAAATAAAGACAGTCTCTTCAGCAAATGGTGCTGGGAAAACTGGATAGCGACATGCAGAAAAATGAACCTGGACCACTTTCTTACACCATACACAAAAATAAACTCAAAATGGATGAAAGACCTAAATGTAAGACAGGAAGCCATCAAAATCCTACAAGAGAAAGCAGGAAAAAACCTCTTTGACCTCAGCTGCAACAACTTCTTCTTTGACTTGCCTCTAGAAGCAAGGGAAACAAATGCAAAAATGGACTATTGGGACCTCAGCAAGATAAAAATCAGCACAGCTAAGGAAACAATCAACAAAACTAAAAGGCAACTGATAGAAAGGGAGAAGATATTTGCAAATGACACATCAGATAAAGAGTTAGTATCCAAAATCTATAAAGAATTTATCAAACTCAAAACCCCAAAATAAATAATTAGTGAAGAATTGGGTAGAAGAGATGAATAGATACTTTTCCAAAGAAAAGACATCCAGATGGCCAAGTGACACATGAAAAGATGCTCAAAATCACTCATCATCAGGAAAATACAAAAGAAAACCACAGTGAGATATGATCTCACACCTGTCAAAATGGCTAAAATTAACAACTCAGATAACAACAGATGTTGGCAAGGATGTGGAGAAAGAGGGATTCTTTTGTACTGCTGGTGGGAATAAAAACTGTTGGAGCCACTCTGGAAAACAGTATGGAGATTCCTCAAAAACTTAAAAATAGGGGGAGTGGTAAGATGACGGAGAAGTAGGGAGCTCCGTGCATTGCACTCGCCCCCATATCTCACACGGAAAAGATCTGAAGCCATAGGAAACCTTACAGAACCCAAGAGATTGGGAGAAAAAAGACGCAGAATCCACTGAGAAAACCTTTAACGTGAGTGCGAACTAGGGAAGATAAAATCGGGCGGGGATCGGAGACTCCAGGGTTGGAGGCGATCCCCCTCTGCGGGGAGTGAGAGGGGGGAAAAGAGAGAGTCCAAAACTACTCAGGACATGGTCCCTGTCACTGGGAAACAGAAAAACCTCCGCTCAGGGCACAGAAGGACCGTGCTAGCCAAATCCCTGTGCTCCAGGCCCCTGCGCACCAACTCGTCCGGAAGGAGCTGCCGGGCATGGACCATTCCTTTGTGCTCCTGGATGGCTGGTCCCCTGGAGGAACTGTGCATACAGGGCCTCCACGCTCTTGGCTGGCTGCACCTCTAGAGGGAAGGTGAAGGGCTTAAATCTGGGAGATTTGCCGGCAAGTTTGTGTTACGGGTGACGAGACAGAGGGACCCGGTTTCCCTCTCTCCAGGGTACCCGGCGCACCAGGCAAACCCTCTTCCATGCTCGCAAACCCAATTTGGATGACAAGGGAGCAGCGATTCTGGCTCCCTCCCCAGGACTAGGCAAGAGGCTTGGAATTGCCCCGAGGGGATCGCCTGCAAGGTTGTGTCTACGGCAATTTCAGTGGGGCGTGTGAACTGGGATTTGTAAACTAGACCTGGCCTGGGTTAAAGAGCGCAACCCACTTTGGCTGTGCCCCTGACACGGGGAGTTTACACACCCAAAACAGCGAGGTGCAGCGCTTGGTTCAAGAAGGGACTGGAGCGCCGTCACTCTTCTCCCCACAACTGCCAAGGCAGAACTCCCGCCTATTGCATTGGATCACACCAAGCCCATCCCTGCTAGAGAGCCACACTCCTTTTTTTTTTTTCTTGTTCCTTTTTCTTTTATTCCCAGAACAGTGACCTGATTAACTCTGGTCACTGGCTTGCTTAAACAGTCACACTTAGTCCATTCTGTAGATGTAAATTCTACACCTACCGACCTTTTCATCTCTTTTTCTCAGGAGTAATTAGACTCCATAGTATCTCTGGATAACACCAGCATCCTTTCCTCACCTCTCCAACCATATTCCACCCTTTAGCTCTTTGAAAAAAGCTTCTTATCCGTTCTGCCTACTCATTCTATTTCCAATTTTGCTGCATCCCCACCCTGTCTTCTCTCTCCTTCTCTATGCTCTTCAACCAGCACTGCTTACACCTGACTATTTAATTGTAGCTGGGAAATCCAGCTATATGCATTAAACCATTGTTTGTCCATCAGTTTTCGTCTTTTTTCCTTTTCTTTTCTTCTTTTTGACCTTTTTATGTATTTTTTATGTTCCATTATTGACCTTCCCTCCTCTGTCTTTCTCTTCACTTTTCCGTTTTCCCTCTCGGTTTGCATATTAGTTGGATTTGTCTGTGGGTTTGTGTGCCTCTGCTACCTGTGCATTTGTCTCTGTTTTCTTCTCCAGGGATACCTAAAGAAACAAGCCAAAGTACACAAGGTGGAGAGTCCCAAATATCACTACGAGTAGGAAAATAAAATAACCAAGGTCTCAACAAGAGACACCAAGAGACACCATTCAAAAAACACTCTCTGAAAGGTTAGGCCCTGGATAGTCAAAGAGTCTTCCTGGGTACAGCAGTGCTCACAGGTGCAGAAAGCATAAGAAGTCTTTAAAAATAACAAGAGACAGAAAGCTAACTAAAATGACAAAATGAAAGAGCTCTCCTATAAAGAAATTCCAAGTAGAATTGACAGTTAATGAAATGCTCAAAACAGATATAAGCAGTATAACTGAACAAGATTTTAGAAAAATAATCATAAAGTGAAGTACTGGGCTTGAAAAAAGCATAGAAGACATCAAAGAAACTATGGCTACAAACAACATGGAGCATAAAAATAGGCATGATGAATTAAAAAATACAAAAAATGAAATACATGATAAATTAGAGGCATCCAATGCATGGATTAAAGAGGTAGAAAGGAGAATAAGTAATTTAGAAGACGCCACTATAGAAAAAGAGGAAACTGAGAAAAAAAAGAACTAACATATCCAGGAACATGAAAGAAGAGTTCGAGAGCTCAGCAATACGGTCAAATGCAACAATATGCATATCATAGGAATCCTAGAAGACTAAGAGAGAGGGAAAGGTGCTGAAGGAGTCCTGAAACAAATTATAGCAGAGAACTTCCCCAACCTGGGGAAGGAGGGAAGCATTGAAACACAAGAGGCTCAGAGGACTCCCCTCAGACGTAATTTGAATCGATCTTCTGAATGGCATACCATTGTAAAAATGGCAAAATATAAGGACAAAGAAAGAATTTTGAAAGCAGCTAGGGAGAAAAGGGCCCTATCATACAAAGGGAAACGTATCACAGTGGTGACAGACCTATCTACTGAAACTTGGCAGGCCAGAAAGGAATGGCAGGAGATCTTCAATGTGATAACCAGTAAAAATATGCAGCCAAGAATACTCTATCCAGCAAGACTGTCACTCAAAATAGAAGGAGAGATAAAAGACTTCCCAAATAAAAAGAAATTGAAAGAATTTGTCACCAGCAAGCCAGCCCTATAAGAAATTCTGAGGGGGACGCTTTGAAGGTAATGGTGCAAGAACAAAGATACCAGAGACACCAACACAAACATGAATCCCACAAAGGACACAAAGACTCTAAACCCACATATTTCAATAATAACACTGAATGTAAATGGGCTGAATGTTCCAATCAAAAGACATAGGATAGTCGAATGGATAAAAAAAAAATCCATCTATATGCTGCCTACAAGAAACTCATTTTAGAATGGAAGATATTTTCAGATTAAAAGTAAGGTGATGGAGAAAAATATATCATGCAACTGGAAATCAAAAGAAAGCTGGAGTAGCTATACTTGTATCAGAAAAACTGGACTTTAAATTAAAGACAATAACAAGAGATGAAGAAGGGCACTAGATAATAATTACAGGGTCTATCCATCAGGAAGAACTAACAATCATAAATATCTATTCACCGAATATGGGATCACCTAAATATTTAAAACAGTTAATCACAAACAGAAACAAACTTATAGATAAGAATGTGCTAATAGCAAGGGACCTTAATACTCCACTTACAGCAATGGATAGGTCAACCAGACAGAAAATCACTAAAGAAGCAATGAACTTGAAAGACACATTGGACCAGATGGATCTTACAGATATATTTAGAACTTTACATCCTGAGGCCAGAGAATTCACTTTCTTCTCAAGTGCGCATGGCACATTCTCCAAGATAGATCACATTCTGGGACATAAAGCAGCCCTGAATGAGTATAAAAGAATAGAGATCATACCATGCACACTCTCAGATCATAATGCTTTGAAACTTGAAATCAATCCCAGGAAGAAGTCTAGAAAACCTCCAAAAACATGGAGGCTAAAGAACACCCTAGTAAAGACTGAATGGGCCAATCAGGCAATTAGAGAAGAAATTAAAAAAAATATAGAAACAAATGAAAATGAAAACACAACAATTCAAAATCTATGGGATGCGGCAAAGGCAGTCCTAAAAGGAAAGTACATTGAGCTCCAGGCCTATTTCAAGAGATTAGAAAAAGCGCAAGTCCAAAATCTAACAGCTCACCTAAAGGAACTAGAGGCAGAGCTACAAGAACGCCCTAAACCCAGTAGAAGAAGAAAAATAGTAAAAATCAGAGCAGAAATAAACAACATAAAGACCAAAGAAACAATTGAACAGATCAATGAAACCAAGAGTTGATTTTTCGAAAATATAAACAAAATTGACAAACCTCTAGCCAAGCTTCTCAAAAAGAAAAGAGAGCATCCAAATGGGCAAAATCATGAATGAAAATGGACTTATTACAACCAATCCCTCAGAAGTACAAGCAGTTATCAGGGAATACTATGAAAACTTATATGCCAAAAAATTGGACAACCTAGAAGAAATGGACAAATTCCTAAACACACAGTCACTACCAAAATTCACACGGGAAGAGATAGGAAACCTAAACAGACCCATAACAAGTGAAGAAATCGAATCAGTGATCAAAAATCTCCCAGCAAATAAGAGCCCTGAATCTGATGGCTTCCCTTGGGAAGCTCTAACAGATGTTTAACGGAATTAATATCAATTCTTCTCAAGCTATTCCAAAAAATAGAAATCAAATGAAAACTCCCGGACTCATTTTATGAAGCCACCATCACTCTGATTCCCAAGCCAGACAGAGATCCAGCAAAAAAAGAGAACTACAGGCCATTATCCTTGATGAATACGGATGCAAAAATCCTCAGCAAGATACTTGCAAAACGAAGCCAACAGCACATAAAAAGAATTATCCACCAGGATCAAGTAGGATTCATTCCTGTGTTACAGGGCTGGTTCAATATTCACAAATCAATCAATGTGATTCATCACATCAACAAAAGAAAAGAGAAAAAAACCATATGATCCTGTCAATAGATGCAGAAAAAGCATTTGACAAAATACAGCCTCCCTTCTTTATAAAGACTCTAGAGAAAGTCGGGATAGAAGGAACCTACTTAAACATTATAAAAGCCATCTACGACAAGCCTTCAGCTAATGTCATCCTCAACGGGGAGAAATTGAGAGCTTTCCCCCTGAGATCAGGAACATGACAGAGATGTCCACTCTCACCACTGTTGATTAACACAGGACTGGAACTCTTAGTATCAGCCTACAGACAACAAAAGGAAATCAAAGGCATCAGAATTGGAAAAGGGGAAGTCAAACTTTCAATTTTTGCAGGCAACATGATACTCTACATAGAAAGCCCAACAAACTCCACCAGAAACCTACTAGAACTGATCCAAGATTTCAGCCAAGTTGCAGGGTACAAAATCAACGTACAGAAATCGGTTGCATTTTTATACACCAATAATGAAGCAACAGAAAGAGAAATCAAGAAATTGATCCCATTCACAATGGCACAAAAAACCATAAAATACCTAGGAAGAAACGTAACCAAAGATATAGGAGATCTGTGTGATGAAAACTATAGAAAACTTATGAAGGAAATTGAAGAAGACATAAAGAAATGGAAAAACATTTCATGCTCATGGAGAGGAAGAATAAATATAGTTAAAATGTCGTTACTACCCAGAGCAATCTACACATTCAATGCAATCCCAATCAAAATTGCACCAGCATACTTCTCAAAACTAGAACAAACTATCCTAAAACTTGTGTGGAACCACAAAAGACCCTGAATAGCCAAAGTAATAATGAACAATAAAACCAAAACGGGAGGGATCACCATCCCAGACTTTAGCCTCTACTACAAAGCTGTCATCATGAAGACAGTATGGTATTGGCACAAAAACAGACACATAGACCAATGGAATAGAATTGAGAACTCAGAAGTGGACCCAAAGGTATACAGCCAATTAATCTTTGACAAAGCAGGAAAGAATATCCAATGGAAGAAAGACAGCCTCTTTAACAGATGGTGTTGGGAGAACTGGACAGCAACTTGCAGAAGAATGAAACTAGATGAATCTCTCACACCATACACAAAAATAAACTCAAAATGGATAAAGGACCTGAATGTGACACAGGAAACCATCAAAACTCTAGAGGAGAAAGCAGAAAACAACCTCCTTGACCTCCACCGCAGCAACTTCTTACTGGACACATCCCCAAAACAAGGGAATCACGAGCAAAAATGACCTATTGGGACCTCATCAAGATGAAAAGCTTCTGCACAGCAAAGGAAACAATCAGTACAACTAATAGGCAACCAACGGAATGGGAAAAGATAGTTGCAAATGACATATCAGACAAAGGGTTAATATCCAAAATCTATAAGGAACTCACCAAACTCCACACCTGAAAAACAAACAATCCAGTGAAGAAATGGACAGAAGAACACACACTTCTCCAAAGAGGACATCCAGATGGCCAACAGACACATGAAACGATGCTCAGCATCCCTCCTCATCAGGGAAATACAAATCAGAACCACACTGAGATACCACCTCACGCCAGTCAGAGTGGCTACAATGAGCAAATCAGAGAACACCAGATGCTGGCGAGGATGTGGAGAAACGGGCACCCTCCTACAATGTTGGTGGGAAAGTAAACTGGTACAACCCCTCTGGAAAACAGTCTGGAGGTTCCTCAAAAAATTAACAATAGAACTCCCCTAGAACCTAGCAATAACACTGCTGGGAATTTACCCAAGGGATATAGAAATGCTGATTCATAGGAGCACACATACCCCAATGGTCATAGCAGCACTCTCAACAATAGCCAAAACATGGAAAGAGCCTAAGTGTCCATCAACAGACGAATGGATCAAGAAGATGTGGTTTATCTAAATGATGGACTACTACATGGCAATGATAAACAATGAAATCTGGCCATGTGTAGTAACCTGGGTGGACCTTGAGGGTGTTATGTTTCGCGAAATAATTCAGGCACAGAAGGACAAATATCACACGTTTGCACATATAGGAGGATTAGGAGGAACTTAATGGAGGACCATGGGGGAGAAGAAGGGCGGAAATGGTGGGGGAAAGGGAGAGAGGCAATCCAGGAGAGACTCTTGAATGATGAGAACAAACTGAGAACTGATGGGTATTGGGGGGTGGGGAGAGATGGGCATAGTGGAGGGCTCTTGTGGGGATGAGAAGTGGGTGTTATATGGAAACCAACTTTACAATAAATTATATGTAAAAAAAAAGAAAGTATAGGAAATATGGAGATGCTAAAATTATCAAATAAGAGCTGTAGTCACATCCTTCTCTTGAAGATCACTCTAATAATATTTGGGTACCTCTCCTAGTTAAATTTGACATATAGATATATATTTTTTTGCAAAAATGGAACATACTGTACATATTGTTTTATAAATTGAGTTGCCCCCCCCAAAAAATTAAAAATACAACTACCTTATGATCCAACAATTGCACCACTAACTGGGTATTTATCCAAAGGATACATAAATGCTAAAGGGATACATAAATTGAAGGGATACATGCACCCCAATGTTTATAGCAGCATTATCAACAATAGCCAAAACATGCCTAGAATCCAAATGTCCATCAACTGATGAATGGTTAAAGAGATATAGTATGTATATACATAATGAAATATTAATCAATAATCAAAAAGAATGAAATCTTGCCATTTGCAACAATGTGGATGAAACTAGAACATATTATGCTAAGTGAAATATGTCAGAGAATGACAAATATATATTTCCACTCATATGTGGAATTTAAGAAGAAAACTGCTGAACATAGGGGAAGGGAAGCAAAAATAATGTAAAATCAGAGATAGACAAACCATAGAGACTCTTAAACGCAGAGGACGAACTGAGTGCTGCTGGTGGGGTGTTGGGTGGGGGGATGGGCTAAACGGGAGATGGGCATTAAGGACACTTGTACGAATGAGCACTAGGTGTTATGTTAAGTGATGGATCACTAAATTCTACTCCTGAAACCATTATTACACTATATGTTAACTAACTTGGATTTAAATTTAATAATAATAATAATAGATGGATAAAAAAGAAGGCCCAGAAATGACCTGACAATTAAATGTTCAATTAATCTTGGACAAAGCAGGAAGCAATGTTTTAAAAACTATTTAAAGCCACAACAAAACTAACTATTTCACAGAGGGAAAACAAAAATATGGATTTTGTTTTGTTTTTAATTGAGAAAAATATAGAGTATCTTGTTTAATCTTCAAATACTCAGAGACTTTCCGATTATCTTTCCATTATTTATTTCTACTTTAATTCTATTGTGATCAGAGAACACATTTTCTATGATTTCTATTCGTTTTAAGTGTGTTCAGGTGTGTTTATGGCTCAGAATATGGTTTATCTTGATGGATGTTCAATGTGATCTTGAGAAGAATGTGCATTCTGCTGCTGTTGGATGAAGTATTCCATAAATGTCAATTAGATCATGTTGACTGATAGTGCTTTGCAGATCTTCTATATCTTTGCTGATTTTCTTCCCGTTTTTTCTATCAATTACTGATAGAGACGTTGAATTCTCCAACCATAGTGGAGTCATCTATTTCTTCTTGCAGTTGTATCAGTTTTTACCTCTTGTATTTTGATGCTCTGATGTTAGGTACATACACAGTAAGAACTGTCTTCTGGGAAAACTAACCACTGTATAATTACACAATGACCTTCTCTACCCTTGATAATTGTCCTTGTTCTGCATTTTGCTTTGTCTGAGATTATTATAGCTACTCCAACTTTCTTTTGATTAGTGTTAATATGACATATCTTTTGCCATCCTGTTACTTTTAACCCCTTTGAGTCTCTGTATTTAAAGTGGCTCTCTTTTGGGGTGCCTGGCTGGCTCAGTCGGTTAAGAGTCCAACTTTGGCTCAGATCATAATCTCACGGTTAGTGGGTTAGAGCCCCACGTCAGGCTCTGTGCTGACAGCTAGCTCAGAGCCTGGAGCCTGTCTTCAGATTCTGTGTTTCCCTCTCTCTCTGACCCTCCCCTGCTTATGCTGTCTCTATCTCTCTCTCAAAACTAAATAAAACATTAAAATTTTTTTAAAAATAAAGATAAATAAAATAAAGTGGCTCTCTTTTAAACAGGATGTAATTGAGCCTTGTTTTCATCTACTCTGACAATCTCTGTCTTCTAATTACTGTGTTTAGCCCTGTACATGTAAAATAACCATTGATATAGTTGTATTAACATCTACTATATTTTTTCCTTTTGTTGTATTTGTGTCTTTCTTTTTTAACTTCCTTTTATGCCCCCTTTGGTTTTAACTGAGCATTTTACATGAGTTCAATTTGTCTTCTCTCTTAGTACATTATTTAAAATTCTTTTTTTTTAATTTATCAGTTAGCCTAGAGTTTACAGTATACAAAAAAATTCATTTCTTGCTCATATGATATGCCAGTCACAGGTCAGTTTTGGGAACCACAGGTTCTCTGAAGCTCTATTATCCACGTATTTTATTCCGGGATTAAGGCTGAAGGAGTAATCCCTATGTAGTACACGCTGTCTCAGAACAGATGTAAGGTAGGAAGAAAGTGAGATAAGCCACATGTTAGCTCTTAGAATTTCTCTTCAGACATAGCATGCATACATGACTAAGCCTAACATCAATAAGGAGAGAAAATTACTTCCTCTCATACAATGGCATTCCAATTTACCTGTAACCAATGATATAGAATCTTCTTACAAGGCAGATATAAAGTAATGGGAAAAACAGACCTATGTACAACCTGCACCGCCTATGACTAAGAAATGTGTGGGCACTGACTGGCTCCCAGGGACCATGGATGATGCCATAAAGCAGAATCCATGGTCCAGTACCGGGTAAGTCTGCTACCTCTGATCTATTCCAGACACTGGAAAGAGTGCTGGAATAATAGCAGTGCTGACACTGCTACCACTAGAGCAGGACCGGGAAAACCTTTTCTTTTCTCTTTTCCTAATGTTTGGAGTCGCAGTCCAGGGGTTTGTGTGCGCTGAGGCACACCTTGCTTCTCAGGTGCCAGATGGTGAGAATAAACACCAAAAAAAAATTTAGTTTGTAAAATTTTCTTCAGGTCTGAAAAAATGTTATAGTTGTTCTCAATGTAATTTTAATTTGAAGCTACTCATCAAAGTCCAGAGAAAATTCTAGAAGTCACTAGCTCACAATATAATTTTCCTCAGTTTTCATTTGTCTCCCCAAAGCTGAAGCTTCAGTGGATATGGGAGTCACTTGGGGCAGTGGGTGGGAATATCGGTGAATGTGTGACTTCCCGTATAGATAGCTGAAAGGGGGTTGGAGCTGAAAAGTCTAAACAAAACCAGAGGAGAGAGGGAGAAAAGAAGACAGAGTCAAAATGTGACCCTTACATAAAGCCATGAGAACAGTGCAGAGACCTTTTCTGGGATACAGTGCGGCCCAGTGACAGGACATGACTGTAGGGGCCCTATTTTAGTTGCCTCCTTGACCGTTTCCTGAACCTCTGGAAAGCACAGGGAATTCTGAAGTGTCTCCCATAACACAGAGAGACCAAACAATACTCCCAGAGATGGCATTGTCCCACACTACCTATGTCCATGTCCAAGCCCTGTGGACACCCTCTTCTGACACAGTGCAGGGGTATCCAGGCCTTACTGGAAGCAATCCTGAGCCACCTTTGTTCCTGCATTATTCACTTTACCAGGGGTATTTCCTCTTAGTTTCATCTACCCAGCACCCCAGGACTTAGGTCACGGAGGGCCAGACACTGGATCCCATCCCATTCAGGTGTTTGGTCTCTGACTTTTCCTGCCCTACCACCCCTTCCTACCTGTCCCCAACCTGCTCAAAATATCCTCCTCTATTTCTCCTGTGTCAATATTCCTGCTGAGATAATGGCATCCTTGTTTGGCTCAGTCCCAGAAGAGAGGCCTAAGAATAGAGGTAAAGAAATTCTGTGGAACAGAGAGAAAAAGGCACCTGTTATCAACATTCTTCTGTATAACAATAAAGTAATTGCCACCACTGTTCACCTAAAGGTGAGGCTTTCATTTGTCAGCCCCTCCTTCCCCCATAAGGACTTTTGAGTATCATCACCCCACAAGGAGCCAATGTATAATAGGCATTAATCAGTATTGTGGACAAGGTCATGCCTGGGTATTCCTTAACCCACCTCCAACATGCAGCATTTCTCTTCTCCTGCCATTATCTTTCAGGCTTCCTTTCTTCTAGTCTGATTTGTTTTTTACCCTCAACACATGTCAAGACTTTCTGTTACCTGTAGGGTTCCCTGAATTGCTCCTGGAAGAAAGCCCTGGCACTGAAGGTTTATGGTCTAAGATAGTCTTGCCATCAAGGCCAGATGTGGGTTCATGTTTCAAGTCAGAATAAGATCCTAGAGTCCCATAAACTTGCTATGGCAGGTTCAGAAGGCACTCAGTCTGGGATGCAGGTGTCTCCTTTGAGCCATCTCAGATGAGGGGACTGTAGGGTCCTGTGCTGAGAAGGCTTAGGAGGCCCTACACAGGCAACCAAGCAGAGTGAGGGGCTCACCCATTGATGACTGCTCTTGGGGAGGAAGAAGGTAGCATGTATACCAAGCACTGACCCATGTCCTTCCATGTCTAGTTGCTTTACTATAATTTTATTTTTTGACAGTTTATATTTTTTATTTTTTAAAAAATTTATTTAAATTCCTGTTAGTTAACATACAATGTAATATTAGTCTCAGGTATACAATATAGTGATTCAACACTTACATACATCACCTGGTGCTCATCACAACAAGTGTGAGTACACTTAAGGAGTCTTAATCCCCAACACCTATTTAACCTATCCCGCTACCCACCTCCCCTCTGGTAACCATCATTTTGTTCTCTATAGTTAAAAATCTGTTTCTTGGTTTAACTCTTTGTCTCTCTCTTTTTCCCCCTTCGCCCATTTGTTAGGTTTCTTAAATTCTACATATGAGTGAAATCATATGGTATTTGTCTTTCTCTGACTTATTTCACTTAGTATTATACTCTCCAGCTCCATCCATGTCATTGCAAATGGCAAAATTTCATTCCTTTTTATAGCTGAATAATATTCCAGTGTGTGTGTGTGTGTGTGTGTGTGTGTGTGTGTGTGCGTGTGTATCACATCTTCTTTATCCATTCATCAATTGATGGATACTTAAGCTGCTTCCAGAATTTGGTTACTGTAGATAATGCTGCTATAAATATCAGGGTGCATATATTCCCTTGAATTAGTACTTTTGTATTCTTTGGGTAAATACCTATAGTGCATTTGTTTTACTATTATTTTAAATGTTAATGATTTCATTTAGTTTTGGGTAGATGAAGCACTCATATTTGCCCCCCTCACAAAATGATATAAAAAGATACAGGTAGAAGAGCCTCATGTCTGTCCTAGCCCTTATTTTCTCCCTTTATCCTGTAAGCTGCTATAACAGTGTCTCATTAGACAAATATAACAAAAAAAACACCCAAAAAATCCTTATTTTGTCTTTTTTATCCCCTCTTTCTTACATGAAAGGTAACATAATATATACTATTCTGCTCTTCATTTTTCTACCTAATCACATGACCTACAGATCTTCAAATGAAGAGTGTCTTTTTTTCTTTTATGTTTTGTTTCCTGTTCTCCTGTTTGTAATTTCTCTGCTTTCTTTGTATCTTTCCTGCCTTCCTTTGGGTTGCTTGAATATTTTTTTAGTTGTCTCTAATGTTCTGAATGTATTTCTCTGTACAGCTGTTCTTAGCAACCGTCCCAGGTGATACGCTATATATACAGCTGACCCTTGATCTACAGGGCTGAACCGCAAAGGTTGTTTTTTCAAAACAACACAGATTGTTTTTAATAAATACAGTGCAGTACTGTAAGTGTATTTTCTCTTCCTTACAATTTTCTTAATAACATTTTCTTTCTCTAGCTTACTTTATTGTAAGAATATAGTATACAACACAGACAAAATACAAAATATGTGTTAATCAGCAGTTTATGTTATTATCACGACTTCTAATAAGGTCAACAGTAGGCTATTAGTAGTTACGTTTTTCGAGCAGTCAAAAATTATGAACATATTTTCCACTGTGTGGGGGATCAGCACCTCTGATCAGTATGTTGTTTAACAGTCACCTATATGCACACATAGTCTACTGGTGTCATCACTTTACTAGTTCAAGTGTAGTGTAGAAAACTTACCTCCCTTTGCATCTCTGTGCTCTCCTCTTTTATAATATAACTGTCTTAAATACTTCCTCCACATACTTTTAGGATCACATCAGACAGTATTATAATTTTTGTTTCAACTGTCAATTATAATTTAGTAAACTCAAGAGAAGAAAATCTATTTCCAATATCTATCAATATCTTCCAAGTATATTTACCTCTTCTCCACCCTTAACATCTTCTTCCTTCCTGATGTTCCAGGGTGCCTTCTTTTATTGCTTCCTCTCTGGAGAACTTCCTTTCACTATTTGTCTTTTAGGATAGATATGCTGTTGACAGCATCTCTTAGTTTTCCTTGATCTGAGAATGTCTTGATTTCCCCTTCATTGCTGAAGGATATTTTTACTGGGCCTAAGATTCTGGGCTGACACTTGTGTTTCAGCATTTGAAAATCTGTCACTTCCTCTCATTTCCAATAAGTCTTTTGTCATTCAATTTTCTTTTTCCCCATACATAAAGGTGTTTCTCTTTCTGCTTTTGAGATCTTTTTTGACTTCAGTTTTCAGAAGTTTGATTCTGATTTGTCTTGATATGCATTTCTTTATGTTTATTCTTCTTGGACTTTGTTCTTGAATCTGAAGGGTTATGTCTTTTGACAAATTTATTAAGTTTCAGCCATTATTTCATCATGTACTATTTCAACCTACTGTCTTTTCTCTTCTCCTTCCAGGACTCCAATGCCATGAATCATTTGTTATAATCAAACAGGTCCCTGAAGGTCTATTCTTTTTTATTATTTTTAAAAAGTTATTTTTGGGGGGCGCCTGGGTGTCTCAGTAGGTTAAACGCCTGACTTCAGCTCAGGTCATGATCTCACGGTTTGTGAGTTCAAGCCTCACTTTGGGCTCTATGCTAACAGCCAGAGCCTGGAGCCTGCTTCAGATTCTGTTTCTCCCTGTCTCTCTGACCCTCCCTTGCTTCCACTGTCTCTCTCTCTCTCTCAGAAATAAAAAACATTTAAAAAAATTTTTTAAGTTATTTTGGGAGTGCCTGGGTGGCTCAGTCGGTTGGGTGTCCACAACTTCAGCTCAGGTCATCATCTCATGGTTAGTGGGTTCGAGCCCCGCATCAGGCAGTGTGCTGACAGCTAGCTCAGAGCATGGAGTCTGCCTCAGATTCTGTAACTCCCTCTCTCTGACCCTCCCCTGGTCACGCCGTCTATCTCTTTCTCTCAAAAATAAATAAAAAGTTAAAAAAAAGTCGTTTTGTTTTTCTCTAGTTCCTCTATGTTGTTCAGACTAGCCAATTTCTATTCTTTCATCTTTGTTCAGTGAGCCCAGGTGGGTTGAAGCCCAGGTTCCCCAGATGCCCTCCACTGACATGGTGGGGATGGAAGGCTGTTACTGTCCAGACCAGCAGAGATGGCAGTCCTGGCTCTGACACCACGGGGGACCCATCATGATCTGTCCAAATTGAATGTCCTGGCTCCCTACTCATCTTATTGGTGTGGGTACTGTGTACCACGGTTTTACTGTGATGTTTCGTTTCAGTAGAGTGGTTTTTTTTTTTTAATTTTTAAATGTTTTTTATTTATTTCTGAGAGAGAGAGAGAGACAGCATGAGCAGGAGAGGGACAGAGAGAGTGGGAGACACAGAATCTGAAACAGGCTTCAGGCTCTGAGCTGTCAGCACAGAGCCCAACGCGGGGCTCAAATCCACAAACCGTGAGATCATGACCTAAGCTGACGTCAGACGCTTAACCAACTGAGCCACCTAGGCGCCCTAGTAGAGTGGTTATTTTATATAAGCTTCTGTGTTGCTAGGCTGTCCCTTTCCTGGTCCTTCAGTACAGAGATCAGGCTTTCATTGGGGCTACTTTTGTCTGTGCTCATTGCTGTTTCCATGTTGCTGGCTTCTCTTGCACCCAGTTAGGATGTATGAGGCAAAATGGAAACCCAGAGAATTCACCATGTCTCATATCTCAAGTCCTGAAATCCTTGGCTCACTGGTCTGCCTTTTCTGCACCTTTCACACCCACTTTATGTGTAACATTCAGGGTTTTTAATGAGAATAGGGGAAAATGTGGTTACTCTATCTTTACTAAAGTGGAAGAGTCCCTAGGAGGAATTAATTTTTACAGTTCTGTGTTAATTTGTTTGTTTGACTAGTTGGTTCATTGGCTTTTGCTTTGTTTTATTTTTTATAATGAGTGTATACTGCTTTTATAATTAAATAAAGCATAATACCACAATTATTTTCTCCACCTCATCCCCAAAATACCTTCTGTTCATCAAGATATTCACTGTTTTTTCTACTGGGAATGGCCCTATGAATGATCTCCTTCTGGAAATGAAGGTAAAGCCATCCTCTGTGTGGTTCTTGCTGTTTGGAACTGAAAGCATCCCAAGATGTTCCTTTACATCTTCAATTACAGAATTATAATTGAACATTTTAATTGCAAGTCATCCTTGCTTAGCAAATGCCACCCATGGCTGGGAGTGCACAGCTCCCACAGCTGTGGTGGACCTTTTTTTACTTCTCTAACAGCTCTGTCAACATCTATCTTCACCCCAGCTTCACCTATATGACCTTGTGAAACACAGATATCTCTCAGCATTCATTAACTTCAGGGCATTCTGCATTGTAAACTACCATACTGAAGTAAGAAAAGCAGATGAACTTAACCCTTAAGTACATCAACAGCAATGGGAAATCATGATGGGTATGTATGTGTGAAATTCTTCAAAGCCAATGCCTTCCAAGTTAGTAGTGTTTGTCTGAGGGCCTTTCTAAAAGACCCTTGAACTTCCCACTACGTATATAACTTTGTGTGAATAGAACACAATGACCAAATGTAGACAAATGGAATTTTAGATGACATAAAGCAAAATACTGAGCCTCTTGTAGGAGTTAGGGGTCATTGGTAGTTACCTTAGAAAACAGACCACGAATAAGATCTGGTACCTATCCTCCAAGGGATCTTATTTGGGAGTAGTATGTTTCTTCAAATCTTTCTTTTTGGAGTGTCACTTTGGGCTTAGTTGTGCCTCAAACCTAGGGCCCCATGTGTAGACCAGGAGTCTGGAGACCCCTCTGGAGTCTCCTGTCCATGGATTTATAAGCTCCCTAAAAGTAGCTCCCACATCTTATTCATAGACTAATAATGATCTGGTTGATTGGCTACTGAAAACAGTGTGCTTATACTTGGTGAAGCAAAGTCCAGGTCATTTGAGTCACATTATGCCATTCAATGTTTTTTCCCCCTACTTTCCAGACAAGGAAATTGTGGTTCAAAATGGGTAAGCTATTTGATTCTTGTCACATGGCTATTTCAACCCCAGGTTTGTCAGATTCTATGACCAGACACTCTTTACACAACTATGAAATTCTTCCTCTGTCTTTGGTCTTAACACTTACCACCATCTCCCACAGTGAGAAAGCCACAATTTAAGATGTGTTGGGTGACAATTGCCTGGATGATTGCTGTCCTTAACTACCCTGTCTATCATCCTAAGCTCACTTGTGGTTCCATGACATTTTGATGGCAACAAGGGCCAGGGAAGTAATATAATTAGGCCACCATAATTTCCAGAAACTTTAGCCAAATTACTAAGGCTACTCACTGAAATACTGTGCTTCATCTCTTCTGGTCCTGAGATTTCCTACCATGCAGCAATAACCATTAAATGGAGCAGATTCCCAGCAGTGGAGAGGGAACACACACCTCTGTTTATCTACACCTATCATTGATATTAGCAAAAGATTTAGCATGACTCCTTGTCTAGGATATTCTTGAGCTCTTCAGCTCAGAATAATCATCCTGGTCAACTGCACAAACACTTCTGGGAACTCTCTCCTAAACTCACCCCTTAGAACATATAGTGTGAGGTTACTAAAGACTGTTTTTTTACATTAGCACAAGGAGGGCACATGAATATGGGTCATTGTGACTAAAACTCTACCATCAAGTTTCGTGTGTAACTTTGTCCCACTTGGCCATGCTCCAGAGTGCCCTTTTGAGCTCCAAAGGGCTCAGCTTATTCTTGGAGCAGCAAAAGGTCAATATAAAGTCATTCTTTTCCTCTTTATCTTTTTTACTGCTGGAAAGCAAACAATTTTTCAATTTTGTTGCTGACCAGGACAACTCACCATGACTTTTAAATTATACCTCAACACTAAATATCCCCATGATTGTTCTCCCTGCTTCTGCAAGAGCCCTCATAAAATGCCATGTTCACGTGCATATATCTCTACATAGTACTATGATTCTTAGTCCAAAAAGGCAAAATTCCTTGTTCATTTTGTCAGATTCCATTAGGAGAGTGTGAGGTGGAAGGTGAGGGGATAGGGACACAGGATCTTTGTTGGACCATCTGGCAGAGCCTCTACTTCCTCCTGGCCCCCTTTCTCTGTCTTTACTATCTCCCTGGGTAACATAGGGCTCTGTAAAGCACTGTTAGTGTGTGTGATCATGAAGGGTGATCATGTGTTTATTACATAACTCTGAACAAACAAAGGCTTGAAGGGGGCTTTTTAAAATGTGAAATGACTCACACAGAACTGAGACTGTGAGAATTACAGAGAGAGGGGGCAGATGCCACCATCTGGGCAGCAGGCAAGAAAGACATAAAGTATGCCATGCAGATTTGTTTCTCAATACCCACCCCATATTGAAGGCAATCCCTTATCTGTGGGTCCATTGTTTAATAGAATAGGTACCAGAAACATTTTCACAGTCTCCCTTGAAGCAGGGATGAAGATGTGTGAAATCACTTTCAAGAGGGCAGCTCCAGGAGAGCAAGCTGTGGAGTGGTTAAGGGCCTCATCTCTAACTATATCACATCCACCATGCTGTTTGACCCTCCTACAGAATCTGTGCTGAGATCCTCCAACATACTCTCTTCCTCTTACACCAGCCTGAGTGGTTTTCTACTGTTTGCAACTCAGGTTTTGGTACAAATGAAAAGATATTCTTTCCCATGGATGCCTCTAATCAGAAGGAGGATTGTGAAAACACAATTACAGAAAGCTGACGACACCCAAGCACTGTACTTACAAAAGGCTGCCATTTGGTTCACAATTCCAAGCAGATTTTTCAGTGGAGATCTGCAGAGGCACTGGTTGATAGTGGACTCTAGAAGGGTGATATCTGTGTATATTACATTCACCAAGGAGATTCCAGAGCCCAGTGTGGAGGCTGCCACACAGGGCACCCAACAAAGAGTATAAGTTGAAAGACTGGGCAGAGAGGAGATGGGTGAGCATCCCACCTGTGTGGGAGAAGGCAAGGAGAAAGTGAAGAGAAATGAACTCATTCATTAGCAATATTACTCTCTAACACTTTATTTCCACCTACAGGCTAAGAGCCAATATAAACCAAATTGTTCACTTCCTACTAAATTACACCACACATGAGGGTGGAAGGCAAGTCAGCTAGGGACAGGGGAAAAGGCTATTTACTCTTACATTCAGTAATAATCAATGCCAATCCCACTGATATAAAGTTAATCAGTGAAGCTCACATAGTCCATATTTCCAGCACCTCAGCACCATACAGGAAGACACATGCTCCATTGTATTACTGTCATGTAGTTTATTATCTGTGATAACATTATAGAGAGACTATTGGAAGGATGGAGAGCCTCCTCCATCTTTACTCCTGTTACAATGTTGGGTACCCATTGCCCTTCCTGCTCCTCTGAGAGTTTCAAACAGGCTGTAATAAGATAGAGCACTTAAGACTCCTTCTTTTATCTTGTGTCGATACATTTAAGATTTCTGCCTCCTAACCTAGGAGAGAAAATAGGAAGGAAGAATAGACCAACATTTTTTGAACTAACATTTATTTATGTTCAAGACATTTTGGGGCATTAAATTATCTCATTTAATTAATCTCATTTAATTTTCCCATAGGTCTGTTACATCAATATCATCATCATTATTGACACTATTTTAAGAAAGCCTACAAAAAATAAGTAATTATCTTATGATCACACATCTAGGAGTAAAAAAGCTAGGTTTGAACCAAACAGTTCCTTGTTCTGAGCTCCCAATGACTTCAGGCTGCTTTCATAGTCATTTCCCAAGATGTCTGCCACTTATTGACAGAGTCCATATTCTATAAGACCTGGCTGAGGATGTTCCTGCATTTTAATCAGGGCAATTAGAAATGATAGCTGGGGAAGAATCATCTCTAAATGTAGATATATTTAATATACTGCAGCAGACATTATTATACCGGGAATATGGCTCTGAACAAGATGAACTAGTCAGACACAGACATGAGAGGAGATGGGTGGGAGTCTTCATCCCCTTGGGTCAATGTTCTGTCTGTCTAACAATGCACACAGCTCTCACCAGCCAGCATCTCCATGATTACAGCTGTCAACATGTCTCAGTGGTATGATTCACCATGATAGGCCCAAAGATGCTGGGACATGGGTTTTTCACCAGCATTTCTTGGTCTCTTTACTCACCTGTACTCTGTAAGTAGCCCTTCATGAAACTGTCTCCAGTTACATACTTTGAGAGGCTCCTTCTTTCTGACAAAACATACAGTCCAAGCTGGCTCTCACTCTTAGCTCATCACTCAGAGCTATTTGACCATATCGTTCTGTCTCCCGGTATTTAGAGGAAAGATCCTGTGCATTGAAATCTTTCCTTTGAGATTGATTTCTTTAGATGACTGTTATTGATAGTATGGAATACAAATTAGCTTTCCAATTGAATATTTAGTTTCTTTATCTGTTCAATAGGGGTAATAATTGAATCTACTTTTAGGGCTGTTGTAAAGATTAAACAAATTAATACATATATAAACAGGGTCTGACAAAAAACAAAGGTTCAGAGATATTAGCTATTCCTGCCATTATTTATTTTTTTGAAATGATTCTTTTATGGTGATCTCTACTTCTTTAAACTGTGCCACTAAAGCTTCAAAAAAAAAAAAAACCTGATGAAAAGAATCTGTTGCAACAAGTATACAAACTTGAAAGTAGTTGAAAAAAAAACAAGCTTATTAAATACCTTTAATGCAAATTTTTGAAACAGTTTTTGGAAGCTAATAACATTTCCTGAAATGGCTAAAACTTTCCTGCAGCTAATGATCCTCCAATAATAATTTTCAAATATCTAATTACTTTAATTAATGTTCTGTGCACATTACTTTGCAATCTTGCTGGGGAACATAAACCTGCAGAGTGGAGGGTGGCTGAAGAAAGCAGTGGCGGCATGGTACAGAAGGGAGGCTTCACATTGGTATAGGAAATCAAAACCCATACATGCAGTCCTTTCCTCAGAACGGCCTGGGCAGGTCCTACCAGATAAAGTCCATTGACACAGAACCCAAGCACACAGATCAGAGTGGCCACATGAGACAAAGCCAGCTACATAATCTCACCCACTTGTCATAGGAGTCTGGGCGTGAGCCTGAATCAGGCTCTGCACTGCCGCATCCTGGACGGTCTAGCACTAGTGCTGCAGGTGTCCAGGCGAGCTCATTCCTGTTATCCTGGGCCAGTCTTTCAGATGCTCCAGTTCTCGTGAGATCGGGCTGGCTCTGGGAAGTGTGATGGAGCTGCTACTTGGTCCCTAGCACTACTGGCGTAGTGGAGCTAGAGCTGGCTCTCCTTAGGGCTGAGGAAGGGGATGAGGGAGAAGAGTGGCAGGAGCGGGAGGCAGATGGTGACCAACGTGGACAGTACTCAGAATACCCAGGCCAGCCCCCACACCCCCACACACACACAATCACTCAGACTGCAGACAGCCAGCTGTGCCTTGGTTTCTGATGTTGGGTGAGAGATTGGTTTCCCGTTGCCTGGCAGATGCTGCTCTCGACTCTAGTCCTGACCTCTGCCCTCAGGTGGCGTGAGATCTCTGGGTGGGGGAAGCTCCTGGCTAGCTCACTTGAAATTACTCCCCAGAACTTCCTGCGCCCGGATTGTCCAGCCACAGCCTGTCAGACCAGTACCTGTTTGTTCATATCTGGGTGTTATCTTCAGTCCAGACTTGTCCCTTGCTTCCTGTCCTATCTACCCTTTGAGGTGGTGGCTAGAAATATAGTCTGAATCAGATTCTTCCCTGCCTCTTCACATTTTGGGGGATTTGGGATCCAAGCAATCAGGTTTCTCAAGTAGATCTTGTTATAGTTCTTCTTGGCGTTTTCCCTCAGCTGCTCCTTTTTTGTTGTTGTTGTTACATCTAGAATGAGTTGGAGAGGTTTGTGGTGTTTGTCCTTGCCTATCTTTACTGTCTTCTGAGATTTCTTTGACCCTCAGAGCATCTTTGTCAGTTTCCTTCTTCATCTCCAACCAGATCCCAAGATCTGGAAAGCCCTTTCCCAAGCCATTGCTGTGTAGTCTGCCAGGCTTCTGTTTGTCTTTGAAACACATTTCCTTTCAAAACAAGTTGTCAAATCACAATTTCACCGTGGACAGTTCAGTGTGGAATTAAGTCTACAACCTACTGAACTGAAGAGGTTGTCAGAATGAATACAAGAGAAATAAGAGAAATGAAGGATGGTCCTGGGTGGGGATGGGGGAGGCACCTCAAGGACATGGCCACTGCTGCTGTCTTGCATGAAGATATATCTTCTTTCATTCCAGTCCATATGTGACCTCACTTCTTTCTGAAGTCTTCCTTTCAGCTGGGAATTCTGCTTACCAAACATATATTTTAAAACAGAATTATTGGAGGAAATCTAATTTCACCATATAGAGTTTACTTTATTGGTAGAATATTTCTTTCATTCATTCTACCTTTATCCAGTTTACTATAAAAGAAAATCAATACCATGTGTGGTCTTTAACACAATATAGTAAAGGGTTTACTTTATGTCTTTAAATAAAAGTACTGAGGCTAAAAACTGTATACATAACAAATAGGATTGGCCATCGCCCAGAATTGATCTCTCTGTAAGAGGTTTTATTTGGTTCCTCAAATTTTATTCATAAGGAGGACATGCAGAAGTGTGAGAAATCCTGAAGTGTTGTGGCTTAGAATGTCATCCACTTCTCACTTGCTATCTTCCCTGGAAGACTCTGGGCCAGGTTTTTCTGAGTCTGGATGTTGCTTGGTTCAGGGCATCCAGGCCTAGGACAACGCTATGTTAAATGCTGGCCCTGTAGCCTGAAATGTCACCACACTGGTCCCAGCTACCTCAGGGTTTGTGCAGCAGCCTTAGTATGCCTAGCAGTAGATGTCCTGAAACATCTGCCTTACTGGATAGTTCTGGTATCCTGGAAGTATTTTCATATTCTCAAGTGAAATTTATTTTTCCCACAAATGTTTGACAATCTTCCTTTTAAGGAAGAGATGAAAATTTGGGATCTCATAGTCTTAATTCACATTTCTCTAATAACTAATGAGGATGAGAATTTTTCATAAGAATATTGGCTATTTATAATCCTGCTGGGAACCCTTGTCAAATCTTCAAATGCATTCATTGCCTTTTTCTTATTATTTTAAGGTCTTTGTGGGAGCTGTGTCCCAGTGTAACAGGAATTCCTCTTATGTAAGAGGACATAGTAGGCAGAATAGTTGTACCCCAAAGATGTCCAGGCCCTACTCCCTGGAACCTGTGACATGTTATGTTACATGGCAAAGGAATCTTAAGACTGCAGATGAAGTTAAGTTTCCTAATAAACTGGCATCATGGAGAGAGATTATCCTGAATTAATTGAGTGGATTCAGGGTAATCATAAGGGTCCCTATAAGTGGAGGAAAGAGGCAGAAAGATGGCAATATGAGAAACTTGGCAAAAATTACTGTCTTTGAAGATGAAGGAAAAAGGAGGCCACCAGGAGAAGAATACAGGTGGACCCTAAAAGCCAGGAAAGGAAGGAAATAGATCCTCTCCTGAAGCTGTCTGGAAGGAATGCAGCCCCATGAGACCCCTGTTAGAATTCTGACTTCTAGAACTGTAAGGTAACAAATCTGTGTTATTTTAAGCCATTAAGTTTTTGAGAATCTGTTATAGCTGCAATAGGAAACTAATACAGAGGATATTGTGAGTAAATCCTAATTTTCAAACTTTATTATCTCCAGGATTTCAGGTTTGCCTCACTGATCAATGCATTCCTAACTATAGATTGTCAGTGACTCTTGCAGCCCCACCTCCACACTTCTTGAGATTATGGAAGAGGCTTCCACCAAGTCCCACATTTCCAAATGCAGGCTTACTGAGTTTGTGCATTAGGGCAAGGTGCTCACCCTGGAACTTTGAGAGGGCAAGGAAAATTTAATAGTTAAATATATGGGCTCTAGTGTTGGAATGCCAGAGTTCAAGTCCCAGTCACATCACTTATGACAAACCAACTTAATTGACAGATGTAGAACACTGAACTCAACAATAGCAGAGCACATGTGTTTAAAAAAATACTAATGGAACATTATAAAATTTGACCATATGTTGAGTAATAAAGCAAGATTCAAGACATTTCAAAAGATTAAAATCATTCAAACTCTTCATTCTGACCACAATGGAATTAAGTTAGAAATCAATAACAAAAGGAAAATTCCCAAGCTTCCAAATAACTCATGGATAGAAGAAAGTTACAAGTGAAATTGTAAAATATTTAGAACTGAAAGAAATGAAAAATACATTAAAATTTGTGGATGTAGATTTACAATGCTCAGAAAAAAAAATTAACCTTTTTTATATCAAAAAATAAAAAGGTAAAAATTAGTTATTTAAGCTTCCATCTTAACATGCTAGAAAGCAGCAAATGAAATGCTATGAAAGTACATAATAAAGGTAAATATTGAAAACAATTAAATTGGGATGTTCAGGATGTGTTCAATTTTCTGTAGACATATTATTATTCAAAATTATTTTACAAAACAGAAAGACAATAGTAATGCATATATACAAAAACATGAGAAGGTGTTAAATTTTCTGGACTTTGGAGACATCCAATTTTACCTCTGCACTCTGTAGCCAAGGTTGAGTTTCCTGAAATACCCCTCAGATGGAAATGTGTGTGGAGGAAGTTTGGTGCTCTTCAGATTGACACCCATAGGGAGGAAAGGGACAGGACTGGATGAACAGAAGGAGAAGCTGGGCTACAATGCAATAAAAGCAAAAGCCTCAGCCAATCCTACAATACTGCTGCTGAGGTGGCTGTTGAGATAACCAAGGGAGAGGTGGGGGGAGGGGAGGCAGGGGCAAGTGTTGATAGCCCAGCAATGATTAGTTCTTGGGTGTAGATATCCACTGGGAAGGGCCTGTGTCCTCAAACAGGGCACTGCAAGGTGTCTGCCTGCTCCATTCCCAACAGCAGAAAGAACAATGCTTCTGCCCTGAAGGGGAAGCATACCACATCCACTGTACCTTAATAGTAAAACTTTGGTGGGGAAATTCTGTTACAACTTGTGTGCCACCTTTGGAACACAGAAGCCAAACACCCTTGTACTTTATAAAAGAAATATTGAATAGTGGTATTTAGTGGCTGCATCAACATGGACACTTCACTTGTCCTCTCTGTTTCTCCAGTTCCTCATATGTATTAGGATAATACTACTACATGTCTTGTAGGATTGCTTTGAAAAATAAGGTAAGTTAATACATTTAAGCTACTTTAAAAAATTCTCGTCAGTTGGTAAGCCCTCTTTGCTATTTTCCTGCACAAAAGAATTCTTAAAGAAGCTTGTCCTTGTAAAATGTATACATTACATTATGAGCAAGAGACAACCTGACTTTGGAGTAGTTCTTTACTATTCACCACAATTACCTTGGCTTTCACCTCAAAAGAAGGAAAGCTCTTGAGTGATAAAGTCCACAGCCCTCCTCAAGAGCTGCCAGAGGAACTGTAATACAGTGTGACCTCTCTAGCACCTCTCTAGGGGCCAGGGAGCCTGACTAGGGAGCTCGGTCTGAAGGCCAGTGACATCAAAGGTCACAATGCCCTGCAGACACCAGACCTAGGGCAGGGATTCTTAAATCTGTGTGGGCACCAAGCTGTGTCTGCAAATTAATGATAATATGAGTATAGTCAACTTTCAAATGTGTATAGAGATTGTGGTGAATGAAATACAAATAGATTTCTTAATTTATAGCTGCTCTTTTTTTATTATAAACCTTCCCAATCAAAAAATGCTGACTGTACAACTACCTATCATTTTTTGAACTCACACAGTTTGCCACAAAAAGGGTTATTCTTTTTTAAAGTTTGGGAGGTTCCCATACTAGGGAAAGGAATATATTCTTGAGTCAGACAGACATGGAAACAAATCATATCTCTCCACCACTTCCCAGTGACATGACTTGAGGCAAGCCGCTTTTCAATTGTGAGGTTCAGTTTTCTTACTGGGGAAGTGAGAACAGTTGCCATAATAAGGATTAAATGAAATAATTCCCATGGTGTCCGCAGCACATGGCAGGTGCTCAGCAAAGACCTCTTAGTAATAACTACCAGTGGTATTTACACAACCTCTCAAACTGAGTGTTAATCTCTGAATTCCATTGTACTGTCTCTGGAATTTCTGCCAAATATGACATGACCAGTCAAAAGTACCATCTCCCTGTGCTTACCACAGTCTCTGCAACCATTGCTAATCCACCCTCCAGCATCTCAGCATCTCCACAAGCTCATCTTGTAACGGAATGCCCAGTTAGCCATTCTGAAAGAAAAATGTCTCCCTCTCATTTTTGCTGGGCCTCAAAACATCCCTGATACTTCATATCCATGGTGGAAAGAAGAATTTACCTCACTGATAGAGAAAAACTGAACACTTTTTTCTCTCTTTGTGAGGGTTCCTTTTTAGCTAGATGGACAAAGAGAGAAAAAAGCTGGCAGGAAATATTTAAACAGCAATTAAGTTTCAGAGAAGGATTTTCATTGCTGAAGCCTGCCCCAGGCAAAAGCTGAGAGCAAGTTAATTTCCTGGATTTATGATGCTGTTTAAAACATACAGTTGCACGTCATGGCTTAATAGATTAATTTTATTTCAGGAAGATAGTGTGCATGGCTGGGGACCTGAAGGCTTACTCTCGTGATGAAACAGAATGGTCTTCTCCCTTGGTGCCTGCCCTCTTCAGCTTTGGGTCATCCATCTCTGCCACCCTGGGAAATGAAAATTGCTCCAGGAGAAATAAGACAAAAATAGACTGACAATTATTTTTGTTTGCCCTTCCTTCAGGCACCCTCAATAGCATTTTAACTGAAAGATCATCCATGTCTTCATGTCTTAATAAATAGTTGATTCATTGATTATGTTGGTATAGACATAATCTCCAAATCTGGGGGTTGAGCTCCATTTTTTGGGTTTCAGTTGTGGTCTTTGAAGCTACATAACCAAGAGAAACTCACTTAAACTTTCTAGGCTTTGTATCTTCCTCTGCATCATGTGAGTAATAATATCCTAGCAGCCTTCCTTTCTGAGTTTGTTAGTGCATTAAGACACACACACACACACACACACACGCACACACACACACATTAAATAAAGAAACAAAGAAATACAGCAGCCAGCTGAAAGAGCTCCCAATGGACAAAGCTGGATACATTTAGCAACTAAATAAATACCATAGTATTTATAAGCAAAATAACATAGCTTATAACCCAAAGTATAAAATTCATATTCTTGAATCCATGCTGATATAAATATACGATTGATAGATGACGGACAACAGACAAACCTCCCATGCAGAAGAATCCCAAACATTGTAGATACTCCTCTTCAAGAAATGGAGTGTAAGTCTCTGTCCATTAAGTGCAAACTGTGCATAGTTACCACTTTCCAAAGAGTAGGTATGAAAAAGAGGGAAAGATCCAACAAACAGTTGGAAAAATCCAACAAACACTTCCTCAACCAGGTGACTGAGATTAACATAAATGGTGATAAGTCATGCTGACAGCACATACCCTTGATATACTATGCTGGGAATGACACTTCTGTAATCTTCCTTCCAAAAATCCATAATCTCAGTCTAACTATCAGAAACACATTAGACAAACCTCAGTTGATGGACATGCTACAAAATACCTGATCAGTAGTCCTCAAAACTGTCAAGGTCATCTAAACAAGAAAAGCGTAAGAAACTGGCACAGGCATGAGAAGACTAAGGAGATATGATAATTAGTGTAATGTGGGATATTAGATGGGATCCTGGAAGAGAAAAAGATATTAAGGAAAAAAACCAAGGACATCTGAACAAAGCATTACCTTTATTTAATAATAATATGTAAATATTGGTCAAAATTATGTCAAATACATTATAATAATTTCAGATCTTAAGAACAGAAGAAGCTAAGTGCAGGATATGCTACAACTCTGTATTTTGTAACTTTTCTTTAAATCTAAAATTATACTAAAATAAAACATGTTTTAAATGGAAACTATAATTAATATTGATTATCTAAGTGTCTCCCTTAAGAAACTAAAGAAAGATTTACTTAACCCTAACTTAGCTGAGGAGAAATATTATAAACATAGGAACATAAAAAATACAATAGGAGCTAAATTCAGAAAAAGCTAAATGTGCCAAAACTTCTCTCTTAGAAATATTAAATTGATAAACACCTATCTAGAAAACCAGAAACCAATGCACAAAGTACCTACATCATAAATGAAATGTTTAATATCATTTTATAAACTACCTACACTAAAAGAACAATAAGATAATTTGTAAGCAACTTTATGTCAATAATTTTTATAATGCAGATGAAATGGAAGACTTCCTTGAAAAACAAAAGCTAATAAACCATAGCAAAGAGAAAATCTTAATCTATATTTATCAATAAATTAAATTTACAAATTAACTATCCACAAAGAAAACTAAAGGCCCAGATGGTAAATTTTATTAAATGCTGAAGGAAGAATTAATACCAATGCTATGCAAACATTTTCAGAAAATAGAGGAGCAAGGAAGGTTTTCCAATCCATTTTATGAGGCCAGTATAATTCTGGTACGGAAACCAGATATTATAAGAAAATATTATAAATCATATGTCTCATGAACATAGGGATAAGAGTCTTCTAAAAAATACTAGCAAATCTAATCTGGCAATATATAACCATACTTTGCATCATGAGTAAATAGAGTTTATCTTAGGACTGTGAAGTGGATTCACAATTCAAGAAAAAAATATCAATGTAAATCACTACCTTCAAAGAATAAAAGAGAAAAGTCATATGACCACATCAACAGAGGCTAGAAAATCATTTGACAGGAAAATAGTTACAGCCAATATTGAGAAATTACTTCCTGTGCTTTGTCCTAAGATTTTTATGGTTTCAGGTTTCACATGTAGGTATTCAACCCATTTCGAGTTTATTTTTATGTACAGTGTTTTAAAATGGTCCAGTTTCATTTTTTTTCATGTAGCTGTTCAGTTTTCCCAGCACCACTCATTAAAGAAGCTGTCTTCTCCCTGTTGTGTATTCTTGCCTCCTTTGTCACCAATTAATTGACCATATAAGTCTAGGTTTATTCATGGGTGGTCTATTCTGTTTCATTGATCTATGTGTATAAAAGTGACAATACCATACTCTTTTGATTACTATAGCTTTCTAGTATAATGTATAACCTTGTAGAATCACTACACCTTACACCTGAAACTAATGTAATATTGTGTGTCAACTACATTCAAATTTGAAGAAAAAAAAGAATTACAAAAAAATTCCCAGGATCAACATTTTTAAAAAGGTATACATAAACATACCTAATGACAGAAAAACCCATTCTTAAATATTATCCAGGAAAAATGAAAGCATATATGCCCACATAAAGGTTTGTGTATGAATATCCACAGCAGCTTTATTCATTATAGCCAAACCCCCAAAACAATTCAAATATCCATAATCAGATAAATGGATAAAGAAATTGGGATGCATTTGTATGATGGAATGCTGTTTGGCAATAAAAAAGAACAGACTAATGATACATGCAACAATGTGGATTAATCTTACAGGCATTATGCTGAGTAACAAAAAGCCAGGATTCAACAAATACATGCAGGTCGATCCCACATACATGAAATTGAAGAAAAGCCAAAACTAATATCCAGTGACAAATCAGAGATTGCTCAGGGGTAAGTGCAGTGTGATTTTTCAGAAACAGCCATGAGGAAACTTTCTGTGGAGATGGAAATATCCAATAGACCCAGACATTTAAACTAAGTGAATTTAATGGCATGTATATGTTATAGATTGAATGGTGTCTTCTAAAATTCATATGTTGAAGCCCTAATCTCATAGACCTTGGAATATGACCTTATTTTGAAATAGGACCATTGCAGATCTAATTAGTTAAAATGAGATCATATGTAGTAGGATAGGCCCCTAATCCAATGTGACTGGAGGCCTTATAAAAAGAGGAGGTTAGATCAGTTGCATTTCTATATACCAATAATGAAGCAGCAGAGAGAAATCAAGGAAGTGAATCCATTTACAACTGCACCAAAAAATATAAAATATCTAGGAATAAACCTAACCAAAGAGGTGAAAAATCTATACACTGAAAACTTTAAAAAGCTTATAAAAATTGCAGAAGACACCAAAAAAAAAAAAAAAGGAAAAATATTCCATGCTCATGGACTGGAGGAAAAAAATGTTAAAATGTCAATACTACCCATAGCAATCTACATACTGAATGCAATCCCTATCAAAAGAACACCAGCATTCTTCACAGAGCTAGAACAAACAATCCTGGAATTTGTATGCAACCAGAAAACACTCAAAATAGGCAAAGCAATCCTGAAAAAGAAAACCACAGCTGGAGGCATCACAATTCCAGATTCAAGCTGTATTACAATGCTGTGATCATCAAGAGAGTGTAGTACTGGCACAAAAACAGATGCATATATCAATAGGACAGCACAAAGAACCCAGAAATGGACCCAAAAATGTATGACCAACTAATTTTTAACAAAGCAGGAAAGATTCTTACCTATTGTAAATACCATAACATGTTCAGTATTAATATGTGCTTTGTCTAGTCAATCACTCAAATATTCATATCACTTTTGAATTTAATGTGTTAATAAATTATACATTTTTCTTTAAAAATTAATTGAAAATAAATCAAATGTTTGTATCACCCATAAGCAATGAAAGTAAAATTCATCTTTATGAATTATGATTATTACTATATTTTAATTAAACTTTATATTAAATTATTTAACACTATAATGATCTTAAATAAAGCATATGTGCACACAAAAATAGAATATCCAATGGTATAAAGACAGTGTCTTCAGCAAATAGTGTTGGGAAAACTGGACCACAACATACAGAAGACTGAATCTGAACACTTTCTTACACCATACACAAAAATAAACTCAAAATAGATAAAAGACCTAAATGTAAGACAGGAAGCCATCAAAATCCTAGAGGAGAAAGCAGGCAATAACCTCTTTTATCTCAGCCATAATAACTTCTTACTTGACATATTTCCAGAAGCAAAGGAAATAAAAGCAAAAATGAACTATTGGGATCTCATCAAGATAAAAAAGCTTCTGCACAGTGAAGGAAACAATCAGCAAAACTAAAAGGCAACTGATGGAATGGGAGGAGGTATTTGCAAATGACATATTGGATGAAGGGTTAGCATTCAAAATCTGTAAAGAACTCATTAAACTCAACACTTCAAAAACAAATAATCCAGTGAAGAAATGGGCAAAAGACATGAATAGACACTTCCAAAGAAAACATCCAGATGGCTAACAAATGTATAAAAAAATGCTCAGTATCACTCATCATCAGGGAAATTCAAATCAGAACCACAATAAGACACCACATCACACCTGTCAGAATGGCTAAAATTAACAACTCAGGCAACAACGGGTATTGGCGAGAATGTGGAGAAAAAGGAACACTTTTGCATTAGTGGTGGGAATGCAAACTGGTGCAACCACTCTAGAAAGGAATATGGAGGTTCCTCAAATACATAAAAATAGAACTGCCCTACAACTGATCAATTGCACTACTAGATATTTAGACAAAGGATACATAAATGCTGATTCAAAGAGGCACATGCACCCCATGTTTATAGCAGTGCTATCAACAATAGGCGAAGTATGGAAAGAACCTAAATGTCCATTGACTGATGAATGGAGAAAGAAAATGTGGTGTATATATATATATAAACAAACATACATACACAGTGGAATATTACTTGGGAATCAATCAAAAAGAATAAAATCTTGCCATTTGCAACAACATGGATGGAACTACAGTGTATTTATTATGCTAAACAAAATTAGTCAGAGAAAGACAAATATCATATGGCTTCATTCATATGTGGAATTTAAAATAGAAAACAGATGAACATAAGGGAAAGGAAGCAAAAATAATTTAAAAAAAAAAACAAGGAGGGGGACAAATCATAAGAGATTCTTTAATACAGAAAACAAACTGAGGGCTGCTGGAGGGGCATGGGGTAGGGGAATGCGCTGATTTGGCAAGGGGCATTAAGGAGGACACTTGTTGGGATGAGCACTCAATGTTATATGCAGGAGATGAATCAGTGGATTCTCCTCCTGGAATCATTATTGTACTGAATGTTAACTAACTTGAATGTAAATTTTTAAAAATAAGTTAATTTTAAAAAAAGAAGAGGAGGTTAGGATACAAACATGCACAGAAGGAGGAGGATATGAAAACAGGGGAAGAAGATGGGCATCTACTAGCCAAGGAGAGAGGACTGGAACTGCTCTTTCCACCCTAGCCCTCAAAAGGAATTCACCTCACCAACACCTTGATCTTGGACTTCTAGCCTACAGAATTATGAGACAATGATGTCTGTTTTTTAAACCACTCAGTCTTGGGGCGTCTAGGTGGCTCAGTTGATAATGCATCCGACTTCGGCTCAGGTCATGATCTGATAGTTCATGGGTTCAAGCCCTGAATTAGGCTCTGTGCTGACAGCTAGCTCAGAGTCTGGAGCCTGTTTCCGATTCTGTATCTCCCTCTCTCTCTGACCCTCCCCTGCTCACGCTGTCTCTCTCTCTCTCTCTCTCTCTCTCTCTCTCTCTCTCAGAAATAAGTAAAACATTTAAAAAATTAAAAAAATAAACCACTCAATCTTATTATATATTATGGCAACCCTGGCAAACTAATACAACATATTATTCCTCAATTTGGAAAAACTAAAAACATTCTATGAAAACTAAAATAATGCTTAGTAGCTCTTAATGGCCTAGTTTAATTCACTTATGAATTTTAAATTCATAGTTTCAAAGTCAGTATCTACAGGGTCTGGACAAAGACATGAGAGAAGAGGGCCAGGTGAAGACTCTGTTGAATGAGAGGTGCCTGGGTGTCTGGGTCGGTTAAGCTTCCGACTTCGGCTCAGGTCATGATCCCACGTTTTGTGGGTTCAAGCCCCACATCCAGCTCTGTGCTGACAGCTAGCACAGAGCCTGGAGCTTGTTTCAGATTCTGTATCTCCCTCTCTCTGACCCTTCCCTGCTCATGCTGTCTCTCTCTCCCTCTCAGAAATAAATAAAACATTTAAAATTAAAAAAAAAAAGACTCTGCTGAATGATTTCCTTCTTAGGTCTTTGAAAACCAGTCTCCTGGGAATGCACATCCAGGCTGGCCAGACCCCAGAACCTCTCAACTGAAGCCAAATATCCAGCTTTTTAGTTAAATGTCATAATTATTAAGTGTTATCAATGCATTTAAGAGAATTTTGATTACTAGGTAAGCTATACCAAAACAGACTGAGAGCAGGAGTTCATAGTAGGGATAGATGCCAATTTGCAGCTCTGCTTTTCAGGGATTTTCAAGCTGTGTATCTTTCAGATAGTTGTTGGAAAGTATAAGGCTATTAGTAAGTGTAAGCAGCAGTGAATTGTAGGTTATATTTCCTAAAATTACCTGGGTGGAGATACTGTGTGAACCACAGACACCAAATATCAACACTATTTTCAAAGAGTTCATCAGTGTCTCTGGCCTGGGGTGAAGACAGAAAAGAGTGAAAGTAAACCAGGAATAAAGGAGACAATGCTAGAGATCTCAGTACAGCATCAGGTAACCTCTGGGAACCTGTGCCTCAAGCTATTCAGTCCCTAATATAGAATACATGGATGTCCTTGGAATAAACATTGTCTCCATGATGTATTCTAATATTGACCTGAATAAAAATCTGTTTCATCATTTAATAATGAGACAGTTAAGATGAATTTTTCAAAAGTAGTATTTTATCTATCTTTATAATATCCCTTAGATAGAGATCCCTTAGATCCCTTAGATAGAGAAGCAGTTATTCATATTTTAAGGTGGAACTTCCACCACATTAGAATGAAATAAATGAACACAATCACATAGCAATTCAATGGTAAAACCATGTCTCAAACTTGGACTTCCAATTTAAAGAATCCTTTTCCATGAATTTATCTGGAATAATATCTGCATCATACTTGGGTTGCAATAGGTTCAGTTTTTCTGTTTTTAAAATATTTTCCAGTGTTACTGAGATATAACTGACATACAGTATTGTGTAACTTTCAAGTGTACAGCATAATGACTTGACTTACATAAATTGCAAAATTATAACAATACATTTAGTTAACATCCACCATCTCATACAGAAACAAAAAGAGAAAATATTTTTTTCTTGTGATGAGAACTTTTGGGATCTATTCCCTTAAATATCAAGCATATCATACAGTTGTGTTTTTCAGTACAGTCATCATGTTGTACACTACATCCCCAGTATTAACTTATCGTGTAACTGGAAGTTTGTATACTTTAACCACCTTCACTCAATTCCTCTCCCTCCCACTACCTAGCTCTGATAAACACAAGCCTGATCTCTGTTTCTGACTTTAGCTTGTTTGTTTGTTTGTTTGTTTGTTTTAGATTCCACTATAAATGAGATCATATAGTATTTGTCTTTTTCTGACTTATTTCACTTAGCATAATGCCCTCAATGTCCATCCATGTTGTTGCAAATGAACAGATTTCCTTCTTTTTTATGGCTAAAAGATATTCCATTGTGTGTAGTATGTGCGTGTGTGTGTCTTCTTCATTCATTCATCTGCCAGTAGATACCTAGGTTATTTCCATGTTTGGCTTTTATAAATAATGCTGCAAGAACATGGGGTGTTGATATAATTTCAAAATAATGTTTTTGTTTATTTCAGAAATATTCCCAAAAGTAGATTCCTGGACCATATGGTTGTTTAATGTTTAATTTTTAATTTTTTCAGGAACCTCCATATTATTTTTCATAGTGACTACACAAATTTACAAACCCACCAACAGAACATAAAGTTTTCCTTTTCTCTACATCCACACCAGCAAATTACCCCTTGTCTTTTTGGTGATGGACTATTCTTTTTTTTTTTTTAAGTTCAATTATTTTGAGAGAGAGAGAAAGAAAGAGTGTGCACGTGAGTTGGGAGAGGCAGAGAGAGAATCCCAAGCAGGCTGTCAAACCCTGAGATCATGACCTGAGTCAAAGTTGAGTCCAGCCCTTAACTGACTGAGCCACTCAGGCACCCCAATGGTGACTATTCTAACAGACACACGCATAAGGCTCATTTCTGAAGTGCAGCCAGGGTTCTGCAATTTATCACAGAGACTTGTTTTATTAAAGACGTGTGTGTGTGTGTGTGTGTGTGTGTGTGTTTCTGTGTCTGTGTGAAAGAGAGAGAGAGAGAAAGAATAGAAAACTATATATTGGTCTCTGTCCCTGGTTTGTTTTGAAAACCTTGTAATTTCCTGAGTGATAGGGTGTCTTTGTTCCAGTGAGGCTTCTGTATGGAGACTGGTCACCGGAAACACCAAGCCAAGATTAGAAGCTTGAAATTTTCAGCCCCACCTCCCATTCTCTTGAGAAGGGAGAAGGGCTAAAAATGGAGTTAATGATCAATCACACCTATGTGATGAAGCCTCCATAAAACTTCCAACAATAGAGTTTGGGGAACTTCCAAGCTGGTGAACACATCCAAACAAGGAAGGTGACCCCAACCCATGGGGACAGAAGCTCCTGCACGCAAATCCTCCCAAACCTTGGCTATATCCGGCTGTTCATCTGTATCCTTTACTATATCTTTTAACAAACTGGTAAATGTAAGTGTTTCCCTGAGTTCTATGAGTCACTCTACCAAAGTAATCAAATACAAGGGGGCAGCTGTCATGGGAGCCTTGAATTTGTAGCCTAATCAGACAGAAGTTGTGCTAAACTGGCAACTGGCATCTGAAGTGTGCTGGGAAGTGGTCTTGTGGGACTGAGCCCTTAACCTATGGGATCTGATGCTATGTCTCCAGGTAAATAGTATCAGAATTGAGTTAAATTGTAGTACATCCAGATGCCATCACAGAGAATTGCTTTGTGAGGAGAAAGCCCTCTGAATATTTGGTATCCACAAGTGAAGTGTTTTATGTGAATAATAAAAAACAGACTCATAGAAAAGAAACATGCAGTTGAGAAGAACTAGATTTTCCCTAACCAAGAGGAGGAAAACTGAGATTTCCATATCTGTATGTGTGTGGTTCTTACTTTGTAGAACAGGAACATCTTGCTAATTATTTTGAGACCCCATGAATATTGGGACACCCTCAGCTCAGAATATGGCAGAAGGCTCTCAAGGTGTTTTGGGTTTTGCTTCTGGAGGTATATAGGATGCTGGACATAGCACATGACAAATTCTCTTTCCCTCTGCAAGAAGGCAGCTTTTATCATATTGTGTGAGTTAAGGTGAACCATATCATGCCTTGTTATTTATCCATTAAAGTGCATCAGTGCTAGTCAGCACTCAATAAATTATTAAAAATAAACTGCGTAAAAAATAAAAAATGTGTAAAAATATAAAGAATATATAAGATGTAAAAGAATATATGGAAAGGCTTCATAAAAAAAAAGTATGCACATATAAAAGATAACAGATATGTCAGACAGAGAAAGACAAATACTGTATGATATCACTTATACGTGGAATCTAAAAAGGCCAAACTTAAAAAAAACAGAAAGCAGAATGTAGTTACCAAGGGCAAGTGGGTGGAGTAATGTTTAAGGGTACAAACTTGCAACTGGTAGATAAATAAAACCTGGGGATCTAATGTACAGCATAGTGATTATAGTCAACAACACTGTTGATTGTATTATAAACTTCAGCCAAATTATGGAAAAAGCCCAAATGTTCATTGTCTGATGAATGGATAAAGAAGATATGGTATATATTTACAATGAAATACTACTTGGTGATGAAAAAAAATGAAATCTTGCCATTTTGAACAATATGGATAGAACTAGAGGCTATTATGCTAGGCAAAATAAGTCAGTCAGAGAAGGACAGATACCATATGATTTCACTAATATATGGAATTTGAAAAATGCAACAGACGAACATAGAGGAAGGGAGGAAAAAATAAGACAAAAACAGAGAAGGAGGCAAACCATAAGAAACTCTTAAATACAGAGAACAAACTGAGGGTTGCTGGGGGGGGGGGCGGGTAGGTGAAATAAGTGATGGGCATTAAGGAGGGCACTTTTCAGGATGAGCACTGAGTGTTACCTGTAAGAGATAAATCGCTGGGCTCTACTCCTGAAGCCAAGAATACACTGTATGTTAACTAACTTGAGTTTTAAATAAATAAATAAATAAATAAATACATAAATAAACTTCAAAGTTGCTAAGAAACTAGATCTTACCACACAAAAAAGAATTATGTGATTTCTTAGAGGTGTTAGCTAATACTATGGTGGTAATCACATTGCAATATAAAAATGTATTAAATCGTGTTGTACACCTTAAACTTACACAATATTATATGTCAATTATATCTCAAACAATAACAACTGTGTACATACCTCATGACCTATCTTTAAGGTAAAGTCCAAATCCCTTGGCACAAGAGGCAGCTTGCAATGGTCTCCACCCTCCCCCTCTCAGCTGTATCACTCCTCTACCCCCATCTTCCATCCAACTGTATCTTCCCTGCTCCCTACTCATCCTCCCACTGGAAAATCAGGCAGATGCCTGTCCCAATCTAGCAATCCTAGTACATACTTCCATGGTATCTGGGGTAACATTTGGAAGCCTCTAGGAGGCTGAAAACTAAGAAAGAAGTGATTGTAGCAAATTTTGTCATATAAACTGAAGAGTAGGATCACTAATTGGCTGTGGGAGAAGGTAGAGCTCCTTTTCTCTCTTTGAACTCCTATTTGTTGGAAGGAATAATGCACTGACTTGTTCACCCCACCGTTTCTCACATACCCTCCATTATTTATAATTATTTGGACTATAAAATAATGTCTTTCTTCATTAAAAGTAAAGGGGCCAAGGGCACACTTCCCCAAGATGGGCAACTTTAGCATGAAGATTATTTTGAGTCAAAAGCAATAAAAACCCAAAAGATTCAGGAAAAGCTCTTTACCTCCCTTTCAACTGCCTGCCTATTTCAAGAAAAGAGCTATTACAGGAGATTGCTCTTTACCTAAGAAACTTATCTACATAACAGAGCAACCTTTGTTTTCCAAACACTTCCTTGTTAATGGCCTTTCTTCCCTTTGAATCCTCAGACTCTTATCCCTCTCCTTAGCTCATATAAACATCATGTGGTCTGTCTTTGAAATTCCCATGTCTGTCTGGATTCCCTGTAAGTATGTTATTAAATTTGACTTTCTTCTGCTAATCTGTCTCATGTATATTTGATTCTTGGTACAGCTAGCTGGATCTTGAAGAACAGAGGAAAACTCTTCTTCCAAACTCTTTCAAAACACTCAAAGCACAGCCTTTGGAAAAAGCTAGTGTGATGCCAAGAACCTGTTATTGGGTAAAGCAAACCTAGTTTGGGTTACAGCCTTTCATTGGCTGGCTGGGTTTTTATTTTACTGTCACCAACTGCCTTGTTCAATTTTTCTTTTTCATTCTTTAACTTCTCAAGCAGATTCATATTTCCTGGTCACTTTGTACTTTAATGCATCTAGAGGAGTCCAGTTGAGCACTGTGATGGAGTGAAATTAATCTTCTCTCCTCCACTTCCCAGTTCAGGCTTATAGTGATCTGCTCATTACTTACCTGCCTGCCTTCAGCAGTGAATGGGCTGTGAACTGCAGTGGAGCTGTCTCTTCCTGCATTCTCTCTGCATCCAGCCATTCCAAGGTGGATGGAAAGGTAGACTGGTGGGTGCAGATGCCCTGGTCTTGCCCCACTCGGTGTGGTCCATCTACTGCTGGCAGCTTCACCATTGTGCTGGTCCACAGAAGTGGTGTGTGTGGAGTTGGAGCTAGGCTCAGCCTGACCCTTGACTTCATGACATGTTACTCAGCAGTCACAGAGCCCCAGGCTCAGAGGCTTTAATCCTCTGCTATAACCATCTTGAATTTCTTAATAATATTTTATCAAAGGGTCTCACATTTTTAATTTGGCACTGAGGCCATCCCAAGACCACCATGGTCAGCATTCCTTCCTCTTCAGGTTATGCTCACTTGGCCTGTGCCGTGGCTAAACAGCCCAGAACTTCTGTCACTCTTCATTGCACCTTCCTCACACTCACCTTCTCCTCTTCCCTAGGACACTGAGGACCCAGAGTGAGGTGACCCCATTTTTGTTTCTTTTCAGATTCATTGGGGGCCTTTCTTTCCATAGTCAACATGGACATGAGCCCCAATCTCAGTGTTCCTGTGTGCATCAAAAGTCCAAGAGAGAAGGTCAAATCTTATCTCCCCAGCTCCTTTCCCACCAGCAGACCCCACCTCAGAACACAGTCCTCTGGGGAAGAAGATCTGGTCCCACGTTTGCAGCCAACCCAATCTCTATAAATGATTCCCCTGAGCCCCCTTGTTCTCTCATTCAGAGAGTGAGGGGACCCTCATTCCCTCTCAGCAAGGAAAGGAGAAACAAACAGAAAAGAAGTCTGTATTTGAAAATACAGCAAATATAATATGGTATCATCATAAAAATGTATATGTATATGACAACATATGCAAAAATAATTTGAAAAGAACTATAAATCCATGTAGGAGTTCATCTTTTTTTTATGATTTTTTTTAATTTTAGAATTATCCTAGATTTAAGAAAAACTGCAAGGGTAGTACAGAGTTCCAATGCTCAGTTTCTCCTGGTGATAACATCTTACATTAATATGGTACATTGGTCACAACTAATGAACCAACATGGCTTCATCACTGTTAACTAAAACCCATACTTTATTTAGATTTCCTTAGTTTGTACCTAATGTCCTTTTTGTGTCCCATGATCCAATCCAGGATACTATATTACATTTACATGTCACGTCTGCTTAGACTCCTCTGAACTGTGACAGTTTTTCAGATTTTCCTTGATTTTGATATCCTTGACAGCATTGAGTAGTGTTGGTCAAGTCTTTTATAGAATGTTCCCCAAGTGGGATTTGTCTGATATTATTCTTATGACTGCACTGGGGTTATAGCGTTATGAGTTTGGGGAGGAAGACAACAGAAAAGTGCTATTTTCATCACATCATATCAGTATGACTCATCACTATTGATGTTGTCCTTGACCACCTGGCTGCAGTGGTATTGTCAGGTTTCTCCACTATGAAGTTGTTCTTTATCTCCTTTCCCATACTTTACTATTTAGAAAGAAGACCCTATGCATAGCTACACTTAAAGGGTGAAGACATGCTCTATTTCTCTGAGGAGAGAGCATCTGCATGAATTATTTGGAATTATTCTGCAAATCATATACACCTATGTTGCCCTATTTATTCATTTAATCCTTTCTCTATATCGGTATGGATCCATGCATAGTTATTTTATAGATGTTGGGTGTAAACCAACACTACATTATTTTGTTGCTCAAATTGTTCCAGCTTTGGCCACTGGAAGTTTTTTCAGTAGGCTCCTGCTTCCCTTTGAAATACCTCATCAATCTTTTTGTTTTGTTTTGTTTTGTTCTGTTTTTTGTTTTGTTTTGTTTTGTTTTGTTTTCCTCTCCATATCCTTACCTTTTGGCACTATAAGATGTTCCAGGTTCATTTTGTACATTTTCTGGCCTAGTCCTAGAGTCAGTCATTTCTCCAAGGAGTCCTTCTTCCTTCTGGAGGAGAAGATTAACAATAAAGATCCAGGACTGAGTGTACACTCTACTGGGGTATCATTGTTTCTAGGGGCCTTCAGCTGACAGACCAAAGAAATCCAGATGTGTCTACTCACCATCTATACACACATATCTATACATATTTCTGTATATAACCACTTTCCCCTATTTATGCTAAACTTGAGCTCATGCTGGTATCTCCAACCATAATCCTGCCATACTCATTCTAGTGTTGCCCCTTTGCTTATTGTAAACTCCACCTAAAGAGTGAGAAAGCAGATTCCCACTGCCCACCATCCATTTACTTAATTGCTCAGTTCCAATATACACATATAGTGGTATAAAAATTGTTAATCTATACTTCTGTTGGAAACAAGTTTTTTAGCTAGAATATAGATCACCTATCTTTTTATTATATATACATGTGTGTGTGTATACATAAATATAAGTGGAACTCAACAATGGTGATATTTGTGCATCATTTTTAAGAATATAAATATGTAGGGGCGCCTGGGTGGCTTAGTCGGTTAAGCGTCCGACTTTCGCTAAGGTCATGATCTCGCGGTTCGTGGGTTCGAGCCCCGCGTCTGGCTCTGTGCTGACTGCCAGCTCAGAGCCTGGAGTCTGTTTCAGTTTGTGACTCCCTCTCTCTCTGACCCTTCCCTGCTCACGCTGTCTCTCTCTCTCTCCTAGAAATAAATAAAACATTTAAAAAAATTTTTAAAAAAAAGAATATAAATATGTAAATTGATGCAATCTCCATGGAGGTCAGTTTAGCAATACATATGGAAGTTAAATACAGACATATACCCTTTGGTAGGATAATTCTAGAGATTTATTCTATAGATATCTTGTAGGTATATAGGAATATATATGTAAAGCTTAAAATTTTTAGCTTAATTTGTAATAATAAAATAATACAATATAAAACATACTGTCTGAGGTTAGTTAGATAAATTATATACCTCCCAACAAGGTAATTCTACATTTGTGTAGAAGACAGTTCAGTGTATGCCAATATGTAACAATTTCCAAGATGCATTTTAGAGAGGGGGAAAAAGGGATGTATAAAGTGTGCTGCCATTTTTGTAAGAAGACAGATATGTGTTCTGGGGTAGAGATACATGCATTTATATATACCAAAAATATGTCCCAAAGACCACTGAGACATAGACCACAGTGATGGCTAATGGGGAGAGGAGTGTGTGGGCAGGTGCAGAAGGAAATATGTCTTATCACAGGTACGTAACTACATTTGAATTTTGTACCATGTTCATAAGCAACTTATTATAAAATATATTAATTTGAATTTTTAAAAAATAGTTTATTATCAAGTTGGTTTCCATACTACACCCAGTAATTTAGATTTTTAAGATATCACAGCAACCTGGCTCCATGTTTCAGTTCCACCAACTTCAATGCGGGACTCCACCTGCTCCAGAGAAGGCCTCTGGGTTCAGCCCCTCTCTAAGCAGCACCCCAGAAGTATGTCCCTAAGAGCCAAGGCAGCCCATGAGTCCTAGTAGTGGCATATGGATGGAACACTGTAAGATGAAACTGAGGTTGGTCCTCCTGCACCGGCTACCAGAATGATAGTTTGAAACTAATTTCATGAGCAGTGAGGAGTCATGCCAAAGTTTGGGCTGGGATGTGAGGTGGGCATGACACCATAGAAAGGCAGTTTGGAAGGTTTGATCAGGCTCTTGTGCTAAGGACCTGAACGTAACATGTGACTGACTGTACAGGGACTGCACAATGCTCGACAAGAAAGCAGGCTCCCGCTTCTTTATTCAGGGCCCCCTGAGTGTACTGACATCTACAAACCCTGAGACAGCTGGCACCAGAAATAATTGGTCAGAGAATGGGTCTAAGAGCTCCTTAACAGCAGTGGAGAAAAAGAGCAAAACTGTTTGCAGCAATCATTTCTTGACATTTTACAAAAATGACTTTATAATTACAATAAGTTAGCTATAAGAACTTTAAAAAATACCACAATTAACCTAATAATAATATGTGTCTCATAGGGAAAGAATAGTACTTAAGCTATTTGATCACAGTTAATATTGCGGCATAATGAAATTAAAAATACGGATATACATATTAAATACGTAAATACGAATTAAAAATACGGATAGTAGTGCTATGAATTTGCTCCACGAATATAGTTAACAACAATATTTCAAGAAATCTCAGGGGTGCCTGGGTGGCTTAGTCAGTTAAGCGTCCGACTTCGCTTGGGTCATGATCTCATGGTTCGTGGGTTCGAGCCCCGTGTCGGGCTCTGTGCTGACTGCCAGCTCAGAGCCTGGAGCCTGTTTCAGAGTCTGTCACTCCCTCTCTCTCTGACCCTCCCCTGCTCACACTGTCTCTCTCTCTCTCCTAGAAATAAATAAAACATTAAAAAAATTTTTTTGAAGAAATCTCACTGCAATATTTACCATGTTTGAAAGAAAAAGTAGGGAAAAATTAAAAGGCCATAAGTTCACCATGGAATATCATCCAACCTTAAAATGAAAGAAAATCTAACAGAAAATGACAACATGAATAGACAAAATTTTGTGTGTGTGCGTGCATGCACGTGCATGCACGCACACACACACACATACACAAATACCAAAAGGCTACATAGGGAACCATAAGGCTGGTAGTCTTGCAAGCTTGATTGGGTTTCTGGGAAGGGGTCTTATGCCTTTAATCCCATTTGAATTTATTCTATGTATACACAGATCTTACTCTAAAAGTAAAACCTAGTTAATAAGAGAGGTGGCAGGTCTGGCAGAGATTGCTGACTGATTCACCCAAACTCTTTTTTGTTTTCCATGAGCACACAGCCAGGATATATTCTCTGCCCTCCTGCAGTCAGGGATGGAAGTGATGTGTTTCGATGCCCCCTACTCTCACTCACCATGTATGACTCCCTGAGCTGCTCCCACCACCAGCTTCTTGCAGGTGATCAGGGGATTTGGGAGCCATGCATGGAGGGAAAGATTCTGGGCCAATGCCAAACCTAAAATATGTGGCATTGTATTTTGCAGTGGCAATGTCTAGTGAAACTGCTTGCTCCAACAGCTGGGAAAGTAGGTCCCATGGCTGGCAAGTCCATGACTCTAGGCAAAGCTGTGGGAAATAATATGTTACTTTCACTTTCTGCTTTCAACAAAATATAAGGAAGACAGGAGTTCAAAATATTATAAGGAACACATAAGCAGGCATGATATGTTTGCAAGCATAAATGAAAGGGAATAAGGAAGATTCAGCAATTTGGGGACTCAAGCATTTTAGAAAATCCAATTGGTTCTATGCCACCAAAAATAAGAAATAAGATTGAAGGAAGTTCACAAAGAAATGTACTTCTTCAATTCAGTTCTAAAGCACAGATCTAAAGCAAAACTCTATGCAGCTTACAGCCATATGCTTTGTTACTGACAGACTCAAGGTTGAGAGAACAGGGGGTGAGAGAGTAAAACAAAAAACAAATCTAGCTTGAGAATATCTAGAAAAGAATTTTCAATGTGTTTGGAGGTACAGAGAACTGACAAATAGATCAGAGGCCTACTAAGTTTTTGTTAAGATTTATATTGCCAAAGAGATTATGAACCCAGCCAAAAAGCAGTTTTTAATGTCAGAGCCTTAAAACGATTCTTACTGTAGTTATCCTGTCCCTGTTTCATCATAAGATATTGCAAGGAAGTGAGCAGGAAGCAAACAGCTTGTCTTTTTAATCCATAGATGGCTGGGCTACAAAAACCCCTCCCAACCTGATGAGAGCACTGTACACTCCTTCCTTCTTTCAAGTTGGATATAGATGGGCTAGATGGCCCTTAGAAAACTCTTTTTTCTAAAAAAAAAAAAAAAAAAGTAGCACTCACTCTATCTTCAACAGTAGAATGAACATATGATAGACAGAAGGGCAGAGTGCTGTAACTACCAGTTGCTCATCTAATTCATTTCCCTTTTCCTGGGCCTAACACTGGATCATATGCTCCATTTCTTTTGCTGGTGGGAGTATTCACATGACTAAGTTCTAAGTAGTGGAATACAGCAGACATAATCTGCTTCACTTTAACACTGGTGCCTGAGAAACCATCCACACCTGATGTTCCTGCTCTCATCTTGATGGGAAGGATCAAGATGGCCTTGGAAATTGTTATGTTAATGGACCAATGATGGGGAAGCTCTACATTTAAAGGAGAGCTGCTTGCTTAGAGTTCATATGAACACAAATTATTTTCTGTTGAGCTCAGCCACTAAGTTCCAGGGTCCACATGTTATAGCAGCTCATGCTACCCTGATACCAACATAGATGTGCTGATAAAGAGATGAATAACAAGGTATTAAATGGGGTACACAATATGATTCCATTTGGTAATTTTAAAAAACACCTTTGTATGTAAAAGATTTTTTTTCCAGAAGTCTGCATAAGAAACTAAACATTTGAGGAAAGAAGACTTCATATGATAAATGCACAAGCAGACATTTATGTAATTTTTGTTTATGTAATTTATACTAGTTGGAAAGTTTTTGGTATACACCTATACTGATTCCATAATAATTATTAAAATATGTTTTAAAAAAACATACTTCTTTTTGAGACATAGTCTTTTGCATATTTGAAACTTTTAAAGGAAGAATTAGGTGTGTTTGTGCTGTTTTCAGAAGGCTAGGGATTAATGGAAAAGATACAGGGAGTAAGTTTTAAGCTCAGTGTGAAGTTATTTCCCAGAAACAGGTGTCCTACCCCACAAGTAGTTGTGTGCTGTCAACCAGAGAGGAAGAGGTGCATATCAAAGAGACTCTAAAAGGATTTCTTGCATTGAGGAAAAGGTTAGATAAACCAGTGTCTCACAGCCTTTCTCTCTGAACGTTAATATTTTCATACAGCCCATTTCAAAACTGAGGAAGCTTTTCAAGATCTGAGGCAGAGTCCTGGGCACTCCAGCTGCCTGTGATACTTCCCACTGGCCCCAAGAATTAAAGGATCCAGATCTTGCACCACCTTTGACCCTTAAGAGCACTCCTGCAACTGTTCACAGTACACCAATTCTGTCACCCAAGGCAATAGCCCTCACCAGCTTGGAAGCTCATAAATGGCCTTTGAAGGGCCCAACTCATGGTGCTACCCAGTGATTATGAAAGGAGCTCTTCACCCTCAGCCCCCAGGTGTGCCCAGCACCCTGCTCTCTGTTCCTCTGTCATAGCTCATAGCTATCATCAGCATGGCACAGGCCAGGACACAGGAGTGACCTGGGAAATAAGCACAGAGGGATGGAGACCAGCACTGGGCAGAGGCAGGAGCAGTCTGTCCAAGCAGCAGCAGGATTAGGGTCCTCTGTGCCTGAACAGAACAGACTGTGGATTCTCTAAAATCTGGAGTCCATGACAGCACAGGCCACTTTCAGACATTAGTGGAGTGGAAAGAGGGATAACATCAGAATTAGGATAATGAAAGCAGAGATGTCTGAATTTCCTCATATCTGACACATTAAAGGGTTTACTAACTACTGGGAAACAGTATTGGAATTTATCCACAACCTTCACTATGTATCCCAGTATAGTTTGTCACATAACACAGCGCATTAGTGACATATGAGTTAAACATGGTAATTTATTAATTCATCCTAAAAGCTTTTACTGGGTGCCTCTTAAGTATCAGGGATGACATTGGTGGGATGAGGAAGAAAGAACATAACCCTCCCTTGTGATGTACATGGCTCTGAAAAGCCCCAAGAACTGTCTGGGGAGGTGAAGGTCCTGTAAACAATACCTAACCTCACTGAAACCCAAGTGTCAGAGACATGAGCTCCATGTTCTAGAACTTCTCAGGGAATAACAATGGAGGTATCTGGACCTCACAGATCACATGACTACTGTGTCACACTTTTAGGACCATGATAGCACATTAGGTAGTCAGGCTACATGCAATGAAACCTACTAGTACGGTCCCAGGTGCTGCACTGGATCCTGTCCCAATAACTTTACAAGCTTACTAAGGAGACAAGACTAAGTGAGATGAAGACTTTAGAAGAAAAGTGTCCCAGGAAACATAAAATTGACCATAACAATGATCCCATATGGCCTTGAGCCCAAAACAGAGTTGAATGAAGGGACAATGGTATGCAGATCTAGAGGCCAACAAATTCATCAGTGGTAAGAACAGCAGGTGCTGGCATGGAGTATATAGGAGATGTCAGGTGTCTCATCTCACTCAGAGGTTGCTTTCAATGGAAGGACACTGAACGTTCCTTGGTCACACCTGTGTCCCCAGGAAGGTGGGCAGCACCACAAATATTGAATCATCTAGTGACGTTGTTGGGGGAACTCAGAAGATAGTCCTAATCTTTACATTTTTCATCTAAATAATTTGGTGAGAAGGTAAACACAGGCGTGCTTCAAGTTAATAGAAGGTAGAAATCTTTTTTCATGTCTGCATTACAAGGACAATAAATATTGGTTTTATTTGGGATCCACTGGAAACAGTTTTAAATGCTATCACAGGGCCACACAGGTGGCTCAGTTGGTTAAGAAGGCAACTCGTGGGGCGCCTGGGTGGCTCAGTCGGCTAAGCATCCGACTTTGGCTCAGGTCATGATCTATGGTTCGTGGAATCAGCCCCATGTCGGGCTCTGTGCTGACTGCCAGCTCAGAGCCTGGAGCCTGTTTCAGATTCTGTGTTTCCCTCTCTCTCTGATCCTCCCCTCTTCACGCTGTCCCCATCTCTCTCAGAAATAAATAAAACATTAAAAATTTAAAGAAAAAAAAAAAAAGGAGACGACCCTGGATCTCTGCTCAGATCATGATCTTACTGTTCCTGAGATTGAGCTCTGCTTTGGGCTCTGTGCTGATGGTGCAGAGGCTGCTCTCTCTCCCTCTGTCTCTTACTCTCTCAAGCTTGTTTTTTTTCTCTCTCTCTCTCTCTTCCTCAATAATAATAATAAACTTTAAAATTAAATAAATAAAAATAAAATGCTATCACATAAGATAAAGACCCTTTTATAGGAATCCGGCTCCCACAGAGGAATTGTGTAAGATTTCAGAATAAGAGTGCCTGACATATTTTAATTAAATGCAGCACACAGTTAGGTCAGTATGTCAACAAATGTATGCTGTTACTGTTGCAGGAACAAAAGCATTTCTGTTCCACAATATAACAGAGGGAGAATCAATCTTCCTGGATAGATCAGGGTATGATTTGAACCCAAATGTTTTCCCTCTTTCTCCCCTGTCTTTGACATGCTAGTCAAGGGCTATTTTCTAGTCTCAATATGTGTCAAGTTATAAAATATATATTTGGGGGAAAGGCTTCAAAACCAGCACAGCATATAAGCCAAACATTCTTTCTTCCTCTGCCTCAAATACCTTCCAATTGTGATGTCATCTACTAATTAACGCCAGCTTTTTCCTGGGACTGCAATGTGAATTAGAACTGTTGGTCTACTCAGGTTCTCAGAAACCAGCCTGCTCTGCAGCTGTCATTGGTTTTCCTTTCATTTCCTAGGAGCAGGTGGGGGAGTGCCACAGGCATGCATGACTGACCCTTTCAGACACATGACTTTACCTGGAGACAAGGACAGAGGAACATGCCCTCCATTTCTCACTCAAGTCAGGTGTCAAGAAATGGAGATGGCTTGTCAAGTTAAGGAAGCTTTCTGGTTTATTTTGCCATGTAGAGGGTGCACCAGCCCCTTAGATTAGCAAAAATTATCCTGACAGATCAACCATATGAACACGTTTATATGCTATGTTTGTCCCATTGTGCTCAAGAATCAATACCACAAAGATTCATACTTAATTGTTCTCGAATAGCTCCATGTATGTTAGGCCTGTCTTTATACATCAATTGAAAGCTTCTACAGAGAGGGGAATGTGTACTCCAGCTGACCTGGCACCTGATGTTATGGGGCAGACAGCATGCACTACTAGAAAGAACACTCTATTAGGGTTGGACAGACCTGGATTCATATCTCATTTTAAAAATTATTTGTTGGGAGGGGGCAAGATGGTGGAGCCACATGGAAATAGTTTTGCATCTCTTGTCCCTGGAATGCAACCATATCAACACTAAACCATCTTGCACACCTAGAAAACTGATGTGAGAATTAACATAATAATCTGCACAACCTGAACTACAGAACTTGGAGTGGTATGTCACATGGAGAGATAAACTGGGGGAGATAGAAGCCACAGAAGACAGGGACCTGATTTTGCTTGTGGAGAAAGGATGGAGATGGGGGTAGAGTACAGGAAAAGTACCCCCCCAAAGCAGCTGGAGAGAAAGTGGAAAAGTGGAAACAGGAGCAGAGACTGAACAAAAAAGGAGAAACGAGAGGGTTTAAATTCCATTAAGACTCTATAAACAGGGGACCACAGAGTCTGAAACTCCACAGCTCAATACCTGGCAGAGCTCTCGTGGGAAGGGCGAATCCTCAGGAGCAGAGACCGAGGTCTGAGGGGTCCTAGGTCACATAGTGAGAGGTAGTACCTCTGCCAGGAGGACATTTGGTAGAAGCTGTGTGGCCACCTCACAGGCCAAGGACCAGCACACCCCAGAGAATGACCACATTTACTAGTGTTGGAACAAGAACGTTAAGGGTGAAGCCTGGTACTGGATGGGTTGCGATTTCCCATAATCTCTGAAACGCTGCTGCTACACGATCACATGAATTTTTTCTGGGTTAGGCTGGCACCCAGCTGCAGTCTCTGGGCATCGACAGCAGCGCAGTCTCACGAACATTCCAGGGGGTGGGTTAGCACCTGGCCAGGGAGACCCTCCCCCAGAAGGTTAGAGAAGATCAAAACCACAGAGCCTCAGAAGTGAGGGGTTGGGAAATAGCCCCATTTGAGATAAAATTGAGGAAGGAGGTGTCACCCAGCAGCCTGACAGCTTGGTCACAGATAGTTAGAAGTGGAGAGTGGGGGGGGGGAGGGCACAAGATGGCGGAGAAGTAAGGAGCTCGGTACTTGCACTCACACCCCTACATCACAGGGAAAAGATCTGAAGCCATTGGAAACCTTACAAAACCTGAGAGATTGGAAGAAAAAGGACACAGAATCCACTGAGAAAGCCTTTGACCGTAAGTGCGAACTGGGGAAGATAAAATCAGGCCGGGATCAGAGACTCTAGGGTGGGAGGTGATCCCCCTCTACCCTGAACGGGGAGTGAGAGGGGAAAAAGAGAGAGTCTGAAACAGAAAAACCTCCGCTCGGGGGGAAAACCTCTGCTCGGGGCATAGAAAGACCGTACTTGCCAAATACCTGCACGCCAGGTCCCCTCACGCCAACTGGTCCAGGGCGGCGGTCGGGGGGCGCTGAGCTCAAAGACTGCTTCTTTGTGCTTGCTCCAGGCTGACTGGACCTCAGAATAGCGGCACGCCTGCATCCATTGTCCTCCCGGCTGGCTTGGGCCTCTTAAAGAGCCACGCGCGAAAACCAGGTGTCCGTGCTCCTGGCTGGCTGGGGCTGTGGAGGGAAGGCAAAGAGCTAAAAAGTGGCGGATTTGCCCATGAGTTTGTGTTTTGGGTGACGAGCCATAGAGGGACCTGGTATTCCTCACTCCAGCAGGCTCCGTGCATCCAGCAGGCAAGCCCCCGCCCATGCTCGCCAACCCCACCAAGAGAAGGAAGCAGCAATTCTGACTGCACCCCCAGAACAAGGCGGGAGGCCTGGAACTGCTCTGAGGGGAAGCCTGGGAAGTAGTGTCAGCGGTAATTTCAGCAGGATGTGCAGACTGGGATTTTGAGATTGGGACTGCCCTGAGTTGAAGAGTGCAACAAACTTTAGCTGCGCCCCTGGTACGGAGAGTTTACACGCCCAAAAAAAATGAGGTGCAGCACTTGGTTCAAGAAGGGACTGGAGCACCTTCACTCTCCTCCCCACAACCACCAAGGTAGAACTCCCGCCTGAGACATTGAATCACACCATGCCCATCCCTGCTTGAGAGCTGCCCTCCTCGTTTTTTTCTCTTTTTTTCTTCTTCTTTCTCTTTTCTCTCTTTATTCCCCAGAACACTTACCTGAATAACGCTGGTCGCCAGCTTGCTTAAACAATCACAATGAGTCCATTTTGTAAATGTAAATTCTACATCTACTGACATTTTCATCTCTTTCTCTCGGGAGTAATTAGACTATATAGTTTCTCTGGATAATACCAGCATCCTTCTCTCACTTATCCAACCATATTCTACCCTTTATCTCTTTGATAATAGCTTCTTATTCCTTCTGCCTGCTCATTCTATTTCCAATTTTGCCGCATCCCCGCCCTGACTTCTCTTTCTTTCTCTACGCTCTTCAACCAGCACTGCATACACACGGCTATTTAACTGTAGCTGGGAAATACGGTTATATGCTTTAAACCGTTCTTTGTCCATCGTTTTTCTTCTTTTTTCCTTTCCTTTTCTCCTTTTTGGCCCCTTTGTATATTTTATACTCCCTATTATTTGCCCTCCCTCCTCCGTCTTTTCTCTTAACTTTTTCCTTTTCCCTCTCACTTTGCATGTTAGTTGAATTAGCCTGTGCGTTAGTGTGCCCCTGTTTCCTGTGTGTTTGTCTGTCTGATTACTTTTCCACGGCTACCTCAAGAAACAAGCTAGAGTACACAAGGTGGAGAGTCCCAAATACTACGAATAGGAAAATAAAATAAGCAAGGTCTCAACAAGACAGACCAAGAAATATCATTCAAAAAACACTCTCTGAAAGGATAGGGCCTGGACAGTCAAAGAGTCTTCTTGGATATAGCAGCGCTCATAGATACAGAGAGCATAACACGTCTTTTAAACCAACAAGACCCAGAAACCTAACTAAAATGAAGAAATGAAAGAGCTTTCCTCCAAAGAAACTACAAGAAGTAATGACAGCTAATGAACTGCTCAAAACAGATATCAGCAGCATTACTGAACAAGATTTTAGAATAGTAATGGTAAAATTAATAGCTGGGCTTGAAAAAAGCATAGGGGACATCAAAGAAACTATGGCTACAGACAGAATGGAAAATAAAAATAGGCATGAAGAATTGAAAAATGCGATAAATGAGATACATAATAAATTAGAGGCCTCCAATGCACGGATTGAAGAGGCAGAAAGGAGAATAAGTGACTTAGAAGACACCATTATAGAAAGACAAGAAGCTACAAAAAAGAGACAAACTGATCCAGGAACAGAAAGAAGAGATCGAGAGCTCAGCGATACGGTCAAACGCAACAATATCCATATCATAGGAATCCCAAAAGAGGAAGAGAGAGGGAAAGGTGTTGAAGGAGTCCTGGAACAAATTATAGCAGAGAACTTCCCCGACCTGGGGAAGGAGGTAAACGTTGAAATACAAGAAGCTCAGAGGACTCCCCTCAGACGCAACTTGAATTGATCTTCTGTACGGCATATCATAGTAAAAATGGCAAAATACAAGGACAAAGAGAGAATTTCTAAAGCAGCTAGGGAGAAAAGGGCCCTAACATACAAAGGGAAATCTATAAGAGTGGTGACAGACCTATCTACTGAAACTCGGCAGGCAAGAAAGGAATGGCAGGAGATCTTCAATGTGATGAACAGTAAAAATATGCAGCCAAGAATCCTCTATCCAGCCAGTCTGTCATTCAAAATAGAAGGAGACATAAAAACCTTTCCAAGTAAACAGAATTTGAAAGAATTTGTCACCACTAAGCCAGCCCTACAAGAAATCCTGAGGGGGATGCTCTGAAGGAAAGGTTGCAAGGAACTAGATACCAGAGACACCAACACAAACATGAACCCTACAAAAGATACAAAACTCTAAAACCACAGATTTCAATAGTAACACTGAATATAAATGGGCTGAATGCTCCAATCAAAAGACATAGGCTAAAAGAATGCATAACAAAACAAAATCCATCTATATGCTCTCTACGAGAAACTCATTTTAGACTGGAATATACCTTCAGATTAAAAGTAAGGGGATGGAGAAATATATATCATGCTACGGGAAATCAAAGGAAAGCCAGAGTAGCTATACTTATATCAGAGGAACTGAACTTTAAATTAAAGACAATAACAAGAGATGAAGAAGGGCACTACATAATAATTACAGGGTCCATCCATCAGAAAAATTACTATCATAAATGTCTACGCACAGAATATGGGACCAATAAATATCTAAAACAATTATTCACAAACAGAAACAAGCTTATAAATAAGAATGTGCTAATAGCATGAGACTTTAATACTTCGCTTACAGCAATGGATAGGTCAACCAGACAGAAAATCACTAAAGAAATAATGGACTTGAAAGACACATTGGACCAGATGGATCTGAAAGATATATTTAGACTTTACATCCTGAGGCCAGGGAATTTACTTTCTTCTTCAAGTGCACATGGCACATTCTCCAAGATAGATCACATACTGAGACATAAAGCAGTCCGCAATAAATATAAAAGAAAGAGATCATACCATGCACACTGTCAGATCATAATGCTTTGAACCTTGAAATCAATCACAGGAAGAAGTCTGGAAAACCTCCAAAAACATGGAGGTTAAAGAACACCCTACTAGAGAATTAATGGGCCAATCAGGCAACTAGAGATGAAATTAAAATTTATATGGAAACAAATGAAATTGAAAAAACAACAATCCAAAATCTATGGGATGCGTCAAAGGCAGTTCTAAGAGGAAAGTACATAGCTCTCCAGGCATATTTCAAGAGATTGGAAAAAGGGCAAGTCCAAAATCTAACAGTGCATCTAAAGGAACTAGAGGCAGAGCAACAAGAACGCCCTAAACCCAGTAGAGGAAGAGAAATAGTAAAAATCAGAGCAGAAATAAACAACATAGAGACCAAAGAAAGAATTGAACAGATCAATGAAACCAAGAGTTGGTTTTTTGAAAAAATAAACAAAATTGATAAACCTCTAGCCAGTCTTCTCAAAAAGAAAAGAGAGAGCACCCAAATAGACAAAATTATGAATGAAAATGGACTTATTACAACCAACCTCTCAGAACTACAAGCAAATATCAGGGAATACTATGATAAATTATATGCCAAAAAATCAGACAACTTAGAATAAATGGACAAATTCCTAAACACACACTCACTACCAAAATTCACAAGGGAAGAAATAGAAAACCTGAACAGACCGATAACGAGAGAAGAAATCGAATCAGTTATCAAAAATCTCCCAACAAATAAGAGCCCAAGACCAGATGGCTTCCCCAGGGAATTCTACCAGAAGTTTAAAACACAATGAATTCCAATTCTTCTCAAACTGTTCCAAAAAATAGAAATCGAAGGAAAACTCCTGGACTCATTTTATGAAGCCAGCATCACTCTGATTCCCAAGCCAGACAGAGATCCAGCAAAAAAAGAGAACTACATGCCAATATCCTTGATGAATACAGATGCAAAAATCCTCAACAAGATCCTTGCAAATAGAATCCCACAGCACATAAAAAGAATCATCCACCAAGATCAAGTGGAATTCATTCCTGGGTTCCAGGGCTGGATCAACATTCGCAAATCAATCAATGCGATACATCACATCAATAAAAGAAAAGATAAAAATCATATGATCCTGTAATAGATGCAGAAAAAGCATTTGACAAAATACAGCATCCCTTCAGGGCGCCTGGGTGGCTTAGTCGGTTGAGCATCCGACTTTCGCTTGGGTCATGATCTCGCGGTTCGTGGGTTCGAGCCCCGCGTCGGGCTCTGTGCTGACTGCCAGCTCGGAGCCTGGAGCCTGTTTCAGTCTGTGACTCCCTCTCTCTCTGACCCTCCCCTGCTCCCACTGTCTCTCTCTCTCTCTCCTAGAAATAAAGCATTAAAAAAATTTAAAAAAAAAATACAGCATCCCTTCTTAATAAAGGCTCTTGAGAAAGTCGGGATAGAAGGAACCTACTTAAACATCATCAAAGCCATCTATGAGAAGCCTTCAGCTAACATCATCCTCAATGGGGAAAAACTGAGAGCTTTCCCCCTGAGATCAGGAACACGACAGGGATGTCCACTCTCACCGCTGTTGTTTAACATAGTGCTGGAAGTCTTACCATCAGCCATCAGACATCAAAAGGATATAAAAGGTATCAGAATTGGCAAAGAGGAAGTCAAACTTTCACTCTTCGCAGATGACATGATACTCTACATCGAAAATCCAACAGACTCCACCAGAATCCTACTAGATCTGATCCAAGAATTCAGCCACGTTGCAGGGTACAAAATCAACGTACAGAAATCGGTTGCATTTTTATACACCAATAATGAAGCAACAGAGAGAGAAATCAAGAAACTGATCCCTTTCACAATGGCACAGAAAACCATAAAATATCTCGGAATAAACCTAACCAAGGATACAAGAAATCTGTATGATTAAAACTATAGAAAACTTATGAAGGAAATTGAAAATTATAAAGAAATGGAAAAACATTCCATGTTAATGGATAGGAAGAATAACTATAGTTAAGATGTCATTACTACCCAAAGCAATCTTCACATTCAATGCAATTCCAATCAAAATTGCGCCAGCATATCTCTCAAAACTAGAACAAACTATCCAAAAATTTGTATGGAATCACGAAACACCCCGAATAGCCAAAGTAATACTGAAAAATAAAACCAAAACGGAAGGTATCACCATCCAGACTCTAGCCTCTACCACAAAGCTGTCATCATTAAGACAGTATGGTATTGGCACAAAACCAAACACATAGACCAATGGAACAGAATTAAGAACTCAGAAGTGGACCCAAAAGTATACAGCCAACTATCCTTTCACAAAGCAGGTAAGAATATCCAATGGAAAAAAGACAGCCTTTTTAACAGATGTTGTTGGGAGAACTGGATAGCAACATGCAGAAGAATGAAACTAGATCATTTTCTCACACCATGCACAAAAATAAACTCAAAATGGATAAAGGACCTGAACGTGAGACAGGAAACTATCAACACCCTCGAGGAGAAAGCAGGAAACAACCTCTTTGACCTCCATCGCAGCAACTTCTTACTTGACACATCCCCAAAAGCAAGGGAATCAAGAGCAAAAATAAGTGATTGGGACCTCATCAAGATCAAAACATTCTGCACAACAAAGGAAACAACCCACAAAACTAATAGGCAACCAATGGAATGGGAAAAGATAGTTGCAAGTGGCATATCAGATAAAGGGTTAATATCCAGAATCTAAAGGCACTCACCAAACTCCACACCCCAAAAACAAACAACCCAGTGAAGAAATGGGCAGAAGATATGAACAGACACTTCTCCAAAGAGGACAACCAGATGGCCAACAGACACATGAAACGATGCTCAGCATCCCTCCTCATCAGGGAAATGCAAGTCAAAGCCACAGTGAGATACCACCTCACGCCAGTCAGAGTGGCTAAAATGAGCCAATCAGAGAACTCTAGATGCTGGCGAGGATGTGGAGAAATGGGCACACTCCTACGCTGTTGGTGGGAACGGAAACTGGTAAAGCCCCTCTGGAAAACAGTGTGGAGGTTCCTCAGGAAACTAACAATAGAACTCCCCTATGACCCAGCAATAGCACTGCTAGGAATTTACCCCAGGGATACAGAAATGCTGAGGCATAGGAGTACATGTACCCCAATGTTCATAGCAGCACTCTCCACAATAGCTAAAACATGGAAAGAGCCTAAGTGTCCATCAACAGATGAATGGATCAAGAAGATGTGGTTTATCTATACCCTGGAATACTACATGGCAATGAGAAACAATGAAATCTGGCCATGTGTAGCAACATGGATGGACCTTGAGGGTGTAATGCTGAGAGAAATAAGTCAGTGAGAGAAAGACAAATATCATATGTTTGCACGTATAGGAGGATTAGGAGGAACTTAACTGAGAAACAAGGGGGAGAAGAAGGGGTAAATGGTGGGAGAAAGGGAGAGAGGTAAACCATGAGAGACTCTTGAATGCTGACAAAAACTGAGGACTGATGGATGTGGGGGGGAGAGGGGAGGGGCATGGAGGAGGACACTTGTGGGGATGTGCACTGGGTGTTATCTGGAAACTAATTTGTCAATAAACTATTTGTAAAAAAAAAAAAATGTATAATGGACAGAAGCCAGAGACAAAGGAGGGGTGTTTGATTGCCAGTCATGGAGAGCACAGAGTTTCCATACTGGAGACTGGGTAGCCGAATTATGCCATTTTCATCCCTCCTACTCATGCACATACATGCCTACCTGTGCCACAGCACTCCACCCCAGTAAGCTAAGCAACGACATCTATGGAAAACAGAGCTGTTACTCTAAACCCCACCCAAATGGGCCAACAGCACTCTTGACAAACATAAGTCTCCCTGCCGGCTTAGTTTACGGAATATAAAGTTCTTCATAGCTTGACTTCTACAGGAAACCAGATGTAACTTCAATTGTACTTCACTCTATTCCCTAGTTCTTTTACTCCTTTTTTTCATTTCTTCTTCTTGAATACAGAAAGAGAGAGATCTATTTTTATTTTCCATTTTTTATTAAAAAGATTTTTATTTAATTTCTTTCTACTATCTTTTTTACTTTTTTAATAAGTTTCTTAAAGTCTAGTTTACTTTCATCATTTCATTTTATTCTATTGTGTTCAATTTTTCAAACTTTCAAAGTTTTCCCTTTTTTTTTTCTTTTCTTATCTTTCCTTTTTTCTTCTAATCTACCAAGCCTCTTTCAACAACCAGAGCAAAAAACACCTAGGGTCTAGCATCACGTATTTGAATTCTTTGTGTTCTTTTTAATTTTATTTTGAATTTTTTTTTATTTCATTAATACCTTTTCTTCTTCCAAAACAACAAAAAGGAATTCATCCCGAAAGAAAGAACAGGAAGAAATGACCACCAAGGACTTAATCAACACAGATACAGACAAGATGTCTGAACCAGAATTTAGAATCATAATAATAAGAATACTAGCTGGGTTTGAAAATAGAGTAGAATCTCTTTTTGTGAAGAAAAAGGGGTAAAAGCTAGTCAGCATGAAAAAAAATCCAATCTCTAATGGATGCCAAGGTGGCAAGAATGGATGAAGCAGAGAAGTGAATCAGCAATATAGAGGGCAAACTTATGGAAATAATGTAGCAGGAAAAAAAGAGGAAGACTAATGCAAAAGAGCACAAAATAAAAATGAAAAAACTCAGTGACTCATTTAAAAGGAATAACATCAGAATCACAAGGGTCTCAGAAGAAGGAGAGAAAAAGAGGTAGAAGGTTTATGTGAGCAAATCATAGCAGAAATCTTTCCTAACCTGGGGAAAGACACAGACATCAAAATCCAGAGACCACAGTGGACTCCCATTAGATTACAAAAAAAAAAAAAAAAGAAAGAAAGAAAAAACCATCAACACGGTATAACGTAGTCAAATTCACAAAATACTCAGGGAAGGAAGGAATCATGAAAGCAGCAAGGGGAAAAAATTCCTTAACCTACAAGGGAAGAAAGATCAGGTTCACAACAGACCTACCCACAAAAACTTGATGGGTCAGAAAAGAGTGCCAGGATATAGTCAGTGTGCTGAATTGAAAAAATATGCAGCCTAGAATTCTTTATCCAGCAAGGCTGTCATTCAAAATAGGAGAGATAAAAACTTTCCCAGGCAAACAAAAACTAAAGGAGTTCATGGCCCCTAAACCAGCCCTGCAAGAAATTTGAAGGGAGATTCTCTAAGGGGAGAAAAGATTAAAAAAAAAAAAAAAACCCAAAAGCAACAAAGACTAGAAAGGACTGGAGAACACTACCAGAAACTCCAACTCTACAGACAACATAATGGCAATGAATTCATATCTTTCAGTACTCACTCTAAACATCAATGGTCTAATGGCTCCAATCAAAACATATGGTAACAGAATGGATAAGAAAACAAGATCCATCTATATGTTGTTTACAAGAGACCCATTTTAGCTAACGACATCTTCAGATTGAAAATAAGGGGATGGAGAACCATTTATCATGCTAATGGACACCAAAAGAAAGCTCGAGTAGCCATACTTATATCAAAAAATCTACACTTTAAAATGAAGACTGTAAGGGCACCTGGTGGCTCAGTCAGTTGAGCGTCTGACTTCAGCTCAAGTCATGATCTCAGTTTGTGAGTTCAAGCTCCACATCAGACTCTGTGCTGACAGCTAGCTCAGAGCCTAGAACCTGTTTCAGATTCTGTATCTCCCTCTCTCTCTGACCCTCCCCTGTTCATGCTGTCTCTCTCTCTCAGAAATAAATAAAACATTAAGAAATGAATAAATAAAATGAAGACTGTAAAAAGAGATGAAGAAAGGCATTATATCACAATTAAGGCATCTGCCCACCAGGAAGAGCTAACAATTGTAAACATTTATGTTCCAAGTGTGGAACCACCCAAATGTGTTACCTGATTAATCACAAACATAAAGAAACTCGTTGATAATAGTATCATAATAGTAGAGGACTTCAACACCCCACTACAGCAATGGACAGATAATCTAAACAGAAAATCAACAAGGAAACAATGGCTTTGAATGACCCACTGGATGAGATGGACTTAAAAGATATATTCAGAACATTTCATCCTTAAGCAGCAGAATACACATTCTTCTCCAGTGCACATGGAACATTCTCCAGAATAGATCACATACTGGGACACAAATCAGCCCTCACCATACAAAAAGATCAATATGATACTGTGCATATTTTCAAACCACAATGCGATGAATCTTAAAGTCAACCACAGAAAAAATTTGGGAAGATAACAAATACTTAGAGACGAAGGAACATCTTACTAAAGAATGAATGAGTTAATCAAAAAGTTAAAGGGGAAATTAAAAAGTACATGTAAGCCAATGAAAATGATAACACCAAGGCCCAAAACCTCTGGGATGCAGCAAAGGCAATCATAAGAGGGAAGTATACAGTAATCCATGCCTTACTGAAGAAGGAAGAAAGGTCTCAGATACACAACCTAACCTTATACCTTAAGAAGCTGGAAAAAGAACAGCAAATAAACCCCCAAACCAGGAGAAGTCAGGAAATAATGAAGATTAGAGCAGAAATGAATGCTATGGTAAACAAACAAAAACCAAAACAACAAAAAACAACACAGTATAATAGATCAATGAAACCAGGAGCTGATTCTTTGAAAGAATTATCAAAATTGATAAACCCCTAGCCAGTGTGATCAAAAAGAAAAAGGAAAGGACTCAAATAAATAAAATCAAGAATGAAAGATGACAGATCGCAACCAACACTGCAAAAATACAAACAATAATAAGAGACTACTATGAGCAATTATGCACCAATAAAATGGGAAATCTGGAAGAAATGGACAAATTCCTAGAAATGTATAAGCTACCAAAACTGAACCAGGAAGAAATAGAAAATTTAAACAGACCTATAACCAGTAAAGAAATCGAATTAGTAATCAAAAATCTCCCAAAAACTAGAGTCCACGTCCAGATGGCTTTCCAGGGCAATACGACCAAACATTTAAAGAAGAGTTAACAGGGCGCCTGGGTGGCTTAGTCGGTTAAGCGTCCGACTTTCGCTTAGGTCATGATCTTGCGGTTCGTGGGTTCGAGCCCCGCGTCGGGCTCTGTGCTGACTGCCAGCTCAGAGCCTGGAGCCTGTTTCAGAGTCTGTGACTCCCTCTCTCTCTGACCCTCCCCTGCTCGTGCTGTCTCTCTCTCCTAGAAATAAGTAAAACATTAAAAAAAAATAAAGAAGAGTTAACACTTCTTCTCTTGAAGCTGCTCCAAAAATTAGAAATGGAAGGAAAACTTCCAAACTCTTTCTATGAAGCCAGTATTACCTTGATTCCAAAACCAAACAAACCCCCCCCCTAAAAAGGAGAACTATAGACCAATTTCCCTGATGAACATGGATGCAAAAATCCTCAGCAATATATTAGCTAACCGGATCCAAAAATACATTAAAAAATTATTCACCATGACCAAGTGGGATTTATACGTGGGATGAGGTGGTGGTTCAATGTCAAGCAAAACAATCAATGTGATACATCACATCATAAAAGAAAGAACAAGAACCGCATTATCCTCTCAATAGATGACAAAAAAAAAAACATTTGACAAAATACAGCATCCTTTCTTGATTAAAAACCCTCAAGAAAGTAGGGATAGAAGGATCATACCTCAAGATCATAAAAGACATATATGAAAGACCCACTGTTAATATCATCCTCAATGGGGAAAGACTGAGAGCTTTCCCCAAAGGTCAGAAACATGACAGGGATGTCCATTCTCGCCACTGTTATTCAACACAGTATTGGAAGCCTTAGCCTCAGCAATCAGACAACACAAAGGAATAAAAAGCATCCAAATCAGCCAGGAGGAGATCAAACTTTCACTCTTCACAGATGACATGATACTCTATGTGGAAAACACAAAAGATTCCACCAAAAGTCTGCCAGAACTGATTCATGAATTCAGCAAAGTCATAGGATATAAAACTAATGCACAGAAATAGGTTGCACTCCTATACACCAATAATGAAGCAATACAAAGAGAAATCAAGGAACTGATCCCATTTACAACTGCAACAAAACCCATAAAATACCTAGGAATAAACCTAACCAAAGAGATGAAAAATCTATTCACTGAAAACTATAAAAAGTTTATGAAAGAAACTGAAGAAAACATAAAAAAACCTGGAAAACTATTCCATGCTTCTGGAAAGGAAGAACAATTTTTAAAATGAAGAACATTGTTAAAATGTCAATACTACCCAAAGCCATCTACGTATGCTGTGTAATCCTTATCAAAAGAACACCAGCATTCTTCACAGAGCTAGAACAAACAATCCAAAAATTTGATGAAACCAGAAAGACCCCAAATACCCAAAGCAATCTTGAAAAAGAAAATCAAAGCTGGAGGCATCACAATTCCGGACTTCAAAATGTATTACAAAGCTGTAATCATCAAGACATTATGGTACTGACACAAAAACAGGCACTCAGATCAATGAAACAGAATAGAGAACCCAGAAATGGACCCACAAATGTATGGCCAACTCATCTTTAACAAAGCAGGAAAGAATATTCAATGGAATAAAGACAGTTTCTTTGGCAAATGGTGCTGGGAAAACTGGATAGCGACATGCAGAAAAATGAACCTGGACCACTTTCTTTCACCATACACAAAAATAAATGGGTGAAAGACCTAAACATAAGACAGGAAGCCATCAAAATGCTAGAGGAGAAAGCAGGTAAAAACCTCTTTGACCTTGGCCACAGCAACTTCTTATTCAACATGTCTCCAGAGGTAAGTTCCCTTGCAAAGCAAAAATGAACTCTTGAGACTTCATCAAAATAAAACTTTTGCACAGCGAAGGAAACAATCAGCAAAACTAAAAGGCAACTTACAGAATGGAAGAAGATATATTCAAAGAACATATCATATAAAGAATTGGTATCCCAAATCTATAAAGAATTTATCAAACTGAACACCCAAAAAACAAATAATCCAGTGAAGAAATGGGCAAAAGACATGAATAGGCACTTCTCCAAAGAAGACATTCAGATGGCCAAATGACACATGAAAGCTTGCTTAACATCACTCATCATCAGGGAAATACAAATCAAAGCCACAATGAGGTACCATATCACACCAGTCAGAATGGCTAACATTAACAACTCAGGCAATGACAGATGTTGGCAAGGACATGAAAAAGAAAAAAAAAAGGATTTCTTTTGCACTGCTGGTGGGAATGCAAACTGGTGCAGCCACTCTGGAAAAGAATATGGAGATTCCTCAAAAAATTAAAAATATAACTACCCTATGACCCAGCAATTGCACTACTCAGTATTTATCCAAGGGATACAGGTGTGTTATTTTGAAGGGGCACGTGCACCCCAATGTTTATAGCAGCACTATCAACAATAACCAAAATATGGAAAAAGCCCAAATGTCCATAGACAGATGAATAGCTAAAGAAGATGTGGATATATATACAATGGAATGTTACTTGGATATATACAATGGAATATTACTTGGCAATCAAAAATGAAATCTTACCATTTGCAACTACATGGATGGAACTAGAGGGTATTATCTGAAGTGAAATTAGTCAGTCAAAGAAAGACAAATATCATATGACCTCACTAATATGACGAATTTAAGACACGAAAGAGATGAACATAAGGGAAGGGAAGCAAAAAAAATATAAAAACAGGGACAAGACAAAACATAAAATAAGCTTAAATATAGCGACAGAACAGAGTATTGTTAGTGGGGTTGTAGGAAGAGGGGTGGTCTAAATGGTTAAGAGGTATTAAAGAATCTACTCCTGAAATCATTGTTGCACCATATGCTAACTTGGATGTAAATTAAAAAATAAACAAATTTTAAAAAATTATTTATGCTCTCTGAGCCCCAGTTTCCTTATCTTTGAAGTAAAAATGACATCATCTCACTCCTGATACTAATGCAAAGATTAAATAAGTTGATGAATGAGTGTAGAGTACTCCCACACAGTACCTTAGGAGATTCTCCATAATCACAGACTATTATTGTGTTAGAACACAGCTTCTTCACTGGTTTCCTAATAGACAGGTTCCACACAAAGTAACAAAGCCTAGAAGACTACATATGTCCTATGACACATTTTATCAGATTGACAGTAAGCTCCAGGTTAGTTCTACATCATTGTGTGCCCACAAATTCACTTGTGCATGAGGATAACCTGGGAGCTGTTACAAAATAAAATACCCCATCACTAGAGATTCTGACTGAGGAGGTCTAGAATGGGTAAGTAGGCATGAGTAATCTGTTAGAGGGCCCTGGTTGGAGTCTGCCTCCCACCTGGTAAATAAAGCCACCTCAAGCTCTCCAGGACAGACCTCACTGTGAGGTCTCCAGATTCCCCCCTTCACTCCTAGCACAGGCCTGGGAGCCAGGCCCTGAAAGTTGAGTGGGGTGAGCAGGGTGATAAAAGACTACATAAAAGGGAGAAGAAGAGAAGCCTCTTCTCTGTTGCCTCCCATCATTTGGGTGCTGTTTGGAGCACAGCGCACACTGTCACATTCACTCTTATGACCAGGCACATGCAACCAAGCCCAGGAGCATCTCTGTTGTGTGTGCCATTCTCAACACTGGTTTTTCTCCAACAAGGTCTCTCCCATGCAGGCCTTCTTCTATCCCGACTCTGTATGACTTTACCACATCTCCATCCCTTCTCTCTCCATGCTGCACAGGCTCCAATTAGTTTCCTAGGGGTCACTCTCCTACTCAGATCCATCCACTCACTGCTACCAGAGGAAACTTTCTGATTCACCAAAATGATTATTTCACTCACCTGCTTAAAACTCCCCCATTAGTGCTGGCCTAACAGCATAACAATAGGTGACATTGACAATGATGTTCTTCCCATATGATCTAATCTCTCCCCAGCTCCACACTAGGAGGAAAGTAATCATCATTTTTCCCATTTTACAGGGAAGAAATCCAAAGCACAAAGAAGCCAAGCCACCAAACCAGGAAGTAGGAAAGCCCGAATTCACATCCAGGTGTGTCCTTCCTGTATCTTCCCCATTTTGTCCTTCTTTAGCAAGATGATTGAGCCCTGCTCAAGAGCCTACCACTGTCCATTCTCTTGTCCCACCACATGCCTCTGGTCACCTTCCCTTCCCTGACCTTGACATACAGTCTGCCCTAAGGAGTTGAACCCCCATCCCCATTGTCTCTGAGGTAACTCAGAAGCTACAGTTCAGAAGAGTTGTCCATTTAATCCACTGCCTCCTTATCCTGACTTGGCACTTCTAGAAGACAGAAAACATCCATGCCCAGACTTAGCATTAGCCTGACACAGAAGCTTTTGGTTTGATGAATGTATGAATGAATGAATAAGTGAATGAATGAACAAACAAATGAATGAATGAAGTCTTGTGGATGCCAGCCATAAGGAACAGGTGACGTGGAGAGGGTCAGCACACAGCACCTCTGGTCACGGCAAATCCTGGCAAAAGGCAGCATGAAATCTGCTGCCCAGCATCTCGGAGCTTTCCCCAGGGTACTGGCTTCACCATCAATGTTACCCATTGTTACCCATTGTTACCCAATGTTACCCAAAATACAAAGGCTTTTACCCATTTTATTGCAAAGTAAATCCCCAGATGGTACTGTGTCAGAAATATCTGGGAATAAGCTATTATCATAACAAATGCATTTTGTTCGGGTTTATTTCCAATGAAACTCAACACATAAAGAAAAAATTTTCTATGTGGTCAATTTTTCACCAATACTTTTATTTGGCTATCAGGTACGCATAGGCTTGATTAAATCGCCCTATGAAACTACCTTTAAAATTGTTAAGGGCATCTCCCTGGCCTCTATCCCCCACCCTGGAACATTTTGTTAGATGACACATATAACATAACAGCAAATATTTATTGAACCCATCATTATGCTGCATATTTTTACATCAACTTCATAATTATCTCTCAAGGTATGTATGCATTATCAACCCTAATTCATGGATGGAGAAACCAGATTCAGAGATACTGACCTATTTCACGAGGTCACACATGGAGTCATTAGACCCCAAAACTCAAAGCCTCATTCTCCCTGACTCTGGGCTCTTACACTTTGCTGTCTACATATGAACGCAGCCTACACATTACTGTAGTAGAACAAATGTAATGTAACATAACAAATGCAATATAAAGTAACAAAGGTATTGCTCACTTCTGCCAATATAGCCTCTCAGAGAGATCCTGTAGAGGAAATTGTGTTTGACACAAAAGGCTGGGCCTGCCCATGATAGTTTTGCCAACTCCTTCTTTGTGCACCAATTTTTACACTAATTTTGTATTTGGCACCTGGTCTGGTCTTGATGCACTCTGATGGCATGATCCACCCCTCACTACCCTCATCAGACAGCCTTCTCTAAGGGAATGGTGCATGAGAGTACATGAGCTGTACTTTCCACAGAATGGAAGTTCAGTACCTGCCACAGCCTGCATATCCCATCTGCCTTCTAAGGCAAAGACTCTGAGTGCAGCCCCACAGCCTCCTGCCCAGCCTTCCCACTGATCACTGCTCAGCACCAGTGATGTTCCTTGGCCATCCCAAGAGGGCTCTGGTTAGTCTGGGCTGCCATTTGAATCGCTAGTACACAGGCTGAGTGTCTCTTTCATAAAGTGCACATTGGATCTTAGAGTTTCTTAGGCCTTTCTGGAAACATGTCAACTTAACTGGTATAGAACAATCGTTCTCACAAAGTACAGTGTGATTTACTCACACACCCTCCCATTAACACATTTGGAAAACCTCTGCCTGATGATGATAGTAGACTGTCATGTGATAATATTGTCTTTATAATCCACGTATTTTTATTTGTATTGGGAAAAAAATTGCATTGTGGAAGCTAAGGTGATGCTAATGGTGAATTCTCTGTCTCTATGCAGCAGTAAACATTCTATGCAAATCAGATGCTTCTCCTCTCAGTGCTCCAAAACACTTTACCTCTGGTGCCCAGTTGATTGCCATACACACACACACACACACACACACACACACACACACACACACACAGTAGTTGGGGCGTGGAGTGTCCACCCCTAATGTGATGGGGCTTGAGAATATTAAGGATGAGCATTTTGCTGTGCATACTTTCTCAGGGAGCCATTTCCTTGCCATGGCCCTGGGATCACCACCCAATGGAATTTAGAGAGGATGGACATTTAGCCTCAGCCTAAGTCTTCTTGTTATATCCCCTGACAATACATTACAGGTGTGTTGTCAAAAATTCAGGTGATTTTCAACTGAAACTTAGGAATATTAGGAATGATGCAGTGAGACTCTGGGTTTGCTGACTTTCTCAGACACTATTCTTCCAGGGGAATGGTGACACTGACTCATTACTGCCAGGTGAGGGTGCAAGTCAAGGCTCCCCACTCAACTTCTTTACAATATATGAAAGGAGAAGACCTTTGTGACTGCTGGGCAGTGGTGGGATGTCTGGCTCCATCCAACCCAGCCCCCCACTGACATCTCCCTAGCTGGTAGGAATAGGAGTGGTTTGTTACTGTTCCCCATATGGCCTTCAGCCTTGTTAGTGCTGAGTACAGGTGAAAGTCCTGACCATCTCCTAGGCCTTCTCTTACACACCTCAGTATGAGTGGAGCACCTCATTCCTATCATGTGGAGGCAGAAGTCTAGATTCCCCACTCAGACTTTGCTGATGTGGATGTAGATGGGACTGCATTATTTTCTGTGATGTTTGGCTGGAGTAGAGCAGTTAGTGTAAAAAAAATTGTCTTCCTAGGCTGCATCTTTTCTGGTCTTTTGGATAAGGGGATGGGCTTTTTAGGGGAGCTTTTTATTCTGTGCCTGTCACCATTTCCAAGTTATCAACTTAGCTCTAAGTCTGGGATAGTTTGAAGCAATAATTTATCCCAGATAAATAGAAAATACATTGTAGTAAAACGTATTTTCACTTCCATGGCATTCCTCATGTCCTGAGGTCTCTAGCCAGTTCACCTTCTCTCCATTTTTCAGTCTTCTTATGTTTGTTTTATATATAATATGCGGGATTTTCAGTTGTACTTAGAAGGAAAATAAGAATACATCTATCTCATCTCCCTAGAAGTCCAGAAAATATCATTTTAAAGTGATAAAAATCCCATATGAAGAAATAAGTTATCAATGAACAAAATTATTGCATTGAGAATGAAAGTGCTAACAGCAGAAATCTAGTGACCTGGGAGCTGGTGGTCACTGGAGATGAAGTCAGGGTTATGTAGAGACTGAGCTGTTCTTGGGCTGCAGTGAATCTGTCGTGTACCTGGACTGTTGTTATTGTTGTAAAAATAGAACTAAGGTTCCTTTCAATTTTCTACATCCAAGTGAAACTGGATGTCTTAATATAGAATAGAATAAAGACAGGATCGCTTATTTCCTGATTGGCTCCATTATATATATAGATAAACAAGAGTAGTTTTCTGTTTGGAAAAGGTAACTCAGACCAAGAGTCAAAGAAGTCAGGTTCTGGGAAGGACAGAAGATGGAAATAGATCATCCAGAACCACCTGTAGATCAGGTTTCTAGGCCCAGACATGGAGTTCAAGCTTACTAAGTAACTGTCACTTATAATCACAGCATCATCACTGCTGTCATCTTTGAGAAATAATGGAGAATTTGGCTAAATGTTAAAAGCCTGAGGGCCTAAATTGTTGTCCCAGCTTTATCAAAGGTAATAGATCAAATAAACTTTGAACCACAGACTAGCAAGCCCAAGTGACCACTGAGATTTTTGTGCAGATAATGAAGCAGGTTATTTTGAGTAGTTACAAGAAAAATAAAGAGCTGTCCCTCAGAAACAGCATGCAAACACAGAACAAACCAAACTCAACTAGTCATTTTGATATTTTTATGATCAACTTTTAAATTGATTGATTTAATAAATCTATAAAGTGCTTAGTATGTTAAAGGCAATATCCTAAAATATTTATAAATATTAACTGAATCTTTCTTTCTAACAACTCTAATACGTAGGTACTATTATTATCTCATTTATTAAGTGAGAAAACTGACACGCAAATCACTTAAGTAACCTACCTAAGGCCACATAGATAGTAAGTCACAGAGCCAGAATTCAAAACCAAGCAGTCTGGTTCCAGAGTCTGAATTCTTAACTTCAACAAAAATTGCCCTCGGTACTAGAGTTTACTATAGGCATAATATAGCTGTAAAGCAGAAAGGCATTTGACAGAGCCAAATGAGGAATAAAAGACAGAATACAACAAACATTTACTGAATACCTATTATGGGCTAGGGGCACTGCCAGACCATGAGGATATAGATGGGAAGACAGATATGTTGACCACAGCCTAATGGAGAATGCAGATGAGAAAATTACCCATGACCACATAAGGTATGTGCAGCAGCCATAATGATGAAAGCTGGGAAGTCCAGGGAGAACCTTGTGAGAAAAGACCTTCCAGGTTCTACTGTGACTGGCTGCTTGTAACAGAATGTGCATTTAAGGAGTACACTGAGGGACAAGATAGTGAAGACCTATTATTCAAAAAGGTGGTAAGAAGAAAGTAAACTTGTTTGGGAACCCAGAACTGGAGAAACAGAAGCAGGGCATCTTATGTCCCCACACTTAACAGAAGTTGTCCCAAGCCCAGCATTTTTCTTCCCCCAACATAACAATAAAGACAGTGTCTTCCTCAGGATTAAAGACAAATCAGATAAGTTCACCACCACCACTGGAGGTGTCAATTGGAAACTCCACAACAACAGGCCAAGGGAAGCACACTCCTTCCTTGCCAGATCCAAGACTTCTGTCCCCTGCCAAGATATATCAGAATAGGCAAGAATATCTAGTTGGAAGGATCCAGCCACAAGAAACATGATCCAGGAAAGCTCTATAAAGAGGCCAGTGGATCCAAGAACGTACTAACCTGCCCAGAGATACTGAGGTACGAAGGTGACCTTGGAAAAAGACACCTAGTCACAATAAGCAGCCCAATCCAAAAGTTCTTTTTTCCCCATTGGCCCAAGACTTTTCTCCCCTGCCCAGAGACACTAGATGTGAAGGGAGAGCCAGTGAGGAAGACCCAGTTGCAGCAAGTAAGACAATCCAGAATGTCTTTTATTTCGTAAGCCTCATGGACCTACAACTCCTGAAATTCCCTCTCTCACAAGAACCATGGGCAAATCAACTGAACCGGTAACAGGGTTACCTGTTAAGCACAACAAATGGCTCATTCCAAGAAGCCCCTTTGACCCTCCGCTGCCCAGAGATGATGGGATAGCCAACAGTCATTGGCAGGGAGATCCCACCAAAACTCCTGCATCAAGACTGACTGAGCTACCTAATCTAGGAAAACTTCTTCCCTCTTAGGCCACAGCAGAAGAGTCCATTTGGAGTTCCAGTGCCACAAGATAAATCAAGTAAACCAAACAATACTGCAAAAGGTCAGAAAATTAAACTGCCATTGAACCTCAGCCCACAAAAGCAGGCCAAACCTGAATGCTAAACCTAAAATGAGTGACTGCCTTCTAAAATAAAATATTTAAATAAGACATAATCTCCTAACATAATGAATAAAATACCCAGGATATAATTGAAAATGATCCATCATACCGAGAACCAAGAAAATCACAACTTAATTGAGAAAAAACAATCAACCGAGTTCAATGTTAAGATAAAATAGGTGTTAAAATTATCTGACAAGAATTTTAAAGCAGCCATTATAAATTTCCTTTACTAATTAATTATAAGTTCTTTTGAAATAAATGAAAAAATAGAAAATATCAATGAGAAACAAAAGCTATAAAGACACAAACAGGGTGCCTGAGTGACTCAATCACTTAAGTGTCTGACTTCAGCTCAAGTTATGATATTGTGGTTTGTGAGTTCGAGTACCACATCAGCCTCTCTGCTGTTAGTGCTGTTAGCCCACTTCAAATCCTCTGTCCTCCACTGTCTCTGCCTCTCTCCCACTTATGCTCTTTCTCTCGAAAATAAATAAACATTTCTTAAAAAGAGGGCACAAACAAATTATATAACTGAAAATAAATAACAAAAATTTTAAATTACACTGAAAATTCTCAACAGGACAGTGAGGATGAGAGAGCACGGAATTAATGAATTTGAAAATAGATCAATATAACTTACTCAAACTGAGCAATGAAAACAGACCAAAAAATAAATAGAGCCCAGGCACATATGGGACAATAACAATAAAAACACCAAGCATTCATAGAATTGGAGTCCCAGAAAAAAATGATGGATAGTGTATAGTTCAGTAGTGTTAGAAGAAATAAAGGCTGAAAACTTTCCAAATTTAGCAAATACTCAAGTCTACAGTTCCAAGAACCTTGGTGAACCCAAAATAGGATAAACCTAAAGAAATCCATGTCAAGATACCTCATAATAAAACGTTTGAAAATTAAAGACAATGAAAAACCTTGGATGCATCCAGGGGCACCTGGGTAGCTCAGTTGATTAAGCATCTGACTGGCTCAGGTCATGATCTCCTGGTCCATGAGTTTGAGCCCCGCATTGGGCTCTGTGCTGAAGCCCGCTTAGGATTTTGTGTCTCCCTCTCTCTCTACTCCTCCCCCCCACACTCTCTCTCTCTGTCTCTTCTCTCTCTCTCTCTCTTTCAATAAATAAATAAATAAATATAGAGAAAAAATTTTAAAAGAAAAATTTTGGATGCATCCAGTGAGAAATGACACACTATCTATAGAAGAATGATAATAGTATGATTGAATATTTGTCATGTAACCTTGGAAGCTAGGAGGAAGTGACAGATCATTCTTTAAGTGCTGAAAGAAAGATTTATCAGTTGAAAGTTATATATCCAGCAAAACTATCCCTCAGGAATGAAGAAAATTTTTAAATATTTTCAGATAAAGGAAAACCAAAGAATCTTTAGCTTGTATATACGCTTTTTAAGCTTGGCTAAAAAGAGTTCTACAAGTAGAAAGGAAATAAATAAAATAAACTTTTGTCTTCAAAATGAAAGATGGAACAATAGAAAGCATAAATTTGGGTAAATATAAAATGCGATTTTTCTCATAAAGTTTATAGACCATATTTGAAAACTGAATGAAAAGCTATAACACCATCAGACAACCAGCACAATGATAATTAGAAGTGGTGAAAATAAAGGGACTTAACTAGAAATGAAATTTTGACGCATCACCCAAAGTGGTAAAATATTGATACCAGATACATGTTAAAGATTACATAAGGATAGGGGCACCTGGGTGGCTTAGTCGGTTAAGCGTCCGACTTTCGCTTAGGTCATGATCTCGCGGTTCGTGGGTTCGAGCCCCGCGTCGGGCTCTGTGCTGACTGCCAGCTCAGAGCCTGGAGCCTGTTTCAGTCTGTGACTCCCTCTCTCTCTGACCCTCCCCTGCTCATGCTGTCTCTCTCTCTCCTAGAAATAAATAAAAATATTTAAAAAAAAAAAAAAGATTACATAAGGATATTGTAATAACAAGTGTAGTAACTATAAACACTAATCAAAAAGATAAACTCAAAAACATTATAAATCAGCTGGGTCCTGACCAAGATGGTGACATAGGAGGTTCCTGAATTTTCTTCCTCTCACAGACACACCAAATATATGGCTACACATGAAGCCATGACCTGTAAGAGAAATCCAGAAACTAGGGGAGTGACTCCTACATATAAGGTGAGTAAGACAATACTCACATTGAAACGGATAGGAAGACTAAGGCACATTCTCACTGTATATCCCAACCCTAGCACAACACCATAAAATCAGGAGGGAATTCCCAAGTCCCAGTTCTCCCTGAGGAATGAAAGATTTGGATTCCACATTTAGTGTCCCAACTTTTAAGATTCCCACCCAAGGGATGGAACCCCAAAACATTATCTCTAAAAGCCAACAGGACTTAACATCCACAAAACCCACAAAACTATAGCAAACAAAGAAAGAGTTGTTAATGGGCACAGGAACAGTCACCACAGTTATCCCCCAAGAGCTCAACATAGAAGAAGCAGGCAAAAATTGCTATCTCACAAGCTTTCCCTGAAAGGGAGAAGTCTATATACTTTAAAAGAGTAGGCTTCTAATTTAGCATGTCTAAGGGCTAACTTTGATCCTCCTACCCAGGGATCAGGGACACTAACAGACCCCTCTCCCACTTTCTCCCTCTAGCCTGCTCCAAGTTGCCAATATCTCCCTGGAAGGAGGTTGTTGGTCTGGTGACCCAACTTTTGCACCTGATGCTCAAGAAACAGGCTTCCAGATTGCCTAGCATTGAAAGGTATTGAGCTTGCATTCATGAGTCATTCAGGACTATAGCAAATAAAGAAGCAGTTCTTAACGGGAACTCTACACCCAGGCCCAGCATGGAAAGACAGGCTAAAACATCCATCTTCTAGATTCTCCTTGGATAATACTTTCCAAGTTTCTTCCTCAGGTTCCAGCTTCCAAGCAGCTGCATCTGTGCTTAATGCACTTGGAGACGCTAGTGAATGCACTCTTGGGATGCTAACAGGCTTTGACACTCCCTCAATGCTTGGGAGATACTAAGAACAGAAAGTCAGCTTGGACAATCATAAAGGTTTTGAGATACAACCAGAAACTTGAGCCAGGTGATTGATAAGTTTCATCTCCTGTAGGAGACATGAGACCCCCTGTCAGGAGCAAAAGATGTGACTTTTATCTAATTTACAAAAACCGGTATAGAGACTCAAAGAAAATGAAGAGACAGGAATACAGAGAGTTCAAAATTATGGTCATAAAGATGCTTACCAAGGTCATGAGATCAATGCATGAACAAAGTGAGAATTTCAACAGTGAGACAGAAAATATTAAAAAGTACCAAATAAAATCACAGAGCTGAAGAATACGATAACTGAAATGAAAAATTTAATAGAAGAGTTCAACAGCAAACTAGATATTTTTTTCTGCCACAAGAGAGATTTGGCATTTTTAAATTAAATTCACCTCATTCCAGGGTCCATTTTCAGCGTTCTATTGAAATACTTACTGCATTAAAAAATATATATGTTAAAATATTCAGTGCACGAAATAAGACTGTAAAATATATTTATTATTGAAACCCCAAAGGTTTGTCCATGTATTTCAATATTGCAAAGTGAAACATCCAAACTCTTTTATTCTCCAACTATTTCAGACCACAGTGCCAAAGCTTCTCTACAATACCTTGGGTACTGTTACTGTAACACATCCTTAAATGGTGTGGCTTTTCTTTGTGTTTCACTGTGCAGTACTTCAGTAATCATCGTACAGCTCACTCTTGGTTGCAGTGAGACATTTAGGAACTGAACATCTAGCTCAGTGCACAAGTCCAAGATGAAGTAAATGCCTTCCTGCAGAATGTTTTTCACTACCACTCATAGCTGATTTTCTGCACCTCCATCACACACTAGACTACCATAGAGAGGATAAACACTGTAAACTCTTCAGCTTGAGCTGCAATGTGGCTATACATCCTTTCTACCAGATGAGCACACTCTAGGACCATAGGCCAGTCTCAAATAGAAGAACATATCAGCAAACTAGGAGACAGAGAGAAAGGAACAGAAGGCTTATTCAAAGAAATAATGTCTGAAAACTCTAACCCAGGGGTAAAAACAAACACCCAGATCTGGAAAGCCCAGATAATTCCAAATAAATGGAACCTGAAGAGACTCACACGAAAACACATTATAATTAAACTGTCTTAAGTTACAGATAAGAAGACAATCTTAAAAGCAGCAGAAGAAAAACAACGTGTTACATACAAAGGAATCCCCATACTTTCAGCATATATTTTAGCAGTAATTTTGGAGGCCAGAAGGGAGCAGGAGGATATGTTGGTCAAAGTTCTGTTAAAAGAAGGGAAAAAAACTGCCAAACAAGCAGTTTTCTTTCAAAATTGAAGGAGAGATAGAGTTTTCCATAAAAATAAGAGAAGAAGGAGTCATCACTATTAGTCTGTTCTTACAAGACATGTTAAAGAGAATTCTTTAAACTGAAACAAAAAGATGCTAACTGGTAACAGATAAACATAAAAAAGTATAAAACTCACTGCTAAAAATAAATATAGTTAATTCAAGAATAATATTGCAGTGAGGGTGAGTAAATGGTCTATAACACTAGTATAAATTAAAAGACAAAAGTATTTAAAAATATATCAACTTAATAGTTTGTTAATGGACACACAATGTAAAAAGAGGTAAATAATGGCATAAAATCATAAAATGGCAAAAAATCACAGTCATAAAAGTGATTTAAAAATGGCAATGTAGTAGAGTTTCCCACAAAGATTCCCGTTTACCCACAAAGAACTAGGGAGCTATCCATGAACACAAGCAGCTTTGGGAAACTTCTGGAGCCTACATAGGGAGTATTGGTAACCACAGAACAAAAAACATGCAAAGGTATAGGAGGACAACTTCATTTTGCCTACACTATCCCATCCACCAAGCCTGGGTTGTTCAGTGCCCAGAAAGAACTTCCCAGTTTGAAGGGGTTTCTCTCACCAGGAAAGGAAAGGCAGAAGCAGTTGATTAGGGGGTAGGGGCCAAGATGGTGGAACAGCAGGGAAGGGTGTTTTGTTTTTTGTTTTTGTTTTTATTTTTTTTTTTGCATTGATCATCCCTTAAATGCAACCAGATCAACAGCAAACCATCTTGCACACCTCAAAACTGATTTGAGGATTAAGACAGCAATATGCACAACTTGAGCCACAAAACTCAGCAGGTAGGCAGTGTGGAGAGGTGAACTGGGGAAGAGAAAAGCTGCAGAGGGTAAGGACTTGTTTTTGCTTCCAGAGAGAAGATGGAGACAAGGAGAGAGTACAGGAAAAGCACCCCCCCAAAAGCAGCTGGAGAGAAAGAGAAAGTGGAAATAGCCACAAGAGACTGAAAAAACACAGGATACAGGGAAAGAGAGAGTTTGAATTCCATTAAGACTCTATAAACAGGGGGAGTGCAGAGTCTGAAACTCTGCCACTCAATACCTGTCAGTGCTCTGGTGGGAAGGGCAAATCCCCAGGGACAGAGAGCAAGGTATGAGGGGTTCTCGGGTCACACGGGGAAAGGCAGTTCTCCTGACGGGAAGACATTTGGTAGAGGTTGTGCAGCCTCCCTCCAGGCAAAGGTCCCAGCTGACCCCAGAGAACAACCATATTCAGTGGTGCTGGAACAAAAACCTTAAGGGTGAAGGCTGGCTTCAGATGTGTGTTGTGATTTACCATAATCCCTGAAACTCCACTGCTATATGATAGTGTGTACTTTTTCTGGGGTGGACTGGCACCTGGCCACAGTCTCTGGGCATCAGCAGCAGCACAGTAATACAAATGTTCTTGTGGGCAGGCCAGCACCTGGTCATTGGTCTGGAGACCCTCCCTCAAATGGTCTGAGCAGGTCAAAGTCACAGTCCCTCAGAGTGAGGGGCTTGGAAACACAGAGCCATCCAAGATGAAACTCAGAAGGGAGGTTCTCCTTGGCAGTCTGATGGCTTGGTCACAGACAGTGTAGAAGTAGAGAGTAGATGGAAGCTGGAGACAAAGAAAGGGTGCTTGATAACTGGTGAGGGAGAGCAGAGTTCTGATACTAGAGACTGAGTATCTGGGTGATGCTATTTTCACCCCCCCTCATACATGCACATACACGCACCACTACACGCACCACTACAATCCACCCCAGTAAACTAAGAAGCAACATCTAGTAGAGAACAGAGCCATTACACTAAGACCCATCCAACTGGGCCAACTGTGCTCTTGAGGAACAACACAAGTCTCTCCACCTGCTTAGTTTATGGATTATAAAGTGCTTCATATTTGACTTCCAGGGAAAAATAGGGTATAATTTCAATTATATTTCATATAGTTCGCTGGTCCATCTATTCAAAGTTTTTGTCTTTTTATTTTCTTAGTTTTGAATACAGAAAGAGAAAAAACTTAGTTTTATTTTCCATTTATATTAAAAAGCTTTTTTTTCATTTTGTTCCACTATATTTTTAAATTTCTTATAAATTTTTAAATTCTATTTTACTTTCATTATTTCATTTTATTCTATTTTATTGTATTAATTTTTTCAAATTTTCAAACTTTTTCGCTTTCTTCTTTTTTTCTTGTTTTTTTCTTTGGTTTTCTTTCCCTTTTTTCTCTGTTCTATCGAGTTTCTTTCAACAAACAAATCAAAACACACATAGAATCTACCATCCTTTATTTGAGTTTTTGTGTGTTGTTTTTAATTTTTTTTTTACTTTATTACCTCCTTTTCTTCCTTCAAAATGACAAAACAAAAGAATTCACCCCAAAAGAAAGAATAGGAAGAAAGCACAGCCAGGAACTTAATCAACAGATACAAGCAAGATATCTGAAGAATTTAGAATCACAATAATAAGAATACTAGTTGGGGATTCCAGGGCACCTGGGTGGCTCAGTCAGTTAGGCATCTGACTTCGGCTCAGATCATGATCTCATGGTTCATGGGGTTCAAGCCCCGCATTGGGCTCTGTGCTGACAGCTAGCTCAGAGCCTGGAGCCTGTTTCAGATTTTATGTCTCCCTCTCTCTCCAACCCCCCCTGCTCATGCTCTCTCTCTCTCTCTCTCTCTCAGAAATAAATAAAAAATTTAAAAATTAAAAAAAAAGAATACTAGCTGGGGTTGAAAATAGATTAGATTCCCTTTCTGTGGAGATACAAGAAGTAAAGTATAGTCAGGATGAAATGAAAAATGCTATGACTGCACTGCAATCTTGAATGGATGCCATGGTGGCAAGATTGGATGAAGCAGAGCAGAATCAGCAGTACAGAAGACAAAGTTATGGAGAATAATGAAGCAGAAAAAAAGAAGGAGACTAGGCGCACCTGGGTGGCTCAGTTGGTTGAGCGTCCAACTTCAGCTCAAGTCATGATCTCGCAGTTCATGGGTTTGAACCCCACATCAGTCCCTGTAGTGACATCTCTCTCTCCCCTACTGCACTCTGTCTCTACAAAATAAGTAAATGTTAAAAAAAATTTTAAAGAGGGAGACTAAGGCAAAAGAGCACAAATTAAAATTAGAGAACTCAGTGACTCATTAAAAAGGAATAACGTCATAATAACAAGAGTCCTAGAAGATGGAGAGAGAGAAAAAGGGGTAGAAAGTTTATGTGAGCAAATCATAGCAGAAAACTTTCCTAACCTGGGGAAAGACACAGACATCAAAATCCAGAAACCACAGAAGATTCCCATTAGATTACAAAAAACAACCATCAACAAGGTATATCATAGTCAAATTCACAAAATACTCAGGCAAGGAAGGAATAGCAAGGGAAAAAAAGCCCTTAACCTACAAGGGAATAAGGATCAGGTTCACAACAGACCTATCCACAGAAACTTGGCAAGTCATAAAAGAGTGGCAGGATTCAATGTGCTGAAATTATGCAGCCTAGAATTCATTTTCCAGTAAGACTGTCATTCAAAATAGAAGGAGAGATAAAAAGTTTCCCAGACAAACAAAAATTAAAGGAGTTCATGACCACTAAACCAGCCCTGCAAGAAATTTTAACGGCAACTCTCTGAGGGGAGAAACACACACACACACACACACACACACACACACACACACACACACACACACACCAAAAGCAACAAAGACTAGAAAGGACCAGAGAATGCCACCAGAAACTCCAACTATTTCCTGTAGGACAACATAACGTCAATAAATTCATATCTTTTAGTACTCACGCTAAACGTCAAGCCCCATGTCCGACTCTGTGCTGACAGCTCAGAGCTGGGAGCCTGCTTTGGATTCTGTGTCTTCCTCTCTATCTGTTCCTCTCCCACTCATGCTCTGTCTCTCTGTGTCTCAAAAGTAAATAAATGTTAAAATAAATAAGTACATATCATTGGAATCCCAAAAGGAGAAGAGAAGGAGAAAGGGCTAGAAAATTCATTTTTAAAAAGGCTGAGAATTATCAAACCTGGAAAGAGATCCAGCATTCCAATTTCAGGAATCTAGTAAGTCACCTCAAAATTTCAATCCAAAATGAACTCCCAAAAGACACAATAAAAACTTCCCAAAACCAAAGACAAAGATACTTTCATTGGTGAATTCTATCAAAATTTTAAAGAAGAATTAATGTCAAGATTTTTCAAACTCTTCCCAAAAAATTGAAGAGGAGGGATATTTCCAAAATCATTTCACAAGGCCAGGATTATTTTTATGCCAGGTAAGACCAGTAAAAGAAAAGAAAATTACAGACCAATATTCTGATGACTATAAATGCAAAATTTCTCAAAAAAATATTAACAAATTTTTAATGTTTATCCTTCAGATGTAAGGATGATAGAACATATGCAAATCAATCAATGTGATACACCACATTAATAGAAAGATTAAAATCACATGGTCATTTCAAAAGATGCAGGAAAAGTATTAGACAAAATACGACATCCTCTCATGATAAAAATGGTCAACAAACTGTGTATAGGAGCATACCTCAAGAAAATAAAACCATATATGACAGCCAACATCCTCAACCTCAACATTCCTCAGGGAAAAGTTGAAAGCTTCCCTGCTAAGTTTAGGAACAAGACAAGGATGCCCACTCTTACCACTCCCACTGGAAATCCTAGCTGGAACAATTAGGCAAGAAAAAAGCCATCCAAATAGGAAAGGAAGAAATAAAACTATCTTTTTTCATATGATATGATCTTATAATAGAATATCCTCTGGATTCTACAAAAAAAAAATTATTAAAATTTACAAATTCAGTAGTTTCAGGATACAAATTCAACATGCTAAAATCAGCTGTATTTCTATACACTAACAACAAACTATCTGAAAAAGAAACTTTTTAAATCTCGAGTTACACTAGCATCATAAATAATAAAATACTTAGGGATAAATTTAACCATGAAAGTGGAAGATCTGTATACTGAAAATTATAAGACATTGAGAAAATAAATTGAAGAAGATACAAATAAATAGAAAGATACCCCTATGTTTATAGATTGGAAGAATCAACATTGTTAAAGTGTCCATACTGCCCAAAACAATCTATAGATTTAATACAATCCTTACCAATATTCCAATAATGCTTTTCACAAAAAAAAAAAAAAAAGAAAAAGAAACTAAAATTTTCATGGAACCACAAAATACTCTGAATAGCCACAACAATCTTGAGAAAGAATAAAAAAGCTGGAGTTGTCACGATTCCTGATTTTAAAGTATATTACAAAACTATTATGATCAAAAAAGTATGATGTTGGCATAAAAATAAACATATTGACTAATGGGACAAAACTGAGGGCTCAGAAAGAATCTCTTAACTATGAGTCACTAATATTTGAAAAAGAGCCAAAATATTCCATGGGGAAAGGTAGTTTCTTCCATAAAAGGTACGGAGAAAACTGGATAATCACATACAGAAGAATGAAATTGGATCCTATCTTACCTACTCAAAATGGATTAAAGACTTAAATGAGACACAAAGCTATAATATTCCCAGAAGAAAAAATAGGGGCAAACTGTAACATTTTTCTTGGCAGTGATATTTGGATGACACCAAAAGCCCAAGCAACAAAAGCAAAATAAACAAATGAAACTACATACTAAGATGCTTTTGCACAGAAAAAACAGCTAAAGAAAATGTAAAACAATGGGATGTGAGAAAATATTTGTAAACCATCTACCTGATAAGAGGTTAATATCCAAAATATATGAAGAATTCATACAATTCAATAAAGAAAAAACAAAAAATCCAACTAAAAATGTACAAAAGACTAGAATAAACATTTTTTAAGACATACAAATGATCAACAGGTATATTGTGCTCGAGACCACTAATAATTAAAGGTATGCAAATTAAAACCACAATGTGATATTGCTTCACATCTATTAGAGTAGCTATTATCAAAGTCAATGGAGTGCCTGGGTGGCTCAATTGGTTAAGCAGCCCACTCTTGACTTCAGCTCAGGTCAAGCCTCACATTGGGCTTTGTGCTGACAACCTGCTTGGGATTCTCTCTCTGCTTCTCCCCAACTCATATTCATGCTGCTCACTCTCTCTCTCACTCAAAATAAATAAACTTTTAAAAATGTCAAGATATAACTATTGGTGAGGCTGTGGACAAAAGGGAACTCCTGCACACCATTGGTAGGAATGTAAATTAGGAAAGCCACTAGAGTAAACAGTATGGAAGTTCCTCAAGAAATTAAAAGTGAACTACATATGACTAAGAAATGCCATTTCTGGGTTTTCCAAAGGAAAAAAATCACTATCTCAAAGAGATACCTTCTCCTCCATGTTCACTGCAGCGTTATTCACAATAGCCAAGAAATGAAAACATACTGCGTGATCACTGACAGATAAATGAATGAAGAAAATGTAAGTATAGATAGATAGATAGATGATAAATAGATAGAGATAAATTGAATATTATAAAGCCATAGAAAACTAGTAAATCTTGCCTTTTGCAATAACATAAATAAACCTTGAGAGCATAATGCTAAGTGAAATAAGTCAGACAAAGAAAGCCAAACACTGTATATTCTTACTTATGTGTGGAATCTAAAAAATTGAACTCAGAAATTGAGACTACAATGGGAGTTGTCAGGATCCGGGGGGGGAGGGGGAGGGGATGGGGAGATATTGCTCAAAAGGTACAGACTTCTACCTAAAGTTTCTAGTAATAGAATGTATAGCATGGTAAATATAATTAACAATACCGTATTATGTACTTGAAAGATGTTGAAATTGGAGATCTTAAATGTCATCACCACGAAGAATGGTAATTATGTGAGAGGATAGAAGTGTTAGCTAACCTTATTGTGGTAATCATTTCACACTATACACATAGATGCATCAAATCATTCCTTTTTAAACCTTAATCTTAGATATTTTCTATGTCAATAATATCTCAACAATTGGAGGAAAAGAAAGAAAAAAAGAAAAAATCTATTCCTCTGGATTTGAGGGAATTAGTGATACATAACTATTTATTATAAATACTTTATGTTTTTTTAAATTTTTCTTCTAGTCATCAAATGCAAAGAAAATGAATTTAAACATTTTATAACTTTCTGCAAAGAAAATCACAGACCCAGATGGCCTCATTGAAGAATTCTACCAACAATTTGGAAACTAATTAACATCAAGCTCTTCCACAAATTGTAAAGAAGAGAATTCATACCAGCTAATTCTATGAGGTCAGTATTAGTCTGTTACAAAAGCCAGACAAAGATATCTCAATAAAATGAAACTACAGACCAAAATCCTTATGAATGTAGACCCAAATATCCTTGACAAATCCCTCAGTTAGCATACCATATCGAGCTACATATAAGAAGTAATTCACCATAACAAATGAGATTTTTCCCAGGAATACAAAGCTGGTTCAACATACAAACAACAATGTAGTAAACCTTATTTATAAATTATAAGACAAAAATCTTATAATTACCTCCACACAAGCCAAAAAAAAAAAAAAAGGCATTTAAAGACATTAAAAAAACGGACACCTTTTCATGGTAAAGACACTCAAGAAATTAATAATGGAGGCAGGATCTTCAACCTTATGGTGGATATCTCCAAAACCCTAAAGGTAACATCATATTTAATGGCTTAAGACCAAACATTTTCCCACTAAGATCAGAAACAAGATAAGGATGTCTGCTCTTTCTCATCTATTCTACAGTATACTGGAGGTTCAATCCAGGACGATTAGGCAAGAAAAACATACAGAAGATATCCATATTAGAAAGGAAAAAATAAAGGCTACCTTTATTCACAGATTATCTCACGATACATAGAAAATCCTAATAAATCCACTAAAAAAAAAAAAAACCAAAACCTATTAGAACTAATAAATGAGTTCAGAAAGTCTGCATAATCCAGGATCAGTATTCAAATATTAATTGTGTTTCCACATACACGACAAACACAAACAATGAACAACATGAAAGTGAGACTAAGAAAATAATTCCATTTTCAACATCATCAGAAGGAATAAGATACTTAAGAAGGAATTTGAAAATTATAGGATATGTATACTTCAAACTACAAAAAATTATTAAAAGAAATTAAGAAAGTATAAAGAAAAAAGACATTTTATGTTCATGGATCTGAAGACTTATTACTGTCAAGATAGCAATATTCCCAAAATTTGTGCGCATATTTAACATTTAGGAGTCATACACCTAAATATAAGAGCTAAAATTATAAGCTTCTTTGAAGTCAACAAAGGAAGAAATCTCCATGACCACAAATTAGACAATGATCTCTTAAATATAATACAAAAAGCACAAATGACAAAAGGAAAACTGATAAATTAGACTTCACTAAAAATATTTGGAGGAGGAAAATCATATTTATTTTATTTTTTAAATTTTAATTCCAGTATTGTGTTATGTTACTTTCAGGTATACCATATTACTGATTCAAAAATTCTGTACATTACTGTGTTCATCATGATAAGTGCACTCTGAATCTCCTTCACCTATTTCACCCTCCCTCTACCCACCTTCCCTCTGGTAACCATCAATTTATTCCTTACATTTAAGAGACTGTGTTTTTTTGGGCACCGTCCTACACTATTGGTGGGAACGTAAACTGGTGCAGCCCCTCTCGAAAACAGTGTGGAGGTTCCTCAAAAAAGTAACAATAGAACTCCCCTATGACCCAGCAATTGCACTGCTAGGAATTTACCCAAGGGATACAGGAGCGCTGATGCATAGGGGCACATGTACCCCAACGTTCATAGCAGCACTCTTAACAATAGCCAAAACATGGAAAGAGCCTAAGTGTCTATCAATGGACGAATGGATCAAGAAGATGTGGTTTATCTATACGATGGAATACTACATGACAATGAGAAAGAATGAAATCTGGCCGTGTGTAGCAACATGGATGGACCTTGAGAGTGTTATGCTGAGCAAAATAAGTCAGGCAGAGAAGTAAAGATACCATATGTTTGCACGTATAGGTGGATTAGGAAGAACTTAATGGAGGACCATGGGGAAGAAGAAGGGGGAAAATAGTTGGGAAGAGGGAGGGAGGCAAACCATGAGAGACTCTTGAATGCTGAGAACAAACTGAGGGCTGATGGGGGTGGGAGGAGAGAAATGGGGGTGATAGGCATGGAGGAGAGCAGTTGTGGGGGTGAGCATTGGGTGTTATATGGAAACCAACAACAATAAACTATTTAAGGGGGAAAAAGAGTCTGTGTTTTTTGGTTTGCCTCTTTTTATTTTTCTTTTCCTTATAAAATTCCACATATTAGTGAAATCATAGAATATATGTCTTTCTCGGGCTGTCTTTATTTCACTTAATATATATATATATATATATATATATATATATATATATATATATATATATATACATCTATTTTTAAATTTAAATTTTTAAATTTAAATTTTAGTTAGTTAACTAACTACAGTTGCATACAGTGCAATATTGTTTCGAGAATAGAATTTAGTGATTCACCACTGTCATACAACACTCAGTGCTCATCACAAATACCCTCATTAATAGTCATCACCCATCTAGCCCAACTCCCACCCACTTCCCTCCATCAACCCCTCAGTTTGTTCTCTATTGTTGAGTCTCTTGCAGTTTGTTTCCCTCTCTCTTCCCCAACACTCCCCACATGTTCATCTGTTTTGTTTCTTAAATTCCACATGTGAGTGAAATCATATGGTATTTGTCTTTCTCTAATTGACTTATTTCACTTAGCAGAATATATTCTAGCTCTATCCACAGGATTGCAAATGGCAAGATTTTATTCTTTTCAATGGCTGACTAATATTCCATTGCATATATATACCACATCTTCTTTATCCATTCATCAGTCGATGGACTGATGGGTTCTCTCCATAGTTTAGCTATTGTTGATAATGCTGCTATAAACATTAGGGTGTATATGTCTTTCAAACCAGCATTTTGTATTTTTTGGGTAAATACTTAGTAGTGGATTTACTGGATCATAGGGTAGTTCTATTTTTAGTATTTTAAGGAACCTCCATATTGTTCTCCAGAGTAGCTACACCAGCTTACTTTCTTACCAATGGTACAAAGAGGGTTACCCTTTCTCTGCACCCTCACTAATACTTGTTTCTTATGTTGTTATTTTTGGCCATTCTGACAGATATGAGTGGTATCTCGTTTTGGTTTTGCTTTGTATTTCCCTGATGATGAGTTATGTTGAGTATCTTTCCATGTGTCTATTAGCCATCTGGATGTCTTCTTAGACTTCACCAAAATTTAAAACGTTTATACTGCCAATAATATGATCAAGAATGTGAAGGGGCACCTGGGTGGCTCAGTCGGTTAAGCGTCTGACTTCAGCTCAGGTCATGATCACACGGTTTGTGGGTTCGAGCCCCACATTGGGCTCTGTGCTGGCGGCTAGCTCAGAGCCTGGAGCCTGCTTCAGATTCTGTATCTCCTCTCTCTGACCCTCCCCTGCTCACGGTGTCTCTCTCTCTCAGAAATAAATAAAAAACATTTTTAAAAAATGAAAACAATACATAGAATGAGAAAAAAACATTTTTAAATCATAGTCTTTGTAAGGGATTTATACTCAGAATACATAAGGAACTTTTTACAATTCAATGACTTTTAATAAAAGACCAAAAACCCAACTTAAAAATTGGGCTAAGGATTTGAATTGACATTCCTGCAAAAAAAAGTTATACAAGTGGCCACATGAAAAGACGGTAAAAATTTAGTCATTAGGGAAATTCAAATCAAAACCACAATGAGATACTACTTCACACCCACTAGAATGGCTATAACCAGAAACAGGCAGTGAACATTGTGATAGTATGGAACCACTGAAACCTTCATATAGTTCTGTTCGGAATGTGAAATGGTGCAACCACTTTGAAAAAGAGGCAATTCTGCAAACTCTTAGCATAGAATTACCAAAAGACTTAGAAATGTCATTCTTTTTAAAAATTTTTTAATTTTTTTTCCAGCAATGTTATTCTTAGGCAAATATCCACCAGAAAAGAAATCATACCCACAGAAAAATATGTTTATGAATGTGTGAATGTTTATAGCACCAGTATTTATAATAGTCAAACAGTTGAAATAACCCAAACATCCAATCAGCTAATGAATGGGTAAATAAGATATCCTGAATTTATATAATGAAATGTTATTCAGTAAAACAAAAAAAAAAGGGGGGGGGGGAATGAAATACTGATGCATGTTACAACATGGATGAATTTGGAAGCATTACGCTATGCAAAAAATGTCAGACACGAAGGGCACATTTTGTATGATTCTATTCATATGATATATCCAAGATAGACAAATCTCTCAGGGTACTGCTCAAAGAAGTCAAGTCCTAGACCAAGAAAACTACCCTTTTTACCCCCAACTTCCACATCTGCCGTATGTCCTTTTGTCTATCACGTCTTAGGGGCTCAGGTCTTATATAGCTCTGCAGAGCTCCTTTAAGCTGTCACCTCTGACCCAGATTAGTGGCAAGCACCACAAAAAAGGCAACTCCAGCACTCACTCTACATTGACCATTGTGGTCCCAAACCACCACCCTTACCTGTTTATATACCACATTCTTCATTGCAGGAATCCCCTCAATTACTTGCAGCTCAGCCCTCCTTGACTGGTCATATTGCCTGAACTCGCCTTAAGGAAACAAAACTTTCAATTTCACCCCACCTTCCAACAACTCTGCTCCATCACAGCAAAGCTTAAGTGAGCACAATTTGTGGTTGCTCCAATCCCTCAATTAGGAGATCCTCAAATAGTCCCATAGTTGGCCCCCCTTCTATTGATTCAGTTTCAGTGTGTCCATTCTCATAGACCATGTTGTGGACTTGCAGGGGACTGGAAGAGGAGCATAAAAGGACAAGGAGTCTTGAGTTAGTAAGCAACCATCCAGCTGCATGATTTAGAGTAAGTCAATCACCTCCTCATCTGAAAAGTTAGGGTGGAGGGCATGATTCAGAATCTTGGGGACTGTATGGTTTGAGGAGCATATTCAATACAATTTACATAATGCATAAGAAAATGCTAGGGAAGTAGAAAGAAAGCATGGCTAAAATGGGGAGAGAGATATTGGCCTAGATTATTCCGAAGACACCTTACAGGGCAAACTTTCTTTGAGCATCAGGGCATGTTCTTGATGGAGGACAATGGAGGAAGCCCCTTGTGCTGCCCTTTGTTGAGGACCTGTTGAGTAGTGGGTTTTAGGCCAGTAGGTACCTATATGACTCCTAAGTCCCTTTACAACCTCTATAAGGCATGTGTCACCAACACCTTTTGCTGTGAGGTTGTATAACATTTCAAAGATTCAACAGCTGAAAGTAGCAGTGCGATGACATGCAGATTGGCCTGCCATGCTCCAGTGTTTGGGCCTTCCTCTTCCACCAGGCCTCCCCTCCAAGACAACATAAGATGCAGATACTTACTGGGTAATGTAGGTCTTATTGATATCCAAAGCCATGGCAGATGGTCTTTCTCAAGCTTGCTGATTCACCTGTTGCTCCTGGGGCTTTTTGAAATTAAACAAGCCAATGCAGAGATGGGAACTAAAGGCCAGAAAGGTTAATTGACTTAACCTTAAAGGCACCCAGCTATTTCACAGCAGATAGGGTATTGACACATTGGTGTTAGCATACTTTCTGGGCCTGTGTGGATGAACTGACTTTCAGCAGGCCCTGCTGGAAGCTGGATTGACAGCTTTTCTTGGCCACCGGGCTTACTGCATAGGGTCACTGCCATGATCAGGCTGGGAAGCAGGAGCAATTACAAGACATCCTATCTCTGTTTACAATCCTCATCACTGCCAAGGTGCAGAGCAGCTGCTTCCCTTTCAACACACCTCTGGAATTAAAACATGTCAGTCCTTTGGAAATCAAAGAATCAAGAGTAGACGCATTAGATTGTCTACTCTTTAACTCCAACAAGAGAAATTGTCCTAACAGAACACAAATCACATCACCACCAGCCATGCCCAAACCTCAGTTTTAGCCACATCAATGGATAGTGGTTGCTATGGCAAAGATAATTCTACTTAAAAAATGAGACAGGTGTCTCTGCTTGACACGTGGCACAGGAGAAGCGTCTGGGAGTCTGCAGGACTAGAGAGCATCTTTAGATCTCCTCTTGGACCCTAAATACATGCATCCTGAAGCAATGAGAAGCCAGAACAAACTCAATAGGAGTAACTGGGTAATACCTAAAGAAGAAGGATCTTGAAGAGGAATTTGTTAAAATTAAATTGCAGGGGCATTTTTGGTTTTGTTCTGTGACAAGACAATGCATATTCAAAGGTTGGAAGTCTGAAAGCACCACAAGGAAGTTAAAAAGGTAGAAGCAGGACCTTATTCGGTCTCACTTCCAAGCCCTCAGTGCCCAGAGGCAACCACTTTGACCATGCACCTGTTCTTGGTTGGTACACACCTCTGTATTTCCTCACAATGGGCTTGTGCTCCTGTTCCTTCACATGAAGACATTCCCCATATGGAATTCCTGCCTTGCGTGTCTTCTCCCTTCCCACTTACACAAACTTATCATCCTCCCAGCCTGCCATTATGATTATATCACACTTTCTATTTAAAGAATTACTTGAAGTTTGAAATATCATAGCAATGGAAATAAATATTTTTCATTTCTGATTCAATAATATGCAATGATCACATTTTATTTCTTGTAAATTTTGTTTCTATGGTAGTTCATAAATCCTTGTTTCTTTGTTTGTTTAGTTTTCTGTATGTCTTTTTGTTTGTTTGTTTGTTTAACCTAAACCTCTCCAGTATCAAATGCATCTGAGAATTTATTAGTTCATCTGTTTTTCTGGAAGTGACTTCCGTGGGGCCCCTTATACTCCTATTGCAAACTGCACAGTTCCCTCCCCCAACATTTTGGTGACTCCCTCACCTCTCTGTTGCATGACACCCGTTGCTTCCTGGGTTCTGAGTTTTCCATTTTATTAAATTACTCCTTCATTTTCTTGAGGTTAATCCTCCAGATAAGTTCCTGAAAAAGGGTGCCTAGAACATACTTTTTCTAAGATAGTAAGTGACAAAAATACCTTTATTTTAGAAGCATTTAAATCCCCATTAACAGGCAAATGGATAATTAAACTGTGATACATTTATATAACATAGTACTAGATATCAGTGACACATAGATTAGATTTACATATGTGAATGTGGATGTAACTCATAACAATATTAAAAAAAAGAAGTTGCAAAAGGACACCATAGTGTAATAATGTTTTATTATATATATCTAAAATATAAAATACATATATATAATGATATCTCATTATTTGCAGATTCTGTATTTGTAAATTTTCCTGCTTGCTAAAATTCACCAGTAACCCTCCACATCAATACTTACAGAGCCTTTGCAGTCATTCAAAGACTTGTGAAGTCTCTGGCACCTGTTAGTGGGGAGGCCCCGTGCAAACCATTTAACACTCTGAACCTTGTTTTCTCTTTTGTTAAATAAAGAAAATAGAACTTATTAGCATGTTTGTTTTATGATTTAAGATTACAGCCTATGAGAGATATGTAGGGATTTCCCCTCAGAGAAATGTTTTACTCGCACACACACACACTTTAGGTATAGAATTCCAGATTAGAAATCCATTTCTTACAAACATGAGGACAGTGTCCCACTGTTTCCTAACTTTCAATGGTACTGTTACCAGTACTTTTACCTAATAGTTCACCTAGTGAATACCTAGTTCTTTCTATCTAACAACGTGTTCCCTTAGTTCCAGACTTTTTTCCTTACATTGTTTCTTAAACAAGGTCTTCCACCCTGCACTGACGGTCCTTTCACAGTAGCATAAAGTAGTTGACAGGGACCCAGCCATTCCATTGAGGAGTGTCTTTTTGGCATGTGGTTGTCAGCATTTTCTCTTACATTTGTCCCTTTTCCCATAGAGAGATTCTTCCATTCATGTCTTTACATACATAAAGATCTGATTAAATGGGAAGATATACCATCAGCATGGCTTAAGAGACAAAATATAAACTTAAATCTATAAAGGCAATAAAATTGCAAAATTATGTGTTTGTGTGTGTGGTGTGTGTGTGAGTGTGGTGTGTGTGCGGTGTGAGTATGGGGTGTATGTCAGTATGTTCCATGACAAACCCATCTTAAAATACATAGGAAGAAACACACAAGATAATTTTGGAGAATAAATGGAGATGAGTGCCCTAACAATTACCAAAGCAATTATAAAACCAAAGTAATGATGTTAGAGTGGAATATTAGCACAAGAATAGTTTAATTAACCAAGAAGCCGAAGAGAAGATCTGGAAACAGAACTTGAAAAATGGCACAGTAGTGTTAGTGACCAGAGGGGGACGGATGAAGTCATTAATACAGCATGCTGAGGCTCTCCACGTGGTGAAATTATAACAATAAGAACAATAATGACAACAATGACAAGAATATTTTTGGCTTTCATCATTAATGAAATAATTCTAAGTATGTTTAAAGTCTAAGTATGAAAAATAATAACTGTATGTAAGACACAAAAATTAACAAACCATAAAAAAAGTGAAGTAACAAACCTGGTTTCATTAAAAGAAAAAAATATTACACAAAAGAACAAAAATTAGCCTCTAAAAAGTCAAATTTTGAGCCACAAGTTGGAAGTGGGTGATGAAGTGCATTGGGCAAGTGTGCAGGATGGGGCAACAGCAGCCTGGGACGGCACTGGCTGCCCCGCCACCTCCGCGTATGTGCATTGTCAATACCCTCTTCTCACTGGCAAAGCCATCTAACTGGCACAGATTATGATCACTCTACACATAAACAAAAAGGACTAGTGTCAAACAATATTTACTGAAACTTTGCAAATCAATAAAAATTCTTAAAAAAACAAAATGATAACAATAAAGTTGACAAAGAACACAGAACAAAGAAAAATCAGTAAAAGCTTTGAATAAACAATTCACAGGAAAAAAAAAACCTTGCAGTCATAACCTCATGGAAAGGTGTCCCACTGTATTAGTAAACAGGAAAACACAACATAAAATTACACCCAGGCTACTGGCACCAATCTACAATCTCAAAATGCTGAGTGTTGGAAGGACATGGCAAAACAAGGACATGTGCACGTGAATGTGAAAGGGCTCTCCTCTTTGCAAAGCAGTGTTGTATTAGCTCATTTAAGTGGATGCTCATTGACTAGCAACTGGACTTCTTGAAATTTTGTCCATTTCTGCAAAAAGACATAGACAGAATCAGAAAATTTTGAAATCACCTAAATGAGCAAATAAGTTAAGCCATGTTCATGCAAAGTAATACTATACAATATTCAAAATAAATGATCTAGTCCTAAACCTCCAACACAGGTAAATCTCAAGCACAATCGTGATGGGGAAAAGCAAGTTGCAGAAGTATATTTAAACTATGATGCAGCTTGGGACGCCTGGGTGGCTCAGTCAGTTGAGCATCCAACTTTGGTTCAGTTCATGATATCTCGGTTCATGAGTTTGAGACCCACTTTGGGCTTTGTGCTATCAGCTCAGAGCCTGGAGACTGCTTCCGATTCTGTGTCTCCCTCTCTCTCTGCCCCTCCCCTGTTAGTTCTCTCTCTCTCTCTCTCTCTCTCAAAAGTAATAAACTATGATGCAGCTTATATAGAGTTGAAGCCATGCAAACCAATGTTCTTTAGAGAAAAAGATAAAAGGCAAAAGTGATAAAATTTTAAAACCAGATGAAGCCATATACACTTGTACATTCTTTTATATAATTCTCTATACTTTCTGTATGTCTGAAATATTTCATAAGAGCTTTTGATAATAAAATAAGTAAATAACAGTAAGTAGGTCTGGGAATTTGTTTACTTGTCCATAACTAGTTTTTGGTGGGGAAAGTCAGATGTTCTCTCCAGATCCTATGCTGGAGCCCACAGAAAAATACCTAGCCTTGTCTCATCATCTCAGCCAAGAATCTGAATGCTATAAAGGACAAGGGACGGGAAGTGCATGTGATGGCAAGGAGGTCTTTCTCACTTCACTGCTCTTACATTGCTGTGCTCTACAGGAAGGATCCAAGTGTCATTTTACTTTTTTTTTGAAGGACTGAACATGTTTAGCAGCAAAATTATTTTCTCTCAAATGCAGGGATAGCAATCATCTGTTGAGGGAACAGTAGAGGCAACTGTCGCTTGAGTAGAAAAACAGATTCCCTTGGCTTGAAGTATAACTTAAGATAAGGCAGCATAACTTTGCCTTCTTCTCAAGTAGGCGTCAGCTCTTTAGATGGAACATGTGTGGGTGATAAACACTAATAATTCTCACAATTAATAGTAGCTATCATTACAGAATACCAGGCAAAGATCAGGCATCAGATGGCGTGTTAAAAACATTTTACACTTAATGCTCACACAAGCTTTAATAAGTATGGTCAGCTCCTTTTTACATATAAGGAAACCGAGGTTCATTGGGGTAGGTGGCTTGTCCAAGGTCACACTGCTTGCAAGTAGGACTTGAACTCAGATTGCATGGTTCCAAAGACTCTTCAGCTCTCAATGTCCCTTCTTGCCACCTCTCTGCATGTCAATATATATTCACCTGCTGTCACAAATGATAGAAATAATCCTCTGGAAGGCATGTGAGAAATCTGCAGCCAGGAGTGGGGTCAGCTCTCCCCCAAGGAAACCTGTCTGTAGGGAACAAGCATCCCAGACAAGGGGAGGCCATGGCAGACCCACTGAACAAGACTCTGCCTTGAAGAAGACAGATTCTTCTGCAGGAGCCTCATCTATATGCTGGCTCCCAGGTACCCTCATAGCTACTCCCCTATCCCAGTATCAAGGGCACATGTCATCATGGCCCAGGGCAGGCCATGTCCTTCTGCAGCAGCTCTCAGCTCTCCAGAGCCTCTGCAAACTCTCCCCTTTCCCCAACTCATTACTCACTTCAGCTGCCAAGCCTTGATCCCCTTCTCTAATTGAGAAACTGACCCCTGTAAGCCTTGAATGCAGACCCTAGCCCCTCCTGAGAAACTTATAGCCATGATCCAACTTCCCCAGATCCTAGGCAGTTGGAGTGAAAGCCCAGAGTTGTGGGACATGCAGGGACCCCACCCCACACTCTGCCCTGAGGGCTCTAGCAGTGCTGGACCAGACACGGAGCAGCAGACTTCAGGGGGGCAGGAACAGTGCTATTCTGTTCCTGGGGGGGTGGAGGGTAGATCAGGGGCCTGGCCAAAGCCCACTCTCCCTTATTCCTCCTAGCTTTCTAGCAAGCTGGGAGGCTCAGGAACCACTTAATAAAATGGAACCATTTAATAAAATGTTTTTCTGCTTCAGCTAGAATTGATCTCTAGTGCTAAATCTCTTCCTTCACTCATTCATTCGCTGATTCATTCATCATTAAATATTTGTTGCTTCCTTGCAACTACAGGATCAAGACCTCTGGGTCCAGAGCCATGTCTACCACTCTCTGCTGTGTGACACCAGGTAAGTAATTTCTTTGTTTGCTCAATTTCCATCCCTAGAGAACAAAAATAATTATTACTGCTGCCTCAATGTAGAGTTTAAATGAGTTACCATATGGCTGGAGTGACTGCTATGTGCATGCTAATTGTTAATGGTATCACTACAATTATCATTATCAATATTACTAGTATAGCCACCACTACCACTGTGGGCCAGGCCCACTCTGGGTTCTGGACATCAGTACCACAAGGTCTAACCCTAAGGAGGAGCAGCTAGTCTGACGGTGAAACACACAGGGCTTGTAGCCCCTGTGGTGGCAAGGCAGGTGGTGGCAGTGCTCTGCAGAGAAGCAGAGAGGGGCTGCTCCACCCTGGTCCTCCACCCAGTTGTAGGGACCCAAATCCCTCCCTTACTGGCTAATCCCTGAGCTGCACAAATACCACCCGTTTTTCTCTGTGGTCTTGTGAAATACAAACACGTGAGGTAGAAGGTGTGGGGAATGATGTCCTCCCTTCTGAAAAGAGGGCACAACAGCAGCTGTAGCCAAGGGATGGGGGCGAGAACATTCTCAAGAGGCAGAAAGGGTAGGTGGGGAATAGTGGAGGCCCCAAGAAACCCCTGATTTTGCTGAGATGGCGATCATTCTGTGTCAGCCACCTGCCTCCCCTAGTCCAGCACACCCTGAGATTTGATCAGAGGCACCACAGCCACAACCACCAGCCAAGGAGAGGGTGAAAAGTTCACCTGGGGTGACTTGTCTTCTCATCTGCACAGAGCCCGTCACCTGTCAGAAGCACTCCAGGGTACAGGAGGACCATGACTGGCTCAGGAGTGTGTTAGGGAGGAGACACAGCACTCCAAGGAGCCCAGACCTTGCAGAGGTGAGGAGAGGGAGATTTGCTTCCTGGTTTTGTTTTTGTTTCTTTGGGTCCAAGTGTTCCTACCCTTTCTTTGTCCTCTTCACTACTCCCATCTTTACCCCCATGCCCCCAACCCCCTACTCAGGTTTCCAAGGCTCTCACACTGCCCCCTGGTGGTTTGCAGGCCCTGCCTTCCCAGGCCCATCTTTCCTGAACCCCTGACCTTCCCAGTATGAAACCTGCCAAGTTACCTCTTTGGAGAAGCCCATAATTTCCCCTAGGAACTCTTTCCCCTCTGCACAATGGGACAGGCATCTCTGTCAAATCTTTCTTGGTTCCACCACCAGAATGAGTGAGTTCCACCAGACAGTCTGGTAGGTAGGGCCTTCTGTTTCCCCATCCTCCCTGCACCTGTCCAACTTAGCACTATCCTCACCTGAGTTTCAGGAAACCCTAGGACCCAGAGCTCCCACTGCTTGTCCTGGCTTCCTCAGCTGACAAAGACCAACACCAGTCCCTTCTCCAGGACCCATCTCAGGTGCCTCCTCCACCAGGAATTCTCCCAAGGCTTCTCCCTTCTAAAGTTCTTCTTCTGTGTCTATAGCACTCTGCTCTTGCCACATTCTAACATTCTAGGTGGGCTCCAAATCCAAATGCACCACCTGTCTCCCATGGCCTCCTAACTGGAGGAAACGCCATTTCCTTTACTCCCTCTCTATTCTTTCCCCATGAAGATCCACGTCCCCTCCAAGCATCTCATCTTGCCTCCTCCCCTTCCTGTCCTTCCCTTGTTGATCCCAATCCCTCCCATTCTGACCCTCAGAAGTGTCTGCTCCTCACCCTGCAAAATGAGATGTGTGGTGAGCCTCTGCCATCAGGCATACCCTCATCTAGTTTGTCCTCATATTTGTATAGCTGGGGCACTGACAGGTTTTGGGTGGAGAGGGAGGCCACATGCTACCAGAATTTCTTTGATTCCCATATTTGTTCAGCAAGAGAGAGAAATGCAGTATTCATCAACCAAAGCAATCCTTTTCATGGGGCCTATTTCGATAAGAAAAGAAGATTTCTGTCTAAATTGTCACATTAAAAAATTATTTGTGTGTTAATCAGGTCTCCCACAAGACTGTGAGCCCCCTTGAGGCATAGCCCTTCCTCTTTGCTCTGCAGACCCAGCCCCAAGTGCACAGCTTGGCAGTGAGCAGCTGGCACTGCGGGGTCAAGGCAGGACCAAACATCAAAGGCTCACACACAGGTCTCCCAGGAGGCCTCCCCTGTCACCCTACTGTACTCCTGTCACCGTTATCACCAGCAGCCCTGCTGCAGCTCCTGGTGCAGCTCCTGGGTTTATGGGCATTTGTTAACCTGGTACTTTTAAACCCAGGAAGGAGTAGCTCCTAGAAACTTCCATATTCATGAACTTGGATGGTGCATATTCCGCCAACAGTCTGAGCACCCCTGACACAAAGGCAGGAGAGACGATAATCCATGCCCTCCTTGAGAACTAATCTTGAACCTTTATCTATGCAAAGCCATGCCTAGGGGACCATCAGACCCAGTGCATGTTGGGGACCCAGCTTTAACTCCAGCCTCCCGGGCAACAGACACTAGAGACAAGGGGGAAGAGAGGGCATTGCAGGAGGGACCAGTGTGGTCACCCAGGAGGCAAATATTATGTGCCCCCAGAGCAGTCTTTGGAGAAACATGAATAAAGATAAAGCCCAAAGAACAGCCTGGTGATTTCCTCCTGTGACAGCCTGCAACGCCTGTCATGTGTATTTCTTTTCATCATGTACACATCTCCCCCATGCCTGGTGTGAAAGGCCTCCCATGACACATTTCCTTTAGTCTAGAGTGTGCCTGGGGAGTATGACAGGTGGTAAGATCTAAGAATACACTCATCTGCCTTCTACACTAAAATGGAAAGGGGCCCAGCAGGGAAGTCCTGTGTTGAAATATTATTATTATCAATTACAGTGACACTTTCCAACAGTACAATGGTTTGTGATATTTCAAAGCATGTTAACATCTGCTCTTTTGTTTGGCCCTCACCGAATCACTTTGCAAGATGAGGGCTGTGATCCTGCCTCTGACAGGGAGGGATTGGACATGGACTTCAGAGGCTGGCCCAAGGCCACATGGAAGGTGTGACCTCAACAGGCCAAGTCTCTTCTGCCACAAAGAACATATGGCAGGCCCTCTGGTCCAAGGAGTAAGAAAAGCAAGAAGACGGGTACTGACCACTGGCCCTCGGGTGCTCTGTGCTTTGGTTGGATGCAGTGGGGTCCTGCTCCTACAGAGAGTCTGCTTTGATACTGCATATATTCTCACTGCTTCCCTCCTGGTGTCAGCTGGACACACACTGTGTGTTCTGAAGTCCAAGGGTCTGTGAGGACATAAATTCTGAGGGTCTCACAAGGAGGTAGAAATAGGTTCAAAGAGTTTTTAAAATATTCATGTCATGTCACATGTTATTCATGTCAAAATAAATCTCCTTGCATTTCTGGGAATACATCCATGGTACAGTGGACAGAGGATAGTCTTAAACTTCAGAGGTATCAAGGTTCAAATTCTGACATCACCATTCCTACACTGTGTCATGTGGAAAAGTTACTTGCTCTGTCTCACCTCCTGTACCCATGTTACGAGATAGGAGTCACAAGTCCAGTGGACTGTGCTGAAATACAGTGGCCACTCTATAGACAGTGCCATATGTTATAAAAACCACATTTACAAAGATGCTTTTCATGGGTATATTTAAAGAGCAGACAAACTAGAAACAAATGGTACAAAATATAGGGCAATTCATCCCTCAAAATTAAATTAACAGTGAATCTTTAGTAGTTGTCATAATCATAGTGATCTTTGAAAGCCATGATGCCTGATGCCTGTTTGTGGTGACCCAGATGTCGGCATCACAGGGAGAAAGAGGAGAGAGGATTCAGTGTTTAGTCGTGCCGCCAGAATAGCAACCACCCGCACTGACACCATCTATGAGAGAGGAGGAGGAGGTACAGGTCGTAGACATGAAATCAAGTCCATGACACCAAGAATCTTCCAGGTTCCCTCCCATGAGTCCCGCTGTCAAAACCATAACCAGGAGATAGAACCTGGTTGAACATAGCTGAAGGTGAAGACACACAGCATGAATTATATCCTTCATTCCAAGAGCTGACGTAAGAAAGAAATAAAAGGGAAGTCTGACTTCCTACAGGCAGGCAAGGGGGCCAAGATTGTCCCCTCCTGTGGAGGGAGTTATTGCCCTGGGTTCACATCCAATTTAGCATTTTTAATGAAGTGTCATTATTAGAACTTGTAGTAAGATAACCCAGCATGAATTTGGTAGATCTCCAACTCACACTTCCAACTTCTGCTGAGGTCATTTCAGGTAGTGTGTGAGATGTATGTGCGGCACCCAGAGCTCTGACTTTGGCATCTGAAAGATGACAGCAAGAAATATATCCTCTAAACATGTTCCCTCCAAGGACAGAATGTCCCTTCTTTGCCAACATGCAGCTCACTCCACCACAAGTCATTAGAGGCAACCCAATGCCCCTGGCCTCTGGTGAGGTAGAAGTATTCACTGCGTGCTCCCGCCAGCTACTCAGTACACCAGTTGGCCACAGCACTGGGGCAGTGCGGTTTATGAACTGTGTGGGACATTGGAATTGAGAATCCTGCTGTGGGGCATACAGAAACGTCAAAAGCTCTGCTACAGGGAGTTTGTTGTGCAGCCATTTATTTACTTTATTATTTAATAATGCTTTTAAATTTTTTTCAGTAAGTCCTTCCAGTACCAATGAGCTCAAAGAAACCCACATGTATATCTAATGAAAAGTTAATGTGCTGAATTTGTACCTCTCAAGGAAGTTGATGAACATGTACATCAGGATGCGCACAATGTCAACATCTGCCATTTACGATGGGAACCCTGGTAACCCAAAGCCCCAAACCTGAGAAAAAGAGATCATTTAATCTAAAATTTCAAGTGTGTGTGTGTGTGTGTGTGTGTGTGTGTGTGTGTGTGTGTGTTAAGACCGCCCTCAAAGATGATTAAACCACCAGAACTGCAGAAGGTGTATTGTTATCACTCTGCAAAGCATAACTTTTCATGTATTTCCACACCTTTATGTTTAGAATGTATCTCCTTCATTTTGATTCCAGTGTTTGTTATGTAGTTACAAAACATCAAGTGATAGTGGCTGAGACTTTGTCTTCCTCAGAAGAATACCACACATAGCGAAATGATTCCAGGTTTAACACCATTGCCCTCAGATGCTTCAATCAGTTAAGTCCAGAAAATCAGTTAATTCCAATAATCGTTGGATTTTCTCATCAGTCTGTGGAATCAACGTCAAGCTTTTGTAAGTTGATTCTGTTGAAGACAGAATAAGTTCAGTTTAAAATTCAACATTGAAGGGGCGCCTGGGTGGCTTAGTCGGTTAAGCGTCCGACTTTCGCTTAGGTCATGATCTCGCGGTTCCTCGGTTCGAGCCCCGCGTCGGGCTCTGTGCTGACTGCCAGCTCAGAGCCTGGAGCCTGTTTCAGTCTGTGACTCCCTCTCTCTCTGACCCTCCCCTGCTCACGCTGTCTCTCTCTCTCTCTCTCCTAGAAATAAAAATTAAAAAAAACATTAAAAAAAAAATTCAACATTGAAGATAAATTTTTGTTTTGCAATGACTATATTAATACAAACTTTAGCACACGGCATGTGGTAAAAAGATAATATTCTTACTATATTAAAAAACATGTATAGCAGAATATTTTGGGAATAAGTTGTGATGTACATATAATTGATAATTAGATTCAAGCAAGCTACACTATTCTATTCAAATAGAAAGCAGTTTTCACATTTTAAATGTTTTATATATACAGAAAAACTGAACTTCAAGATGCCTATGACAAAACTGATGTGGAATACAAAAATCATGAACATGGTCCTTGTTTTTCTCTTTGTAGGCTGCCATCAAGCTGTTATTAGAAATATTCAGTCTTCAAAGAAATACTTTGTGAACCAAACTAAATGACTGACAATGACAGTGAAGCCTTTTGTAAATCAGTCCCTGAAATTCTAGTTGCAGTTAGACCAAAAGTAGTTAAAAATCACTAAATATTCAACAAAAACTGTTCTTAAAACCCTGTTTTGAAGCTTTTTATCAAAATGTTATTATTGAAATCAAGCAGGAAACCACTGAAATTTATTCCCTTGAAAAGTGAGCTGAACAAATTAAGCAATGAAAGCCTAAACTGTAGGCTTATGAGTTTTTTCTGAAATTTTATAATTGTACCTCATCACATCTCAACGGCAGTGAGAATCTTTTGATAAAGCATATTTTTAATTGGGCAAATTATATTCTGAAATGTAATGAAATAAAACTAAGAAGATACATGATTTTACAGCATCTAAATTTATCAAAACCTTCAAAAGAATCACAGAGACAATATATTAATAAGTTTTGTCATATAAAAATTCTTGTTAAAAAAAAAAGTGCTCTGAGGGGAAGGCATAAGATAATTCCTATTGACATATTTGGACTAACATTTTTCCATAAAATGCAATTCAAAAAAAATTACATGCAATTTTGTGGAAAATGAAATATGAACACATTGGAAAAAAATACATTCTTCAGAAAGATACCAGGAACAGAGTACTAGAAAAAGAAATGGCTAAAAAAAAGATCGACAATGAGCTAAATTTTAAATCAAATTTATGGTAGGTTAAGTCCAAAAATAACTAATGACAGTTGATGTTTCATCAAAAATAAGTAGTTTTAAGACTGTCTATTGTTACTTTATTTTAAATTATGTTTAAATTGGATGTCCATGTGTACACAACCTTTATAAAGTGCAACAGTACTTCATATTGTTGTTTATGATTGCAAAGCAAATATAATTATACTGCATGTTAAGTGATGTGAGGCATCCCTTACCCACACCTCCATAAATCTATCATTGGTCTGTAAATGGCCCCAATGCTTCCAAGAGCAATGGTTAAGTTGCTGGCTAAATGTCTAAAAGGAACAATACAACACTACTTATTGGCTTACTAGTTACTATGTACTAAGTGTTAGGAACCACATAAATAACCTGACAAATGTTAGATTATAGGTACCATCTTCCCCAATTTAGAATCAAGGGAAATGAGATTCAGAAGGTTAAAGTTCCCATGCCAGCACAACATGAGGGATCCATCTATCATGACCTATGAGGCTTCCATTATGTTGTACTGTCCGCCAAAATGGTAGATATCACAAAACCCTTACAACTTGTACAACTTATGTTTGCAACGCCTCATATCATTCTCTTTTTTCCTTTCTATGGTTCTTTATTTTAACTCCCTGGTTGTACATTATTTTTCCTAAAATGGAAGTACTGTTTTTTTGCTTTTATGAGTATACACATTTTGCTTTGAGAGTGGAAGCTATGCCTTCTTCAATACGGCTGTAAATAGAGCTCTCTATATATTATAAACATTGGCCAACTCAGGCTAAGCGGAATTTTGTTACACTGACCACCACCAACACAAAATACGGGTGGTTGTGATCAAAAAGGATAGAAATGGGGAGAGAAACAACCATGAAGTGAGTTTTTCAAGGCTTCACTGAGCTTGTTATTTTCCCATGTGATCAGCCTCCCTCTGAGGTTGGAAACTGTGTTCTGACAACTGGGAATCACCACCTGACACCTGGCATCCACTAGAAATATTCTGGGATTCTTTGAACATGAATGGATCCCACCAGGGAAATGTAAGGAGTGAAGGATAAAACAATAACCTAAATTAACCAAAGTAATTTCTTTAATTAAGACATAAATGTTATGGTCTGCCATTTTAATCTGTAATTCTTACCCTCTGTGGGAATTCTAATTGCAAGGAACTTTAATTAAGAAAAGAAATCAATAGACACCAAATGTGAACATTTACGAGGAGAAATTGATGGTTACATTCCTTAGAAATACATCAGCTAATCCCACAATGTTTTATGAAACTTTAATCTCTCACAGATAACACAAACTATATTTGCAAAAGACTAAAAGTGGAGGAAAAAGCGAAACTCTTGCATGCCATCACTTCCTGTCTCCCAGGTTTCATCATCATCCATTCTACCCCTTAATTACCACTATGCATCTGAGCAGGTACTAAACTTAGCTGTTTACACATTGGATTTATATTATTTTCCTCTTCCCATAGATAGGGAAATTTAGGCCAAGAGAGGCTAAATAACTTTTGTAAGGTCAGACAGCTTGTAAAGGACATGGTAGTATTTGAACTCAGTCTGGCTCCAAGCCTTTTTCTTCTAAGCTACCTAAGAAATGAAAGTCCTCTGCACAGAACAAGCCTCTTTAAATTTGGATTCAATACATAGATGTGGCCAAGAAAAATCCTTTTCGTTACACAAGGATCATATGTTTTGTCTATTTACGTTTTAATTGTACTAAAATACACATAAAATGTATCTCCTTACCCATTTTAAGTGTATGGTTTAGTAGTGTTCATTATATTTACAATACTATGCAACCGACCTTTTTTATCTTGCAAAACTGAACCTCGTACCCATTAAACAGCAACTCTATTTCCCTCTTCCTTTATGCCTAGAAACCCACACCATTCTACCTTCTGTTTCTATAATTTGACTATTCGGTACCTCATATAAGTGGAATTATACAGAATTTGTCTTTTTGTGACTGATTTATTTCACTTACCACAGTATATGCAGTGTTCATCCATGCACAGTATATTTCAGAATTTCCTTCCTTTTTAAAGATTGAACAACATTTTATTTCATGTGTATACAACATTGTCTCTTCAGTCATCTATTGATGGACTCTTGGGTTGCTTCTACATATTGGCCATTGTAAATGATGCTTCTATGAACATGGGTGTACAAATACGTCTTTGAGACTATGCTTTCAATCCTCTTAGGTATATAACAAGATTGGGATTCCTTGATAATATATTAAATTTCTTTTTGAGGCAACACCGTCATATTTTCCATAGTGGCTACACTATTTTACATTCCCATCACAAGGATCCAGCTTCACATCCTCACCAGCATTTGTTTTTGTTTTATTCTGGTTTTTTTTTTTGTAGTAGCTATTGTAATGGGTGTGAGATGATATCTCATTTCAGTTCTGAGTAGCATTCTTAATGGCTACTGATACTCAGCTTCTTTTCATATACTTTTTGGCTGTTTGTACATTTTCCTTGGAGAAATATCTATTCGAGTCTTTTGCCACCATAAAATAACTCAAAATGAATTAAAGACTTAAACATAAGACTTGAAACAATAAAACTTTTGTAGAAAGCATAGGGTAAAAACTCCTGAACAATGTATTTGGAAATTAATTTTTTGGATTTATGACCAGAAGTACAAGAAACAAAAGTGAGAGTAGACAAATGGACTATATCAAACTACAAGTTTCTGCACAGCAGAAGAAAAACAAAACAAAACAAGACAAGACAAGACAACCTTTGGATTGGGAGAAAATTAAAAAATAGGCAAAAGACCTAAATAACTATTTTTCCAAAGAAGACATACAGATGGCCTTTTGAAAAGATACTCAATATACTAATCAAAAGGAAAATGCAAATCAAAACTACCTCACACCTGATAGAATGACTGCTATCAAAAAATCAAAAGAGAGCAAGAATTGGTGGGGAGGTGAAGAAAAGAAAACCCTATTGGTAGGAATGTAAATTGGTACATTTTATGAAAAACAGTATAGATGTTCTTCAAAAACTTTAAAATAGAAATATTATAAGATCCAGAAATAACTTCTGGTTATATAGCAAATGAATGAAATCAAGATCTTGAAAAGATACCTGCATTCCCGTGTTCACTGCAGCATTATTCAAAATAGCCAAAACACAGACCCATAACTAGTGAAGATATTGAATCAGTTGTCAACAATCTCCCCACAAATAAGAGCCCTGGGCCAGATGGCTTCCATGAGGAATTCTACCAGACATTTCAATCAGAGTTAATACCCATTTTTCTCAAGCTATTCCAAGAAACAGAAATGGAAGGAAAACTTTTGGACTCATTTTATGAAGCCAGCATCACTTTGATTCCCAAACCAGACAGAGATCCAGTGAAAAAAGAGAACTCCAGGCCAATATCCTTCATGAATATGGATGCAAAAATCCCCAACAAGGAGCCTAGTAGAAAGGATCCATGAACTCAGCAAAGTTGCAGGGTACAAAATCAATGTACAGAAATTGGTTGCATTTTTATACACCAACAATGAAGCAACAGAAAGAGAAATCAAGAAACTGATCCCATTCACAATTGCACAAAAAACCATAAAATACATAGGAATAAACCTAACCAAAAATGTAAGAGATCTGTATGATGAAAACTATAGAAAACTTATGAAGGAAATTGAAGAAGACACAAAGAAACGGAAAAACATTCCATGCTCATGGATTGGGAGAATAAATATAGTTAAAATGTCATTACCACCCAAAGCAATCTACACATTCAATGCAATCCCAATCAAAATGGCACCAGCATTCTTCTCAAAGCTAGAACAAACTATCCTCAAATTTGTATGGAACCACAAAAGAACCCGAATAGCTAAAGCCATATTAAAAGAAAACCAAAATTGAAGGCATCACAATCCCAGACTTTAGCCTCTACTACAAAGCTGTGATCATCAAGACAATATGGTATTGGCGCAAAAACAGATGCATAGGTCAATGGAATAGAATAGAGAACCCAGAAATGGACCCACAAAAGTATGGTCAACTACTGTTCAACAAAGCAATAAATAATGTCCAATGGAGAAAAGACAGTCTATTTAACAGATGATGCTGGGAGAACCAGACAGCAACATGCAGAAGAATGAAACCAGATCACTTTTTTACCCCATCCACAAAAATAAACTTAAAATGGATAAAGGACCTGAATGTGAGACAGGAAACCATGAAAACCCTAGAGGAGAAAGCAGGAAACAACCTCCTTGACCTCCACCGCAGCAACTTCTTACTTGACACATCCCCAAAGGCAAGGGAATCAAGAGCAAAAATGACCTATTGGGACCTCATCAAGATAAAAAGTTTCTGCACAGCAAAGGAAACAATCAATAAAACTAATAGGCAACTGATGGAATGGAAAAAGATAGTTGCAAATAACATATTCAATGAAGGGCTAGTATCCAAAATTTATAAAGAACTCAACAAACTCCAGCCTAAAAAAAAAAAACAAAAAAAAACAAAAACAAAAACAATCCGGTGAAGAAAGACAGAAGACATGAACAGACACTTCTCCAAAGAGGACATCCAGATGGCCAACGACACATGAAACAATGCCCAGTATCCCTCCTCATCAGGGAAATGCAGATCAAAACCACGCTGAGATACCACCTCCCACAGGTCAAAGTGGCTAAAATGAACAAATCAGGAGACTAGATGGAGCAAGGATGTGGAGAAACAAGCACCTTCTTACACTTTTGGTGGGAATGTAAACTGGTGCAGCCCTTCTGGAAAACAATGTGGAGGTTCTTCAAAAAAGTAACAATAGAACTCCTCTATGGCCCAGCAATAGCACTGCTAGGAATTTACCCAAGGGATCTAGAAACACTGATGCATAGGAGCACATGTACCCCAATGTTCATAGCAGCACTTCAACTTTAGCCAAAACATGGAAAGAGCCTAAGTGTCCATCAACAGACGAATGGATCAAGAAGATGTGGTTTATCTATACGATGGAATACTACATGACAATGAGAAAGAATGAAATCTCGCCACTTGTAGTAACGTGGATGGAACTTGAGAGTGTTATGCTAAGCGAAATAAGTCAGGCAGAGAAAGACAGATACATATGTTTTCATTTATAAGAGGAACAAGAGAAACATAACAGAGGACCATGGGGGAGAAGGGGAAAAAATAGTTGGGGAGAGGGAGGGAGGCAAACCGTGAGAGACTCTTGAATACTGAGAACAAACTGAGGTCTGATGGGGGTGGGGGAAAGGGGAAGGGGGATGATGGGCATGGAGGAGGGCACTTGTTGGGATGAGCACTGGGTGTTATATGGAAACCAACTTGACAATAAACTATGAAAGAAAAAAAATAGCCAAAACACCTGTCAGTTGACAGATTAATGGACAAAGAAGATGTGAAATAAAGATATGTATGTGTATGGATGTATATATGTGTGTGTGTATGGGTATGTACATATGTGTGTGTATACATATAGTTATGTACATATGTATGCTACTTATACCTACACATACATTATATATACCTACACACGCATACATATACATACACATATGTACATGCTATGGAATATTCAACCTCATAAAGGAAATTACTCTGCTATTTGCTACAACATGGGTTAAACTGGAAGACATTATACTAATTGAAATAAGCCAGACACAGAAGAACAAATATTGTATGATCGCACTTATATATAGAACCTTAAAAAAAAAAAAAGCCAAACTCATAGCAATAGTGAGTAAGATGGAGGTTAACAGATGCTGGGAGATAAGGGAAAAGGGGGAATAGTGATCAAAGAATCCAGACATTCAGTTATAAGATATATAAGTTCTGGAGGTCTAATATACAGCATAGTGACTATAGTTAATAATAAGTTCTTTTATGTTTGAAATTTGCTAAGAGAGTAGATATATCTCAAGTGTACTTACCCTCCTACACACACACAGGAATAGTATCTATGCAGGTGATGTATATGTTAATTAATTTGACTGTGATAGCCATTTTACAATGTAAACATATATCTAAACATCACATTTTACATTTTAAATGTATATAATTTTTATTTGTTAATCATACTTCAATAAAACCTGGATAGAAGGAGTCTTTTCCCTTTTTAAATTGGATAATTTGTTTTAGTGTTATTATTGAGTTGTAGGAGTTTTTATATATTCTAGACATTAACACCTTACCTTATAAATAATTTGCAAATATTTTCTCCCATTCTGTAGGTTGCCTTCTCATATTGCTGCTGTTGTGCCTTTAATGCCCATAAGTTTTTAATTATACTATGGTCCACTTTATCTATTTATATCCGTATTGCCTCTGCTTTATTTGGCAAAAAATCATTGCCAAATCTAACGTCATGAAGCAAAAATCATCATTGGGATTTTAAAAGGGATTGCATTGAATCTGCACATGGCTTTGGGTACTATTGACATCTTAACAATATTAAATTTGCCAGCCCTTCAACATGAGATGTATTTTTATTGTGTCTTTCATTTCTTTCAGCAAAAATTTTGTACTTTTCAGTGTAAAAGTCTTTCACCTCATGGGTTAAGTTTATTACTAAATATTTCACTCTTTTTAACCTGATTGAAATGAAATCGTTTTCTTACTATCCTTTTAGTAAGCATTGTTAGCAGGAAGAAATCCAGTTGATTATTGTATGTTGATTTTTGTATTCTGCAACATTCCTTAATTTGTTTATTAATTCCACAATTTTTAAATTTAAATTCTAGTCAGTTAACATGTAGTGTAATATCAGTTTCAGATGAACAATATAGTAATTCAGTACTTCCATATAATACCGTGTGCTCATCACAATTGTATTTTAATCCCCATCACATATTTCATATCTCCCCCTAAACCTCCTCCCCTCTGGATAACCATCAGTTTATTCTCTATAGTTAAGAGTCTGTTTCTTTCATGTGTGTGGAATCTGTAGTATTTTCTATGTATAAGATCATTTCATCTGCAACTAGAGATAATTTTATCTTTTCCTTTCCAATTGGAATACCTTTTATTTATTGTGCTTCTCTAATTGCTTTGTCTAAGACTTCCAGTACTGTGTTGAGGTAGTAGTGGCAAGAATGGGCCTCTTTATCTTATTCATGTTCTTACAAGAAAAGATTTCAGTTTTTCACCATTGAATATAAATTTAGCTGTGGATTTTTCATATATGTCTTTTATTACGTTGAGGTAGTTTCATTCTATACACACAGATCTTTTAACTGCAGCCTGCACAAATGATTTGAGAGCTATTTCAATACTCCATTTAAACAATGAATATTGATATAATATCCTCCAGGCTTTGACACTATGCAATACCATGTGAGGTGATCCACAGAAGCATAATGACACAGTTTTGGCCTTAAAGAAAGAAAATTATCTTCATTAGGAAAATAAAACAGAAAGAAAATTGAGCTCGCACCTGTCAAAATGGCTAAAATTAACAACACAGGAAACAAAAGATGTTGGTAAGGATGCAGAGAAAGGGGAACTCTCTTACACTGTTGGTAATGCAAACTGGTGCAGCCACTCTGGAAAACAATATGGAGTTTCCTCAAAACTTTAAAAATAGTACTACCTTACAAACCAGCAATTGCACTACTAGGGAGTTTACCCAAAGGGTACAAAAATACTGATTAAAGGGATATATGTGCCCTGATGTTTATAGCAGCATTATCAACAAGAGCCAAATCATGGAAAGAACCCACATGTCCATCAACTGATGAATAGATAAAGAAGTTGTGGTATATATATATATATATATATATATATATATATATATATATATATTACTTAGTCATCAAAAAGAATGAAGTCTTACCATTTGCAGCCATGTAGATGGAACTATAGAATATTATGGTAATAAAAATAAGCCAGTCAGACAAAGATAGATATGATAATGATTTCAGTCACATGTAGAATTTAAGAAACAAAACAGATGGACATAGAGGGGTGAAAGGCAAACCATAAAACAGACTCTTAAGTATAGAGAACAAACTGTGGACTACTTCAGGGGAAGTGGGCAGGGAGATGGATTACATGAGTAACGGGTAGTAAGGAAGGCACTCATTATGATGATCACAGAGTGTTGTATATAAGTGATGATTCTACTCCTGAAACTAATATTACACTATATGATAACTAACTGGAATTTAAATAAAAGCTTCAAACTACAAAAAAAGTCAGAACACAGCGTAATTATATGAACTGAAGGAGATTAAACATGACAGTTGTTCTGAAGGGAAATGGATGCAGGCTCTGGTGAACAAGATGCATTCCTGGAAGAGGAGAAATCTGAGCTTAACTTAAAGGAAGAAGTATATTTAGGCAGGCAGATAAGAATGAAAAGAATCCTCCACAAACACTGTTGGGAATCTCCCTTACCTCATCCAGGACTCTGCCTACTTGTCACATATCAGACAGCTTTTTTGGATGACCTTATAAAAAAAGTTAGTCTCTATCCCATTGCTCTCCAATCCCTTCCAGTTTTATAGCATGAACCACCACATGAAATCTCACTCTGTATTTATTTGTTTACTTATTTATTGTCCCAAGGTAGAAAGTGAACTCCATGTGGTCTGTATTTTTCTATGTCTTGTTCACTGCTAAATGCCCAGTTTCTAAAATCAATTCTGGCACATTGTAGGTGCCCAATAAAAGTCTATTGAACGAACAATTGATCAGTGATTGAATAAATGAATGAATGAATGAAAATATAAGGCACTGGAGTCAGAGTAAATACATATTTTGGAGACAAAGTCAAAGGGACATTATGTTAAGTCAGATTTCCAGTTTCCAGCACTGCCAGACAAAGAAATAAGGTCTTAGAGGTAGTTGAACAAGAAAGTCCTGGGGGGATGGTTTACCCCAAACTCTTCAGGAACAGAATATTGCACGCTTGAATCAGGATCCAAAACAGGTACACGAATTGTAATTGGTTGATTTAGGGAGGCGCGGTGGTGGGGGCTGGCCTGAAGTGACTACATTCCCCACACTCTCACAGGGCGGGAAGGCCTTGGCTCCCAAGTTGTATAGCTGCATGACCCCGACGGATCTAAGACTGTGACACTTTCCCCACCCTCCACTCAACTCCCAGCAGCAGGGAACCAGTGACCTGCGGGACCGTTTTGGGTAGTATAAACAAAGCCCATGGACTGAGACCTGGAAACGATACAGGGCATGGGGCATAGAACTCGGCCCACCTTGGCTACATCCTCAGCACAGGGAGATCAGATGCAAAGGAGTGATTTGCAATGCTTGGTTGAGAAGGGACTAGGGCAACACCATCTTTTCCCCACAACCAGAAAGGGGCCTCAGGGAGCAGCCAGAGGGATACAGTGGAGACTAAACCTGCCTACACCAAACCATGCCCATACCCACCAGAGAGCTGTGTTTTTGTTGTTGTTGTTGTTGTTTTTACCTGAGCCTGGATTTGCGTGTTTATTGGTTTTGTCTGTGCGCTTGTGTATCTTTGTTACCTATGTGGTTGTTTGTTTTCTTTTTCCATGGCTACCTCAAAAACAAGCCAAATTACACACGGTGGAGAGTCCCAAATACCACTACGAGGAGGGAAACAAAATAATCAAACTCTAAACAAGAGAAACCAAGAGACACCATTCAAAGAACACTTCCTGAACAGACAGGCCCTGGACAGTCTCAGAGCCCTCTTTAATACAGCAGAACTCGCAGGGGCAGAGAGTACAACAAGCTTTTAAAATTAACTAAATAGAAAACTAACCAAAATGAAGAAACAGAAGAACTCTCCTCCAAAGAAATTTCAGGAAAATGAGAGCTAAAGAACTGCTCAAAACAGATATAAGCAACATAACTGAACAAGAATTAAAAACGATAGTCATAAAATTAATCGCTGGGCTTGAAAAAGGCATGGAAGACATCAGAGAAACTGTTGCTATAAACACTATGGAGCTCAAAAATAGTTATCATGAATTTAAAAATGCTATAATTGAGATGCATAATAAAATGGAGGCATCCAATGCACAGACTGAAGAGGCAGAAAGGAGAATAAGTGATATAGAAGACACAATTATAGAAAAAGAGGAAGCTGAGAAAAAGAGAGATACACTGATCCAGGAACATGAAAGAAGAGTTCAAGAGCTCAACAATACAATCATATGGACAATATCTGTTAAATAGAAATCCCAGATGAGGAAGAGAGAGGGAAAGTTGCTGAAGGAGTCCTGGCACAAATTATAGCAGAGAACTTCCGCAACCTGGAGAGGGAAGTGGTAGTGGAAATTCAAGAGGCACAGAGAACTCCCCTCAGACATAACTTGAATCAGTCTTCTGCATGACATATCATAGTGAAATTGGCAAAATATAAGGACAAAGAGAGAATTTTGAAAGCAGCAGGGAGAAAAGGGCCCTAACATACAAAGAGAAAGCTATCAGAGTGGTGACAGACCTATCTGTTGAAACTTGGCAGGCCAGAAAGGAATGACAGGAGATCATCAATGTGATGAACATAAAAAATATTCAGCCAAGAATCCACTATCCAGCAAGCCTGTCATTCAGAAGAGAAGGAAAGATAAAAGTCTTTCCAAATAAACAAAAATTGAAAGGATTTTCCACCACCAACACAGTCCTACAAGAAATCCTGAGGGGGACTCTCTGAAGGAAATGTTACAAGGAATGCAAGATGCTAGAGACACCACCACAAGCATGAATCCCACAAATGACACAATGACTCTAAACCCATTTATTTCAATAATAATACTGAATATAAGTGGGCTGAATATTCCAATCAAAAGACATAGGGTAGCAGAATGGATTAAAAAAAAAACACAAAATCCATCTATTTGCAGTCTACAAGAAACGCATTTTAGACTGGAGGACACCTTCAGATTAAAATAAAGGGGATGGAGAATTATATATCGTACTATTGGAAGTCAAAAGAAATCTGGAGTAGCTATACTTATATCAGAGAAACTGGACTTTAAATTAAAGACAGTAACAAGTGAAGAAGGGCATTATATAATAATTACAGGGTCTATCCATCAGGAAGAACTAACAACCATAAATGTCTATGCACAGTATATGGAAGCACCTAAATATATAAAACAATTAATCACAAACAGAAACAATCTAATAGATAAGAATGTGCTAATAGTGGGGGATGTTAACACACCACCTACAGCAATGGATAGATCACCTAGACAGAAAATCATTAAAGAAACAATATACTTGAATGACACATTGTACCAGATGGACCTGACAGATATATTTAGAACTCTACATCCTGAGGCCATGGAATTCACTATCTTCTCAAGTGCACATGGCACATTCTATATGATAGAATGCATACTGGGACATAAAGCTGCCCTTAAGAAATATAAGAATTGAGATCATACCATGCATGCTTTCAGATCACAATGCTTTGTAACTTGAAATCAATCACAGGAAGAATTCTGGAAAACATCCAAAAACATGGAGGTTAAAGAACATCCTACTAAAGAATGAATGGGCCAATCAGCCAATTAGAGAAGAAATTTTTAAAATATATGGAAACAAGTGAAAATGAAAACACAGCAATCCAAACTCTATGTGATGCGGCAAAGGCAATCCCAAAGGAAAGTACATTGCACTGCAGGCTTATTTCAGAAAATTAGAAAAAGTGCAAGTGCAAAATCTAACAGCTCATCTAAAGCAACTAGAGAGAGAGCAACAAGAGCACCCCAAACCAAGTAGAAGAAGAGAAATAATACAAATCAGGGCAGAAATAAATAATATGGAAACAAAACCAACAGTTGAACATATCAATGAAACCAAGAGGTGGTTTTCTGAAACAAGAAACCAAATTGATAAACCTCTAGGCTTCTCAAAAAGAAAAGAGAGATCACTCAAACAGACAAAATCATGAATGAAAACAGACTTATTACAACCAACCCCTCAGAAATACAAGCAATTATCAGGGAATACTATGATAAATTATATGCCAAAAAATTAGACAACTTAGAATAAATGGACAAATTCCTAAACACACACTCACTACCAAAGTTCACACAGGAAGAGATAGAAAATCTGAACAGACCCATAACGAGTGAAGAAATCGAATCAGTTATCAACAATCTCCCAACAAATAAGAGCCTTGGGCCAGATGGTTTCCCTGGGGAATTCTACCAGACTTTTAAAACAAACTGAATACCCATTCTTCTCAAGCTATTCCAAAAAATAGAAATCAAAGGACAATTCCAGACTCATTTTATGAAGCCAGCATCACTTTGATTCCCAAGCCAGACACGGATCCAGAAAAAAAAAAGAGAGAGAGAGAGAGAGAGAGAGAGAGAGAGAGAGATTACAGGCCAATATCCTTGATGAATACAGATGCAAAAATCCTCAACAAGATCCTTGCAAATTGAATCCAACAGCACATAAAAAGAATCATCCACCAAGATCAAGTGGGATTCATTCCTGGGTTACAGGGCTGGTTCAACATTTGCAAATCAATCAATGTGATACCTCACATCAACAAAAGAAAAGATAAAAACCATATGATCCTGTCGATAGATGCAGAAAAAGCATTTGACAAAATACAGCATCTTTCTTAATAAAAACTCTAGAGTAAGTTGGGATAGAAGGAATTTACTTAAACATCATCAAAGCCATCTATGAGAAGCCTTCAGCTAACATCATCCTCAATGGGGAAAAACGGAGAGCTCTCCCCCCGAGATCAGGAACACGACAGGGATGTCCACTCTCACCGCTGTTGTTTAACATAGTGCTGGAAGTCCTAGCATCAGCCATCAGACAACAAAAGGAAATCAAAGGCATCAGAATTGGCAAAGAAGAAGTCAAACATTCACTTTTTGCAGACGACATGATACTTTACCTAGAAAACCCGAAAGACTCCACCAAAGCCTTATTAGAACTGATCCATGAACTCAGCAAAGTTATAATGGGGTACAAAATCAATGTACAGAAATCGGTTGCATTCTTATACACCAATAATGAAGCAACATAAAGAGAAAAAAAAAACTGATCCCATTCACAGTTGCATAAAAAAACCATAAAGTACCTAGGAATAAAACCAAAATTATAAGGGATCTGTATGATGAAAACTATAGAAAACTTATGAAGGAAATTGAAGAAGACAAAAAGAAATGGAAAAACATCCCATACTCATGGATTGGAAGAATAAATATCATTAAAATATCATTACCATCCAAAGCAATCTACACATTCAATGAAATACAAATCAAAATTGCACCAGCATACTTCTCAAAACTAGAACAAACTATCCAAAACTTTGTATGGAACCACAAAAGACCCCGAATAGCAAGGCCATACTGAAAGAAAACCAAAACGGAAGGCATCAAAATCTCAGAGTTTAGCCTCTACTACAAAATTGTAATCATGAGCACAGTACGGTATTGGCACAAAAGCAGACACATAGATAAATAGAATAGAATTGAAAACTTAGAATTAGACCCAAAAGTGTACAGCCAAAGAATCTTTGACAAAGCAGGAAAGAATATCCAATGGAAAAAACAGCCTCTTTAACAGATGGTGCTGGGAGAACTGGACAGCAACATGGAGAAGAATAAAACTAGATGATTTTCTCACACCATACACAAAAATAAACTTAAACTGGATAAAGGACCTGAACATGAGACAGGAAACCATCAAAACCCTAGAGGAGAAAGCAGGAAACAACCTCCTTGACCTCCACCGCAGCAATTTCTTACTTGACACTTCCCCAAAGACAAGGGAATCAAGAGCAAAAATGACCTACTGGGACTTCATCAAGATTAAAATCTTCTGCAAGGCAAAGGAGACAATCCATAAAACCACAAGACAACCGACAGAATGGGAAAAGATAGTTGCAAATGACATGTCAGATAAAGGGTTCATATCCAAAATCTATAATGAACTCACCAAACTCCACACCCAAAAAACAAACAACACAGTGAAGAAATGGGATGAAGATATGAACAGACACTTCTCCAAAGAGGACATCCAGATGACCAACAGACACATGAAACGATGCTCAGCATCCCTTCTCATCATGGAAATACAAATCAAAACCACACTGAGATGCCACCTCACACCAGCCAGAGTGGTTAAAATGAGCAGATCAGGAGACTCTACATGCTGGCGAGGATGTGGAGGAACGGGCACCCTCCTACACTGTTGGTGGGAATTTAAAATGTTGCAGCCTTTCTTGAAAACAGTGCGGAGGTTCCTCAAAAAATTAACAATAGAACTCCCCTATGACCCAGCAATAGCACTGCTAGGAATTTACCCAAGGGATCTAGGAACGCTGATGCATAGGAGCACATGTACCCCAATGTTCATAGCAGCACTCTCAACCACAGCCAAAAGATGGAAAGAGCCTAGTGTCCATCAACGGATGAATGGATCAAGAAGATGTGGTTTATCAGTATGATGGAATACTACATGGCAATGAGAAAGAATGAAATCTGGCCATGTGTAGCAACATGGATGGAACTAGAGGGTGTTATTCTGAGAGAAATAAGTCAGGCAGAGAAAGATAGATACCATATGTTTGCATGTATATGGGGATTAGGAGGAACTTAATGGAGGACCATGGGGAGAGAAGAAGTAGAAGAAGTGGGGGAATGGGAGAGAGGCAAACCATGAGAGACTCTTGAATGCTGAGAACAAACTGAGGACTGATGGGTGTGGGGGGCTGAGGGGAGATGGACATGGAGGAGGGCACTTATGATGATGAGCACTGGGTGTTATATGGAAACCAACTTGACAATAAACTATTTGAAAAAATAAATAAATTTTAAAAAGAAGACATTACCATAAAAAAGAAGATGTGGTTTATCTATACAATGGAATACTACATGGCAATGATAAATAATGAAATCTGGCCATGTGTAGCAACATAGATGGAACTAGAGGGTGTTATTTTGAGAGAAATAAGTCAGGCAATGAAGGACAGATTCCATGTTTGCATGTATAGGAGGGTTAGGAGGAACTTAACGGAGGACTATGGGGTAGAAGAAGTTTAAAAATAGTGAGGGAGGAGGAGGGAGGCAAACCATGAGAGACTCCTGAATGCCGAGAAGAAACTGAGGTCAGATGGGGGGAGTGAAAGGGGGGGTATGGACATGGAGGAAGGCACTTGTTGGGATGAGCACTGGGTATTATATGGAAACCAACTTGACAATAAACTACTTAAGAAAAAATAAACCTTCTTGCAAAATAAAAAAAGAATAATGATGTTGGTGGTGTTAAAAATAATAACGACAACAGCAGCAATAAAAAAATAAAGTTCTATTTCTTCTTACAAAGGCAAAAAAAGAAAAAAAAACAAAAGGAAAAGAGATCAGACTTGTGGTTACCAGAGGCAAATGGTGGGTGAGGGGGAATTGGAGTAAGGTGCCAAAAGATAGAAACTTCCAGTTATAAGTAAATGCTAGGGATGTAATATACAACATGAGGAATGAAGCAAACAACGCTGTGTGATATATAGGAAAGCTGTTAAGACAGTAAATCCTAAGAGTTTTCAGCACATGGAGAAAGTTTTTTCTTTTCTCTTCTTTTTATTGTATCTATATGAAATGATGGGTGTTGGCTAAACCTAATGTGGTATAAATTCCACAACATATATAAATTAACCGATTATGCTGAATGTTCTGCAAAAAATAAAAAAAGAAAAGAAAGAAAGAAGTCTTAATAAACCAAGTTAGGAGGATTTGGGGCCGCAAGTGAAATGAAAATAACTGTAAGGATTTCGTGATATCTATGCCAAACAAACCAACAAGCTAAACATGGTGTAAACTCACCAGTCTTTAATAGATATTGCCTCTGGATGTGAATGTTATGGGTGACTTTTTTCTTTTTAAAGGTTACATTAAAAAAAATCAGTTGTGGGGAGCCTGGGTGACTCAAATGGTTAGAGCGCTGCCTCTTGATCTCAGCTCAGGTCTTGATCTCAGGGTTATGGGTTCAAGCCCTGCATTGGGCTAAGCACTGGTTGTGAAGCCTACTTAAAATAATAATAATAATAACAAATTGCTCCTAATTTTCTATAATTAAGTTTCTATTATGAATATGTCACCTTTATAATACAAAACAAATTTTTTTATTTATTTATTTTTTTTACAAATAGTTTATTGTCAAATTAGTTTCCACATAACACTCAGTGCTCATCCCCACAAGTGTCCTCCTCCATGCCCATTCCCCCTCCCCCCCACATCCATCAGTCCTCAGTTTTTGTCAGCATTCAAGAGTCTCTCATGGTTTGCCTCTCTCCCTTCCCCCACCATTTACCCCCTTCTTCTCCGCCTTGTTCTTCCGTCAAGTTCCTCCTAATCCTCCTATACGTGCAAACATACGATATTTGTCCTTCTCTGCCTGACTTATTTCACTCAGCATAACACCCTCAAGGTCCATCCATGTTGCTACACATGGCTAGATTTCATTGTTTCTCATTGCCATGTAGTATTCCATGGTATAGACAAACCACATCTTCTTGATCCATTCATCTGTTGATGGACACTTAGGCTATTTCCATGTTTTAGCTATTGTGGAGAGTGCTGCTATGAACATTGGGGTACATGTGCTCCTATGCCTCAGCATTTCTGTACCTCTTGGGTAAATTCCTAGCAATGCTATTGCTGGGTAATAGGGGAGTTCTATTGTTAGTTTCCTGAGGAACCTCCACACTGTTTCCCAGAGGGGCTGCACCAGTTTACATTCCCATCAACAGTGTAGGAGGGTGCCCGTTTCTCCACATCCTCGCCAGCATCTAGAGTTCTCTGATTTTCTCATTTTAGCCACTCCGACTGACGTGAGGTGGTATCTCAGTGTGGTTTTGATTTGTATTTCCCTGATGAGGAGAGATTCTGAGCATCGTTTCATGTGTCTGTTGGCCGTCTGGATGTCCTCTTTGGAGAAGTGTCTGTTCATATCTTCTGCCCATTTCTTCACTGGGTTGTTTGTTTTTCGGGCGTGTAGTTTGGTGAGTTCCTTGTAGATTCTGGATATCAACCCTTTATCTGATATGCCATTTGCAACTATCTTTTCCCATTCCGTTGGTTGCCTATTAATTTTCTGGGTTGTTTCCTTGGCTGTGCAGAAGGTTTTAACCTTGTTGAGGTCCCAATCATTTTTTTTTTGCTCTTGATTCCCTTGATTTTGGGGATGTGTCAAGTAAAAAGTGGCTGCGGTGGAGGTCAAGGAGGTTGTTTCCTGCTTTCTCCTCTAGGATGTTGATAGTTTCATGTCTCACGTTCAGGTCCTTGATCCATTTTGAGTTTATTTTTGTGCATGGTGTGAGAAAATGATCTAGTTTCATTCTTCTGCATGTTGCTGTCCAGTTCTCCCAACACCATCTGTTAAAAAGGCTGTCTTTTTTCCATCGGATATTCTTTCCTGCTTTGTCAAAGATTAGTTGGCTGTATACTTTTGGGTCCACTTCTGAGTTCTCAATTCTGTTCCATTGGTCTATGTGTCTGTTTTTGTGCCAATACCATACTGTCTTGATGATGACAGCTTTGTAGTAGAGGCTAAAGTCTGGGATGGTGATCCCTCCCGTTTTGGTTTTATTTTTCAGGATTACTTTGGCTATTCGGGGTCTTTTGTGGTTCCATACAAATTTTTGGATAGTTTGTTCTAGTTTTGAGAAGTATGCTGGTGCAATTTTGATTGGAATTGCATTGAATGTGTAGAGTGCCTTAGGTAGTAATGACATCTTAACTATATTTATCCTTCCAATCCATGAGCATTGAATGTTTTTCCATTTCTTTGTGTCTTCTTCAATTTCCTTCATAAGTTTTCTATAGTTTTCATCATACAGATCTCTTGTATCCTTGGTTAGGTTTATTCCGAGGTATTTTATGTTTTTTTGTGTGTGTGTGTGCAATTGTGAATGGGATCCGTTTCTTGATTTCTCTTTATGTTGCTTCATTGTTGGTGTATAAAAATGCAACCAATTTCTGTGTGTTGATTTTGTACCCTGCAACTTGGCTGAATTCTTGGATCAGTTCTAGTAGGCTTCTGGTGGAGTCTGTCGGGTTTTCAATGTAGAGTATCATGTCATCTGCGAAGAGTGAAAGTTTGACTTCCTCTTTGCCAATTCTGATGCCTTTGATTTCCTTTTTTTGTCTGATGGGTGATGCTAGGACTTCCAGCACTATGTTAAACAACAGCGGTGAGAGTGGACATCCCTGTCGTGTTCCTGATCTCAGGGGGAAAGCTCTCAGTTTTTCCCCATTGAGGATGATGTTAGCTGAAGGCTTCTCATAGATGGCTTTGATGATATTTAAGTAGGTTCCTTCTATCCCAACTTTCTCTAGAGTCTTTATTAAGAAGGGATGCTGTATTTTGTCAAATGCTTTTTCAATACAAAACATATTTTTAATTAAAAACACAGAGAAGTGAGTATGGCAGCAACTGAAGATGGAAAACCCAAATTGCTGGAATATTAAATAGTCGAAGGATAATTTCAGTCTATGTGGAAAATGGTTAAATCCCTTGTCTTCTAAAAGGCAAACAAGTAATATTCAACAAGATTTTCTAAGTTATTTTCTCAGATAAGATCTTTTAATACACTTAGCACTGTAAAACCAATAATAGGAGATTGATTCAGCAAGTTATTAGAAAGAACAGTTTAATTATCCCAGAATTTGGTTGGCTCTTAGCCTCTTAACCTGAAAATTGGAGGGCTGATTAACCAGTCACACCACAGGTTCTGATCAAGGATTTTAACCTTGAAGACCATCTGCCTGGAAAGTCTAGTTGAAATCAAAGCAAACATCTTTAAGCTAATAAAAGGTGCTCCTGGGGAAATGGGTTTGAGTGACAAAGTTGGCTCTGTAATTTCTGCAGGAATCCTTTCACTATAAAACATACATATATTTGTAATTAATGTAAATGAGCATATGGCTCCTTAGAACCATCTAAGACGTGCACACCCTCAGGCAAAGACAACCTCAAGGAGGAGGTGATATGAAATTGGTTTTAAAGAACAATGGACAAAGAGGAAAGGCACTACAGAAAACAGGGAGCAGCATGAGCACAGGTGTGGGAAAGTGAGCAAGTATGATATTGAAGGGGCAGCAGGAAAATGAGTATCATAAGGTTTAGCGCAGGTGTGAGCAAGTGGGAAATGGAAGAGTCTTCAGTGGAAGAAGGTGTAGGGAGAAGATGTGCAGAGCAGACAGGAACAAGAGCTGACCCAAGGGAGCCTCCCACCCAGATTCAGTATGAGATTAGGAGAAAGTGTGTGTCTATTTTGGTTTTTATCCCGTAATCCTTCTTGCCCCTGTGAGCCTTAAGCCAGGACCCCCACGGAAGACGCCATCTGATGGGTAGGCATCCTCGGCCTTTGTCCAACATCCAGGCTGCCCCTGCTAATGGTCAATCTAGCATTGCATCTCATCTGCATCCATAAGGACCTACGACAGCCTGCATCAAAGAATGTCAAGAAGACCATCCAACATCCCTCTTGTCTAGTGCCTCAATGTTCCCTGTCAGTCAAAATGGCTTTCCAAAGTCATTTGGAAACATTACTTCTCTGTAACCCACTCACAGCCCTGGACCAGATCCCAATAGGCATTCACAATCAGCCATCTCCCTACATGAAGTCATCAAGCCCACCAAACCCCCACAAACCTATACCTGGTGAGAGAAACTCTGGCTCCTTTTTGGGTTCAGCCCAGGGGAAGTGGTAGAAGGAACTCAGGGAGGAGGGTGGGTAGAAGGAGAGTCATAGCCCTCTTGGTCTCTGTGAGTGGGCTACATGCCCCTCTCAGGGGTTGCAGGTCCTGTCTGGAAGCCTCTTCACACGAGCCCTTTCTGAACATTTCTCCTCTCCTCACCAGCTTTGGGCCTGAGATGACAATGGTTCCCCATGGTTGCTAACCCTGGGATACAGCCTAACTCTTTCAGAGATGCCCTGGTTACATTTTGTGAATAACCCTTTCATTGTAAACTTGCTTCAAACTGATAGTTTTGAGTGAACATCTGCTTCCTGCTGAGACTCTGACACACCACACGTATCTGTTATCATTGAGAAGTATGGATGTTCTTATGCTTGGACATCGTGGGGGAAGTATCACGAAACATTCTTCTCTGAGGAGCTCAGCTGCAGCATGAATTGAACACTGCATTTCTTGGAGACAGAGTCAACGCTCTTCACCCTTCACCAAGAGTCAACTCTTCCTACCCTGGAGAAGATTGTACCTATGGTGTTCTAACTCTCACTCACACCTGATGCACTATTTTTAATGTGTCTGAGCTTTAAAGGAAACAATGGGTCTCCCATGAGAACCTTCACTTCCACCCTCCTTTTCAGATTGTGCTTTATTACTATAGTCTTTATGTTCTATTACTGATTTTTTAAACCTTTTTTTCACATGTAAGACATTAAATTTTCTCTGGACAACAACCAAACCTATCAAAAAGTAAAAAGCAAGAAGGGCCAGAAAGGCTATCTTGTGAACTGAAATTGAGTCATGGATGACTGCAATGCAGATGAAATGTGTTCATAATTTTACTGAGTCTCAGAGTTAGAGGTTAGAGAGAAGAAAGGATCACAGTGTTGAATTTGGAGAGAGAGATAAAAATACAAGCTTCCCACATAGTTGTGGGAGGATAACACAGTGAGGGTACTTAACACATCTTATTTTTCTGTATTCTGAGTATTGCAAAATGTAGACCATGGACTTAATTCTGCTCAAAATAGGTTTTGTTGTTCAGCCTGGAATAGAATTTTTAGAGTTTAATTTTGATGACTTTGGGTAGGATGTTGGCCACAGTCACCACTGCTCCTTATTGCTTACACCAGATGCATTAGTAATTTACATGACTTCACTGGCTCTATGGTGATCTGAGAACATAACTACTATGTAATCTATATAGTCTATATCCTTGCCTATAAAGTCATCTGCAAAAATGAGAATCATGTTCTTTCCCTGATCAGGTGGGTGACCTGAAAAAACTAATGTTATTTGTCTAGGATCAAGCTAGAAGATGTTTTATTCCAAGCGCACAACTCATGAAAGAGTAGGGCTATGGGAGGGACAGCTTAAATGATTGAAAGTAATGGCAAGAGTCCAGCAAATGGAACACAGATGGGCTACAGGATTCTGGGAGAGCCAGAGACTTGGTGGATATCTGGAGTCTGGACCTTTGAGCCTACACAGGGCCTGGTGGTCAGCCCACAGACAAGAGAGCCACCAGCTGCTATAGACTTGTTGGCATAGACACTGTCAATGTCAGTAGCAGGTATAGGACTTTCCAGAGATGTCCTAATTACCATTAGCTCTGAAGGACCCTTGTAAAACCCTAGAGTTAAAACTTGAACACCACTTCAAATAGGACCAACATTGAATTTTCCAGCAACTCACATGGATATAGATCTAGACTCCACGATATGAAGAAACGTGACATTGCCTATGGTCTAGTGCAGCAGAGCAAATGTATTCTTGTTAAATGTGCTTACTAAATGCTTGTGCAAGAGTAGTAGGCCTGACAGATGGGCTTCCAGAAGGGTGAATGGACAAATCCTCCTCCCTTGAGGGTGGCCTAACCAGGGCCATGTTCAGCCATGTTCTTTGGTCCATCCATTGAGTCTGTGGTGTTTCTGATGGGTTGGTGTCTCAGCATCCTGGCTGCTAAACATTTGGAACATCATCCATTCCTGTAAGCCAGGAATAAGGAGGTGAACCAATGAGGCCCTGGACAACTACACAGGCTAAAGGAGAGGTGCACACAGTGATTGTGGTCAGAGGTTGTCCCCACATGTTGGAAAGGTTTTTAATAGACAGCTTGCCTCCCTTCTGTATCAGAAGGGCATTGAAGGTAAGTGTGGGGGTTGGGTATATGATATATATGTGTATATATGTATGTACATATATGTGCATGCATGTTTTAGCTGTATGTGTATATAAATGTGTGCATGTGTTATGTATTGCAAATGTGCACATGTGTATAAATGTGTATGTTCCTGTTTACTGTATATGACATATACATATATAGGACCTTGCATACATACTATATCCAGTTTACTACAGATCAATTTACATATATATGTAAGTATTTATATATACACATATACAGGGAGTTGTATTTATATTAATATAATTTTATGTATATGTAAAGCTGTATTTACATGTAGGTATATAAAGTTGATTCTGTAGTAAAGTGTGTACTGTCCTATTCCATGTACTAGCTTCAAATGCCCCCAGACAACCACCTTGCCTCTACCCAGAGACCTGAGTTGACACACTCTCACCTGGGACAAGAGTAGCTGCCTGGTGTGTCCCCTCTGTGAGTACAGGTGAAGGAACAATTTCCATCTAATGGGGCTGTCATGCAGCAGATGCTCCAGTCATGATTCTTCCACAGGCCCCTGCCCACCAGGAAACCCCTACCTGTAAGTCCAGCTCCAACCTACAGCAGCTGCTCACCCCAGAGCCACAAAATGGTCAAGACCATGCAGCTTAAGAGTGAGAGCCCTGGCTGATAATGGACATTCTCATTCTTGTCAGAAGGCACTGGAGGGCAGGGTAGATATTTGTAGATGTTTTGTGGCACCGTCATCCAGAAATGAATTTTGCTGTTGGTCCCTGGAAAGAGCCCAACAAGGGTCGCTGTCCAAGGGGACGTCCCTGCAGCCCTTGTCCAGCTTGGCCCATAGGAGGTACTGGAAGATCCTTGCTGGTTGACGGTGAAGTTGAAATCACTGCTTCCTCAACTGGCACCAGCCACTGTTTGGGGCCTTTCCCCAGCCTTCCCACACAACTCCTACCTTTGTCCACATGAGGGCTGGGGTTGTGGGGAGAGGTGTAAACTATGAGTGAGAGGAAAAGATACAGTAAGGATCCTCATGCCTGTGCCACCCTCATTCCTCACAGCCCTCTCCCTTTACCCAGGTCATGGGCCAATCTGTACATTGCTCGTGGACAAACAGACCAGCCTTCATGGCCACGCCACAAACCTCCGCCTCATCCGGGTTAGTTCACATGGCATTCTCAGGACTGTGAGCTCTGTAAGGGAGGGTTGGTGAGGATGTGCAATGGTGAGTGAGGGCAGGCTACAGAGCTGTTAATAATTCTGCATGGAAATGAAGGAGGGGACAAATAAATGAATGAATGAATGAATGAATGAATCCAAGATGTTTCTTCTACTAGCAAAAATAATCCATGCTTCCACACATTAGATTTCCATGTACTTAATTTTCAAAGCACAAGTAAATCAGTAACTTCGGAACGATAAGTTAAAAGACAGAGGGAATAAACCTTTTCCACAGAAAAACAGTGGTTTGGGGAAAGTGTATGTTCGGGGGAGTAAAGCCCCATTGGAAAGCCAGAACAAACCCTGTTTCTTGAAGGAATTCTTCCTTTTAAATGGCTGTCCCTGGATACCTGGGTGATTTAGTTGGTTGAGTGTCTGAGTCTTGACTTTGGCTCAGATCATGATCTCACAGCTCTCATGGAATCAAGATGGACATTGGGCTCTGTGTTGACAGTGCTTAGGATTCTATCTCCCTCTCTCTCTGCCTCTTTCTTACTCCCCTCATTCTCACATTTGCTCTCTCTCTCAATCAATCAATCAATGGCTGTTCTTATCCTGATAAGGCCTTATTTCCATGAGCAAAGACAGTTACCATTTATAACTTGTGCTTGGCCAGTGGGGATGTATATCTAGAGCATTTTTCACACCAAGAAAGTTGTGCCTTATTATTATTCTTAACACTAGGTCAGGAAAATTAATTCAATGTGAGAAGCGTTTATCATGGGGCTTGCTTTCTAAGTCCAGCTTCACTTCTTTGGCAGCAGAGTTCAGCAGAGCTGAGTGGAGGCCAGTGAGAGGAGTCTTGACACACATGGGGTTTGTGTAACCACTTTTATTGTATGTATCTAGTACTTATTTGATTGCTTCTCAGCCATCGCCATTACCCTCAGGCAGTGGTAATGGGGCAGGTCCATTTTTCCTTAAAGGCAACTGAACAACTGCAGGCAAAGGGAGGAGGGAGAGCAAAATGGACCTATTCATGCTCAAAAATGAGGATCTTCCGTGAGTGGGAAGAGGGGCTATCCTTTCATACATTGACAGAGAGGAAGCTGCTAGAAAGCCCACATGCTAATGGAAAGTCTGTTTCCCCTTATTTCATGTGGCTAGTCTGGTGCTTTTAGGTCACTGTCTTGAAAACCTGAATTATCAGGATATCACCCAACCCTCCACAGTGATGGAGCCTTCTTGGGGGGTCCAGAGGGGCCACCAGAGCTGGGAGTAGCTGTCCCCAGCTGCCCTCTGGGATGTGCTAAGCTCCATGGGGTGGGGTGGACATGGAGGCAGCCACCTGGACTAGCCCTATAGTAAGATGCATCATGGCAATGCCTCCGGTTTCCTGAAAAGCTTGTCAGGTTTCACAGGGCTTTGCCTCTCTGGCCACTTTGAGATGCTACCTACTGCGCCTCTGACCTCCGCTAGCACCATGCTGTTAGGTGGCCTCACCTCTGGCTTTCATTCAAACTCCCAGATACTTACCCCCTCCCCTGCTCCCAGGCTCTGATTGTCCTTTGTGGGTGGTGGCAGGGCAGAGTTGGCACCCAGAGGAGAGTCATGAGGATGGTCTGAATTTTAGTGCCTTCTCCTGGACAACTCTTCTCTAAGCAAGTTGGCTCTCTGCAGATAAGCTGAGAGGAGAGGAATCCAGGCCAGGGGATTCACCAACTTGTCCTAGAAGGTCAGGGATACTAGCTCTGGGGGTGCTGTTTGTAGTTGGGCCATAGATGAAACAAGACTACAGGTTGCATTTCCTTATGCCAACCAGTGACAAGGCTTCCTAAAGGGCAGGGCAGTACCTACAGGTCCTAAGGCATCCACTGAACTCAGGTGTGGCTCCAACCCTCCATGTGTAATTAAGCCCTCATTGTCAATCTGCCCCCAAACCATCTCTAGTCTCCAAACTGGTGTCTCAGTTGAACTTCTACCCCTTTGGGCTCCTCCTGCATGCTGTCATCTCCCTCATACACCTAGAACAACGGTCAGAAAAACTAAATCCAACTCACCACTTGTTTTATAAAAAAAGTTTTATTGAAACTTAGCTATAGCCAATCATTTACGTATCATTTATGACTGCCTTTGAGCTACAACAGCAAACTCAAAGCATGGCACTGACTGATTTGAAAGGCTCTCAGGATCTTCTTGGTGTAATCTAAAACTGATCCCTATACTCATAGGGCAGGGAGAGACCAAAGAAAGAAGCAGGCTATGCCAGGTTGGCAGGTAGCAGTTTCAGTAAGTAAAGAGAACCTATATACAAGGTTTTCTTGGGTTGCAGCAAAATTCATGGATCCCTGCTCCTACACACCAAATCTTAAAAGTTAACAAAGAGGTCTTAACTGGATTCAGGCATGTATACAATGCAGATGTTCTCAACACCACGTTATTATCTAAAGGGTGTATCCTTGGAGCAGCCTCCGAGAGCAGGAAGGGCAAGTAGAACTCATGTTCCAAGGACAGAGAAGGAGTGGGGAGCTTTTGAGAGGCTAGGTCCAGCTCACAGGTCACTCAGTGATTATGTCTTTTCCATGACACCCCCCAACAGCCACTCCCTGTGACAGAGATAAGATAGCCTAAAAAACCCCAAGTGTTTACTCTCTGATCCTTTAAAGAAGAAGCTTGCCAACCCCCAACATAAACTGCTTTTACCACACCAACCTACCCCTCAAACATCCTCAGCATCTTTCAGCGAACATAGGATTTGTGGTCCAGAAGCAAGGCCTTCCAAATTCTGATCTTTCCTTCACACAAACTTTCCTTGTCCTCTCTGCACATGAGATTGGCTAGGCCTCCTCTTTGCAGGAGCAGTTTTTTTAATTTTATGTGTTTGTCTTGTGGTCTGTGAACAGATGTGTGACCAGGCTGTGAATGTGTGCAGTTCTTTCTAAACAGTACTTCAAGGTGTCCCTGCATAAGGCAGATCATTATTCAGCTCCTAAACTAATCCGCACATTAATAAGAAAATGGAAGGATTCCTTGGAAGGTATTGTCTGGGAGAGAAATCAATTATTTACAACTCATATTTAGTTAAGTAACCACACTTAATGCCTAGAGAGGTTTCTTCGCAGGACTCATCTTAATGCATTATGGTAGATACTCACATCCACAGCACCTGCTTTGGCAAATGGAGAGGAAGTGCTAGTTATACAGACCATGTCCAAGCCTGAGCTTGAAAAGCAATTGCATCTCGCCTTCTTGCTCTTCCTTGTTACAAGAAAAGAAGGCCCCCTGGGGCAGCTGCCCCATCTGTCAGAACCTGGAAGGAAGAGACATTGGGAATAAAGATGAACAGAACCAAACAATAGCAACCACCCCAGCACTGACATATAATATAAGCAAGGTAAGTGTGCTCACAAGGCACTGAGACTAGGGCTTATTTGTTATGCAGCAAGGTTGACTAATAAGTAGAGACAGAATTATCAAGATTTTCCAAGGTCATTCTTGCCTAAAACAACCTTAATCCTTTGGTGACCTCAACTTTTATGCTAATGTCTCCAAAATTTATTCCTGAAGTCCAGAACTATCATTGGCCTACCAGTTTCTTCTTAGCAGTTCCTAGAGGCATCTGAAGTGCAACAATCCAAAAACGAACTCATCCTCTTTCCTAAGATACTTTATTTTTCTGGGGTTCCTATGGCAGCTTGCATCATATCTATTTAGGCTGAAACCACACTTCCCAGATCACTGACCCTGTGTGGTTCCAGGATAGCATGACCACAGACACATTTTGGGGAAGATTTAGAAGGTGGAGATAAAACAGCATCTGTGTGCTTTATGCTCTAAAGGTTGGTACAGGACCAGATTCTCTTGCAAGTTGATACAAGTCAACAAGTCAGATGGAAAGTCCCTGGGCTTTCATCCAGGAATATGCAGGGGATCTGAGATCAAAACAGGGAGGCAGTCCTGTTTGTTCAGGTAGAGCTGTGGATCTTGGAACAGCTTTTATAAGGGGCACTGGGTCAGACCTGAGAATGCTTGTTCCAAGGGACAGAGGAAGGTAAGGTCTATGGTCAAGGTCATCCCAGAGAAACAGGTGAACACAGAGAACTTAACAGATTCAACATAGAGGAAAAGTGCTTTCAGAGCAAAGAAGAGGTAGATGGTGAGCCATGTGGGCTGTAGAGCTGGGGACAGTGTGATGTGCTCGGTGGTGACAGACTGAGTTCCGAGGTGGGCTTTCCTGAAGGACACTGCATAATCTTAGCTCAGGACATCACCTTCCTGGCACTTTGAATTTCCCCATGTGTAATGAAGGGAGTGATACAAATGATAGCTCTCTCAGGTCCTTTTAGGTTCTGGCATAAATACTAGAATTTTGTTTTGCAGTTCCTTCCACCAGCTGTTTTTGCTTGTTTAAAAGGAAATCAATTTGTGCTTTTTTTCCTTCTACTTCCCTCCTTTCCACCACAGCCCCGTCTTGAGAATTATGCAAACTACATTTGCCACCCAAGGTGAAGTTGATTAAAAATGCTAAACGAGACCTTAATGGAGTGTCTACCACCATTTCATCTTGGTTAACACTGGTGGGCAACCATCAGTCCTCACACAGAGCTTCCTACTCAGATCCCAGACACATGCCATCATTAACAGTGATTAATAGGTACAGGAACAAATCATGTTTAAAGGCACATGATGAGCACTGAAATTACTGACTGGTAGAATGGCTCTGAGAGTCTTATGGAGATGTTGCCTCCCTTTCCCCTCACTTTACCCCCCACAACCATACAAATTTTTATTAGCATAACTTTAAATTTCTAGTACTTACTTCAGCTGATAGAAAATTTAATAAAAAGCACCCCCAGGGTGTTCTCTCAAAAATCTGTTTTATTTTATAGGAGAGATGGTTTGAATTATAGCAAGAAAAATGCCAGCTACTGAAAGGAAGCAGCAATTCAACAATATTAGTTTCGAGGAATTCAATCAAAATGACAGCAAATAAAGCACAAACCAAAAAAATGCAGTTGACTCTTAGCTGTGTTTGACTGTTCTTGAAACATCCTCTTCCTGGCTTCTGTGTCAATATTTCCTGAAAACTATCTTCCTGCATCTCCCATCTCCCAAACTACTTCTCAGCCTTCTCCTTACTCACTTCCCAGGTCCTGACTAAAAATGATTGAGCTATCAAAATGCCACCATGTCCCCCATTTCTCCTGGATGCCTTGCCCTGGCCAACCCCAGCCACAGACGCCATCTATATGCCTACAACTCATCCATTTATGTGTCCAGCAGTGACCTTATCTGTGGCTTCCAGACTAGCTGACTGCCATCCTGCCCTACACTTCCTTTTGGATATTGCAAAAGTAGAGTAAACTCAGCATGTCCAGTTGAACTCATCTTGTTCCCCACACAGGCTAGTTTCTTCTCCAGTGTCCCCATACCAGTAGAGCCTTCATTAATTCAATAATATAGCCAGAACCTAAGAATATGTATAATTGTCCCTCTCCTTCTTCATCTCATTGCTGTGCCACCATCAAGTCAATAGATATTGGCTTCTAAATCAAATAAATAGATAGATGACCCATAGATGATAGATAGGTAGATAATAGATAGATACATGCATACATACATATATACATACATACACAGACATCTTTCAATACATATATTGATTTTTTTTCCATATAAGTAGTGAATACACATCACTAAAAAAAACATACAATCACAAAAATTGGCCATATAAAAAGTCAATAATAATGTCAAATAATTCCCTAAAGGACAAATCATATGAGCCACAATCATTAACCATGATGCAGTAAAAGTTAATAAAGACCTCAAAAGGATATGCCTCCAAAAATCTATTAACACTAAAAATTTTTTAAATATGTTTGTCAATAACTCTTACACTATAAAGAAATCAAAACTGAAATTTAAAACTATTTAGAAGATCGAGCATCTGGGTGGCTCAGTCAATAAAGCGTCAGACTTCGGCCTAGGTCATGATCTCGCAGTTCATGGGTTCAAGCCCCGCGTGGGCTCTGTGCTGACATCTCAGAGCCTGGAACCTGCTTCAGAGTCTATGTCTCCCTCTCTTTCTCTGTTTCTCTGTCCCTCCCCTACTCTTGCTCTCTCTCTCTCTCTCTCCTCTCTCTCAAAAGTAAATAAATGTTAAAATAATTAAAACTATTTAGAGAAGAGGTGCCCAGGTAGCTTAGTCAATTAAGCATCTGAATCTTGATTTGGGCTCAGGTTATGATCTCAGTTTTTGAGTTTGAGCCCTGCACTGGGTTCTGCATTGACAGCATGGAACCTGCTTGGGATTCTGTCTGTCTGTCTGTCTGTCTGTCTCTCTCTCTCTCTCTCTCTCTGCTCCTCCCCCACAATCTCTTAAAAATAAATAAATAAACATTTTAAAAAGTCATAAAATTATTTAGAGCAATAACAATGATAGGACTACATAACAAAATCTACCAGCCTGGTCAAAGAGGCTGTCAGAAGAATATTCATAGCCATGAGTACATTATTAGATGTCAGAAAGATCAGAAATCAATGAATCAGGCTTTTTATGCAAGAACATAGATTTAAGGGGTGCCTGGGTGGCTCAGCCAGATAAACATCCAACTTCAGCTCAGGTCATGATCTCATGGTTCGTGGGTTCGAGCCCCACATCAGGCTCTGTGCTGACAGCCAGCTCAGAGCCTGGAGCCTGCTTAAAATTCTGTGTCTCCCTCTCTCTCTGACCCTCCCCTGCTCACGCTGTATCTCTCTCTTTCTCTCTCTGAAATAAATAAAACATTAGAAAAACATAGATTTTAAAAAATAACAAAATAAATCCAAGTACAATGTAAAATATAAGCTTATCCCTGTTCCTAAATCTAGAGAAGGGGACACATGATAATATCAACCAAAAAATGACAATTTACTTAGGAATGCAGATATAAAGACCATAAAACAGGCACAAATCAAGTCTAACAATTATCAAGTGCCATCCCTGAAATGTAAGGTTAATTCTACTTAGGTATTGTCTCTTCCTTATTTAGTCCCACATTTCTGAGGTAGAGCTCAGAGCTCTGGTGCAGGTGCATGACCCAGACCATCTGTCAGAGCCTTGAATTTGTAAGCAAGCATTGCAGGCAGACCATCCAACTCTGGAAGTGAGGAGAACACTGAAATGCAGAAGGTATTTTGCAAGGTGGGGAAATCAACACGGCCTCTGGTGCTATTAGGTGACCAACAGCCACCTCAGGAAAGGGGGCAGCTGTGTTTGTTTCTCAGTTTTCCTGAAATCTTCCTCATCACTGCACTTTGGAGAAGTCAGGGACAGGGAGGTTGACCTGAGATGATGCCTACATCTCTGGGCATCAGCAGCAGCAGGGCTTTGGGCAGGAGTACTGGCAAAGTCATCGTGAAACTGAGGACATTGACAAGGAAGAAGACATTGCCACTCAAAGCAAAGAAGCAAGAAGGGAAGTGATAACCACAGAGGGGCCAAGAGAACCAGCTTATAATATCCTTGACATGCTGCTGGGATTCCTAGAAATGTCTGGGGTTAAGTTGTCATAGTTTGGACCACAACTAAACCAGGAATGTACAGATTCCTGACTTGATGGCTGCCATATTTTTAATAGGATATTTGTTGTTGTTGTTGTTGTTTTAACAATTAGTTCCACAAGCTCCAGACCCTGTGTCTTCACAGTGGGGACTCAGAAAAACCTTGCACAGTGGACAAGTATTCCACTAAGTTTAACTGGTAAATGAGATTGTAATGTTTCCTATTTGTGGTATTCTTCATTAAAGAGCCTTCATCCTTTCTTATTTGATTATTAACACTTTTTTGGATAAGGAAACTAAAGCTTAAAGCAAACCAGAGCTTACAGAGGACTGCTAAGCTAGTGACTGTGGGACGGACTCGAACCCAAGTCTCTATGGATGAGCACAGGCTGCCTCCATATCTTGGCTATTGTAAATAATGCCACGATAACCATAGGGGTGCACATATCTTTTCAAATCAGTGTTTTTGTTTTCTTTGGGTCAATACACAGTTGTGGAATTATTGGATCATGTGATATTTCCTGTTTTTAATTTTTTGAGGAACTTCCATACTGTTTTCTATAGTGGCTGCACCAATTTACATTACCACCAACAGTGCACCAGTGTTCCCTTTTCTCCACATCTTTGCCCACTCTTGTTATTTCTGTCTTTTTAATACTAACCATTCTGACAGGTGTGAGGTAAGAGAACTGTCAGATGCTAAAGAAAAATGAAAGATAAATGCTGTGGGAAGCAGGCAGAACACCAAGTATGGCCAGAGGCCTTACCTCAGAAGAGGTTGTGCTGCAGTCTGCCTGAGTGCAGCTCTTGATTGGAAGCTGGTCAAGAGAGGACAGCATTCAAGGTTGAGAGAGACTGAGGTCAGGGACAGAGCTGGGAGTCCCCAATTCCCAGGTCTGAGAACACTTCTGGCCAAAGCTGTGCAGCATCCCAGTCAGTAGATCTAAACTTAGGTGCAATTCACGATATAGATAGACCAAACGAAGGCACCTATCCTATATAGGATAAATAAGAAGCAGACAGGAATGAAGAAAGGAAACTCTTATCCTGCCTGCAGGATATAATTTATGATGTAGATTATCTTTGTTTTCCAGAGTACTCCTTCAGCATACAGCCCAGCCATTTTACTGAGCTGTGCACTACACTGAACACAGAATATATTTATATTCTTTACTCCCCATTTTCTCTGGGCTAAATAATTTCTTATATGAAATAGTACTGCCTCTTAGCAATTCTTCCTTGCTTCTCAAGAATACTTCTCTAAAGAAATAGAGCCAGTACACATGAGTTTGAAAATTTAATTCTGTTCCCAAAACACCAAAAGATATATCCATTGCCAATTCCTTTTTCCTAAAAACAGGTCAAAAACTAGTGGCAGAAAATGAGCATTATAGAATGAAAAACACTCTGCTTTTGGTGGACCAACTCTGTGGTTCCCAGCTTCTGCAAACCTCTTTCCTTTTCTATATAGTTGAATTCATACTGCCTGCCCTTTCTACCCATAGAGTTCCTGAATGAACACCACAAGAACAGTCCCTCCCTTATTTTTAAGCCACCACACATGGGATAAGTGACTTTTAATATTATCTAAACAGTTACATGAAGGTGTTTGTGTTGATGGTACATTGTATTATTTTCATTAAGTAGCATTAAATTAACCCACTATTAAATACCAGGGCCCGCAGGGGACTCAGTCAGTTGAGCCTCCAACTCTTGATTTCGGCTCAGGTCATGATCTCATGGTTTGTAGGTTTAAGCCCCACACTGGGCTCTGTTCTGGCAGTGCAGAGCCTGCTTGGCATTCTCTCTCCCTCTCTCTGCCCCTCCCCGACTCGTGTGTGTTCTCTCTCAAAAAAAAAAAAAAAATTAAACACCTGCTACTGTGAAAAGCCTGGGAAAGAATCAGGATGGAGGACAGAGGTGAGGACAGTTTATTTGTGCTGGTGACACAGAAGGCAGAGATTAGGCAGCGGGTGAAACTGCAGAAGGATGCCAGAGGAGCAGGTCCCCATCAGCCCACGGAGGCCTTCCCACTGAGGAAGCCCCTCCTCCCCCTAGTACCTTGCCACTGGCCTCATCCTCATGTGGCCACAGAGCCCAATCTCCTCCCATCACAGGGTGAGCCTTTGGGTGCTCCTCTCTGGTACCCCAGGCTCTCCTTCTCTTCCAGGTCACCTGCATGAGCAAACAAACATGCTCTGGGGTGTCCCGTGAAAAGCAAAACATTCCTTCCAAATACTTCTGTATTTACCTTAATTTTTCTTCAACAATTTTTTTCACGGGAATTATCCACACTCTCTGCCTCTCCTTCTCTCCCACTGTCTCTTTTTTTAAATAGTTTATTGTCAAGTTGGCTTCCATATAACACCCAGTGCTCATCCCCACAAGGCCCTCCTCCATGCCCATAACCCCCCTTCCCTCCCCTACAGCCATCAACCCTCAGTTTGTTCTCAGCACTCAAGAGTCTCTCCCACTGGCTCTTAAGCTTTGTCTGGCTAAGTGTGGGCACCAGCACATTTGCCCTTTTATGTCTGTACTGACTGCTCGCAACCAGCAGCTTGCCTTCCTCCTTAAACCCTGTCTTCTCTTGGCAGCTGTGTCACCGTCTTATCACTTTCTCTCATCTCTCTCTGACCTCCTCTTTCAGCCTCGTCCTGTATGCATCTTCCTTTCCCCAAAATGGTCATCTTCCCAACACATGAAGGCCTTTGCTCCGGGAGTTCCCTCTGCCCACAGCATAGTTTTTCACACCCCTCAAGGCTCAGCACATGGAGACCTTCCCTGACTCCACATCCTAAAGCAGTCTTTCCCTCATTTTTTGCTCAGTCCCATTAACCATTTATGTCCACCATAGCAAAGTATGTAATCATCCTGTTTATATATATGATTAAGTTGCTTACAGTACATCCTCCTACTCAGAGGTAAACTCCATGAGGGCAGGAGCCTTACCTGTCTTACTACCAGTTATACTCTAATATGGTGTAGGAACTCAATAATAGTCACTGAACGGATGCATATCTTTGTTTATCAACGCACAAGGTAGAGCCACATATCTATCTGCAAGCTGAGTTGTGCTACAGGAATAAACGACCCCAAAATCTTTGGGGCTAAAAACAATAGAGGAATATTTTGTTGCTAACATTACAAACCTATTGTGGGTTAGCAGAGGACTTTTCTGTTCACTGCAGTCACAGTGGAAGTTGGATGAACAGTCAGTAGGCCAGAGGAAAGAAGAAACCCTGGGGGTCACATGGCAGCAGTTAAATATCCCAGCCCCAAGTGGTGCATGTCACTTCCATTTAAGACTCACTCTGAAGATCTCTACAAGGACATGCCAGGCATAGAAGATGAGCATCAGCCTTCTGTGTGCCTGTAGGGAAAAGTAAGCCAGACATCAGAGCAGTAGGACTGCCACAGCCACCAAGGAGATACTGGGAGAGGTCAGCCAAGGAGTGAGAGAAGAGCCAGAAATCAACAGAAAGGAGGTGATCAATAATCCCCAACCCTGCAAAGGTGGTCTGTAAGTCTCCATTGCACTTGGTGACTCTAGCACATGAAGTTGCAGTGGACTGCGAACAGGAGAAGCAAACTCAGTAGAGTGGACCAAAGGGAGACATGAAGAAATGAAGGTATAAGAATCAGCAGAACTTTCAGAAAATGTGATTGGCAAGGAGGGATTGAAGCAGTAGTTAGAGAGAGATAGGATGGAAGTCCTCATTTCCTAGGTCAAGAGACAAACAGCTATGCACTGTGGGATAGGTTAGAGACCAAGAGAACACAGATAGAGATGGTAAAAAGAGGAACCCGTGTCTCTTATGCAGGTTTTGGGGAGGCGGTGGAAGCGGCCAGGGGTAGCAGTGCCTTGGACAGGTGGGCTAGAAATGGAACAGAGATCCTAAAAGCCCTGGGGGACCCTGATGAGACTGCATATTTTTGTCAGCTATTACAGGATTATTTTCTCACTTTCTGCTTACTCAACAAGATCAGAAACTGCAACTGGAGAGAAGGAAGCCCAGATGACAAATAACTGTTAAAGAAATTTTCTTGGTTCAAGTAATTATTATACCAACAGAATGAAAAGGAGAAGAGTACTGCCAACGGTAATCAGAGCACAGATGCTGAGGTTAACCAGTGGAGGGGAGAAAGAGGGAGACACATGTCAGGAAAGGTGGTAGATGGAGTGGTCAAAGGCCAGTCCCAAAGGTGGAAGGTCAGGTAGGTGGGGACAACACAGAACCAACTGTTTCTATCCAGGTAAGCATGGAGGCTGGCAGTGACAGAGCAACTGGCTCCTCTTTGACAGGGAGTCAAGGTCAAGGTGACTTTAATAACTGGGCAGGTAAAAAGGATCTTTAAAAAAGACAATTTGCTTGGATGTGACGTAAAAGCCAAAGAAATTATTCAACAGAGAATATGCTTGCAAATAACAGAACTTAATCACCAAAGACCTGATTGGAGAAGGTGTTCCTAAAAGCAGTAGAGGAATGGAGGTGTTGTGGGCAGGTGGAGTGCTGGGGTTAGGCACCAGGTTTCACCAACCAGCTCAGATGTACCTGATCCCTTGAGAAGCAGCAGATGGGACACAATAAATTGAAAACATTTACCTCTGTACCCTCTCACTCATTTGCCTGCACACCCCAACATCCTCTAAGGGGTCTGTTATGCTCAGGGTTGCCCTGGTAGGCACTTCCCAGAGGAATGCTTCTTACAACTCTGTCCTGGTTACCAAGGACAGACAAGAATGCTGTAGTACCTCCATCCTAAAACTCCTACACGAACAAATCTGTGTTAAAAATTGTTTTCTTGGGCACCTGGGTGGCTCAGTCAGTTAAGCATCCAACTGGCTCAGGTCCTGATCTTGAATTCTATGAGTTCAAGCCCTGCATCAGGCTCTGTGCTGACAGCTTAGAGCCAGGAGACTGCTTCGGATTCTGTGTCTCCTTTTGTCTCTGCCCCTACTCTGCTCACACTCTGTCTCTCAAAAATAAATGAATGTTAAACAAATTAAAGGACATTTTTAGAAAATAAATAAAAATAAATATTTTCTTATGTAAAACCTTTGGCATCCACTCACAAGGGTTCCACAGGAGATAGACACCAGCCTGCTGATGGATATTCCTTTATAACAGGTAGCTTTTAAAAAGTATTGGAGGCTCTTTGTGGCTGTTAGCAGATAATTTTAGACAATATACAGAGGTGTGTGTGTGTGCGTGCTCACGTACACACGCGTGTTCGCATGTATGCCTGTTTTTTACTCTTCAACATCATAGGGCAGAAAGGTGGGAAGAGAAGAGATAGGTAGGGAAAGTCAATCTCACCATTCTAATTGTTACAGGTGTGGAAGAACTAAAGTAACCGCAGGAATGGTTGCTTTTAAGGATTGGATTAAGGACAAGGATTGAAATTCCTAGGAAAATACATATATTGTGTTTTCATACATTTCAATATTATTCAATGGTGCAGATTAGTAATGGGCTTTGTTAATTATCCTTGCCTAATGCCAAAGTGCACTGTGAGGCTTCCAATACTAATCCTACCTCAAGTAATCACATTTCTCAACAACTTAACAAATTTTTAAATTAATAGCTATATTCTCCAAATATCTGTTAGATAAACTTTTACTCAGACTAGAGTTAGCTACTCAAAGATTCAAGGACTTTTTAAAAAATGTTTATTTATTTTTGAAAGAGAGAGAGAGACAGAATGCAAGTAGTGAAGAGGCAGAGAGAGGAAGACACAGAATCTGAAACAAGCTCTAGGCTCTGAGCTGTCAACACAGAGCCTGACGTGGGGCTCGAACCCACAAAGTGTGAGATCATGGCCTGAGTCAAAGTCGGATGCTTAACAGACTGAGCCACCCAGGTGCCCTTCAGAACTTTTAAAATTAAAAGGGCTTGGAAGGGAGCAAAAATAAACTGTTGGGACCTCATCAAGGTTAAAAGCTTCTGCACAGCAAAGGAAACAACCCAGAAAATTAATAGGCAACCAACGGGATGGGAAAAGATAGTTGCAAATGACATATCAGATAAAGGGTTGATATCCAGAATCTACAAGGAACTCACCAAACTACACGCCCGAAAAACAAACAACCCAGTGAAGAAATGGGCAGAAGATATGAACAGACACTTCTCCAAAGAGGACATCCAGATGGCCAACAGACACATGAAACGATGCTCAGCATTGCTCCTCATCAGGGAAATACAAATCAAAACCACACTGAGATACCACCTCAAGCCAGTCAGAGTGACTAAAATGAGCCAATCAGAGAACTCTAGATGCTGGCGAGGATGTGGAGAAACGGGCACCCTCCTACACTGTTGGTGGGAATGGAAACTGGTACAGCCCCTCTGGAAAACAGTGTGGAGGTTCCTAAGGAAATTAACAATAGAACTCCCCTATGACCCAGCAATAGCACTGCTAGGAATTTACCCAAGGGATACAGAAATGCTGATGCATAGGAGCACATGTACCCCAATGTCCATAGCAGCACTATCCACAATAGCCAAAACATGGAAAGAGCCTCAGTGTCCAACAACAGATGAATGAATCAAGAAGATGTGGTTTATCTATACCATGGAATACTACATGGCAATGAGAAAGAATGAAATCTGGCCATGTGTAGCAACATGGATGGACCTTGAGGGGGTTATGCTGAGCGAAATAAGTCAGGCAGAGAAGGACAAATATCATATGTGTGCACGTATAGGAGGATTAGGAGGAACTTAACAGAGGACGAAGGGGGAGAAGAAGGGTGGAAATGGTGGGGGAAAGGGAGAGAGGCAAACCATGAGAGACTCTTGAATGCTGACAAAAACTGAGGACTGATGGATGTGGGGGGAGGGAGGGATGGGCATGGAGGAGGACACTTGTGGGGATGAGCACTGGGTGTTATGTGGAAACTAATTTGACAATAAACTATTTGTAAAAAAAAATAAAAATAAAAAAAATAAAAGGGCTTGGAAGGGGGAACAATAGTACATAACCCTGCCAGCCTTAAGTGTTTTATAAACATTTTCTCATTTCGTGTCTCCAGTGAGCTGGTTAGATAGATACGAATATTTTACTTATTTCAACATAAGAAAATCAGTCAATGTAATACACTACAGTAATAGAAATGGGGGAAGGGGATCATGATTATGTCAATGACACAAAAACCATTTCACAAAATCTATCCTCCTGGCCTTCAGCCAGACTAGAAGAAAATTTTCTCAACATGGTAAAGGGAATCTATGAAAACCCACAGCTAACATTATGTACAATGGTGAAAGATTGAAAGCTTTCCTTCTAAGATCAGGAATAGGACAAGGATGCCCGCTTTCATCACTGCCATTCAACAGTGTACTGGAAGTACTAACCAGAGCAATTAGGCAAGAAAATAAATAAAAAGCATCCAAACTGGAAAGCAAGAAGCAAAATTATCTCTATTCACAGATGACATGATCTTATATGTAAAAAAAATGATAAGAATCCACCACTAGAGCTAATCAATGAATCTGATGATGTTGTAGTTTACAAGAACCAACACATAAAAATCAGCTATGCTTCTGTTTACCGGCAAGAAAAATATGAACAAGAAATAATAACAATTTTATTAAAATTTCCTGATAGGAACCCTTACAGAATCCAAGAGTCTGGGAGGAAAAGGAGACAGAGTCCGTTGAGAAAACCTTCTAGCGTGAGTGCAAACTGGGGAAGATAAAATCTGGCCAGGACCAGAGACACAGAGGGATGGGGGATACCCCTCTGCGAGGAGTTTAGAGGAGAAAGAGAGTGGCCAAAACTGTTCAAGACACTGTCCCTGTGGCTGGAGAAGAGTAAAACTTCTGCTCGGGACACGGAGGGGTCTAGTTTCCTGCTCTCCAGCTGACCCTAGGCAGGACGCACTTGTCCTAAGCAACTCCCCGGGAAACTGCTCCCCACTCCCAGCTCAACCTGGAGGGGACGCGCTGCAGCTGCTCCTTTGTGCTTCTGGCTCGGCTGGATCCCTAGGGGGAAGCCAAGGAGCTTAAAACTTCCGAGGATTTTGCCCGCGAGTTTAGATTCGGGTGACGGGACATAGAGGCACCCAGCTTCCTGCTCTCCAGCTGACCCTAGGCAGGACGCACCCGTCCCAGGCGACCCCAGGGAAACTGCACCCCACTTACCAGTTCAACTTGGAGGAGACTGAGCAGCGGCTTCTGGCTCGATCCCCAGGGGGAAGGTGAGAGGCCTGAAACTGCCCCGAGGGGCGCCTGCGAGTTTACATTTCTGGCAATTTCAATGGGACGAGCTGACTAAGATCTGGAAATAAGGCCTGGCCTGGGATATAGAGCATGGCCCATCTTGGCTACGCCCCGGCAAAGGGAGTTTACACACCCAAAAAAGTGAGTTGCAATGTTTGGTTCAAGAAGGGACTGGGGCGCCACCACTCTTCTATCCACAACCACCAAAGCAGGACTCCCACGGGACGCACTGGATCAAACCACACCCATCCCTACTAGAGAGCTACCCTCTTCCTTTTTTTAAAAATTATTATTATTATTTTTTTATTATTATTTTTTTTTACCAGAGCCAGGCAAGACCAACATGGATGCACCGCCCTGATTAATTCTGGTCACTGGCTTACTTAAATAGTCACATTTAATCCATTCTGTAGATGTATATTCTACACCTACCTACCTTTTCATCGCTTTCACCCTGGAGTATTCAGACTATATAGTTTCTCTGGATAGCATCATGGTCATTTCTTTCCCCTCTTCTCCAACCATATTCCACTCTTTCACTCTTTGAAAAAAGCCTCTTATTCCTTCTGCGTCTCATTTCATTTCCAATTTTACTTCATCCCCACCCTGTAATCTCTCTCGCTCTCTATGCTATTCCTCTAGCACTGCATACACCCAGCTATTTATTTGTACCTGGGAAATCTGGTTATATGCTTTTAAACTCTTCTTTGTCTATTGGGTTTCTTCTTTTATCCTTTTATTTTCTTCTTTTTTTTTTTCTTTCTTATGTATTTCTATCTCTGATGATTCACCTTCACTCCTTCTTCTTGTTTCTTTTCTTTTTCGTTTTCCCTTTCGGTTTCTGTATTTGATGGATTTGTCTGTGCGTTTGTGAGCCTTTGTTCCCTGTGTGTTTGTCTGTCTTCTTTTTCAGCGCTACCTCAAGAAACAAGCCAAAATATACGTGGTGGAGACTCCCAAATACCACTACGAATAGGAAAATAAAATAACAAAGGTCTCAAGAAGAGAGACCAAGTGATACCATTCAAAGAACACTTTCTGAACGGATAGACCCTGGATAGTCAAAGAGCCTTCTTTGATACAGCAGCGTTCACAGATGCAGAGTCCATAACAAACTTTTAAAACCACCAAGAGATAGAAAGCTAACCAAAATGATGAAACGAAAGAGCTCTCCTCCAAAGAAATTCCAGGAAGAATTGACAGCTAAAGAACTGCTCAAAACAGTCATAAGCAACACAACTGAACAAGAATTTAGAACAATAATCATAAAATTAATCACTGGGCTTGAAAAAAGCATGGAGGACATCAGAAAAACTACGGCTACAAACACTATGGACTTTAAAAATAGTTATGATAAGGGGTGCCTGGGAGGCTTAGTCGGTTAAGCGTCCGACTTTCACTTAGGTCATGATCTCGTGGTTTGTGGGTTCAAGCCCCGTGTCGGGCTCTGTGCTGACAGCTGGCTCAGAACCTGGAGCCTGTTTCAGAGCCCGTGTCTCCCTCTCTCTCTGACCCCCCTGCTCACGGTGTCTCTCTCTCTCTCTCTCTCTCTCTCTCTCTCTCTCTCTCTCCTAGAAATAAATAAAAAACATTTAAAAAAATAGTTATGATGAATTTAAAAATTCAATAAAGGAGATACATAATAAACTGGAGGCATCCAATGCACGGATTGAAGAGGCAGAGGAGAATAAGTAATTTAGAAGACACAATTATAGAAAAAGAAGAAACTGAGAAAAAAAGAGACAAACTGATCCAGGAACATGAAAGAAGAGTTTGAGAGCTCAGTGATACAATCAAACGGAACAATATCCATATCATAGGAATCCCAGAAGAGGAAGAGAGAGGGAAAAGTGATGAAGCAGTCCTGGAACAAATTATAGCAGAGAACTTCCCCAACCTGGGAAGGGAAGTAGATGTTGAAACAAGAGGCACAGAAAACTCCCCTCAGGTGTAACTTGAATCGATCATCTACACGACATATCATACTGAAACTGGCAAAACAGAAGGACAAATAGAGAATTCTGAAAGCAGCTAGGGAGAAAAAGGCCCTAACATAAAAAGGGAAACCTATCAGAGTGGTGACAGACCTATCTACTGAAAATTGGCAGGCCAGAAATGATTGGCAGGAGATCTTCAATGTGATGAACAGAAAAAATATGCAGCCAAGAATCCACTATGCAGCAAGCCTGTCATTCAGAATAGAAGGAGACATAAAAGTCTTTCCACATAAACAAAAATTGAAAGAATTTTTCACCACTAAGCCAGCCCTACAAGAAATCCTGAGGGGGACTCTCTGAGGGAATGCAAGAGGCTAGAGACACCAGCACAAGCATGAATCCCACAACTGACACAATGACTCTAAACCCATATATTTCAATAATGACACTGAATGTAAATGGAATAATGTCCCAATCAAAAGACATAGGGTAGCAGAATGGATTAAAAAAAACCACACCCCAAATCCATCTATTACAGTCTACAAGAAACTCATTTTAGACTGGAGAACACCTTCAGATTGAAAGTAAGGGGATGGAGAAGTATCTATCATGCTACTGGAAAAAAAAAAAAGCTGGAGTGGAGTGAGGGGCAAGATGGGTTAGAAGTAGGGAGCTCCGTACTTGCACTCACGCCCATGCCTCACAAGGAAAAAATCTGAAGCCATAAGAAACCCAAGAGATTGGGTGGAAAAGGACGCAGAATCCACTGAGAAAGCCTTCTAATTTGAGTACGAACTGGGGAAGATAAAATCAGGCCTGGATTGGAGACTAGAGGGACGGGGTGATTGCCCTCTGCGGGGAGTGAGAGGGAAAAAGAGAGAGAGTCCGAAACAGAAAAACCTCCACTCAGGGGAAAAACCTCCACTTGGGGCAAGAAAGCTCTTACACACAAAATACCTGCGCACCAGGTGCCCACGCTCCAGCTCGCCCCGGAGGGACTGTGCTCGCTCGCAGACTGCTTCTTGGAGCTAACTCCTGGCTGGCTGGGAGAAGCTGCGCGGCTGCCGCCATTGCCCTCCTGGCGGGCTTGCATCCCTGGAGGAGCCGCGCGGGCACCGGGCGTCTGCGCTCTTGGCTGGCTGGAGCTCTAGAGGGAAGGCAAAGAGCTAAAAACTGGGAGATTTGCCCGTGAATTTGTGTTTTGGGTGAAGAGACAAAGAGAGACCTCGATTTCCTCACTCCAGCGGGGTCAGCGCGCCTGGCAGACAAGGCCCCCCACCCCGCCCAGGCCCCCCAGCCCGACTCGGAGGAGAAGGGAGCAGCAGCTTCTGGCTCCACCCCAGAACTAGGCAGGAGGCTTGGAATTGCCCTAAGGGCATTGCCAGGGGATCGCCTGTGGGGATTTCATCAGGGTGCTTGGACTGGGATTTGGAGGCTGGAACTGGCGTGGGTTGAAAAGCGCAACAAACTTTGGCTGAGCCCTGGCCCTGGGAGTTTACACTCCCATAAAAGCGAGGTGGAGCGCCGCCACTCTCCTCACTACAACCTCCAAGGCAGAACTCCCTCCTGATGCACTGGATCACACCACGCCCATCCCGCTTGAGAGCTGCCCTCCCCACTGTTTTATTTTTTTTTCTTCTTTTCTTTTCTTTTTTCTTTTTTTTTTTTTTCTATTTTTTTCTTTATTTCCCCAGAACACTGACCTGATTAACTCTGGTCACCGGCATGCATAAATAATCACATTAAGTCCATTCTGTACATGTAAATTCTAAACCTCCAGACCTTTTCACCTCTCTCTCTCAGGAGTAATTAGACTATATAATTTCTCTGGATAATACCAGCATCCTTCTCTCACCTAACCAACCATACTCCACCCTTTAACTCTTTGAAAAAAGCTTCTTATCCCTTTTGCCTGTTCATTCTATTCCAATTTTGCCTCATCCCTACCCAGTCTTCTCTCTCTGTCTCTATGCTCTTCAACCAGGACTGCACACACCCGGGTATTCAATAGTAGCTGGGAAATCTGGTTATATTCTAGGAATCATTCTTTATTCATTGGTATTCTTCTTTTTTCCTTTTCTTTTCTTCCTTTTGACCTTTTTATGTATTTTTTTATTTTCTATTATTCGCCCTCCCTCCTCCGTCTTTTCTCTTATATTTTTCACTTTCCCTCTCGGTTTGCATGTTAGTCGGATTTGTTTCTGCGTTTGTGTGCTCCTGCTCCCTGTGTGTTTGTCAGCCCGTTTTCCTCTCCAGGGCTACCTCAAGAGACAAGCCAAAGTACACATGGTGGAAAGGCCCAAATATCACGAGTAGGAAAACAAAATAACCAAGGTCTCAACAAGAGAGACCAAGAAGACCATTCAAAGAATACTCTCTGAAAGGATAGGCCTGGGACAAAGAGTCTTCTTGGGTACAGCAGCGCTCACAGGTGCAGAGAGCCTAACAGGTCTTTAAAACTAACAAGAGCCAGAAAGCTAACTAAAATGATGAAACGAAAAAGCTCTCCTCCAAAGAAATTCCAAGAAGAATTGACAGCTAATGAACTACTCAAAACAGATATAAGCAGCATAAACGAACAAGACTTTAGAATAATAATCATAAAATTAATAGCTGGCCTTGAAAAAAACATAGGGGACATCAAAGAAACTATGGCTACAGACAGAATGGAGAATATAAATAGGCATGAAGAATTTAAAAATGTGATAAATGAGATACATAATAAATTGGAGGCCTCCAAAGCACGGATTGAAGAGGCAGAAAGGAGAATAAGTAACTTAGAAGACACCATTATAGAAAAACAAGAAGCTGACAAAAAAAGAGACAAACGGATCCAGGAACATGAAAGAAGAGTTCAAGAGCTAAGCGATATGGTCAAACGCAACAATATCCGTATCATAGGAATCCCAAAAGAGGACGAGAGGGGGAAAGGTGCCAAAGGAGTCCTGGAACAAATTATAGCAGAGAACTTCCCCGACCTGGGAAAAGAAGTAAACGTTGAAATACAAGAGGCTCAGAGGAACCCCGTCAGAGTAATTTGAATCAATCTTCTGCAAGGCATATTATACTAATAATGGCAAAATATAAGTACAAAGAGAAAATTTTGAAAGCAGCTAGGGAGAAAAGGGCCCTAACATACAAAGGGAAACCTATCAGAGTGGCGACAGACCTATCTGCTGAAACGTGGCAGGCCAGAAAAGAATGGCAGGAGATCTTCAATGTGATGAACAGAAAAAATATGCAGCCAAAAATCCTCTATCCAGAAAGCCTGTCATTCAAAATAGAAGGAGAGATAAATGCCTTTCCATATAAACAGAAATTGAGAGAATTTGTCAACACTAAACAGGCCCTACAAGAAATCCTGAGGAAGACACTCTGAAGGAAATGTTGCATGGAACATATTACCAGAGACACCACCACAAATATGAACTCCACAAAGGACACAAAGACTCTAAACCCACATATCACAATAATAACACTGAATGTAAATGGCTGAATGCTCCAATCAAAAGAGATAGGGTAGGAGAATGGATAAAAAACTAAAATCTATCTATATGCTGTCTACAAGAAAATCATTTTAGACTGGAGGATACCTTCAGATTAAAAGTAAGGGGATGTAAAAATATATATCATGCTACTGGAAATAAAAAGAAAGCTGGAGTAGCCATACTTATATGAGACAAACTGGACTTTAAATTAAAAACAATAACAAGAGATGAAGAAGGACATTACATAATAATTACAGGGTCCATCCATCAGGAAGAACTAACAATCATAAATGTCTATGCTCCGAATATGGAAGCACCTAAATATTTAAAACAATCACAAACAGAAACAGGCTCATAGATAAGAATGTGCTAATAGCAGGGGACTTCAATACTCTGCTTACAGCAATGGATAGGTCAACCAGACAGAAAATCACTAAGGAAACAATGGACTTCAAAGACACATTGGACCAGATGAATCTGACAGATATAGTTAGAACTCTGCATCCTGAGGCCATGGAATTCACTATCTTCTCAAGTGCGCATGGCACATTCTCCAAGATAGATCACATTCTGGGACATAAAGGAGCTCTCAATAAATATAAAAGAATTGAGAACCTACCATGCACACTCTCAGATCATAATGCTTTGAAACTTGAAATCAATCACATGAAGAAGTCTAGAAAACCTCCAAAACATGGAGGTTAAAGAACACCCTACAAAAGAATGATTAGGTCAATCAGGCAATTAGAGATGAAATTAAAAAATATATGGGAACAAATGAAAATGAAAACACAACAATCCAAAATCTATGGTTGCAGCAAAGCAGTCCTAAGAGGAAAGTACATTGCACTCCAGGCCTATTTCAAGAAATTAGAAAACACGCAAGTACAAAATCTAACAGCGCACCTAAAGGAACTAGAGGCAGAGCAAAAGAAACCACAAACCCATCAGAAGAGAAATAGTAAAAATCAGAGCAGAAATGAACAACATAGAGACCAAAGAAACAATTGAACAGATCAATGAAACCAAGAGTTGGTTTGTTGAAAATATAAACAATATTGACAAAACTCTAGCCAGGCTTCTAAAAAAAAGAAAAGAGAGAGCACTGATCTAAGAATACAGCAAAGTTGCAGGGTACAAAATCAAAGTACAGAAATCGGTTGCATTCTTACACACCAGTAATGAAGCAACAGAAAGAGAAATCAAGAAACTGATCCCATACCCAATTGCACAAAAAACCATAAAATACCTAGGAATAAACCTAACCAAGGATACGAGAAATCCGTATGATGAAACTATAGAAAACTTATGAAGGAAATTGAAGAAGACACAAAGAAATAGAAACACATTCCATGCTCATGGGTAGGAAGAATAAACATAGTTAAGATGTCATTACTACCCAAAGCAATCTACACATTCAATGCAATTCCAATCAAAATTGCACCAGAACACTTCTCAAAGCTAGAGCAAACTATCCTAAAATTTGTAGGGAACCACAAAACATCCCGAATAGTCAAAGTAAAATTGAAGAAGAAAACCAAAACAGGAGGTATCACCATCCCAGACTTTAGCTTCTACTACAAAGCTGTCATGATCAAGACAGTATGGTATTGGCACAAAAACAGACACATAGACCAATGGAACAGAATTGAGAACTCAGAGTTGGACCCAAAGGTATACAGCCAACTAATCGTTGACAAAGCAGGAAAGAGTATCCAATGGAAAAAAGATAGCCTCTTTAACAGATGTTGTTGGGAGAACTGGACAGCAACATGCAGAAGATTGAAACTAGATCAATCTCTCTCACACCATACACCAAAATAAACTAAAAATGGATAAAGGACCTGAACGTGAAAAGGAAACCACCAAAACCCTAGAGGAGAAAGCAGAAACCAATTTCCTTGACCTCCACTGCAGCAACTTCTTACGTGACATATCCGCAAAAGCAAGGGAAACAAGAACAACAACAACAAAAAAACAAACAACCATTGGGACCTCATTAAGATTAAAAGCTTCTGCATGGCAAAGGAAACAACCCACAAAACTAATAGGCAACCAACGGAATGGGAAAGATTGTTGCAAATGATGTATCCAAAGGGTTAATATCCAAAATCTATAAGGAACTCACCAAACTCCACACCCGAGAAACAAACAACCCAGTGAAGAAATGGGCAGAAGATATGAACAGACACTTCTCCAAAGAGGACATCCAGATGGCCAACAGACACATGAAACGATGCTCAGCATCCCTCCTCATCAGGGAAATACAAATCAAACCACACTGAGATACCACCTCACGCCAGTCAGAGTGGCTACAATGAGCAAATCAGAGAACTCTAGATGCTGGCGAGGATGTGGAGAAACGGGCACCCTCCTACACTGTTGGTGGGAATGTAAACTGGTACAGCCCCTCTGGAAAACTGTGGAGGTTCCTCAGGAAACTAACAATAGAACTCCCCTATGACCCAGCAATAGCACTGCTAGGAATTTACCCAAGGGATATAGGCATGCTGATGCATAGAAGCACATGTACCCCAATGTTCATAGCAGCACTCTCCACAATAGCTAAAACATGGAAAGAGCCTAAGTGACATCAACAGACGAATGGATCAAGAAGATGTGGTTTATCTATACCATGGAATACTACATGGCAATGAGAAACAATGAAATCTGGCCATGTGTAGCAACATGGATGCACCTTGAGGCTGTTATGCTTAGCGAAATAAGTCAGGCAGAGTAGGACAAATATCATATGTTTCCACGTATAGGAGGATTAGGAGGAACTTAACTGAGGACCATGGGGGAGAAGAAGGAGGTAAATGGTGGGGGAAGGGAGAGAGGCAAACCATGAGAGACTATTGAATGCTGAGAAACAAACTGAGGAGTGATGGATGTGAGGGGGATGAGGGAGATGGGAAGGGGGATGATGGGCATGGAGGAGGGCACTTGTGGGGATGTGCAGTGGGTGCTGTATGGAAACCAACATGACCATAAACTATTTAAAAATAAATAAATAAATAGATAGAAAGATAAATAAATAAATAACACACACACACACACACACACACACACATCCCAAAATAAATAAATTTAACCAAGGAATAAATATAACCAAGGAAATAAAGACATGTCTACTAAAAACTATGAACTTTACTGAAAGAAATTAAAGAATGCCTAAGTAAATGTAAAGATATACCCTGTTCATGGACTGGAAGATTTAATAGTGTTAAGATGTCAATACACCCCAAAGTTACTTACAGATTCAATTTAATAATCAAAATTCCAATGGCCTTTTTTGAAGAAATGATAAAACTTAGCCTAAGATTTACTTGTGATTGCAAGGAACCAAAAATAAACCTAACAATATTAACAAAGAACAAAGTTAGAGGATTCATACTTCGTGTGTTAGTTTTCTAGGGCTGCAACAACGAAATACCATAGACTGTGTCATTTACATAAGAAATACTTATTTTGTCACTCTCTAGAGGCTTAAAGTCCAAGATCAAGATGTCAGCAGGATTGATTTCTTCTGAAGTCTTTCTCCTTGTCTTGTAGATAGCTGTCTTTTCCCTGTATCTTCAAATCCTCTTTCTTCTGTGCATATTTGTGTCCTAATCTCTTTTTCTTATGACACCAATCATGTTGGATTATAGCCTGCCTAATGACTTCATCTTAAATCAATCACCTCTCTAAAGACGTTCACACAAAATAGAACCACATTCTGGGATAGTGGGAAGTAAGACTTCAACAAATGAATTTGAAGAGAACACAACTCAGCCCGTACATAACATTTCCTGATTTTAAGACTTACTGATTTAAAAACTTACTACAAAACTAGAGTAATCATAATAGTGTGGCACTGATATAAGGATAGACATATATAAATGGAATAGAATCAAGAATTGATAAAGAAACCCATACATTTAGGTGAATTAATTTTTGACAAGTACGACATTCAGTGGGGAAAGAATAATCTCTTCAAAAATGGTGCTGGGACAACTGGATACTCACATGCAAAAGAATGAAGTACCCTTGCTTCAAACATATATATAAACATATATACATAAACTAACTTGAAATGGGTCAAAGACCAAAATATGAGTTAAAATTATGTAACTCTTAGAAAGGAACATACATATAAGTTTTCATGAACTTAGATTTGGCAATGGTTTCTCAAATATAACACAAAAGCACAAGTAACAAAAGAAAAAGTGATAAGTTGGACAGCATCACAATTAAAATTCATCCATCAAAGGACACTATCAAGCTAGTTAATAGAAACAGAGAATGACAGAAAATGTTTGCAAATCATATGCAGGCACACCTTGTTTTATTACTCTTCAGTTTGCTGTGCTTTCCAGATAGTGTGTTTTTACAAATTGGAAGTTGTGGCAACTGTGCCCCAAGCAAGTCTATCAACCCCATTTTTCCAACAGAACTACTCACTTTATGTCTCTGAGTCACAGTTTGGTAATTCTCACAAGATTTCAATTCTTTTATTATATTTGTTATGGTGATCTGTAACCAGTGACCTCTGATGTTACTATCGTAATTGTTTGGGTCACCACAAACCACATCCATGTAGACAACAAACTTAATCAGTAACTGTTATGTGTGTTCTGACTCTTATACCAACTGGCCTGTGCTCCCATCTGTCCCCTCAGGCCCCCCTATTCCTTCAGACATGACAATATTAAAATTGGGTTAGTTAAGACCCTACAATGGCCTTTAAGTGTTCAAGTGAAAGGAAGAGTCACAAGTCTCTTACTTTAAATCAAAAGGTAGAAATAACTAAGCTTCATAAGAGATGTTCATTGAAAGTCAAGATATGCCTCGGCCTCTTATACAAAATAGTTAGCCAAGTTGTGAATGAAAAGGAAAAGTTCTTGAAGTGCTATTCAAGTGAACACACAAATAAGAAAGTGGATGGACCTAGAGGGTATTATGCTAAGTGAAATAAGTCTGACTGAGACAGGCAAATACCATATGATTTCACTCATGTCAAATCTAAAAAACAAATGAATAAACAACAAAAAGCAGAATCAGACCTATAAATACAGAGAACAAACTGATGGTTGCCAGAGGGGCAGAGAAGGGGGAATGTGCAAAATGGATGAAGGAGAGTGGGAGATACAGGCTTTGGAATAAATAGGCCATGGGGATAAAAGGCACAGCATAAAGAATATAGTCAATAATATTGTAATTTATGATGTATGAAGACAGATGGCAGCTACATTGGTGGTGAGCACAGCATAATATACAGAGTTGTTGAATCACATTGTTCTAAACTTGAAACCAAAATAACATTGTGTGTCAACTAAACTCAAGCAAAAAATATTATAAAGAAAAGAGAAAAAAATTTAAAGCAAAACATTCTTATTACTGATATGGAGAAAAATTCTGGTTAGAAGATCAAACAAGCCACAAAATTCCCTTAAGCCAAAGCCTAATCCAGACCAAGTCCCTGACTTTCTTTAATTCTCTGAAGGCTGAAAGAGATGAGGAAACTACAGAAGAAAAGTTTGAATCTAACAGAGGCTAGTTCATGAGGTTTAAGAAAAGAAGCGGTCTCTGTAACATAAAATCGCAAAGTGAACCAGTAAATGCAGATGTGGAAGCTGCAGCAAGTTACGCGGAAGATCCAGCTAAAGTGATTAATGAAAGTGGCTACACTAAATATCAAGTTGGAGGCCATCCTTTCAAATCCTGCTGCTGCTTTATCAACTAAGTTTATGTAATACTCTAAGTCCTTTGTTGTCATTTCAACAATCTTCACAGAATCTTCACCAGGAGTAGCAGATTCCATCTCAAGAAAGCACTTTGCTCATCCATAAGAATCCACTCCTCATCTGTTCAAGTCATGAGACTGCAGCAAGTCAGTCCCATCTTCAGGGGGTAAAATGGGTAAAATGCTATCAAATAGCAACATACACTACAGAGAAATCTTTCATGAAAGGAAGATCACAGACTTCATTATTGTCTTATTTTAACAAATTCCTACAGCCACCCCAATCTTGAGCAACCACCACCGTGATCAGACCTTCCACCAGAAAAAAGATTACTACTTGCTGAAAGCTCAGATGATGGCTAGCATTTTTTAGCAATAAAGTATTTTTTAATGTTTACTTCTTTATTTTGAGAAAGAGAGAGAACTCATGAGCACAAATGTAAGAGGGGCAGGCAGAGAGAGGGAAAGAGAGAATCTCAAGTAGGCTCTTCACTGTCAGCACAGAGCTTGATGCTGGACTCGAACTCACAAACTGCGAGATCATGACCTGAGCTGAGATCAAGAGTCAGACTTAGCCACCCAGGCACCACAACAATAAAGAATTTTTAACTAAGGTATGTACATATGTTAGACATAGTGCTATTGCACACTTAATAGACTACATTAGAGTTTAAACATAACTTTTATATCCACTATATAGCCAAAATAATTCATTTGACTTGCTTTAAAACAAACAGTATTTCTGAAGTATGCCTGTATCTATCTGGTAAGGCTTTCATATCCAGAATATATAGAGAGGACTTGACTAGATATCTCTCCAGAATATATAAATACACAAATGGTGAACAAGCTTTAGTCACCAGGAACATGCAAATCAAAACTATAATGAGACACCACTTCACGCCCACTACAAAGCCATAATTTTTAAAAATAGAAAACAAGTACTGGGAGAATTCGGAGAGATTAGAATTCTCGTTTGCTGTCAGAACTGTGAATGGCACAGTCACTATGGAAGCCAGTTGGGCAACTCCTCAAGAAGTTAAAGATAAGATCACCCTGACATGACAAGATATGGCCTGACAATTCCACTCCTAGGTATTTACCCAAGAGGATAAAAACAGGAACTAATATAAAAACTTGTACACAGATGTTCATAGCAGCACTATTCACAGCAGTCAAAAGATAAAAACCACCCAAATATCAATCAATGTATCAATGGAAAAAAATGTAGTCTAGTCATACAACAGAATGTTACTCAGCCATAATAAAGCATAAAGTAATGATACATACTGTGGTAGATATAAGGTGATGATCTTTGAAGATATGTTCAGTGAAAAGTGGTCAAACACAAAAGATACATTTTGTATGATTCCATTTACTCAGAAATACTCAGAAAGGGCAAATCTAAAGAGATACAAACAGTAGATCTGCCTTTGCCAGGAGCTGAGGGCAGGGTGGATGGGGAGTGATGAGAACTGGATTTCCATTTGGAGGGATGAAAATGTTCTGGAACCAGATAGTGGTGATGATTGCCCGACACTGTGAATGTGCTTAATCCCACTGAATTGTACATTTTAAAATGATAAATTTTATGTTATGTGTATTTTGCCAACTATAAAAAAAAATGATAGGGAGATAGCTGCCTGGGTGGCTCACTCTGTTAAGTGTCCGACTTTGGCTCAGGTCATGATCTCACAGTTTGTGGGTTTGAGCCCCGCATCGGGCTCTGTGCTGACAGCTCAGAGCCTGAAGCCTGCTTCAGATTCTGTGTCTCCCTCTCTCTCTGCCCCTCATCCAGTCGCTCTCTGTCTCTGTCTCTCAAAATAAAATAAAGACATAAAAATTTTTTTAAATGATAGGGGGAAATACCAGCAAAATAGGAAAAGTAAATATCACTTCTACAAAAAAAGAGTCATCAAAAATAAATGAAAAATTCAAGGATAGTTTAAATAGCAGCGTATTTGCAACTGGAGAGAAATTAATGAACTAATGATAGAACTGAAGTGATTTCATAGGAGATGAGATAGAAAAACATGAACAATGTAATGCATTACAGGACAAATCAAATAAAATAAGTAGACTAAACAAATATCACATTAGAATTCCAAATTAGAATTCCTTGCTTCACAAGGACAAGCCTCTGCTGAACTGGTGGGCATAGTATTGTTGGCCATGGGGTCTGTTTCCACACTCAACTTCAACTGTAGCAAAAGAGGCTGCAGATATAAGAATATGGGTGTTGGGGGACCCTAGACTGTAGGAAAAATGTATGCAGCTGCTGGTGCCAAGCCATGGTCCTAGATACCATTCTTTTTCAATACTAGTAAATAGCTCAGAACATTTATAAGTGAACTTCCTGACTAAGGACTGGTGAGTATGATCTTGAGCCCTACCCTGTAGTTTCACCTTCCCCAGCACACAAGGCCTTCATTGACTTTGTCTCCACACCCTTGTTTCCTACTTACCTGACCTGCAACCAAACCTGGTTATTGAGATAACTAAATCCAATAGGTAAGTTGCTTTCACAGACAAAATCTCCTACCCTGTGCTGTCTTTCCATGATGTTAAAGCCTCAATTAGGGCATTGCCTCCTCTGGGAAGCTTTCCCTAACTGCTGATACTATGGTGGAGGACCTTCCTCTGTGCTCAACCCCTCTGGAAAACAGCTGTCCATTAGTGTCTCTCTCATTTCTTCAAGGCCAAGACTGTCACCTAAATTATCTCCAGGATCAAGATAACCTAGGTCCTAGTAAATGCTCAGGAAACTTGAAATGTAGAATTATACAAAGTAAAAAATACATGATTATTTTGGGGAACACTAGAAATCCATTTTTGTGCACTTCTTCACAGCAACTTCTACCTGTGATCTCATTTACCCTCTCAGCAGCCCCACAAACCAAGGTTACTAACCTCTTCTTATGGGGAACAAAACTGAGCCTCACAGCATCACCCAGGATCAGCCAAGATCACTGGCTGGACAGAGGCTGCACCTGATCTGAAGTCAGCTGCTACATTCCACAGGTCCAGGCTTTCTGGCTGTAACAGTGTCTTCCCCACTTCCTGAGTGCCTTATCTGCATATGATGATCACTGAACAGTGCTGCTGCTTTACTGTGTACATTGCTAAACAACTCCTCCAGGGTGACAGTCCCTCCCACAGCCATCTAACCTACATGTGCGGGGTGCTGGCCTTGTGGGCTGACAGGGGGAAGGCCACAGTGCCTCCCACCTCCACTGTTTACTCACTACCTCATGGGAGATATGAGAAACACTAACAATTCCCAGAAGGCTGAGATCCAAACGTGGAAAGAATGACACCAAAACACATTGAGTAAAGCCTCTGGAAAGAGAAAAGGCAAGAGCAAGCTCAGGAACAGATGCTTTCCTGAGTGTGTTCCTAACTGGTGGGCCACCAGGCCCAGACTAAGGTCCCTAAATGAATCTTATTAGAAGTACTTTTAAAAGAATGGAATACCAAACACAGAGGTTTCATGTTTTTCCCATTAAAATATCTATATATTTTAAAATTAACATATAGTGTAATAATGATTTCAGGAATAGAATTTAGTGATTCATCCCCTATGTAAAACACCCAGCGCTCAGCCCAACAAGTGCCCTCCTTAGTGGCCATCACCCATTTAGCCCATCCCCCCAATGCAACACCCCACCAGCAACCTTCAGTTTGCTCTCTGTATTTAAGAGTCTTTTATGGCTTCTCTCTCTCTCTCTTTCTCTCTCTCTCTCTGTTTTTATCTTGTTTTTGCTTTCCTTCTCCTTATGTTAATCTGTTTTATTTCTTAAATTCCACATATGAATGAAATATATTTTTCTTTTTCTGACTGACTTATTTCGCCTAGCATAATACATTTTAGTTTCATCCACATGAAACTAAATGTGTATCAGTAAATGGTAAGATTTCATTCTTTTTGATCACCAAGTAATATTCCATTGTATATATACACCACATCTTCTCTGTCCATTCATCAGTTGATGGATATTTGGGCTCTTTCTATAATTTAGCTATTGTTGATAGTGCTTCTATAAACATTGAGGTGAATGTGCCCCTTTGAATCAGCATTTTTTGTGCCCTTTGGATAAATACCTGGTAGTGCAATTGCTGGATGGTAGGGTAGTTCTATTTTTAATTTTTTGTGGAATCTTCATACTATTTCCCAGGGTGACTGCACCAGTTTGCATTCCCAAAAGCAATGCAAAAGTATTCTTTTTTCTCTGCATCCTCACCAATATCTGTTGTTCCCTGAGTTGTTAAATTATCTATATTTTAAACATTAATACTAGTTCATGCTAGTTGAGTAGTTAATTGCATGCCATACAATTGCTATTACTATTTCATCTCACATAAAAAAGAAAAAAAAACAGGCGGTAGGTACTAACATTGCCCCCCTTTTACAGATGAAGAATGGAGACTTAGAGTTTATGGAGCTTGCTGAAAGTCATAGATTAGAGTCTAGTGAATCCAGGATTCAAGCCCAACCCTGGCTTGATATCAAAACCAAAGATTTAAACTCTCTCTTATACTCCTTCCCAATGATCAATATAACAAAAGATGAGGTCACTAATGTTATGCTAGTTATGGAAAAATTTGTACGTTTTTAAAATAAATGTAGGAATATGCATCAAAAAGATCTAGTCATTTATCATAATAAATTTGGAAAATACAGAAATGACCAGAAATATTATCAATATACAAACTCAAAGATTCTTCTCATGTCATGATTTATGATTATTTTTTTAAATTAAAGGAAAGAAAAAAGTAAAAAAGAAAAAAACAATCATCATTTAGATAAAAGGAAATATACTACTGCATACACACAAAGGTAGAATGATATTGTCATTAAAATGTTTTCTCAGTGGCGCCTGGGTGGCTCAGTCGGTTAAGCGTCCGACTTCGGCTCAGATCATGATCTCACGGTTCGTGAGTTTGAGACCTGCATCGAGTTCTGCGCTGACAGCTAGCTCGAAGCCTGGAACCTGTTTCAGATTCTGTGTCTCCCTCTCTGACCCTCCAATGCTCATGCTGTCTCTCTCTCACACTAAGAAATAAAGAAAACATTTAAAAAAATTTTTAATGTTTTTTCAAATAATGTACATTATATGGTAAAATTCAAATAATATAATATTATGTGATAATAGTATTATAAAAATTATATATATTATGCAGTATTCTATCAATTGTAAAAAGGAGTCTACATAGGAGGCAAGATGGCAGATAAGTAAGGAGCTCGGTACATTTTGCCTACACCCATCTCTCAAACAGAGAAGGCCTGAAGTCATAGGACACTGAGCCATAGGAGTTTTGGAAGAGAAAGAGACAGAGTACACTGGGAAGGAAATCTCATAAGTGCGTGAGTGCAAACTGGGGAAGATAAAAGCCAGACAGGACCCAGAGATATGGAGGGAGGGGAGGAACCCGGCTTGCGTGTAGCTGTGGTGAGTGATAAACTGGAGAATGGTGGCGAGCTGCCACGAGTCCAGGGGAAATGAAAGAAAAGCTGAGATTGCTAATAGAACCGTCCCTGGAGAAGAGAAAAAAAAAACTCGACTTGGAAAGACAGTGTTTTTTAGCTCTGGCTGGGGTGCTGACTTTGAACTAGGTGCCCTGGTCCCAGAAGGTGCCAGGAAAAACTGAACTGCTGTGCGCCCAGAGCATTCATGGCGGCAGCCGCCCAGTGAACTGGCAGCAACGCTTGCGGAGGTGGTCCAGGCGCGGGGTGAAGCGGCAGTGGCGCATAGGACACTTAACCGCTGAAGCGGCAGCGGTGGTGACCCAGTGAAGCTGTACCATCGCCCGGTCAAGCAGCAGCGGCACGCGCAAGAGCAGCCCCCTGAAGTGGCAGTGGCGGTGACCTGGTGAAGTGGTGCCAGCACCCAGTAAAGCAGCAGGGGCACGTGACAGTGGCCCGCTGAAGCTGCGGTGGCGCGCTGCAGCGACGCGGACTCTATAGACCTGAAGTTGCTACATTCCCCAAAGGCACTCGGGTTGTATCCCTGCTTGACCCCCACAGATATGAGGCTGCGACACTTTCCCCACTCCCCACTCAACCCCTGCTGAGTTGCAACAGGGAAGCAGCGACCTGCGGGACTGTTCAGGGCAGTATAACAAAGCCCATGGATTGGGACCTGGAAACACGCTGGGTGTGGGGCATAGAACTCAGCCCACCATGGCTACATCCTCAGCACAGGGAGATCGGACCGAAGATGTGATTTGCAATGCTTGGTTGAGAAGGGACTGGGGCAACGCCATTCTTCTCCCCACAACCACCATGATGAGTCTCAGGGAGGCCAGCGGATGCAGTGGAGACAAGACCTGCCTACACCAAACCATGCCCATCCCCTCCAGATAGCAGTTTTGTTGTTGTTGTAGCTGTTTTTACCTGAGCCCAGGATTGCGTGTTTATTGGTTTTGTCTGTGCATTTGTGTACTGTGTTCCCTCTGTGGTTGTCCGTTTTCTTTTTCCAGGGCTGCTTCAAAAAACAAGCCAAACTACACATGGTGGAGAGTCCCAAATACTACTAACAGTAGGGAAACAAAATAACCACTCAACAAGAGAAACCAAGAGACACCATCCAAAGAACACTTCTTGAACAGACAGACCCTGAACAGTCAAAAGAGTCCTGTCTATTACAGCAGAACTCTAAGGGGCCATGTGAACAACAAACTTTTACAATTAACAAGAGATAGAAAGCTAACCAAAATGAAGAAACGTAAGAACTCTCCTGCAAAGAAACTCTAGGAAGAAATGACAGCTAGAGAACTACTCAAAACAGATATAAACAACATAACTGAACAAGAATTTAGAACAATAATCATAAATTTAATCTCTGGGCTTGAAAAAAGCATGGAGGACATCAGAGAAACTATGGCTACAAACAATATGGAGCTTAAAAATAATTATGGTGAATTAAAAACTGCGATAAATGAGATACATAATAAACTGGAGGCATCCAATGCACGGATTAAAGAGGCAGAAAGCAGAATAAGTGATTTAGAAGACACTGCTATAAAAGGAAGAAACTGAGAAAAAGAGAGATAAACTGATCCTGGAACATGAAAGAAGAGTTCGAAAACTCAGCAATACAATCAAACGGAAAAAATATCCGTATCATAGGAATCCCAGAAGAGGAAGAGAGAGGGAAAGGTGCTGAAGGAGTCCTGGAACAAATTATAGCAGAGAACTTCCCCAACTTGGAGAGGGAAGTAGAAGTTGAAACTCAAGAGTCACAGAGAACTCCCCTCAGACGTAACTTGAATCGATCATCTGCACGACATATCATAGTGAAATTGGCAAAATATAAGGACAAAGAGAGAATTTTGAAAGCAGCAGGGGGAAAAGGGCCCTAACATAAAAAGGGAAACCTGTCAAAGTGGTGACAGACCTATCTACTGAAACTTGGCAGGCCAGAAAGGAATGGCAGGAGATCTCCAATGTGATGAATGGAAAAATATGCAGCCAAGAATCCTCTATCCAGCAAGCCTGTCATTCATAAAAGTCTTACCACATAAACGAAACTTGAAAGAATTTGTCACCACTAAACCAGCACTAGAAGAAATCGTGAGGGAGACTCGGAGGGAAGTGTTGCAAGGAATGTAAGATACCAGAGACATCACCACAAGCATGAATCCCACAAAGGACACAATGATTCTAAACCCACGTATGTCAATAATAACACTGAATGTAAATGGGGTGAATGCTCCAGTCAAAAGACATAGGGTAGCATAATGGATAAAAAAACAAAATCCATCTATTTGCTGTCTACAAGAAACGCATTTTAGACAGGAAGAACCTTCAAATAAAAAGTAAGGGGATAGAGAAATATATATCATGCAACGGGAAGTCAAAAAAAAAAAAGCTGGAGTAGCTATACTTATATCAGACAAACTGGACTTTAAATTCAAGACAATAACAAAGGATGAAGAAGGGCATTATATAATAATTACAGGGTCTAGCCTTCAGGAAGAACTAACAATTTTAAATGTCTATGCACAGAATATTGAAGCACCTAAATATATAAATCAATTAATCTCAAACAGAAACAATCTAATAAATAACAATGTGCTAATAGCAGAGGACTTTAATACTCCACTTACAGCAATATACAGATCAACCAGATAGAAAATCTCAAAAGAAACAATAGACTTGAATTGCATTGGACCAGATGGATCTGACAGATATATTCAGAACTCTGCATCCTAACGCCAGGGAATTCACCTTCTTCTCAAGTGCACAAGGCACATTCCCCAGATAGATCAGATACTGGGAGATAAAGCAGCCCTCAATAAATGTAAAAGAATTGAGATCATACCATGCACACTTTCAGACCACAATGCTTTGAAACTTAAAATCAATCACAGGAAGAAGTCTGGAAAATCTCCAAAAACATGGATGTTAAAGAACACCCTACTAAAGAATGAATGGGCCAATCAGGCAATTAGAGAAGAAATTTAAAAATACATGGAAACAAATGAAAATGAAAACACAACAATCCAAAATCTATGGTTGCAGCAAAGCAGTCCTAAGAGGAAAGTACTTTGCACTCCAGGCCTATTTCAAGAAATTAGAAAAAGCGCAAGTGCAAAATCTAACAGCTCACCGAAAGGAAATAGAGGTAGAGGACAAGAGCGCCCCAAACACAGCAGAAGAAGATAAATAGTAAAACTCAAGCAGAAATAAGCAACATAGAGACCAAAGAAACAATTGAACAGATCAATGAAACCAAGAGTTGATTTTTTGAAACAATAAACAAAATTGACAAACCTCTAGCCAGGCTTCTCAAAAAGAAAAGAGAGACCACCCAAATAGACAAAATCATGAATGAAAATGGACTTCTTACAACCAACCCCTCATAAATACAAGCAATTATCAGGAAATACTATGAAAAACTATATGCCAAATTGGACAATTTAGAAGAAATGGACAAATTCCTAAACACACACACACAACCAAAATTCACACGGGAAGAAATAGAAAACCTGAACAGACCAAGTGAAGATCAAGTGAAGAAATCGAATCAGTTATCAGAAATCTCCCAACAAATAAGAACCCTGGACCTGATGGTTTCCCTGGGGAATTCTACCAGACATTTAAAACAAAATTGATACCCATTCTTCTCAAGCTATTCCAAAAAAATAGATATTGAAGGAAAACTCCTGGATTCATTTTAGGAAGTCAGCATCACTCTGATTCCCAAGCCAGACAGAGATCCAGCAAAAAAAGAGAACTACAGGCCAATATCCTTGATGAATACGGATGCAAAAACCCTCAACAAGATACTTGCAAATTGAATCCAACAGCACAAAAAAGAATTATTCACCAAAATTAAGTGGGATTCATTCCTGGGTTACAGGGCTGGTTCAACATTCGCAAATCAATCAATGTGATACATCACATCAACAAAAGAAAAGAAAAAAAACATACTATCCTGTCGATAGATGCAGAAAAAAATTTGACAAAATACAGCATCCCTTCTTAATAAAGACTCTCGAGAAAGTCGGGATTCAAGGAACCTACTTAAACATATTCAAAGCCATCTATAAGAAGCCTTCAGCTAACATCATCCTCAACGGGGAAAATCTGAGAGCTTTCCTCCTTAGATCAGGAACACGACAGGGATGTCCACTTTCACCACTGTTGTTTTACATAGTGCTGGAAGTCCTAGCATCAGCCATCACACAACAAAAGGAAATCAAAGGCATCACAATTGGCAAAGAAGAAGTCAAACTTTCACTTTTCACAGACGACATGATACTCTACATAGAAAACTCGATAGACTCCACCAAAGCCTACTAGAACTGATCCAAGAATTCAGCCAAGTTGCAGGGTACAAAATCAACGTACAGAAATCGGTTGCATTCTTATACACCAATAATGAAGCAACAAAAGAGAAATCAAGAAGCTGATCCCATTCACAACTGCACAAAAAACCATAAAGTACCTAGGAATAAACCTAACCAAGATAAAGGAGATCTGTATGATGAAAACAATAGAAAACTTATGAAGGAAATTGAAGACACAAAGGAATGTAAAAACATTCCATGCTCATGGATTGGAAGATTAAATATAGTGAAAATCTGATTACTACCCAGAGCAATCTACACATTCAATGCAATTCCAATCAAAATTGCACCAGCATACTTCTCAAAACTAGAACAAACTATCCTAAAATTTGTATGGAACCACAAAAGACCCGAATAGTCAAAGTAATACTGAAAAATAAAACCAAAACCGGAGGTATCACCATCCCAGACTTTAGCCCTTTCTACAAAGCTGTCATCATCAAGACAGTATGGTATTGGCACAAAAACAGACACACAAATCAATGAAATAGAATTGAGAACTCAGAATTGGATCCAAAAATATACTGCCAACTAATCTTTGACAAAGCCATAAAGAGTATCCAATGGAAAAAAGACAGCCTCTTTAACAGATGTTGCTGGGAAAACTGGACAGCAACATCCAGAAGAATGAAACTAGATCAATTTCTCACACCATACACAAAAATAAAATCAAAATGGATAAAGGACCTGAACGTGAGACAGGAAACCATCAGAACCCTAGAGGAGGAAGCAGGAAGCAAACCCCTTGACCTACACAGCAGCAATTTCTTACTATACACATCCCCAAAAGCAAAAGAATAAAGAGCAAAAATAAGTTATTGGGACCTCATCAAGATTAAAAGCTTCTGCATGGCAAAGGAGACAATCCATAAAACTACTAGACAACTGATGGAATGGGAAAAGATTGTTGCGAAGACATACCAGACGAAGGGTTAATATCCAAAATCTATAAGGAACTCACCAAACTTCACACCCAAAAAACAAACAACCCAGTGAAGAAATGGGCCGAAGATATGAACAGACACTTCTCCAAAGAGGACATTCGGATGGCCAACAGACACATGAAACGATGCTCAGCATCCCTCCTCCTCAAAGAAATACAAATCGAAACCACACTGCGATACCACCTCAAGCCAGTCAGAGTGGCTAAAATGAACAAATCAGAGGACTCCAGATGCTGGCGAGGATGTGGAGAAATGCGCACTCTCCTACACTGTTGGTGGGAATGTAACCTGGTACAGCCCCTCTGGAAAACAGTGTGGAAGTTCCTCAAAAAATTAACAATAGAACTCCCCTATGACCCAGCAATAGCACTGCTAGGAATTTACCCAAGGGATATAGGAGTACAGATGCATAGGGACACATGTACCCCAATGTTCATAGCCAACACTCTCAACAATAACCAAAATATGGAAAGAGCCTAAGTGTCCATCAACAGACAAATGGATCAAGAAATGTGGTTTGTCTATACAATGGAATACTACATGGCAATGAGAAACAATGAAATTTGGCCATGTGTAGCAACATGGATGGACCTTGAGGGTGTTATGCTGAGCGAAATAAGTCAGGCAGAGAAGGACAAACACCATATGTTTCCACGTATAGGAGGATTAGGAGGAACTTAACGGAGGACCATGTGGGAGAAGAAGGTGGGAAATAGTGGGGAAGAGGGAGAGAGACAAACCATGAGAGACTCTTGAATGTTGAGAACAAACTGAGGATTGATTAGTGTGCAGGGTGCGAGGGGAGATGGGCATGGAGGAGGGCACTTGTGGGGATTAGCACTGGTGTTATATTAAAACCAACTTGACAATAAACTATTTGTAAAAAAATTTTTTAATTAAAAAAAAAGAAACCAAAAAAAAGGAGTCTACATAGAGAAAAACAGAAATATGATTAGTGATTTTATGTGTTGTGGTTTTTATTTTCTATCTTATAATATTGTTACTTTATTAATTTGTGCCAATGAAAGTGCATGTTTATAATAAAAATTTATGGTGATAGTGTTGGAGGGTTTTTTTTTTTAGAATAATTGAGATCTTGAGTGCTGACCATGATAGTATAGGGTTTCAGACATACCCTCCTTTTATAAGCAGTTCCAAATAGAATAAAAAATAGGAAGCATTTTTTTCCCAAGAATTGGGCAACAGATTGTACAAGGCTGTGGTCCTCAACACATAGGAAACCCACACACTGACCTCCACATTCAGCCCAGTTTTCTCTAGGGAGACACTTTCCAAAATTTGGTACAGTAAAAAAGGATTCAAATAGAAAATAGTGTTTCATTGGAAAGAGGAAACAGCGATTGGAGGTTTGGGCTACCTGAATACGTAGTATTTGCAGGGTGCGTTCAGGGTGGGAACCTGAAAGGCCTGACATTTAATAGTACTGTGGAGTTGCTAAATGAAAAGATATTGCAGAGGTCATTTAAGGCTGGGAGATGTTGAAATACAATGTCAAAGACAGGAGACTTCAGGCATTCAGTTGAAACTCCTGCTGAGATTGTTCAAGAGAATTAAGTGCTAGTGCCCCAAGCCAACCATTGTACATAATGAATTTCATTTCCCCATTCTGTGTCTCTAAAATGTTAGCAGTTATGTACTGTCACCAGGAAACTGAGGGAAAAAAGTCACTGAAAACATTTTTAATGTTCTGTGACTCAGATTAGAAAATGTGACTGAGAAAGAGTATTCTAAACTCAGTCTAACAAAGGCAAAAACTAAGCCTCTTCAGGCTCAACATTATTCTCAAGAAAATGTACTGCCTTCCAGCATAAAGCTTAACACTCTTTAACAGGAGACCTACAAATCTGTAATCATCAAGACAATATGGTATTGGCACAAAAACAGACACACAGACCAATGGAATAGAATAGAGAACTCAGAATTGGACCCACAAATGTATGGCCAACTAATCTTTGACAAAGCCGGAAAGAGCATCCAGTGGAAAAAAGACAGCCTCTTTAACAGATGGTGCTGGGAGAACTGGACAGCAACATGCAGAAGAATGAAACTAGACCATTTTCTCACACCATACACAAAAATAAACTCAAAATGGATAAAGACCTGAATGTGAGACAAGAAACCATCAAAACTCTAGAGGAGAAAGCCAGAAACAACCTCCTTGACCTCAGCCACAGCAATTTCTTAGTTGACACATTTCCAAAGGCAAGGGAATCAAGAGCAAAAATGAACTATTGGGACCTCATCAAGGCAAAAAGCTTCTGCACGGCAAAGGAAACAATCAATAAAACTAATAGGCGGGGCTCCTGGGTGGCTCAGTCAGTTAAGCATCTGACTTCAGTTCAAGTCATGATCTCATGGTTCGTAGGTTCGAGCCCTGCATCAGGCTCTGTGCTGACAGGTAGCTCAGAGACTGGAGCCTGCTTCAGATTCTGTATCTCCCTCTCTCTCTGACCTCCCCTTCTCACGCTGTCTCTATCTCTCAGAAATAAATAAAACATTAAAAAAAACTAATAGGCAAGTGGCAGAATGGGAAAAGATAGTTGCAAATGACATATCAGATAAAGGGTTAGTATCCAAAACCTAAAAGGAACTCACCAAACTCCATACCTGAAAAACAAATAATCCAGTGAAGAAATGGGCAAAAGATATGAACAGACACTTCTCCAAAGAGGACATTCAGATGGCCAACAGACACATGAAACGATGCTCAGCATCCCTCCTCATCAGGGAAATACAAATCAAAACCACACTGAGATACCACCTCACGCCAGTCAGAGTGGCTAAAATGAGAAAATCAGGAGACTCTAGATGCTGGCGAGGATGTGGAGAAACGGGCACCCTCCTACACTGTTGGTGGGAATGGAAACTGGTACAGCCCCTCTGGAAAACAGTGTGGAGGTTCCTAAGGAAATTAACAATAGAACTCCCCTATGACCCAGCAATAGCACTGCTAAGAATTTACCCAAGGGATACAGGAGTGCTGATGCATAGGGACACATGTACCCCAATGTTCATAGCAGCACTCTCAACAGTAGCCAAAATATGGAAAGAGCCTAAGTGTCCATCAACAGATGAATGGATCAAGAAGATGTGGTTTATCTATACCACGGAATACTACCTGGCAATGAGAAAAAATGAAATCTGGCCATGTGTAGCAACATGGATGGACCTTGAGGGTGTTATGCTGAGTGAAATAAGTCAGGCAGAGAAGGACAAATACCATATGTTTCCACGTATAGGAGGATTAGGAGGAACTTAACTGAGGAACAAGGGGGAGAAGAAGGGGGGAAACGGTGGGGAAAGGGAGAGAGGCAAACCATGAGAGACTCTTGAATGCTGACAAAATGTGAGAACTGATGGATGTAGGGGGGGGATGGGCATGGAGGAGGGCACTCGTGGGGATGAGCACTGGGTGTTATGTGGAAACTAATTTGACAATAAACTATTTGTAAAACAACAACAAAAAAATATGTGGTTTATCTATACAATGGAATACTACATGGCAATGAGAAAGAATGAAACCTGGGGGGGGAGGGGCATGGAGGAGGACACTTGTTGGAATGAGCACTGGATGTTATATGAAAACCAACTTGACAATAAACTTTTTAAAAAATAAATAAATAAAAGGAGACCAAAAATATCAACACTTAGCAATGTAAAATTTATAATTTTCACCATAAAATCAATAATCACTAAACCCATTCATAGATTACATGATTCTATATATAGAAAATATAAAGAATCCACAAAGAAAAAGCTACTAGAACCAGGGCTCCTGGGTGGCTTAGTCAGTTAAGCACCCAACTCTTGATTTTGGCTCATGTGATGATCTCATGGATTGTGAGTTTGAGCAACTGCAGAGCCTGCTTGGGATTCTCTGTCTCCCTCTCTCTTTGCCCTTCCCCTGCTCATTCTCTTTCTCTCTCTCTCTCTCTCTATCTGAAAATAAATAAATAATCTTAAAAAAACTACCAGAGTCAATAATAAATAAATTCAGCAAAGTTACAGGTACAAGATTAACATGCAAAACTCTGTTACATTTTTATACACTAGTGAATAACAATCTTAAAAGAACATAAAACAATTCCATGTTCAACAAACAATAATCAATAGCATCCAAAAATATAAAATACCTAGAAATAAATTTAATTAAGGAGGAGAAAGATTTATACACAGAAAACTATAAAACAGTGCTGAAAGAAATTAAAGAGTAACTAAATGATGGAAAGATAGCTCCTGTTTATAGATGAAAAGATTTAATATTAAGATGTCAATAATATTAAAAACTTATATACTGATTCAATAGGATTCGTTTTGCAAAAATATAACAACTTATGCTATGACTCACATGGCATTGCAAGGTCATCAAAGAGTCAAATTAAATTGAAAAAGCAAAATCAGAAGGCTCACACATCTAACTTTCAGAACATATAACAAAGCTACAGTAATCAAAACAGTGTGCTACTGGCATAAGGACAGACATATAGAGCAATGGAATAGATTTGAGAATCCAGAAATAAATCTATACATTTGCAGCAAATTGGTTTCATCAATGGTGCTAAGATTATCATCCAATGGGGAAAGAATATGCAAACAAATGGTGGTGAGACAATTGGACATCCATAAGCAAGAAAACAAAGTTGGACCCCTATCTCACACCATATACAAAAATCAACTCAAAATTGATCAAAGAGCTAAATTTAGTAGCTAAGACATAAAACTCAGGGATAAAAACATAGAGGTACATCTCCATACCTTGAATTTGACAATAACTCTTGGATATAACCTCAAAACCAGGAGCAACAAAAGAAAAATAGATAAACTGGATTTGTCTAAATCAAAAATCTTTTGTGCATCAAAAAATATTATCAAAAATATGAAAAGACAAATCTAAACAATGTGATAAAATATTAGCAAATCACATATTTAATAGGGCTTAGTATCAAAAATATATCAAGATTTCTTACAACTCAACTACAAAAAGAAAAAAAATCAGCTAAATTACAGGCATGTGACTCAAATAGACATATACCAAAGAAGGTGTACAAATAGCAAACAAGCATTAGTTATTAGGGAAATGTAAATAAAAACAACAATGTGACACCTATTCATACCCATTAGGATGGCCATAACACACACACACACACACACACACACACACACACACACACACACACTAACAAGTCCTGTCAAGAATTTGGAAAAATTGAAACTCTTATACATTGCTGGAATTTTAAAATAGTGCAGTCACTGTGGAAAACAATTTGGTTCTTTCTCAAAAACATAAACATAAAATTACCATTTGGCCTTGCAATTCCACAATGAGGTAAATGCTTAAAAAACTGAAAATACAGGGGTGCCTGGGTGGCTCAGTTGGTTAAGCGTCTAACTTTGGCTCAGGTCATGATCTCACAGTACATAGGTTCAAGCCCCACATCTGGCTCTGTGCTGCCAGCTCAGAGCCTGGATGCTGCTTCAGATTCTGTGTCTCCCTCGCTTTCTCTGCCCCTCCCCGGCTCATTCTCTCTCTCTCTCTTTCTCTCTCTCTCAAAAATTAATGAACATTGGGGTGCCTGGGTGACTCAGTCGGTTAAGCGTCTGACTTTGGCTCAGGTCATGATCTGGCAGTTCATGAGTTCAAGCCCCATGTCAGGCTCTGTGCTGACACCTCAGAGCCTGGAGCCTGCTTCAGATTCTGTGTCTCCCTTTCTCTCTTCCCCTTTCCTGCTCACAATCTGTCTCTCTCTCTCTTTCTCAAAAATAATAAATAAACATTAAAACTTTTTAAAAGTAACAAATAAACATTAAAATTTTTTTTAAAAGAATGAAAATACATATTCATACACAAATTTATACACAACACTATTACAGTGTTACAGTGTTACAGTAACACTATTCACAATAGCCAAAGGTAGAAACAACACAAATGTCTATCAATGAATGAATAGATAAACAAAATGTGATATATTCATGTAATGAAATATTATGAAACCATAAAAAGGCATGATATACATATTACAATGTGTATGAACCCCCAAAACATTATGCTACATGGAAAAAGCGAGACTCAAAAAGTGACATATCTTTTGATCTTATTTATTAAATACCCAGAATAGATAAATCCTAGTGGTAGAACACAAATTGGCAATTTCCAGGGGCCAAGAGCAGGAGGCAGAGAGGAAAGGGGAGCAATTTCTTAATGGATATGAAATTTTACTTTTAAATTATGGAAATGTTTTGGAACTGGATAGAGGTGGTGGCTGCACAACATTGTAAATATACTAAATGCCACTGAATTGTTCATTAAAAAAATTTTTTTATGTCTTATTTTATTTTGAGAGAGAGAGACAGAGAGTGAGCAGGGGAGGGGCAGAGAGAGAGGGAGACACAGAATCTGAAACCAGGCTCCAGGGTCTGAGATGTCAGCACAGAGCCCCACGTGGGGTTCGAACCCACAGACTGTGAGATCATGACCTGAGCCAAAGTCAGATGCTTTAACCGAGTGAACCACCCAGGCGCCGCTGAGTTGTTCATTTTTAAAAAATGGTTCATTTGGGCGCTTGGGTGGCTCAGTCAGTTAGTTAAGCGTCCAACTTCAGCTCACGTCATGATCTCATGGTTCGTGGAGTCAAGTCTCACTTCGGGCTCTGCTGACATCACAGAGCACGGAGCCTGCTTCAGATTCTGTGTCTCCTTCTATCTCTGTTCCTCCCCCACTCAAAAATAAATAAACAGTTTTAAAAAGTTTTAGTGAAAATAAAAAATACAAATGGTTAACTTTATGCTATATGAATTTTATTTCAATAAAAGAAAGAAGGTAGTAAAGGGATGGAGAAATACATACCATTCTAACACTAATCAAAAGATAGCTGGAGTAGCTATATTAATTTCAAACAAAATAGACTTCAGAACAAGGAAAGTTATTAGGAATAAGAGATGTTATATAAAGTGAAGTGGCAATTACCAAAGAATTCATAATAATCTTTGACATATAACCCTAACAAAAGAGCATCAAAATACATGAGACACAATACTGATAGAACTAAGAAAAATAGATAATGCACTTATAGTTGGAAACTTCAATACTATCTTTCAGTTATTGATAGGTCATATAAATCAGATATAACACTATCAAACAACTTTTGATCAAAGTGAAAATTATAGACTACTCTATCAAACATAAACGGAACATTCTTATCAAGACTGTGTGAATATTCACCAGGATATACCACATTCTGGGCCATAAAGTACACTTTTACAAATATAAAAGAATAAAAATCCTATAAAATATTTCTCAGGTCGCAATGGAATTAAGCCAGAAATCTATAACAAAAGCATATCTGAAATATATTTGTAAATTAAGTAATTACTTCTAAATGTCACATAAGTCAAAGAAATACTGAGAGAAACTTGAAAATATTTTTGAACTAGATAAAAATGCAACTTTTTTGTGGGATGCAATGGAAGCAGTTATTAGAAGGAAGTTTATAACATTAAATAGATATATCAGAAAAGAAGAAAGAACCAAAATTGATCATCTAGCTTTCACCTAAAAAAGTGAGAAAAAAAATCAGTTGAATTCTAAAGAAACTAGAAGAAAATTTGTAATAAAAATTAGACTTAAGTGTATGAAATTGGAAGTAGGAAAACAATAGAGAAAACCAATGAAAACAGGGACTGATTTTTTAAAATATCAATAAAGATGATAGAATTCTAGCCTGATTTAACGAGGATAAAAGAGAGAAGGCATAAATTATCAATATCAGAAGTGGGAAAAAAAGGGATTACCACCACTGATCCCATGACATTGAAAGGATAATAAAGAAATACGATGAACAACACTATGTCCATATATATATATTAGTTAACTCAGCTTAAATGGACCAATCCTTAAAGGATATAAATTATAAAAATTCAAAGAAGGATAAACATATAATTTAATAGACCAATGCCTACTAAAGAATTTGAATTGATAACTGATAACCTTCCAGATAAGAAGGCACCAGGCCCAGATGATTTCATGGGTGAATTCAACCAAACATTTACAGAAGATATGAAACCAATTATCTGCAATGTCTTACAGAAGATACAAACAGAGGAAACACTTTTTTAAAAAAATATTTTTATTTATTTCTAGAAGAGAGAGAGAGAGACAGCGTGAGCAGGGGAGGGTCAGAGAGAGGGAGACACAGACTCTGAAACAGGCTCCAGGCTCCTAGCTGGCAGTCAGCACAGAGGCCGACGTGGGGCTCGAACCCACGAACCACGAGATCATGACCTAAGCGAAAGTCGGACGCTTAACCGATTAAGCCACCCAGAAGCCCCAGAGGAAACACTTTTTAACTCACTCCATGATACCAGTGTTATCCTAATTCCAAAGCAAATTAAAGGTCCTATGAGAAAGAAAAACTACAAATTGATGCAACACTGATACAAAAATTCGCAACAATATATTAGCAAATTGAATCTCACAGTAATATATAGAATTATACAACATTACTCAGAGAGATTCATTCCAGATATACAAAACTGGTTCAACATTTGGATATCAATTTGCGTAATTCACCATATCAATAGGCTAAAGAAGAAAAATCATATGATCATATCAAATGATGCAGGAAAAAAACATTTTAACAATAAAAAGGAATGAAATATGGACACATTTAACTACATGAGTAAATCTCAAAAACACTAGAGCAAAAGTAGCCAGACGTATAAGAATATATACTGTGGGATTCTATTTACATGAAACTCTAAAGAAGATGAATCTAATCCACAGTGGCATAAATCAAAACAGTAGTTACCTTGGATTGGAGGGACTGAGTGCAAATAGGCTTTAGCACTTTCTGGGGTGATACACATGATTATGTCATTATAAGTCTGTAGGTTACATGAACATATGCATTTGTCAAACTCTACACTCTGTGCATTTCACTAAGTATACATCATAAAAATAAATGTTTCATAAAGAAAAATGGACGCATTATAAAGGAATGTTAGTGTTTGGTGTTGTGCTTAACATTTTTATTTTCTAAAACCCAGGGATTTTTTCAACTAATATACTTTGCATTTTAAAGAGTATTTAAGACATAGAGACTATCAATATTTATTTGCTGTTGGGTTAATGACTGAGTGGGAATGCTCTACGGTATCTTCAGTTTTCTGAATTCCATTCCATTTACTAAGTAAAAATAATTTATTCTTTTCATGGTTATTCTGAAAGTAAATGATATCATGTTACACAAACTGCTGTATTAATGGTGTTGGTGTTGGTGTTGGTGTTGGTGGTGTTGGTGTTGGTGACCAGAACTGTGATTGAGATTATGTTGCATGCTGTTGATGCTACTGAAAGTCTAATGTCATGGTCAATGATACCTCCGCTTTCCTAGGGGAATAAAATTAGCCTCCATACCTCTTCCATTAGTGGGTCTATATCTAAAGCCTTCAAAGAATTATGGGAAATGATGGTACTATTCTGAGAGTCCTATTATATGGTTAACAATAAACCTTGGTTTCTCATTCCTTGAAGGAAGATAAAGAGTGCTTAAATATTTATGCGTTCTCTTTAAGGATCATGTGTGATCAAGATGACTAAAAATGTACCTTAATTTACACAATACGTAAATTAATATGATAGAGTTCTTTGAAAAGCAAATAAATTTTTGAAAATTAAATCCTATTTTAAATTCATTAAAGAAGGTGGATATTTATGAATAAGCCTCCTTGTTTCTTTTAGAAACTTCTAATGTTAACACATTGGGTTTGCATAAAGATACAGACAATGTAAGTCTTCCTAAATTGCTCTATAACATACACAGCCTTTGGATGAGGCCTAGGTAGTAGCAGACAAGTGAAGGGCATGCGTCCTGACCATACAGAGCCCTCAAGGAGCCATCCTCAGTAGTTCTCCAGCTTTCACTTGATATTTTTGTACTTTTCAAAGATCCACCTTTTCCACCATTGGTGGAGATTCCTAAGAGGTTGGTCTTGGGAGTAAAGGCCAGTAGCCCAGATATTTCTGAACCCAAGATGAGAATCTCATCTGTCTTTATTTACATTAGCTTTCTTGCAACTCACAAAAAGCCCATAGGGTATACGGGTATACAGGTCAGGACTATTGGACTATATTATTATTATTATTATTATTATTATTATTATTATTATTATTATTGTAGCCAGTTTTCCTATCCCCAAGATGAGCTTTCTACCCATAGCTCTTGTCCAGTTCTACTACTCCATCTCTAGAGGTAAACCAGTTATACCACCATATTACTCCAAAGCATCAGAGATGTGATCTCACCAAATAGCTTTAATTACTGAGAAGAAATGTCTCTTTTCCTCCAGAAACTTTAAGTAGGAATATTAGATGAAATAAACTAAAAAGTTAAAGAATACTCCAATCTGTTCAATTGAATATTATTTATGGAGCAATAAGTACTAAGCACTGAAGCTAAACCAATGTGCTGAGCTCAGAGTCAAGAAGGCACAGAAGAGCAAGTAAATTACTCCTTCCTACCACATGCAATAGCTGAAATACACACCCCACCACCCAGGGGAAACCTGGTATGGGGAGGTCCATGTTATCCATAACCTGGAGGCAGTGTTGAGTGCAAACAGGAGTTCAGCAGAGTTGCAACTGAGTGACTGCAACTCTGCAAATCTTAACAGTCCTTGAAAGATGAGTTCACTGGACAGATCTGTGATTCTAATAACTAATCAACGTAGTTGAGCTTGAGGCAAGTGGTCTGTGGTTTCTTCCATCAGCCTGCCTAGACAACTCCTTGAATACCACAGGCTCCTTGACCTTAGGAGAACTTCACTCCTTTGCCCTCCTGGAAGGACAGTGGTTCATGACTAGGAGGGTGGGAATCAGGAGCCCATGCATGCTCCAGCCCCTAGAACAGGAATTTAGGCTAACAGCAGGGCCTCACCATATCAGTCCTAGAGGAGAGCTACCTTCCATGCCTGGAACCTGAAGCTGAGCCCACTGCTTATCAGTGCCCAGCCACATCTCAGACCCCTCCTGGGATCCCATTGCCCATGAGCTCATCTTTATCCAGCCCCATCTCAGATGCCTCTTGAATCCCATCCTTCCAATCTAGACCCTTCCTAGACAGTCAAGAAGCACTGGGCTCTCGGGGTCACAGTGTGGCACAGCCCCTCGAAGATGGAGTATCTGTCTTCTCACTCTCCCTCCATAGGTCTTCAGGGCCAACTCTATGCCTACGTCCCCAGGAAGACTTACCACATATCCCCAGCTTAAAATATGTCAGAATTATTTGCCAGGCCCAAACCATTTGCGGACATCCCATGTTAAGTGTAGAACCTCCCAAATAAGACGTTTGTGTTTTGCCACTGAATGTCCTTCAAGATCATTTTTCATCTTTCTCTGTGGACTTGGTGCCAGGGTGTTTCTTTAGATTGTGCTACAGGCAAGAGACCTGATTCAACCATTCCTAAAGCAATGTTTAACTTTTCATCCCCAATCTCAGCAGTACCATCCCCAAGGAGAAAAATTAAGTTTAATTTTATGAGAGAAATAAATGAGAACTGATAAGAAGAGGATGGGGATAGATGAAGCAGTTAACAGGGAAGAGAAATAATGTATAGGGACTACTATATGTCAAATATACATTTATTTAATATAAGAAGAGATAAATTAAATACTAAAGAGTAGGAGTTTGGCATAGAGAGTTGAGCTTTGAAGAACCATAAACTCTTATAATATCCAAGTTTCTCCCCCAAGAACCAATTTTTATTCCTTTGGGGATCATATCATTGTGTTGAAATTCATGTCACACAGACAAACTCCTAAAGTGAACACTTATGTTAAAATGCGTTCTACGGTTAAAATTAACAACTCAGGCAACGACATATGTTGCCAAGGATGCAGAGAAAGATCAACCTTTTTGCGCTGTTGGTGGGAATGCAAACTGGTGCAGCCACCTTGGAAAAGATAGGAAATTTCTTCAAAAAATTAAAAATAGAATTACACTATGACCCAGAAATTCACTACTAGGTATTTATCCAAAGGGTACAGGACTGCTCATTCAAAGAGGAACATGACCCCAATGTTTATAGCAGCGCTATCAAAATAGCCAAAGTTTGAAAAGAGCCCAAGTGTCTATTGACTTGAGGTACACACACACACACACACACACACACACACACACACACAATGGGAGAGGACTAATCAATCAGAAAGAATGAAATCTTGCCACTTGCAATAACGAAGATGTGGAATTTAAGAAACAAAATATATGAACATAAGGAAAGCAAAAATAATATAAAAGCAGAGAGGGAGACAAACTGTAAGAACTTTTTAATTAGGAAAACAGTGTCATTGGCGAGGTGTTGGGTAGGATGGGCTAAATTAGCAAGGTGCATTAGGGGGACACTTTTGGGGATGATCCCTGGGCATTATATGTAAATGATGAATCATTAAATTCTATTCCTGAAATTTTAAAAAACTAAAAAATTTCAAAAAATAAAATGTGGTTCTAGACCTCATTTCCTCCAGCACATGTATCCCAGGGTCTGCAGAGGTAAGCTGGTGTCCTCACCTCTCAGCATATTTCCAAAATCAACACCGGCAGTCCCTACCCACTCCCAGCTCTGGCTGGGTACTCCTCCCAGTGTTCTACCACTACTTCAAACTTGGTTTGCTCCAAATTGCAAAACACCTCTGGTAAGGGCAGAAAGGTGCTTCCAGCAGCCCATAGGTTTGCTACCTATCTCAGGAAAGAATCTGGCTGTGCCCAAGAAGCCACTGTGGTCACCTTGTGCCTCTACATTCAAGCCTTTTCCCACACAGAAAGGCTATTCCAGCCCATGTGGTATAGAAAGGGTTAGTTGAATTGTGAAAATAGGTAACAGCTCACTGTTTCACAGTCTTCTAATTATTTACTAATTAGAAATAACCACAACTGTTCATCAAGGGACTGAATGTATATTAATGGTCGGCAAGGCTATTTGTGTGATGCTTCTCTGATAGGAAAACTAAATATTACTTGACACCTTACCACAGTGCTTTCTGACAGGGCTTTAAACATCAGTCAATTGTTTAAAGTCTCACATATATTGAATTTTTAAATTACAGAGCTTTCCAGAGTGGAAGGTATATAGAGGAAGAAAGAATGAGGTCGCCACAAAGAACTCCATTTGTCTTAGAATTTGATCTATTTCCTTTCAGCTTTATTAAGACCTTACTTTGTTTTATAGATCCTATGACCAGGTGTCGATTTGTTTCCAAGACATGGTGTTTGCTTATTATTTTCTCAGGACAGAAGCCTCTTCTCCTTAATTGGCATGTCAGGATGGATGGCGACTTCAGGAAAGGGCATGCATTCTGAGCAATTTGATGTTGCTTCTGCAGAGCACGGCGCCTCTGGGAAGCCCACCCCAAACACCCACTCTGGTTGTATTTGCAATTCCACATCAAGGAGAGGAGTAAAAAGGGTGTGCAAAATATTTACCCAAGGGGAAAAATGAAACCCCTATACATGAGATGTTACTTTTTAAAACAGTAAATAGAGATACAAGGAACAGTGTTCCTTCATTCCAGAACACGACTCAGTCTAGCAGGCAATCAAGTTTATTTGTGAAGTTGGGCCTTGTCCTAGGCACTGCAAACATTGCAAGTAAAGCAGAATGGTTGCCTTCAAAGAGTTACAGTCTACCTGGTAAAGACATCCAATAAATATTTAAATAGATGAACAGGACAATTTCAGGTATGGATAAGTACTATAGAAAAGATAAAGGCTATGTCACCAAGAGCTGAGAGAAGGTCCTTATTTACAGTCACCAAGGAGAGCCTTGCTAGAATGGTGGCATCTGAGATGAGACATGAGTAATGAGACAAGTGATTGTGTGTGGATGCAAAGGAAAAGCATCCCAAGGGGAAGGAACAGCAGGTGCTAAGGCCCCGAGACATAGCAGGAATGAGTTTGGCATGTTTGAAAGAAAACAAGAAGGTCCAAGATCGAAATGAGGCCAGAGTGTGGGCAGGATACCATGAGAAGACTGAAAGATGTGCTCTCTCCTTAATGTAATGAGAAGCTCCTGGAGGTGGGCCACATCCTTTATGCTTAAGAAAGAGCACCCCGTCTGCTTGACAATAATTGAATCATAATGCACAAGAGGGGGCAAAAAAGACCAGCCAAGAGACTATTTGCAGCCCAGGCAGAAGATGTGGTAGGATAGACCATCACTGCCCCCACCTGGCATGTCTCCTTGGGAAAACCTTAGTGTTGTTGGGAATGATCTTCATGCAGGTACTTAGTCTGAGATTCCATTATGAGCAACATCATTTTTGGTCAAGTCCAAAGAGAGGATTTCCCAACGATGCCCACTTTCTGGCTGGCCAGATAGGATGTGATGGCTCATGTAGCCTACGGAGCAGGAGAAATCTCAATTATTTCTCACACTCCAACCTCAAAGATACTTCCACATCTACTAGATTTGCCATTCCGTCACTCATCCATCTGTCTTTTTGGAGCCAGGGACACAATAAAAGTGGAACCAGACAACTGTATATCCTTAGGATGTCCCACGCTGGAGCGGGAGAAGGACATGAGCAGCACCATGTCATAGAGCAGTGTGGGACTGGATGCAAGAGCAAAGCACAGCAAACACTCATTGCAAAGACTGCAGGAGACTACCTGGGGCAGTCAGGGAGGGCTTCCTAAAGGTGCTTCCTTAGGTGAAGCATTCCAGGCATAAGAGGATGGGAAAGGGAAAGATTCAAGGGCATGAAGAATATCCAGGTTAGGATTGGGATGAGATGGGGTGTGAGTGCAGAAGCTGAGGTTTATCATGACATCCTCCTAAGTGACTTGTTTCTTATCAATTTACAAAGATCTTGAAAGAGGAAATAAATTTAAAATTTATGGCGTTACATCAAATGGAATATTAAACTGTTCTTAGATCTAAAAGGGACCTCACAAACTATACTGGACATCGCTGCCACTAAAGAACATCCACCAGTTCATGCATCCCCTTCCTCGTTGCCAGCCAATGCCAGCCTGTTCAGTTTTCCACTCTCCTCTGTGCAACCAGGTGCTCCACAGGAAGGGGTCTACTCCCAGAACTGGGAGTGGGAAGGAGCCTGCCAAGCATTTCTCATGCCAGCAATTGCTCAAGGCATACACCTGTGACATAATTTTGGTCACTGAGACATCAGAAGAATTTTCTAAGTTTTTTGGAAAAGTTTTCCACATTGACTAAAAAAAAAAAAAGACCTAGGGGAAGAAACACTTCTGTCTTTCCACTGAAGCCAGGTGCATCAGCACATGACACCAACACTGTAGCAACCATGTGGAGCCCCTAAGGGTGATATCACTGACGGGCTGAGAACGATAGAGTCAAAATGTGGACAGAGACATAAACCGTTGCCTGGATTCATCAAACACAAAACCGCCCAACTTCAGGTGACAAGCATAGAAGATTGCACTCCAAGGCTCCAGAACGGCAGACCAAGGACATTTGTCAAGTAAAACTACACGCTTGCTTAAAGCCCTCCACTTACACATAGATATAGACTCTTAGCAATTTAATGCCCCAAAGAGCATTTTGCACGTGCTTTTTGCATCTGACTCAGGACCAAAGTTCTAGGTTAAAGAAATGAATCTCTGAATAAATGTATGGTCTCAGACTGGAAGCTCAGGGACATCCCCTGAATATCCAAGAGGGAACAGAATTCAGATTGATGGAACATCACAGCTAGGAATTTCCACATCAGGCCTCTGAAAATGACCCAGTCCAGTGATCTGGTCCTCCACTCACCCACAGGAAATGGAACCAACTGGGAGTCTGTGATGGAACTGGGGCTGAGCCCAGAGTATAGGACGTTGGCCAGTGCTTGTACCCTTACACTGGTTCTGGAGGAAGAGACTTTGAGGTCAAGGACATGGTACTGGATCAAGACATGTCTCTGCAGCTTACCCAGCGGGGTCCCTCAGGCCTCCCTTGTGAACAATACCCACCTCTCACAGCTGTGACAAGGATTCCAGGAGTCCACGTGTTGGAGAAAGGCAGCCATTGCTCCCCCACCTCCTTTCCTCTTCCTGGGCACAGGAAGGCCACACTTTCCATCCTCCAAGGAGTTTGGTTGGGCTAGTGGCAGCTGAGAATGGGTGGCATCAGAACCTACAGGCCTGGCCCAGTCATCTGAGCCACTCTTCTCACTTTCTCCCCTGGTTGTTGGCCCACTGAATACAGAGCACCACTGGTGTATGCCAAGGAAGTCCTAGATGACAGCAATACTAAAAAATAGGATGGGGCACCTGGGTGGCTCAGTCAGTTAAGCATCTGACTTCAGTTCAGGTCATGATTTCATGGTATGTGGGTTTGAGCCCTGCATCAGGGGCTCTGTGCTGACAGCTCAGAGTCTGGAGCCTGCTTCAGATTCTGTGTCTCCCTCTCCCTCTTCCCTTGCCCCACTCATGTTCTGTTTCTCTCTGTCTTAAAAATAATAAACATTAATTTTTTTAAAAAAGTAGGAGACTGGACCCATCAGTTATCAACTGAAAGACTGCTGAATTTCCACTTAGGCTTTAATGTGAGCAAGAAATAAACCTCTATTATGTTAGGTTTTGTATTGCTTGTTACAGCAGCTATCATTGATAATCCTGACTAATACAAATGTCATATAAAACATAATAATGATTATAGATGCTCAAAATAATTGTGATTTTCTCTTTCTACCTTTGTGTTTCTCCTTGCTTCCTAGAACACGTTCTATCCCTATAAAATCAAGGAGCAAGCATTAGTGCAGAGAAGGCTAGCAGGAGGCTCCTTTAAAGCTCTGCCTGGAGTGGCTAAAATGAGCAAATCAGAGAAATCTAGATGCTGGCGAGGATGTGGAGAAACGGCCACCCTCCTACACTGTTGGTGGGAATGCAAACTGGTACAGCCCCTCTGGAAAACAGTGTGGAGTTTCCTAAGGAAAATAACAATAAAACTGCCCTATGACCCAGCAATAGCACTGCTAGGAATTTACCCAAGGGATACAGAAATGCTGATGCATAGGAGCACATGTACCCCAATGTTCATAGCAGCACTCTCCACAATAGCTAAAACATGGAAAGAGCCTAAGTGTCCATCAACAGATGAATGGATCAAGAAGATGTGGTTTATCTATACCCTGGAATACTACATGGCCATGAGAAACAATGAAATCTGGCCATGTGTAGCAACATGGATGGACCTTGAGGGGGTTATGCTGAGCGAAAGAAGTCAGGCAGAGAAGGACAAATATCGTATGTTTGCACGTATAGGAGGATTAGGAGGAACTTGACGGAGGAACAAGGGGGAGAAGAAGGGCAGAAGTGGTGGGGGAAAAGGGGAGAGGCAAACCATGAGAGACTCTTGAATGCTGACAAAAACTGAGGACTGATGGATGTGGGGGGAGGGGGAATGGGCATGGAGGAGGACACTTGTGGGGATGAGCACTGGGTGTTATGTGGAAACTAATTTGACAATAAACTATTTGTAAAAATAAATAAATAAATAAATAAATAAATAAATAAAATATTAAAAAAAAAAAAAAAGCTCTGCCTGTTGGCTCTGTTCCCCTCAGCTCTGCTGCTCTTCTCCAGACCCCACAGAAATTCTGGACCTGTGCCATGTGGAGGAGATCTGCACTTCCAGGCACTTCCTCCAACCCTGGTGAGGCCTATGGCAGGTACTAGGTTGCCCTGGGACCTGGAGAGCGAGGCTCTTCATGTCCTTTTTCTGTGACCTCATTAACTTCCCTGGCTCCAGAAGGCTGTAAGGAGCCTGGACAATGTAAGTGAGCTTCGTCTTCAAGGTTGGCCCTGAGGATTCTGTTCCATGCCAAGGACATAGGGAATGAACATACACAGAGATCCATCCCTGAGAGGATGCTTCCACCCTGAGCACCCACAGAGAAAAGAGTATGTGGCTGCACATAGGATAGTACAATAATCCAGAATCTCTGTCCTTAATATGAACAGGGACATCAAAGGTTTTGTTTCTTTTAAACCTATATGCTATACAGTCATTAATCCATCCTTACCCATCCATCCACCTATGTGTCCAATTCTCTGACTCCTGCCTTCCCACTCACAGTCTCTGTTTTCTTCTAGAACCCAGCACCACTTCAAGGCCCAGGAAGCAGGTATCTTACAGAAGTTAACAAGCATACAGATTTTGCTGATAGACAAAGGAGAGGTAGAGAAGAGGAGTCAGACTTCAGACCCAGTTCCTGGCTGGGGACACTCAAGGCTTCTCAGAGAACTTCAGACAGAAGCAGCAGGCAAAGGCTTTTTGTGGAGGGAACACACTCAGCCAGAAACTGAAGGAAGGTCATTGTGGCTGGGACACAAGATGTGAGGACTGATGCCCAGTGTGTCCAGAGAGGTGACCAGATGGTGCAGGTTCTTATAGACCACAACAAGGATTTTTGTTTTAACTTAAGAAGAATAAACAGTCACTGAAGAATTTCAAACCAGGCAGTGACATTTGGTTTATAAAGATCTCTTAATAAGAAATCAAACAGAAAGCCATTACATTTGTCCAAGTGAGAGATGATGGGCACTTGGATTACGGTATTGGCCATGGAGAGGTGCCTGAATTCAAAACATAATTAGAGAGAGAGAATCCATGAGAGTGAAGGAGAAGGTGGCATCTAGGAAGACCCTGAGGCCTCTCCTGCCTAGGTCATGAGGCTGCCCCTGCTGAGATGGGAGGTTGCAAGACTAGATGGGAAAGACCAGGACCCAGGGCAGGGCAGGTTGGCTGGTGGTGCCTTCAGGACATCATAGAGGCAACTGGACGTGCAGTCCAGAGCCCCAGGGGAAATCTGTGTGGGAGTTACAGATTTGGGTGACATGGGTGTGACAACAAGGGGGTGACAGGCACAGAGGCCTGGAAGAGAGGAGCTGTGGAGTCAGGGAGGTATCCTGGCTGGTCATGACCACGTGAAGGGCCCTGAAGCTGGTGACCAGCAGGGAGAACTGATTCTTGAGTTCCAGCAAAGAGCATGCTTGCTGCTTCTCCAGAGAGGTTCCTGCCTCCCTTAACACCTTTCCCCCATGGCCTCGGCACCAGCAGTAACCCCCACAAGTCATGACATTTTGTGCTCCTCAGGTTTTCATCTGTGAATGGGGAGCTATCTTAGTTCTACCTCTGTGGGAAATTAAGAGAAATTACTTCAGTACACATTATTAACGACACATCTATACATGTCAGGATTACTAACAATGGCTATGAAAGTCTGGGAGAGTGCTCTCAGTGCCCTGGCTCTGACTTCTCTGGGGTGCCTACTGTGTGAAAGGGCACCAGTCAGTGTGAGGAGTGTGAGAAGGGACAAACTCCAGATTTTTCTATTATCTTTCAGAAGGCAGGCCCCCACCACCTCAACATTGTCACAGAGCTGTAAACCCATGGTAAATCCTGTGCTTAAGCCACTCATTGCTCTTCACACCCAACACAGACCCCTAAATATGATATTGCAAAGCCAGAATTTGACTAAGGAGTCTAGGTTCACATCCTGGCTCACTTGCTATCTGTGTGAACTTTGGTGGGGGGGTGAGGGGGGAGAGTGTAACCCCGTGCCTCAGTTTCCCCATCTGTCAAGTGGAAATTTTCACTTCCACTTCCACTTTCAAACTTTACCCAAGTGTTATGTTATGGGGTTCAAATTAGACCACAAAGAGTATGAACCTACCTGAAAAGTAAGTGGAATCAATTATCAAAAGCAATTAACAGATTCTTGGTCAATTAAATTGATTATGAACAACTTAGGAGCCTCTCCTCCCCAAAATTGAATTTAACAAAAATTTTAAAAAGTGATCAATCTAGTAGTATCAGTCTGTTCTCTGTGTACAATTCATCCTATATGCAATTAAACCAAGAAAATGTGCTAATTCTGATAATGTTGTCAAGATGCAACTGTTCCACCAGACAAACTCCCAACATGATATCAGCTGCTACTCCTGTACTTTCCCCCTTTCCCAGTTATTTCTGTGGCCAAAGTTCTCCTGTAGAACATTCTTGCCAAATCCTTTTACATCAGGTCTTCGTTATGCCCTGAAAGATTATTTATGGGCATGCTAACCATTGATTTCTATATTCAGGAAAGAAACACTTTAATTAACAGAACAATAAGAATCTATTGGAATATTTTTCATGGCTTAAATCTGCTGAAGAAATGCAAAATGTTAATTTAAGAAAGTATCAATATGTCCTCTGCAGATAATGCACTGCCCATTGCCTGGTACATTTTAAAGGAGTTTGAGACAGACAGAAGGCATTTGCAATTATGGGTCTTGTGAAATATATAGACACCAGTTCTTTTTGTTAATAATAAACCTGGTTATCCAAGCAGTATAAGCAACTGAAATAAAAGGAACTAATTATCACAGCAGACTGGTACAGCACATAGATAATGCAGCATTCTTTCAGACAAACAGGTGGGAAAAGATTTTTTGCTTCAGAATGTCTTTACAGAAGGGATAGATGTAGATAAGATCATCTTTTTTGTGTGTGCAGAAGACAGTCCCAAAAGCTTTTCCTGGCACACTGGGTGATGATAGTCCAGCTCATCCCTTTTTCAGTTTGTTCCCCCAGCATGCAGCCCTTCCTAAAGGATGGCATGGTTGGGTCACAACTTCAAACTTTCCATGCTTCAGTGGCCCCAAGGTAGAGCCCAAGCTCCTTGCCAGGGCTCACAAGTCTTGCACAATGCAGGCTCAGTGACCCCATTAGCACCCTCCTGCCCACAAGTCTCCCATTCTGGGACCAGAAGACTCCCCTCCAGATCTGCCAAACTCCCCTGCCCTCTCCTTGATTTGCTGTGAGCAGCTCAGTTGCACTTGCCAGGATCTGCATTCTGAGGATCTCCTGTATCTGATCTGCAGTAGGCACTCAGAAATACTTACTGAATAAGTGAATAATCAAGTAAATGGAGAGTACTTTATAGGAGCCAGCCCATGTCTCTGACCAGTTCCAACATAGGCTGTGACTAGAAGCTGGTCTACAAACATGAGGACAAGACAATGTCTATTAGGGAAGAAAGGGGAGATGCCAGTGGCTGGTGTCCAGAGCCAGTCCTGGCCAGGTCCGGAGTTTCACATGCAGAACTACCTCATGCTGCACTGCAGCTAAGGCACAGTTTGAAACAGCAGTGATTGAGCCCATAACTAGTGCAGGAAGGCAGATTCTAAGAACACATTCTAAGAAATGTGTTTCCTTTCCTTCCAGGGAGCAGATAAATAGGGCATAAGGACTCTTCCTCCCCCCCTTGTGTGGCCAGTGCAGCTCAGTGGAGAGGTAATGAGGAAGGACTGTCCCAAAACATTAGCCAGAAGTGCTCCTGTGGTTCAAAAGTAGCTGCCTTCAGGATAGGAGGATCAAAGTTTTCTGACCACCAAGCCAGGGCAGTTTTCCTGAGAGAAATAGAATCCTGGAGGGCTCCAGTGATGCCGTACCTGCACTGGGCTGTTGAGGTTGGTTGGATGACAGTATCCGGGGAACCACAGTGGGCCTCCTCCAAGTAAGTGCACTAGGAACAAGGTCCACTCTGCAGAGCAGTGAACCATGAACTGCACAGGATGATATCATGTTTCCCAAAGCTAGGAATTACAGCTTAAAATGACAGCTTTTCTGTGTATAAAGGTTCATGTTCCTGAGGGCTTGATCAAGGAGCATCTTGCCTACTCACTCTACATCCATTCCATAGCTACAATCACCCCCATATGCCCATGTCTCCTAGGCCTGGACTCCAGCAGTTTTCTTATCTGGGTCACAACTTCACACCCTACAGCCTGGACAATGGATGTCCCATAGGATCTCAACATCAAAACAGAACTCACATCATTCTGTGTGCCCTTTTCCAATGAACTGGACTGATACTCACCAATTTCTCAAATCAAATGCTAGAAAATCATCCTTCATTTGTCCTATATCTTCTCCCTCCTCCATCATATCCAATCCCCAAATATAATTGACTTTGCCTCTCAAAGAACTCCCCAGTTGATCTTGTGTCTGCAGCCAGCTCTCATAGCTGACCTCCAAAACAATTGTAACAACTTTCCAAAAGTTCTCCCTTACTTCATTCTCTTTATTCCATCCATACACACCACCAGGATGTCCATGTCACTTTGTTGCTTAAAATCCTATGCCTTGTGGCACCTGGGTGGTTTAGTCAGTTAAGCATCTGACTCTTGATTTTGGCCCAGGTCATGATCTCACAGTTCATGAGTTCGAGTCCCACATTGGGCTCTGTGCTGACAACATAAAGCCTGCTTGGGATTCTCTCTCTCTCTCTCACACACACACACACACTCACACAAATTAATTAATTAACTAATTAATTAACTAAAAAAGGTTTTTTAAGTCCTATGTCTTTTATCCCCAAGCCCATCCTTCTCTATTCTATGATAAGTTTGGAAATCTGCAAATGGCCATTCCTAGACTTCAGGCCAGCTGGCTTTTGTTAGGATGTGCCACTGAAAGGCAATCATAAGGGAAAGGGAGAGTGGACTCTCCTAGACATCCAGTGATTGCTAACCTCCCTGCAGGGGCAGGAAAACACTTTAGCTCCAATGCCTTTTGGAACTTCCAGCCCTGGCTCTGCAGTACACCTCCAGAAATTAAGAGCTAATCTTGTAGCACCCTTCATCAGCTCAACATAGATAATATGCCCTCAGAGGTCCAGCTGCCAGCTTGTTGTCTCCCTTAAAGACTCCAATGACCCTGCCTCTGGGTTCCTAAGATCTGGGAGCATAATTTCCATTTGTTACTACAATCTTACGAATAATAGCTGCTTCTTGCATTTACACATATTTGAGTTGCTGCAGGATTCTTTGTATTCTGTTCTTTTAACTCTCCAACACCTGTGTAATCAATACCTTGTATTAAATTGCCTCTCATTGAAATACCTATCATGGTTTCTCTTATCCAGGCTGTATCTCAACTGATACAGGTAGACTGAAAACACAGTTTATCTACTCCCTCATAAGATACCAGTAAAATAAAAATATAAGTTTAAAAAGTCTCAACCTTCAAGGACAAAGAAAACACATGAAAAGATAACAGCAGATGAGAGACATCAACCAAATTTTACAGAATGAAGAACATCTAAAAGGAAGTAACTGATGTAGTAGACCAGAGAAAGCAAAAACTGAGGGACATGTAGTTGCTTGGAGATTACAGGAAGCAAGGCAGTTTAAATTCCAGAACTTTAGAAGAGACTCAGAAATGGGAACTACAGACACCTCTGAGTTGAATTTGCAGAGTGATTCTTAAAAGGGCAAAAAGATCTGAGCCTGCACATGTATGTACAAGTTGCAAATAGATCCCTTCCTCCAGCCAGGGTAGCGAGAAGCTGTCTCCCCACTGTAGCTGAACAGATCAATATTGAAAAGGTGAGCCACAGAGGGTCCTCAGAACACACAGCTGAGAGTGAGGGAGGTCGTCCTGACCATAGGGAAATTCAGCAAAAGTCTGCAGTGCAATTCAGCTTGCTTTTCTTATCGTCCCTATTCATTTCCCAGGAAGCTATCAGTAAACATGCACCAGCATAAGAAAGGCATAAATAGTTTCTTTCCTTTTATATTTTATTTATTTATTTTTAATTGATCTCTACATCCAATATAAGGCTCAAACTTACAACCCGAAGATTAAGAGGTGCATGCTCCACTGACTGAGATGCCCCTAATTTCTTAGATACCACACCATCATAAATGACTGAAATTTTTTTAAAAAGTAGATACCATCATTAAAATGAAAAACCAAATTTTATTCCTTTTTATTACCATTCTCAAAAACAGAATGGATAGAATATTTGCAAATCATGTATTAGATAAGGGATTTGTATCAGATGTATAAGAAATTCATAAAAATCAATAAGAAGAATTTAAATAACACAATTTAAAAAATGGAAAAAGGATTAAGGTTAACATTTCTCAAAAAAAGATATACAAAAGACTAATAATCACTATACAGATGCTCAACATTATTAATCATTAAGAAGATGCAAATCAAAACCACAATGAGATTTCATTTCAACCTCTTAAGATGGCTATAATCAACAAGATTAATAACAATTGTTATTACAATTGTCAAGAATATAGAAAAATTGGAACCCTCAAATATTAGTGGTAGGAACATAAAATGGCTCAACTACTATGGATATCAGTTTGGCAGCATTTCTAAAATTTAAACAAAGATGCACCATATGGCCCAGCAATTCCATTCTTATGTATATATCCAATAGAGATGAAAATAGGTACTCTCTCAAATACATGAATACCCATGTTCATAACAGCACTCTTCACAATTGCCAAAAGATACAAACAGCCCAAATGTCCATCAGTAGATGAGTGGACAAAAAAATTGTGATAGAGACATACAATGAATACTGTACAGCCATAAAAGGCATGAAATACTGATATTACTATGTGAAAGAAGCCAGACACAAAGTCACTTATTATATTATTCCATTTATATTAAATATCCAAAATAGATATATCATAAACACAGAATGCAGAATGGTGGTTGCCAGAGGCTGAAGGGAGTGGAAACTGGGGAGTCAGTGCTTAACAGGTATGGAGTTTTACTGTGGAGTGATAGAAATGTTCTGGAACTAGATAAAAGGCGAAGTTTGCACAACATAGTGAATGTGCTAAATGCCATTGAATTGTTCACTCTTAGACAGTTAATTTTCTGTTATGCGAATTTCACCTGGGTACACATGTTTCTTTTTTTTTTTTTTTTTACAAATAGTTTATTGTGAAATTAGTTTTCACATAACACCCAGTGCTCATCCCCACAAGTGTCCTCCTCCATGCCCACCCCTCCTCCCCCCCACATCCACCAGTCCTCAGTTTTTGTCAGCATTCAAGAGTCTCTCATGGTTTGCCTCTCCCCCTTTCCCCCACCATTTCCGCCCTTCTTCTCCCCCTTGGTCCTCTGTTAAGTTCCTCCTAATCCTCCTATACGTGCACACATATGATATTTGTCCTTCTCTGCCTGACTTATTTCGCTCAGCATAACACCCTCAAGGTCCATCCATGTTGCTACACATGGCCAAATTTCATTGTTTCTCATTGCCATGTAGTATTCCATGGTATAGATAAACCACATCTTCTTGATCCATTCATCTGTTGATGGACACTTAGGCTCTTTCCATGTTTTAGCTATTGTGGAGAGTGCTGCTATGAACATTGGGGTACATGTGCTCCTATGCATCAGCATTTCTGTATCCCTTGGGTAAATTCCTAGCAGTGCTATTGCTGGGTCATAGGGGAGTTCTATTGTTAGTTTCCTGAGGAACCTCCACACTGTTTTCCAGAGGGGCTGTACCAGTTTACATTCCCACCAACAGTGTAGGAGGGTGCCCGTTTCTCCACATCCTCGCCAGCATCTAGAGTTCTCTGATTGGCTCATTTTAGCCACTCTGACTGGCGTGAGGTGGTATCTCAGTGTGGTTTTGATTTGTATTTCCCTGATGAGGAGCGATGCTGAGCATCGTTTCATGTGTCTGTTGGCCATCTGGATGTCCTCTTTGGAGAAGTGTCTGTTCATATCTTCTGCCCATTTCTTCACTGGGTTGTTTGTTTTTCGGGCGTGTAGTTTGGTGAGTTCCTTGTAGATTCTGGATATCAACCCTTTATCTGATATGTCATTTGCAACTATCTTTTCCCATTCCGTTGGTTGCCTATTAATTTTCTGGGTTGTTTCCTTGCTGTGCAAAAGCTTTTAATCTTGATAAGGTCCCAACAGTTTATTTTTGCTCTTGATTCCCTTGCTTTTGGGGATGTGGGTACACATGTTTCTTAAATGTTTAGAAAGACCAAAGTGTAGAGATTACATATGAAGCCAAAAGCCACAAGAGCCAAAGAAATGAATATGATTGTCCCTAGAGTCAGGATGGGTGAGAATTGGACTTCTGTTTTACTTATCTGGCTCAATAAATTATGAAATGCATAACTTTGAAGAAAATAAAATTAAGAACAAATTTTGGTGAAAAAGCCACGTGAAAAAAATTCTTCAAACATGTGGGAATTCAAGCAATACAGTACCCATAAATCCTGGGTTTTGTTTCATGGATGTTTAAATGTTTAATGTAATCCATGTAAATGGTTTTAAAAGTTAAAGCTCAAAGTTTATAATAACAGTTTCCCAATGAGAAATGAGTTACTTACCTCTAGAATCCCTAAAGCATCCTGAGAATTTCCATCAAGGACAGTCTTACAGAAATTAGAAAACAGCTTGATATGCCCTGGAAAATGTAAATGGAGAACTGATGGGATTACTTAGATATGCCACAGCAAAATGTAGCAATTTTAAGAAAGCACCTGCAGTCAGTTGACCTAAGAAAGCAAAATTGCCTGTCTGTGTGAGGTGTTTCAGATAATTTAATATTCCACACTAGCCTTGCCTGGACAGGCATGGTCATGGCTGAGGAGCAAGAATCATGCCTTCAGTGCAGAAAATTCATGGAGTCACTTCAAGAAGGATTATGACTCCAGATTATGATTTAATTAACTGGAACATTCCTGAGACAGCAGGGATAACTTTACACAATATTTTCAATTTTGAAATGCACTTTATAACTTAATTGGTCTGACAGCCAGCAGCCCAAATCTTTCATTGGGCTATGACTGTCCCTCCATCAGGCAATCCCGCACACACTAATCCTCACACCCTCATAACTCAGGAACACGTGGCACAATTACATTTAGGCCAATTAAGGTGTAAATCTCTTTGCAGCCTCTGATCTCCTTTTACATATGTTTTAGCAGGAAAACAGCTTGGCGACAGTCAATTTGATGTGCAGATGACCTGGTTGTAACAGGAGAAGCCCTTTCAGTTCCTCAAGTCCACGTTAGTCAGCCTCAGGGGTGGGGTCAGGGAAGGTCCAGGAAGGTGTGTCTTTAGGAGCCGCTTAGGGGAGGAGAAGGAACCCACCAGAGGGTGTCAAGTACAATTGTTATTTGAAAACTCTCAAAACTCTCATGGCAGGGTCATGGGCATCACAGCCAAAGAGGAAAGCAAGCTGAGAACACTGAGGGAAGCTAGACAGCATGTCCAGTCAAGGAGCAAGGCTCGAGTTTGCAGGAACTGGGCAGCAAAAGAGGGGTCAGGGAGCTCAGGAGAGTGGCAGAAGGTAAAGGCACCTGTAAGAGGGAGGCTGAGTGGTGCAGGGAGTAGGGACCACAGAGTGTGGACTGGTTTTTGCAGCGTTTCCTTTACCCATCCCTTGCCTTCCCTTGCCAGCCTCAATCCCCTTTCCTTCTGAAACCAGAGGAGACCTTCTTGGAGACCATTTTTGAGCTGCTCCATCATAGATGGAGCCCACTGTTAGGCTAGCTTTGGCTCCCTATGGCCAGACTTGATAGAAAGAGACTGTTTTCCAAGCCAACACCAAACGTGCCCTGGCAGCATGTGCTGAAGATGCAAAGTGCCCTCCTCCCATCTCTTCTTCAGGAACCTCCTTCACCAGACCCTGCATGTTCTAAGCCAGTGGTCCTCATGCTTCAGCCTGCATCAGAAACACCTGAGGTCATCAAACACGAGTGCTGGCCACTCAGTTACTGGTGATGATAATGCTAGTGCACAAACCACATCTTGAAAACTGCTAAATATTCTTCCCCACTCACTGAGCAAGTTCTCCAGCCTTCAGGGTTATTTGATAGAGGAGTTCTTTAACCTCACCATGCCTCAGTGACCTTACCTGTACAACACAAGTAATAATACCCTCACCTCACAGTATTGTTGAGAGGACTGAGTGAGCTAATACACATAAAGATTTAGAACAAAGCCTGATACATAGTAGGTGCTATACAGTATATGTTCCAAATTATTATAGTGTCTCAAAGTGACAATCCATTTCATAGGATTGGGTATTTAATTGGTGTACTCATGGTGTCTAGTGGAAACCCTGCTAATTTTCTCACAAGAAATGGATCTGGTGCCATTGTTTCTGCCAATATCCCAGCTGACATTTCAATTTAGATGCCAGCTGTACACTTCTCTTCATAGGTGAGTAAATTAATCAGGCAACTTGGAGTCAGAGCCTACCTTCCAAATGCTCTGTGCTGGCACCTGCTCTGTACCTCTCATTACAATTCTCCTCATCTATTCCAAGGTCTGGACATTGAACTGAACTGTGCTCCCCTTATCCAGTTTTTCAACTTCACACCAGGCTGAAGAGAACTCAGAGGCTGGCCTATCAAGTCCAGGTGAATTTAGGGGTAACAATAATTTGACTCTGAGTCATGATTTTGTGTCTTTAAATAAACTGTAATTTCTTTGTGCACAAAACAATCCCTTCTTTTACTCCCTGTGCTGTCCAGAAATGTGAGATGGAGGCTTGTCCTGAGGCAGAGAGGTGCTTATGCCTGAATGAATGTATTTGCAGAATGAGGGGGTCAGGTGAGCAGAGCAGACATGAAAACCAAGAGGACGTAGTCAAAGTGCTGATGCTGCCACGCCCTGATGGCCAGCCTCTCACCTTCCTGAGAGACTCAGTTCCTCACCTGTAAAGTGGAGATGACATCCCTTCCCCAGGCCTCTGGAATACAAGTGGCTGTAAGTACATGACACAGGCACACAGGGTGCTCATTAAAGGTGGGGATCCTTCCAGCATCCAGTGCATGCACCTCCCCAAATGCCATGAAGTGGGACCATGCTGCAGCATGCCTGATCCCAGCACCCAGCACAGTACCTGGCACGTGGGAGAGGCTCAGAAAGTGTGTGCAGAATGGGAGGGAAAAGTTTTCAGCTGAACTGTGGGTGGGCATGTACTCTCTCTGCTGCTGGGGGAAGGAAAATCAGTCATTCTCCTGGCATTCACTGCATTGGCACATTGATTGCTACATAGTAGCTTCTGCTCTCCTGGGCAATTATGTATATAAATTGATCCGTTGATGATCTGTTCCAGCATCTTCTCACTTTTCCTGTTAAGCAGACAAATATAAAATTCTAGGCCCATCCTTGCTGAGGGTGGATGCTCTGTGACTAGAGCTCCTTCAGGTGCCGCTGGGAAGGCCAAAACATCACTGCAAATTTATAGTTTTGCTCTAAGCTGTGAAAACTTCTTTCTTCAGGCCTTTGATCTGATTATCGTAGGCAATAGTCTTCAAAGTGTGATCCCTAAAGCAGCAGCATCACCTGGAAATCTGTTAGAAGTGCAAATTATCAGTACCCAGCCCAGATCTACTGTACCTGACACCTGAGGATGAAGTCCACTATTTACGTCTCATAAGCCTTCTAGGTGATTCTAAGGCTAGAGTTTGAGAGCCACTGCTCTGGGAACCTCAGGAAAGACTTAAATTGAAAAGACTTATTGAAGGTGAAAAATTCAAAGCCAAATACACATGACTTCTTCAAGGTGAATCATTTATTTATTGCTTTATTTATTCATTAATTTGTCAGATACCTCCCAATTGCCTGCTTTGTGCATGACAAAGGGCTAGAAACATGGACTAAGAGTCCCATATTCCAGAGTTCAGAGTGTAGGGGTCAGAACAATTCCCTCAGTATGGACCATTTGGGCATGAGATTATTTAGAGCCAAATTAAGGCCCAAACACTCCCCCTAACTATCTAAAATAATTTATATAAAGGACCTGCTCCAGGAAAGGGGGCTATCACTACAGATAACTACATTTTAATATAACCAGGGGAGGTTTACAGGGAGGAGTTTAGCAAAGCTGTGTTTTTAAATCCCTTTGTGTCTCATTGGTTCTGAAGGGGCCAGCAAACTTTAGTTTACCAAAACATACTTTTTTCACCTTCGTGTGAATTCCTTTCTTTCCCTTCAAAGTCCCAGACTTCTCCTTCGTTCAGGATGATGTGTACACCTCATTCTGCCTGACTGTCTTCAGAGACTCGTGTTTATGTGGATTCTCAGTATGTACAAAAGCAAATTTTATTTTCTACAATTAATGTCCTAAGTTAATTTAATTTTTGAAGTTTATTTTATTTGTTTCGGGGGAGAGAGAGAGCTTGCATGAGCATGTGCAGGGGGAAGGGGGAGGCAGAGAGAGAGGAAGAGAGAATCCTAAGCAGACTTCATGCTGTCAGCGCAGAGCCTAATGTGATATGGGGCTTGATTTCATGACCATGGGATCCAGCCACTTAACCAACTGAGCCATCCAGGCACCCCATGTCCCATGTCAATTTAATTCTTAGGCCAGCTGGTAGATTGTTAAAGGGCAGAGGAAACGTTTTCTCTCCAACAACAGTCCAGTGAGAGAAAACAGAATTGTGAAAGAGATAATTAAAATCTGCAATGGATTCAGCAAATACTCTCAAAGCCTAGAAAGGCTAGACAGCTTCCCCAGAATAGGATGGTGAACACAGTTACCACACGTACAGCCTTGTGCAAGCTGCGGCTGAGGAGGGACAGTCCCAGGCTAGGCCAGGTGTTATACAGGCACACCCAGGGCTGTGGAAGCAGTGACGTGGCAGGCAGAGCTGACCGGCTAGGAGTGTGAGGCTGGGCTGAACCGTGGTGGATCGGTGACAGTAGGAGGAGACGAAAAGCACCCAATATGTATTATCTGAAATCTGGCATGGCCAAGGATCCACTTGGTCTCAAGCATGCTGATTCCAGGTGTCTTAGGGGTCCAAGTGGAGGTGTGAAGATAGCAACTGGATGTATTGATCTAGAGCCCCAGGGAGAGGTCCACTTAACAATAAGCAGATGAAGGTCTTCATCCCTGAGGGGGCCTGTGGCTCATGAGACCACCCAGACAGGCCTGAGGGAGAGGATGGCACTGGCAAAGGAGAGACGCTCATCTCTAAGGACAGACTTCATGGCTGGATCCCCTTGTCTGCTTGGTTGCTTGTGTCTCTCTAACAAGAGAGAGGAAAGAGAAGACAGGGTATGTTGAAGAGGTGATAATGGGGTGGGGCCAACCCTCTGCTTCCTCTGCCCAACAGACCCCAGAGTAGTTCTCTCAAACACCAGCCCCCCGCACCCCCCACCCCCAACTATGGGGAAAGGCTGGAGGGTGGACAGGCATTTCAAAAAATGGCTTTGCTTTATGTGGGTCTGGGTGTCAGAGAGCCTTCATCCAAACCTGGCTCTGACCAGGATTTAATTGGTGGCCCCTGGGAGAACCTAGGTGGCCTCCCACAGCCTCATCTTCCTCATTGCAGAAAAGGGACAGTCACACAGTTTTCACTGAGGCCATTGATACCATCCTGCTGTGCACAGCACCTGGCACTGAGCTGGCCCACAAGGGAGGTACATATAGTTAGCAGAGGCTAGAGATAAAACCATCTCATATGCTACTCATGTCAGCCCACTGTACAACCACACAAACTCTCACAAATGTGTTCAGTGAACCACACACTGGGAGAGGACCTCAGCTTAATCATCCTTTCCTCGCCCTAATCCAAAATCTCTTAACTGTGAACCACAACAATGCCTGTCGACCTAGGCTTTAATCGGCCATTCCCTTGAAAAAGAAACCTCTGGATTTTCTCAGGCTCTGGAGTGAGCTAAGCTGGTTTCCCTGGAGAGGCTTATGTGCACCTGGCCCACCCGGGCCCCAGTGAAGCCAGATGTGAATAAAATACCCCCTGCTCTGAGGCACATGCTGGCTGCACTGACACTGCCGGGTCCCCCTCCCCCTCCCCACTGCTGCTGCATGCCCGTACCTCCAGAGGGAAGAAAGGAACAACAGCACACATCCCAAAAACCAAAGGACCAAATTGCCTAGTAATGGCTAAACTCCAAAGGAAGCGACATTCAAAACACGAGGCTGTCTCTGCGGAAGAGAGGCTTCCCTCTCAGAGTAACCCCATTAAGAAGCTCTGAAAACTGTCCTCCACGGCTAATTTCAAGGCTGGACTGTAATCAAGCCTGAACATCTAAAACTATATAAATTAACACTCTCATTAGGGCCTTAGTAGCTACAGGCTCTGTGCAAAACAGGCCCATTTAAATGTAAATCTTGACATTCATCCCAAGACTAGAAAAAGAAATAGTTTCCACACTAAGCACTGGGAAGGAAAATAGAATTAAATATTAATTCTATATGAAGGGAGACCTTTTAATCATGTTTACATTTAGATCATTATGATTCTAGGCCTTTTTTCCTTCATGTAGATTTCTGGATTTTTAATTACCTACCTGAAACCCAGACCTCTCAGACTCTCCCTTATGCAACAGGTAATACAATTACTTATAATTTTGTTAACAGTGGAGCTCCCACAGGGTATCTGAGTAGTTCAATCAGTTAAGTGTTCGAGTCTTGATCTCAGCTCAGGTTTTGATCTCAGGGTTGTGAGTTCAAGCCCCATGTTGGGCCCCATGCTGGGAGTAAAGCCCACTTATAAAAAAAATAAAATAAAATAAAAGTGGAGCTCCCAGCACTGTTAATTGACAGAGATCCTGGAGACACTGAAGATAATCAAGCAGAAATGAAAACATGTAATTCTGGCTGAAAATGAAGAGAAAATCCTGCCCTGTATAAACTGCACTAGTGAGAGAGCTTATGCTCTCTGTAAGACAGTGGAAAGGCTAACATCCCTCATTCCTACATAGTATATTCTGCAGAAACAGTACTGGAAGAAATGTAGTCATTTCAGCTAAGGGCAATGTATTTCTGTCTCAGCTTTCAGGGCACGAGGCCTGGGGTCAAATCCCCACCCTCCCCTAATTAAGTAGGTGACATTCAGTGAGTCATTTAATGCATTGGAGCCTCAGTTTGCTCATCTGCAAAGTGGAGTGAGAACACCCTGCTGGCACGATGCTGTGAAGGTTCAGTGTGATGACTCAGGCCAGGGTCTGGGACCCCACGCCCTCACAGAACCTCTCCCGGCTCCCAGCCACCCACTGGCATGGCCACAAAGAGTCAAAAGCAGCCTACCAGAGTGCAGGAGAGGGGACCACATTCTAGCTTTTCTTAGTAGTAACTGTGTGACACTGAGAACATAGCACAACTTCCAACACCCCAGGATCCTGCAAAATAGAGACAGCCTTACCTTCCCGGAGAGTTGAGAGGACAAAATACAAGCTCCCTTTCCTCCCTTCTCCACAAGTTTCCTCACTACATCCACCCTCAAGGACAGCAGGTGCATGGGAACATCTCTCTGGAAATGTGAGGTAGCAGAACACGGGTTTTTACTCTTCAAGTCATTACTTTCTCTTCTTTTTAAGTCTATTTATTTATTTTGAGAGAGAGAGAGAGAGAAACCCAAGCAGAGCAGAACTCAGCAGGACTAAGACACACAAACCATGAGATCATGACCTGAGCCAAAACCAAGAGCTAGACGCTTAACAGACTGAGCCCCCCAGGTGCCCTTGAAAGCATTACTAACTACTTAAAACACATTTCTCTACACACTATGCATAGAGGAAGGACACCCTGTGCATAAACAGAAATAAGATGACCAGCCCAGGATATCCACTGGAGCTCCACGCTATCTATGGGCAAGTCCTCAGGGGGGTGGGCTATACACTCAGTGCCCCACGATGGAGGTAACTGGGTACCTACAAACCAACATGCCTTTAGCACTCCATGCACCTCACTCAATACACCCACTCACATAATCCACACCCAGGTTAGTGCACCCCCTGCCTATCCCCCAGGACGCCTGCATGTCCTTTAAGAATGTCCTTGTGTAAAGACACCATAAGTGTCTCCTTCATTGTATCCATATTTTGATTACTTGCCTATGAACCATGCTGTCCCTCCAGTCACTCACAGACATGTACCTAGGGTTGCCATGTGCTTCTTGTTGCCAGACACTGGCATTAAACTGCAGAGGCCCCAAGGGGATTCCTGAAGATATTTAGAACCCCATCTAGCAGCTCCCAGGCAATCTGAAATTATCAACTTCAGCAAAAGCAACGTGCTATCTAAACGCAACTTTCAAAGTGTTACCTAATGCCCTAGCAGATCCTAAACCCCTCTGCTGCAGAAATTCTGGGCTGCAAGATGAACAAGACCAAGTCTTGCTTTCAATAACCTTACAACCAGTCAAGAGCACAGTTGTCAACAGTCAAGAGAACATCCCAGCACCAGTATCTTCTAGGGTGACACAAGATCTATATTCCCTAGGGCCAGAGTTCAAGTGTCTATATGGCTAGAGAAAGATGAGACAGTGAGATGGGCAGGGACCAAAACCCTAAGCAGGATCCACATCCTAAGATGACAAGCTTAAACTTTATCAGGGCAGTTTTATCTGGAGAGTGACCAATCAGCTTGAATCTTGCTCCAGTGTAGATGTTGGACTTCAGGAGATGGCGTGGAGCAAGAGTCCCCTTAGTAGGGAGGCTGCAACAGGAGCCCAGGGCCTGGAAGACAACCAGTGATGGAGAGGAGGAGTGTGAAGGAGAGATGACGGTCATCTGCAGGGTGCTGTTGCAGTTCCGATTAAGCAGAAGCAGGTGCTATGGTGTCTGGGTGTAGGATGCTTACAAGGCATTGAGGACGTGTGAAAAGACAGAGATGAGGCAGGCCAGGCAGGGTAGCCCAGATAGGGGTCTCCCACAGGGAGATCCAGGCAGTCATCTCCATGCCACCACTGACAAGAGAAGCAGGCATGGGGGCAAAGGTTCTGAATCTATCCCTGAGCACCTAAGCACCAGGCAGAGATGGCAAAGGCAGAAAGAGAAGCAGGTGCAGATGCAGGTGCAGGGTGGTCTGAGGGTCCTGCTGAAGCTGCCTGACATGCAGGCAGAAATTCTCAGTTTTATCGTTCCCTATTTCCTTCTGGAGTACCTCTAGTAGGCAAGACTAGGTTCATACGTCTTTGGGTCCCTGACATTTAGTACAGTGTTAACATACAGTAGATGCTCAATAAATATTTGGTGAAAAATCCCGCTGCATCAGGAAAGCCATCTTGGCAGCTTGGAGCCGGGTCCTAGGGCCTGATCTCAGGGCAGGCACAAGGTGCAGTCACACAGCACTTACCTTCCCCACAGCCTGCTTCCTGGTCTCCTACCAGCTCAGTGGAAGTGAAGCCATGCTCCCTATGGCCATGCTCCTGGCACCTCTTGAAGCCCATGGTAGGTTCTTAGTATAGTTTGTTTAATAGCTCAGCAATGAGAAAGAAATATCACAGGCAACACACAAAGCAGTTCTAGTAGTGTGATCCTGAGGATATCATTTAACCACATGCACATCCCTGGCTCTGATCCATGGCTTTTAACATGTACAATGTTCTAGACATGCTGAAAGGAAGGCAAGAGGCACCCTGAGAAATCTGATTACGATCCTGTTAGTCCACCAATACCTGTGTAGGGTACAGTCTCATGTACTCAGGTAATGACTCCTGAAGAACACCTACTATATGCTCTACTTGCTATGGTCAGGACAGGCTTGGTTATACTGAGGTAGCAACCAGTTCCCAATTTGAGTGGCTTAACAACACCAAGTACACTTTCCATCTGGGCTATGCATCTGTCAGGAGCTGTTTGTTGGGGGCAGGGGCAGGGGTCTGCTCCACATATTCCTTCAGAGACCGAGGGTGAAGGAGGCTCCACCCTTTAGTGGGTGAATCATCTGGAGCACACAGTTCTTGGGTTGCCTCAGAAGCGGCAACTAGCTGCAGCACGAGCACCGACTCTTTGCTGCCTTGTTAGCTCCTGTTCCCACAGCTAGTCGCCTATCCCAGCCTAACTACACAGGGCTGGGACATGTAGGGGACCAGATGGACTGTTTGATGAACCCTGCCTCTGCTCTGGGAGATAATCTTTCCTGGTGAGAAAACCAAGAGGCTCAGAGGAGTTAAGTCCCTCGCCCAAGATCACATCAAAAGTAATGATCACAATCAGGCTGTGTGGCCCCAAAGCCCCTGCTTGTAACCAATACACTGTACTGCCTCTCTCATTGTCTTGACATTGATGTGAATGATTTGGGCAATAAGTTGCTATTTTCCAGACACATACCTAAGTCTATCCCATAGGGAGAAGAGGGGTGGGGAGTGAGCTTGGAGCTGGAGCATAGTCTGGCCAGGACTGGGGGCTGGATAGCCAATGAAAGGAGACAGGCTGTAGGACATAACCAGAAGAAGAGAGGTGCCCACACACTAGTATATGTTCCTTACGTGGCTGAGTATCCCCATGTGAAGAGGGCATAAGCTAATGGAGGCTCCTCCTGAAGATGCCCTGAGCCTCTCACAACACAGAGATCCGTGATGTGGAGCCCTTCCAGCTCTGCAGCAGCTGCGCAGGACAGGCTGCATCCAGCAGACCCCTGCTGCAGGTTGGCATGAACCCCACAACTCAGGGGAGAGGGTCTCCCCAGGGAATGAAAAGCTAAGCATTACCAGGGAGCTCAGGTCAGGGAATCCCCACAATGTCCCCCTCACAGCACTGAAAATGCCCTGTGTGACTGGCCCCAGTAGATCTAGTGCCTATCACAGGGTCTGGCATGACCATGGTGGCACAATCTGGGTGAGGCATGATGGAAAGATGGGTGGGTGGGCAAAGGGGGATGCTTAGACAGCACCATCAGACCTCCACCTTGCCTGAACTCCCATAGAGCCACAGAGTGTGGCCAGTCCACAGTATGTGAGAGGCCCACAGAACCCTGCTCCTTCACACAGGGGATTTCTGGAGTCTTCAAGATGTGTCCTGCTTTTTCAGAAAGCAGAGGAAAACTCCAGCAGGCACTGCAAGGAAAATAAAACAGTCTAGAACAAGAATTCAAAGGAAGCAAGTTCTACTTTGCATATTTGTAGTAAAGGGAATTGCTCCCCATGAAATTATATGGACTCCTCCTTTTATAGCCAATGCGAGATCAAGTTGTGAAATACTGGAAATTTCAAGATTTAATTAAAACCTAGTTCACTGCACTGAAGTTCACTTACAAACTGTTGCAAAGATTAATAGGAGATATCAAACCAAACTATTTGTGCACGACCCGTTGGGTCATAATTTATGAGAACAAGAGGAAAAGAGCAAGATCATTGCCTTAAAATAAATTTACTGCTTCTCCGGCTAAGTAAAATGGAAATCATAAAAACCCTCGGGTCAGCTCCACCGCACCAGAAGGAAATGGCAGGCCAGCCAGCGAGGTGACAATCAATCAGCAGGTATTCGTCAGGGTGTACTAGATGTTCCGCTATTCTTGCTCAGAGGGGCCCAAGGGAGGGAGAAGGCCCCCTCCTATTCTAGTCATTCCTCACATGACTACTGAAGAGACTGAGGATCAGAGGGACCAAGTGACTTGCCCAGAGTCACATTGCTAGAAGGTGGTAGAGCTGTCATTTGGACCAAGCCATCTAGCTCAGAGTCCATGCTCTTTCCACCATAACCTGCAGACTCCCTTGTGTTCCATCCTTTCAGGAACCTGACCTTCTAAGTGAGGGAGCATCTCTTGAGGTGCCAAACACCAGACCCAAGCAGGGACACTCAACTCAGAGCTCGAATAACTAGACAGTGGCTCCCAGAAGATTTCTATGTGCTGATCCCTAGAACCCATGAGATCTACCCTATGTGACCGTTAATTTTACCCTATGTGACCGTCAACTTAGCTGAGCTATAGCTTCCAGATATTTGGTCAAACACTGTTGTAGATGTTTCTGTGAAGGTATTTTTAGATGAGATTAACATTTAAACCAGCAGACTTTGAGTAAAGCAGATTACCTTCCATAATGTGAGTGGGCCTCATCCAATCAGTTGAAGGCCTTATGAGCAAAGATTGAGGACCCCCAAGGAAGAGAGAATCCTACCAGCACATGGCCTTAGGACCTGGGCTGCAGCACCAACTCTGCCCTGAGGTCCAGCCTGCTGGCCCACTCTGCAGATTTTGGACTAGCAGGCTCCAGTTGTATGAGCCATTTGCTTACAGTAAATCCCTTTAGGTAGGTAGGTAGGTAGGTAGGTAGATATACAGACAGACAAATAGATATGGGTGGATGGGTGGATGAATGGATGGCTTGATTGATAGATACATGGATGATAGATAGCTGACAGATAGATAGATGACAGATAGATTATAGATAGATGATAGATGATAAATGATAGATGATAGATAGATAGATAGATAGATAAGATAGGAAGAATCTATCCATATAGATATCTATATAGATAATATGCTATTATATTGTGCATAAAGGTTATTATCATATGGAGATCAGCATATGTGTATACATACATATATGTATGTACATAGGTGCTCTGTTTCTCTGGAGAACCCTGGAAATACACACCATATGGCCAAAAAAAAGGATTTTGCAGTTACAGTAAGTTAAGGATCTTAGGATGGAGGAGGTCATCTTGGATTTGTCCAGGTGGGGCCAATGCAGTCACAGGGACCTTTACAAGAGGCAGGCAGAGAATGGATCAATGCAGTCAGAAGCCAAAGGGCACCTGCGGCCACCAAAAGAGGCAAGGAGCAGATTGTCCCCTGGAGCCTCTGGAGGGAACATGGCTCTGTTGACATCTTGATTTTGACCCAGTGCTCCTGATTTCAGACTTGTAATATCCAGAGGTATGACAGAATAAATTTCTGTTGCTTTAAGCCAACCTGTTTGTTGGAGTTTATTACAGCAGCCCCATAAAACTAACACACTGGTCACTCTCAGAGGAGGGCAGGGACTCTGGACAGTCTCTGGTGGGGGGTGGGCAGGGTGCCTATTGTTGAGCAAAGGTCAAGGGACACACTGCTTGGTGTACTGCCTCTCCCACCTGCCCCAGCCCCCTGTGAAGTTCCCCTTGGAAAGCGTCCCCTGAGGCCCAACTCTGTCCCTTTTCCTGTCCTGGACAGAGCCAGCCATGGCTACAGCACAAGGGAACACCTGTGCAGCTCTGGGCCTGCCACCCCCACCCCCATCCCACAACAAGCTCAGGGATATTTGCAGGAGGATGGTAAGAGCCGCGGAGACAGGCAGCTAGGGGTGATTTCGCTGTGGCTCAGGCTGGGAAGGGAAAGGGAGTCTTCTCTATATATGCTCATTTTGACAATTATGTCCCAGGTCCCAGGCTCTGGGTAACTGTTCTGCCTTCAATCGACTTGTAGCAAAGAGGAGTCCCAGCTCCCTCTTATGACCACCGCAGAACTCTGACTCTGACTCAGCAGCTGGACCATGGTGGTGAAGAACCAAACCAGCGCCATGACAGGCTTCAGAAGGCCCCAGAGATTAGAAGACCCAAGTCTCTGAGGCCTGACTCAGCAGGCTTGAGCCACCGCCCTTCCCTGTGTCCGAAACAATCACTGGAGGTTGGGAGGTACTGGACGCACTATTCTGGCCCGCCTTGCTCTAAACTCACCAATCCCTCTGCGCCGTAACAACCTCTGCCATCACCTTGTCCTATCACGTTGTAGTCCCTGTCCATCACCCCTTTCCCGCCCTAGAGTTAATAAAAACCCTACTCCTTCTTTGTTCGGGGCTCTCAACGTGGATTCATTGCGTTGGTGAGGTCTGGGAGCCCGAGCTTAAGCCCATAATAAAGCCCTTTGCCTTTGCATACGTGACTCGGACTCCTTGGTGGCCTTGGGATTTTTGGGGAGATCGCGATCTGGGCATAACAGTGGCACCAGAAGAACTCCAGCCACAGCTGAGTTCAGGGCCCAGCATCCTGGCCTGCTCAGAAACGTCCCCACCCAGATTTGTGCTAACTGCTCAGGACCCCTGCCCCAGTCCTAGGCAGGACCTCCCCCCCCACTGAACCCCAGGTGAGCCTGCTCTGAGTGCAGCCTCCAGAAGCAGGAGGTGGAGATGGGGGCCAGGGGAAATGAGGGTGTAGGAGAGGCACTGTGGTTGACACACACCTGTGCAGAGGACGGTAACGCAGTGACCGCAATCACGGAATGTGGATACAGCATTACAGACTCTGGAGCACTGCACTCTTCCCTCACACTCTGGGATCATTTGCTCAGCATCAGTGATAAGGCATGTAGAGGTCTGTCCCTTGTACTGCCTTGATGCTCTGAGGGCACACCTGCTGCTCAGCTCATGGCTTCTGACTGCTGCAGTCGTCCGAGGAGCCAGCCAGGCAAGCCCCACTGAGACATAAGGAGAGGAGTGTGACACAGCTGGACGTGAGCCATGTCCACCTGACTTCAGAGACAGCATCCCAAGAGCTGCACTGCCTGCCTTCTGTATCTGAACTCAAATACGCTTTGAGAATTCTGTGACTTTAGGCAACAGCAAGTCATCTTACGCAGCTGGAGGCAAAGGTGAGCACCAAGCAGAAGTAAGCCCATTCGAGGTCCTGTGCCAACAGCTTCCTAACAGAAAGGGGAAGCCATTAAAAAGCACTCAACAGAGGAAGGGCAGGGTGAGATCTGCCTTGTGAGAGAGGGGATCACCTCATCCTATGGTCACAGTGGAGTGAGAGAAATGCCCTTCACCGAAGTGCAGTCTGTGGGCGTGCCCATATTGACAGGCTCCCACAGGTCGTCACCTGGCCAAACTGAAAGTCTTAGAGATGTGCGCAGAATTTTCATCACAGATTTTCCTGTAAGAACTAAGATGTGCAAATGACCCAAATGTCTGCCCATAGTGGAATAAATGATGGTAGACAGAGGAATAATATACAGCAATGAAAATGGCAAAACTGCAATGACACAAATCAACAGAGGTGAGTCTCATAAGCAGAACGGTGAATGAAAGAAACCAGAGGTGGAAGAAGATGTGTTATTTGTACGGTAGAGAAAGGGCTGCATTTGAGGGAAAGCAGGAGTAGTGATCAGGCGGGGCTTGGGAGCAGGAAAACCTTCTTGGGAATTGAAAATACAATGGGTGACATTTTGTTTAAAAGTACCTTAAAGATTAGAAAATAAAATTAGAGAAATTTCTAAGAAAAGTCAAGATAAATGTAAGAAATTGAAGGCTCAGTGTAGCAGGTTTAGTAATATGAGTTCCTAAAAGAGAAAACAAGTAATGTAAGGGGACAGGTTTTCATCCTAACAATCCCTCTCCTGAGAGAGACTGGCAGAACTCTCCAGGCCCCACAGTCAACAGCCGAAGAAAAGTCGAAAACTGGGCTGGCTTGGGTACAGACTGTTTTTGGTATTGCTGAACTGTAGCAAGGGATAGGAGGATCTGTGAGAACACAGCTGGGGTGAGCATAAGAGTGGTTCTCAGGGAAAGGTCTGCTGACTGAGGGGTCTATCCCACCCACCCACCCATCCATCCATCCATCCATCATCCACATACCCATTCATCAAACACAATGCAAGTGCCTGCCCGGGGTGAGCCTCTAACATCCAGGCTGAGAATACAATGGTATTCCTGCTCCAGGAAGCTGACAGGCTAATGCCCTGTGGCCACTGTTGCCATTATATGAACGAGCAAACCTCAAGAAAGGTTTCCCGAGCAGCCTAGATGGAATGAGGAAACACCACAGACTGTAACTGGGAATTTAACAATGCCATGAAAGCTTGAGCTCTTGAATTTCCTGATTTGCAATCACTTTTGCACAGCTGATTCCCTTTAGTTGATGTCTTTGGGGAAAAGGAAATCTAAATACTTCTCAAGCTTCTGTTAGGCTTTACATTTAATTAACTTCACACCTAGGAGCACCTGCACTGTGCACGGAATGTCTCAGAAAGCAGGCAGCTAAAGTGGCAACAGTAACGAGTACAAAATGGAATGCCAAAAAAAAAAAAAAACTTTGTGGGAAAATGTTGTTTTTATGAGGCTGAAACACCTGTTTGTGCAATTGGGAAGGCCTGCTCCCCACTCCCTGCGGGGGAGCCCACTGGCACTGATACAAGCCCAAGCCCTTCAGTCACTGGTCCCAGTCTGCCCGACTGACCCAGAACTCCATCACCACCCTCCCCTCCCACCTCGCTGGTTTCCCCTTGCTGGGCGCACCCCCAGGGGCCAGGGCAAGTCTTAGCCCTGCCGAGGAGTCCCACATGCCCTGAGTGGCCATGCCTAAAGCTGGGGTCTGGTGTTAGAAAATTCTGTTTTTATCAGAAAAAAAAGTGATATCGTGGCCTCCAATGTCTCAGCACTTGCCTCTTCCTTCACCGATTCAGAGCTTGAAACGAGGAGAAAGGAGCTGTATCCTGGGCTCCCTCAAACCCCAAAGTCTGGCTAACAGGGAAGCCATGCCTACTTTCTCCAGGCCTCATGTGTCCCAGGATCCATCATCAGATCCATGGCTACTATGCCCTCAGGCCTCCCTGCCCACGCTGCTCCCCACTCGGGGGGCAAGTCTCCCAACAGCACAGCTGCTGCACACACTACCCAAAGTGTCTCCTCCTCAGGAGCAAGCTGCACCCCAGAGGAGAGGCCTCTCCCTCGTGCTTAGCCCAGCACAGCCTGATGCCTAGCAACCATGCACTCAGCAATCAAGTGAGTGTCTGTCTCCCTACTTCCCGCAGCAAAGCTAAATCATGACTCTCAAACTGTAGGGAAAGACCAGTTTCGTTAATCTCCAATATAGACTGATACTTTAGCAAAATGCAGTAAAAATAAAATACTGGAAAAATGAAATGACAACAAAGGCACACAAACTAGAAGACCCGAAGTCCTCACTATTATATCCAACAGATGTAAAATTACTGGAACTGCAGTACATGCCTCTGTTCTGCCTCTACCCCTTGGTGAACAGGTGGCCCTGGATGACATTGTCAACACAGTCCCACTTACCCCTGCAGGTGAGCTCCAGGCTGGACGTGGCCTGATCGCCCCCTGCAGGTGAGCTCCAGGCTGGGCCTGGCCTGAGTGTCCCCTCCCCATTCCCTGCCACCTTCTGCCTGCTTACAGCATTCTAAACTCAGCACATTGCAGGTCTGACCAAGCACCCTACACTCCTGAAACAAATTGCTTTTCTGGAAGGATGAAATTAGCTTCTGGAGTAAAGTCTTACTTAAACTTTACTCTTGAAACGGAGTGACTTATGCTCTTTGTAAAAGAAGAAAACCAATGCAGTTTTGGCTTCCCAAGGCAATTAAAATCTCAACTTAGTTACAACCTAGAACAAAAAATATAAAGTAAATAAATAAATAAAAAACACTGCTAAAGAAAGCCTTTCCTTACTTAGGAAGCTGGTCGGGGAGGGGTGTGCAGCAGGCCTCGTGTGTCCTTCCCAGTCCAAAGCACGTCCCCCCAGGGACACTTGGAGAACCCAAGACGCCCCATCTGCTCCCTTCTCACCTATTGCCCCTGCATTCTTGGGCACTGCCTCTAGCGGCCATCGTACTTGGCAGTCAGACCCTAAACAAAGCACTAACGACAGCAGCAGCAGTGAGAAGTCGCACCTTATGGCTTTGGTGTTCTTTCTGCATGGAAGACACAGCCAAGGAGAAGGACAGGGCAGATACAGAGCTGCTGCCACAGTAGTCAGTGCCAGGCACTGAACTGGGTGCGCCTCCCCCACGCCCCTCTGTCTCCCAGGCTGAGGGCTCACAGTGAACGGAGCGTCCCTCCCCCACGCCCCTCTGTCTCCCTAGCTGAGGGCTCACAGTGAACTGGGCGACCCTCCCCACGCCCCTCTGTCTCCCAGGCTGAGGGCTCACAGCTGTCCCTCCCCCACCTCCCTCTGTCTCCCAGGCTGAATCACAGTGAACTGGGCGACCCCTCCCCACGCCCCTCTGTCTCCCAAGCTGAGGGCTCACAGTGAACTGAGCGTCCCTCCCCCACCTCCCTCTGTCTCCCAGGCTGAGGGCATCACAGTGAACTGGGCGACCCTCCCCCACGCCCCTCTGTCTCCCAAGCTGAGGGCTCACAGTGAACTGAGCGTCCCTCCCCCACCTCCCTCTGTCTCCCAGGCTGAAGGTGTCCCAGGCTGACACAGAAGGATGGGAGACCCCCCCTGGTCCTTGTCTCACAGAGTCACAAATGAACCTCATGGACAACAGAGAGTGAACAAAGCCATAGATTTTTTTTTTCAATGTATTTCCTTTTTTTAAATTTAATTTTTTTTTTACAAATAGTTTATCGTCAAGTTGGATTCCATATAACACCCAGTGCTCATCCCCACAAGCGCCCTCCTCCATGCCTATCTTCACCCTCCCCCCAACACCCATCAGTCCTCAGTTTGTCCTCAGCATTCAAGAGTCTCTCATGGTTTGCCTCCCTCCCTCTCCCCCACCATTTCTCCCCTTCTTCTCCCCCATGGTCCTCCGTTAAATTCCTCCTAATCCTCCTATACGTGCAAACATATTTTAACTGTCCTTCTCTGCCTGACTCATTCCGCTCAGCATAACACCCTCAAGGTCCATCTATATTGCTACACATGACCAGACTTCATTCTTTTTCATTGCCATGTAGTATTCCATCGTATAGATAAACCACATCTTCTTGATCCATTCATCTGTTGATGGACACTTAGGTTCTTTCCATGTTTTGGCTATTGTTGAGAGTGCTGCTATGAACATTGGGGTACATGTGCTCCTATGCACTCAATAAAATCTTTTTAGATGCAAAGCCATAGATTTTATTGAGTATAAAATTCTCATGAGTGAGAGGGGTCCAGACTGGATAGCCGTTGTGGATTTCTGTCCCTGGCTTTTTATTGGGACCTTGCCAGAAACTTTGAGAGATCCCACGCATGACACCTCGCCCAGGAAGGTTCATCCAGAACACATTGATCTCATCCTTTTTCCCCAAACTCCACTGCCACCGCCACTTCTTCAGCCTCACACTTGTAGCTGCCTCTTGCCTCCCCGAAGTTCCCTTAACCTTCCCTGCCTCATGGAATCTGTTCCCTACTCAAGGGCACCTTTCCACTCTCAAGTCAAGCAGCCAGCTGGAAGGGAGCTGCTGAGGGCTGAGACCAGAGCAAAGCTTTGGTGGCTTCTCAGGACTGTGAGGGAGAAAACACAGCTCAGGGCCCATGAGAATGAGGTGGCCTAGTGAGCACCAGGGGTGTGATGCCAGGTGTCCCCAAGGGGTTAGTGCCCAAGAAATTGGTCACCTCACAAACACTGACCCCTAGCTCCAAGTTAGTTCAGATTATAGTGATCGTTCCCTGTGCTAACAGCCCACCAGAAACAAATCTTTTCTGGTGGACTATAACCTCAAGCAGATCCTTAAATTATCTCTATGTTTTTATTATACACAATTCTGGACTTCAATTTATTTTTCTCTAGTTTAGCCACTTATTTTTAATTAACTGAAAATTATATTTTTAAGTTTTTATTTAAATTGCAGTTAGTTAACAATGTAATATTAGTTTCAGGTGTACAATATAGTGATTTAACACTTCCATACAACACTTGGTGGTCATCGCAAATGCATCCTTAATCCCATCACCTATTTCACCCATGCTCCCACCCACCTCCCCTCTGGTAACCATCAGTTTATTCTCTATAGTTAGAAGTCCATTTCTTGTTTTGCCTCTCTCTCTCTTTTTTTCCCCCTTTGCTCATTTTTTTCTTTCTTTTATTTTAAATTTATTTGAGAGACAGAGAGCAAGTAGGGAACGGGCAGAGAGAGAAGGAGACACAGAATCTGAAGCAGGTTCCAGGCTCTGAGATGTCAGCACAGAGCACAACACAGGACTTGAACCCACAAACCATGAGATCATGAGCTGAAGTCAGATGCTTAACTGACTGAGTCACCCAGGTGCCCCTCATTTGTTTTGTTTCTTACATATGAATGAAGTCATATCTGTCTTTCTCTGACTTACTTTGCTTAGCATAATACTCTCTATCTCCATTCACATTGTTGCAAATGGCAAGATTTAATTTTTTTATGCCTGAGTAATGGTATATACATATATACCATATATATATATATGTATATACCACATCTTTATCTATTTATCATTTGATGGACACTGGGCTGCTTCCATATCTAGGCTATTGTAAATAACGCTGCTATACACATCAGAGTGCATGTATCCCTTTGAATCATTATTTTTGTGCTCTTTGGGTAAATACCTAGTAGTATAACTGCTGGATCATAAGATAGCTCTATTTTTAACTTTTTGAGAAAACTCCTTACTGTTTTCCAGAGTGGTTGCACCAGTTTGTATTCCCACAAAGTGGCCTTCAATTATTAATCAATCAATCAATCAATTAATTAAAATAAAAGAAATTTAAAAAATTTAAAATTTAAAAAACTGCAAAAAGATGACTTACTGAAGCAAAAGGGGAAAAGAGACATTAGAAGCAGACTACTAGAGATCTGAATATCAAAGTTATCAGAAATGGGTATTAAAATAGGTATGATTAATATGTTCAATAAACTAAATGACAGGGAATTGTAGCAAAAGAAGTGAAACCTAAATTACATTAGAATAATGGAAATAAGAACTTGATAAATGACAGTTTAAACATAACAAAGAAGGAATTCATGAACTGAAAAATGTGTCAGAAAAATACATCTAGACAGAAGCACAGAGGATGGAAAATATGCAAATAGCATACGGATATGAGGGACATGGTGAAGAGTCTTGCATATGTGTAACCATAGTCTCACAGGAAAGGAGAGAGAAATAACCTTCAACAGAACAATAATAAAATTGACAGAAAATCTCTCTCAGAAGCAGTGAAAGCCATGGGGCGCCCAGGTGGCTTAGTCGGTTAAGCGTCCGACTTTCGCTCAGGTCATGATCTCGCGGTTCGTGGGTTCGAGCCCCGCGTCGGGCTCTTTGCTGACTGCCAGCTCAGAGCCTGGAGCCTGTTTCAGTCTGTTACTCCCTCTCTCTCTGACCCTCCCCTGCTCATGCTGTCTCTCTCTCTCCTAGAAATAAATAAAAAGCATTAAAAAAAATAAAAAAATAATAATAATAAAAAGAAGCAGTGAAAGCCAGCAAGCATCTTTAAAGTGAGGAAAGAGGGGAACCTGAGTGGCTCAGTCAGGTGAGCATCAGACTTCCGGTCAGGTCAGGTCATGATCACCCAGTCTGTAAGTTCAGGCCCCACTTTGGGCTCACTTCGGTCAGCGCCAAATCTGTCAGCACAGAGCCCACTTCAGATCCTCTGTCTGTCTGTCTCTCTCTCTGTCTCTCTCTCTGCTCCTTCCCTGCTCATACTCTCCATCTCAAAAATAAATAAACATTTTTTTTAATGTGCAGAAAGAAAACACTGCCAACCTATTCCTCTATACCCTGGGAAAATGTCCTATAAACAAAAGTAAAACAAAGAATTCAAATTAAAACAGAGAATTCATCACCAGGAGACTTGCTTTAAAAGAAATACTAAAGTTATTTGGACAAAAGGATGGAAATGCAGGAATAAAGAGGAATGGGATGGATAAAAAAGAGAAATAAAGGGTAAAAATATGGGGAAATCTAGATGAGTACTGACTATACGAACAAAACAATAATGTAATGTGTGGTTTAAAAAATATAAGGAATACGTATATATGACAAAAATATCACAAAAGTTGGAAGGAATTAAACAAAGTTGAAGTGTTCTAGGGGGTGCCTGGCACACTCGGTCAGTATAACATGCAACTCTTGATCTCAAGGTCTTGAATTCAAGCCCCATTTGGGGTGTAGAGATTACCTTAAAAAATAAAATAAAATGTTTTACAGTCCAGGCATTTTTGGAAAATAGTAAAAAAATTACTAATTTAAATTAGACTTAATTAGTCAAAGATGCATGTTTTAATCTTAAGATTAGCCCTTCAAAAATAGTTAAGTGTATGAGTAACCTGTTAAGAAAGGTAAAAATGTAAATAATAAAAATATACCTAGTGATTCCAAAAGAAAGTTACAAAGTAAAACAATTAAGTAATATAGTATAGGTGAGAAAAAAGGAATAAATAAGAATGTGACCAATCTAAGCCCAAAATATATTAGCAATTGAATTAAATGTAAATAGGTTGAAGATCAAAAAGTTGAGCCTTCATAAAAAGAGAAACTACATGTTGATTAGAAGAGATACATTTTAAAGTTAAGGACACAAAAGATTGAGAGTAAAAGAATGGAAAAGATATACATGAAAAACTAACCAAAGAAAAGCTGATGTGAAAGAACTGATTTCAGAAAATGTAGATTTTTAAGTCAAAAACCTTTGAAAACACATCACTAGACATAAACAGGGACATTTTTACATGAATGTAGCACTTCTAAACATGTGTTCACCTAAAAGCATAATTTTAAATTATGTAAAGCAAATATAGATGGAACTGAAAGGAGAAGTGGACAAAGCAGCAATCACAGTGGCAAACTCGAACACCTTTCTCAACAACTGATAGGACAACCAGACAAAACATTATTGAGAATATAAATGATCTCAACAATACAATGAGCAGACTTTACCTGGTTGACACATGTAGAAAACTGTACCCAACTGAAGAATGCACATAGTTTCCACGTGTGCATGAAATATTTATCAAAACTGGCCATATGTTGGTCATAAAGTAAGTCTCAAGTTCTAGAATTATTCCAAATCAGAAATCTTAGCATTCTAGGGGCACCTGAGTGGCGCAGTTGCTGGAGTGTCCAACCTCGACTCAGGTCATGATCTCATTGTTCGTGGGTTTGAGCCCCACTTTGGGCTCTATGGTCATAGCTCAGAGCCTGGAGCCTGCTTGGGATCCATGCCTCCCTCTCTCTCTTCCCCTCCCCTGCTCACACTGTCTGTCTCTCAAAAATAAAAACATTAACAAAAAAGAAATCTTAGCATTCTAAATAAGAAATCAATAACAAAGATAAATATAAAATCCCCAAATATTTGGAAATTAAGGAAAACACTTTTGAATACAAAAATATGACATATCAGGGGCGCCTGGGTGGCTTAGTCGGTTAAGCGTCAGACTTTCGCTTAGGTCATGATCTCGCAGTTCGTGGGTTCGAGCCCTGCATTGGGCTCTGTGTCGACTGCCAGCTCAGAGCCTGGAGTCTGTTTCAGAGTCTGTGTCTCCCTCTCTCTGACCCTCGCCTGCTCACGCTGTCTCTCTCTCTCCTAGAAATAAATAAAAATATTAAAAAACTATGACATATCAAAGTTTGTGGGATACAACTAGACTCCAAATTAGTGAGAATTATATCACCACAAATGTGTATATTAGAAGAGATGCTAAAAAATAATTAAGTACCTTCTCAAAAATAAGAAAAAGTTTAAAAAAAACAAATGAATCCATAAAAAACATTAACGTTGAGAACAGAAATTAAAGAGGACACAAACATAATACAGAAAGTCAACATCACTGAATATTGCTTTCTTAAATTCTAAACTATCTAAACTACTCAAGAAATAAAGAGATAAGACACAAATAACTAGTATCAGAAACAAAAGTGGAACATCAGTATAGCCTATACAGAAATTTTAAAAATCGGAAAAGAATGGGGTGCCTGGGTGGCTTAGTCGGTTGAGCGTCCGACTTTCGCTTAGGTCATGATCTCGCGGTTCGTGGGTTCGAGCCCCGCGTCGGGCTCTGTGCTGACTGCCAGCTCAGAGCCTGGAGCCTGTTTCAGAGTCTGTGACTCCCTCTCTCTCTGACCCTCCCCTGCTCACGCTGTCTCTCTCTCTGTCTCTCCTAGAAATAAATAAAACATTAAAAAAAAAATTTTTTTTTAAATCGGAAAAGAATTTTATAAAAGCTTTATGGTATTATGTATGAAATTTTAAATGAACAAATTTTTTGAAAACTACAATTTGCCAAAACTGAGGCTAAAAAAAAATCTAAACAGAGAACTTTTAAAGATTGAATCATTAACCAAAATCCTTCTCACAAAGATATCACCAGGTCCAAATGACTTTACCAGTAAATTATATTAAGTGTCTAAGAAGAAATGAAAAATCTTACACAAACTCTTCTAGGTAGTAGAAAAAAATGGGACATTCCCCAACTCATTTTAACTTTGTTACCAAAATTGGCAAGGGCATTACAGAAAGGAAAATGTCATACCAGAGTCTCTCAAGAACATAGATGCATAAGCCATAAAGAAAATACTAGCAACTTAAATCTGGTGTTATATAAAAAATAGCCAAGTGAGTTTATCTTAAGAAAGCAAGATTTGTTTACAATTAAAATTCAAACAGTGTAATTCAACAAAGTATCAGAAGAAAGGAGTAGCTTTTTATTAGTTGCAGGAAAGGCATTTGATAATATTTAACTTCCATTCAGAAAAAAAAAAATTAACAAACTAGGAGTAGAAGGCAACTTCCTAAATCTAATAAATAGGATCTACTAAAAATCCCTGCAGCACATATCACACCTAAATGGCGAAATACTGAAAACTTAACCTCTAAAATCAGGACCAAGAATCAGGACTGATTACCATTTCTACTTAACATTTTATTGGCAATACTAACCAATGCCTAAGGCAGACCAAAAATACTAAAAGGTTTAAGAATTGGAAAGAAAGAAATAAAACTATAATGTACATTTCTATATTCCAGCAACAAAAAATAGAAAATGAAACTTAAGAAAAGATACCCACTTATAAAAATGGCCCATAAACACAAAATACCCAAGATTAAATCTAACCAAGTTTGGGCAAGTCCTCTATACAGAACATCACAAAACATTATGGAGGGAAAACATAAAGAGACATAAACAAATGAATGACTGCACTCACAGATTGGAAGTCTCTATAACATATTCATGTCGGTTTCTCCAGATTATTGACAAACTCAGGGCCATCCAGTCAAGATCACAGTCAGTCCTGGCCCTAAGCTCTCAAATCCATGCCTGGGAGCTCCACCTGCCTTCTCATCACAGGCTCAGTCTGACCTGTGGCTTTGGAATCACCTGTGTCCCCAGTCAGGTGTGGTTTATGAGTCCTCAAGCGTTACCTCCACTCGGCAGAGCTGCCTGGCACTCGTGCATGCAGCATCTCATGCACTTCTTGGTCAGCTCCCTACATCTCCAGTTTCCTTTTCATGTTCTGAGATGCTCTGCAGCCTGCAGATACCTGCCCCCACCCTCCAGGGCACACATAGTGTCCAAGTCCACCTTCCTCTGAAACAGGCAGTCTGGAGTGAGATGGGCCCAGGTTCTTTCTCAGAGCGGCCAGCCCCCAGCTACATAGCCTGTGTAAGCCATATTTGCCTAAGCCTCCATGCCCTCACACATGATCCTGACATTGCAGAGCTCTCGTGAAGATTAAGTGAGATACAACGCAGACTTCCTGGCTGAGTGAGTATCCAACACATAGCAGGGATTCCAACAAAGACAAACAGAAGACGCAGGAAAACATACTTTGCTGGGGCCCTTCACATCTTCCGTCTAGGGTGCTGAGTCTAAGTGAAAATTCCCTAAGTTGTTTCTGTCCATCCCAAATTAAACTCAGCCTGCTGTGCTTGTCCCTGCAAGCTTCCTCATAGCACAGGTGTTGCAGACATCCTGCCCCAGTACAGCCCACAATAAAGTAAAATGAAGTCTTCATAGTACAAACTGATGGCAGGTCCCACCTACCCAAAAAAGATTGATGTTATGTGAGATATGGGTGCCTAATAACTTTATATGATGTCACAATAGTTCTGAAATCCTTCTCTGTTCCTGACTCCAAACCTTCCTTTTGAAACATGCTGGTTAGGTACAGTTTAAGATTTCTAGTGTAATTATCATTTAAGCATCTGCTACTCACTTTACATGCCTCATCTCCAAACTTCATAACAACCTTACAAAATTAGGTACTAACATCTCCTTTTCACACATGAAGAAAGTGATGTTCAGAAAAGGAAGGTGACCTACCCAGGATCACACAGCAAACTATTGCTGGCACTGACTTCACACACAGCTCTCTAACCCCAGTCATGCGAGCTCCCAAAGCCAACAGCTGGGAATGAGTTTCTAGGCCTTCTTTCTACTGAATTCCAGGGATCCCACCACATCCCAGTTAATATGACTTGTCCACAGAAGCATTAACAGGGTGGGATGGAGGTGCATTCTTTGAACAACTTCAGTGGTCACTTCTTACATGGTCTTATGAAGACAAACAGGCTAATACTCATCTTAATCTGGTGCAAGACTGATTCTCACTAGTGATGTGTATGTGGTTAGAGTCAGACACAGAGAAGCTGCAGAAGGTGAAACTTCCAGACATCTCACTACCAAGGTTCTGGGCACTTGGAGAGAGAAAGAATCCCCCAAGCACACTTCATACAGATGCTGCAAAGAGATGTGCATGGCATCCTGACTATGAGAAACTCACTTGTGAGTGAACATGTTAACCTTAAAAATAAAACTGCCAGGTTCACCTGGGTGGCTCAGTCGGTTAAGACTCTGACTCTTGAATTCAGGTCATGATCTCATGGTTCCTGAGTTTGAGCCCCACATTAGGCTCTATGCTGACAATGTGGAGCCTGCTTGAGATTCTCTCTCCCTTTCTCTTTACCCTTTCCCACCTCTCTCTCTCTCTGTCCCTCTCTCTTTCTCTCTCCCTCTTCTTCAAAATAAACTCAAAAATTTTTTCAATAAAAAAATTAAAATAAATAAATAAACTGCCAGGTATTTTACCATCAAAAATGGGTTTATTTAGGAGTAGCAGAGAGGTGAAATCCAAAACAAGCTATAGCAAAACCATAGGCAAGTCCACAGGACAAAGGAGAGAACACTTCTTCAACCATTTGCTCAAATATTACCTTCTTCATGGAGTCTATCCCACCTACCCTATTTAAAATTACGTGTCCATCCCACCTTCCTGATTTCCCTTACTTGGTCCTTAAGTTTGTGTCTGGTCTTTAACAGTCACTCAACAAATATTTGTTGAATGAATGAATGAATGAATGAATGAATGAATGAATGAATGACTCAACTGTAGGAAATACTTCTCAAGATTTGGCAGAACTAGGAAAATGTTACTGCTTTGGGCAGTGGTGAGCTCCCTATTTCTAGCTGCAGATTCTTAAGAAAAATTAACAACACACGAAAAGACACTTCCATTTAACCTTGGGTTATTTGTCTTTTCCCAAAACTTCATAGAAGAAACACTAAAAATGTTAATCTTCTTAGAAGGTAATAGAAAAGAGATCATCTGGAATTTATAAAGCATCTTGGTTAATAGGTTCATTTTAATAATAGCTGATCTTTCCATCCACAGAGAGGCTGCTTTGCCAGCTCAGCAAGTCTCCTTCAAGACTTGCCAGGATGTACTTTATGTCTAAGATAAAATAAAAATACAGAGGGTGGTTGCCATTCTCGGAGAACAATAACATCGTGGCCTAAAACATGGCAAGTCATCTGATTCATCTTATGAACTAATTTTTATAAACTTTCAGCCACTGCTGGACAAGAACTTGTCAATACAATTCCCAGTTTATGGAGGAAAAATTTGACCAAGGCATGGGCTGACTTGGTGACAGACTGCTGGTAGCTGCAGACACAGGACCTGGCCCAGGCCTTGTCCAGTAGGTTTGCCTTTACCTGGATGGAACCAAGCTTCTCCCAGACTGGAAGGGCTCAGCCTCCTACGTAGCCAGCCCCATATTGCAGCCTCTACCTGCCTTACCCACTATCATGACACCCTGCGGTGTATCTTCCTGGATGCCAGCATGGGTCCAGCTGATCCTTAGTTCATTACTTCCTTAGCCATTTAGTTCACTGATCCTTGAAGTGCTCCAGATTGGAACACCTGCAAGCTCGTTTCTTGCCAGGCTTCCCATCCTCAGCTTCTAAAACCTATACTCCAGACCCTGGGATTGTTGGTTTTCTGACTCTGCCCACCTGTTCCACCTCCATGCCATTGTTTATGTGACACTTTCTTCCTGGAGTGTTGTCTCCCACCCCTCAGTTGCCCAAAATTGAAATGCAGATATAAACATAAAAGTGTCCTCCCCCACTGAGCAGCATCCTGGCTACCGGACCAGAAGTTTTCTCCATCATTTCCAAGTTCTGGGGAGGGCTTCTGAGCAACTGAATGACAGACTTTACATAAAATATCTTCAAAAAAGATATTTTTATCGTTTTACATAAAATATCTTCAAAAAAATAGTTATCTTCATTCACAGTGGGTCACAGTGCAAAGGCATAAAGTACCTAGAAGATATAAAATACTGAACAAATGTACTCTTCATTGGCCATGGCTTTGCTTTTCACAAAACCACCTGAGACTGGGCATGCCTCTTACAGACTCCACCCCCACCCCACCATGAAGTGGCCCCTGGGTCCTTGCAACCCTAGACCACAAGGTCACCCCAAGCAAATGGCCAGCATTCCACCCTTTCCAGACCCTGCTTTAAAGCATTTTATAGGTTAGCTCTTTTAATCCTCACACAATAATCCTGTGAAAGAGGTCTGTAATTTCCCCATTTTCAGGAGAGAAAACTAACACCCACAGAGCCCCAGCAACTTTCCCAAGGCTATGCACGAGAGAAGTGCAGAGTGCAGACAGCCCAGGCAGTTGGCACCAGTGTCTGAGCACCTAACCACTGCACCACCTGCCCCAGTAAATGCATTCCTTGAGCATACTAGCAAGGACTCATTTTGCCAGCAGACATGCATTAAACACACATTTAATATTTATTTATTTTTGAGAGGCAGAGAGAGGCAGAGCATGAGTGGGGGAGGAACAGAGAGAGAGAGGGAGACAGAATCAGATTCCAGGCTCTGAGCTGCCAGCACAGAGCCCGACTCGGGGACTGAACTCATAAACTGTGAGATCATGACCCAAGCTGAAGTTAGACACTTAACTGACTAAGCCACCTAAGCACCATGCATTGAACACACATTTAAATGGCTCTTGCTGGTTGGTGAACACATGGATATTTGGGGAGAATAGCACACCATGGAGGGGGCATGGATGCTCCCTGTCCTTTCCTCCTAACTCACTCTATACATCTTTTCCATCTGACTGTTCCTGAGTCATACCTTTTTATAATAATCTGGTGATCTAGTGGCAGATTTGTAGCAGAGTAGCATCCAGAAATCATTGTAATTGTGGCAGTATTTCATGCAATTGTTGGAGAGTATTCTCTGTTCAAGGATTTCAAAACACCTCTCTAATGATTTCTTAGGATCTTCTTTAAGGCAATCATGTCGTCAATGTAAACATTGGACTTGGAGCTTTAAAGATTTTACTGCCAGGGGAGATTCAACATGGCGGAGAAGTAGGGGGACCCAAAGTTCCATCGACCCTCAAACATAGTAGTGTTGAGGCCAAAGGACTTTGAATTCCAAGAATCCAGTCTGCACAGTGACAGAGACATCTCCAAGGACCCATGGGGACAACCTGGTGGGCCAAAGGTGTGTGACTGAGAACTGGGAGAGATAACATGGGCAGTAGGGCAAGGAGGGGAGGAATCTCCTTCTGTGGAGAGACAAAGGGAAGATAAAGAGAGGCTGGCAAAAAGTAGGACTGTATCTGGACAAGAGAAAAACCATGGACCAGGACAAAGATCCAATCTCTGACTGTGGGGCTTCCTCTGGACTGGGGCCAGCTGCCCTGTTTGCACATCCGGGGAGGTGGGAAGCCAGCTCCAGGCACAGTAACTAATTCAGAGATGCAGTCGACCATGGGAGTCCAGTCGCCTCCCTGGAGTGTTGTGGGAAGGAATATAACTGTTCAAAGGACAAAGACTGCCTGAAAACACCAGCCAGAAGCCATATATCTATGGCATGGAGTTGCACTTCCCTGGAACTGGAACACAGAGCAGGGCCCTTTAACACATCAGGGTTTAAATCCCAGCTAAGCACCAGGAAGTCGTGGGAGTCAACAGAGCGGGACAAACAGCCTCATTCAAGACCACGGCACTGTGAGGATGGCGTGAACATAGTGGTTTGGGACACCCAGTCCACAGAGGAGAGACTGGGGTGTCGCCAATTTTCTCTCCATCACCAACCAGGTGGGACTTGAGAGAACCGACAGCAGGCCCACAGTAGAGGCAGGACGTACCTACACCAAATCCCACCCCTCTGCACCGAGTAACTTCGTATCTACTGGAACAGAATTAACGTGGTGAACCAGACAGCCCCTCCTCCAAGCCAGCACAGTCACTCAGCAGTTTTGCATTTCCTGATTCAATTTTTGGACAATTCTTATTATATATATTTTTTCTTCCTTTTCTCCTTCTTATTTCTTCCCTCCTCTAGTCTGGTTATTCTGGCTGTTGGTTTATTTAAGCAGACATATTTAATCTATTCTCTTTATATCTCTTCTACATCTCCTTCTTTATTTTCCTTTCTCTCTCTGATTTAAGCCTTATAGTTTCTCTGTCTGGTCACTTTTATATTCTTTTCTTTATCCACATGCCAGTCATTTCTCTCTTTGCATGGGGATAAGGCCTCTTCCGTCAGCACTGTCCCAACCCCGTTGTTTAGTTGTAGCTGGTGTTTCTGGGTTTTTTTTTTTTTTCTGTTTTTTTATTTGATTTTTTTTCCTTTCCAGGGCTACTTCAATGAACAAATCAAAGTACACCTGGTGGAGGGTCCAAAACATCATTATGACTAGGGACATAAAGCAACCAAAGTCACAACAACAGAGAGCAAATAACACACTCCAAAATATACTTCCTAAAGGGCCAGGCCCAGGATGGTGTATAACCCCTCTTTAATATAGTCATGATCGCAGGTGCAGAGCACATAATAAGCTTTTAAAACACATAAGAGATAGGAAACTAGCCAAAATGATGAAACGAAAGAATTATGCTAAAAAGAAATTCCAGGAAGAAGAGACAGCTAAAGAACTGATAAAAACAGATATAAACAATATAACTGAACAAGAATTTATAATAATAGATTAATTGCTAGGCTTGAAAGAAGCATAGAAGACAGCAGAGAATCTATTGCTGCAGAGATTAAGGAACTAAAAAGTCATCATGATGAATTTTAAAATTCTGTAAGTGAGGTTCAAAATAAACTAGCTTTGGTGACACTGAGGATTGAAGAGGCAGAGGGGAGAATAAGTGAAATAGAAAATAAATTATGGAAAAACATGAAGCTGAGAAAAAGAGAGATAAAAAAATTGAGATCACAAGGGGAGAATTAGAGAACTAAGTGATTCAATGATATGTAATAATATCTGTATCATAGGAGATCCAGAAGAAAAAAAGAAAGAGGAAAGGGTGGAAGGTGTACTTGAAAATCACAGCTGAGAACTTCTCCAATCTGGGGAAGGAAACAGACAATAAATCACAAACATTAGCAATCTTATTGGTAAGAATGTGGTAATTGCGGGGGGCTTTAGTATTCCACTTACAGCAATGGACAGATCATATAGGCAGGGAAAAAAATGGCCCTGAATGATTCACTGGACCAGATGGACATGACAGACATATTTAGAACTTTTTTTTTCATAGTTTATTTATTTTTGAAAGAGAGAGAGAGACAGGGCATGAGTGGGGAAGGGGCAGGGAGAGAGGGAAACACAGAATCCGAAACAGGCTCCAGGCTCTGAGCTATCAGCACAGAGCCTGATGCGGGGCTCGAACCCATGAACCATGAGATCTGACCTGAGCTGAAGTAGGACGCTTAACCAACTGAGCCACCCAGGTGCCCCTAGAGCTTTTAATCCTAAAGCAGCAGAATACACATTCTTCTTGAGTGTACATGGAACATTCTAAAAGGTAGATCACATACTGGGTCACAAAACAGTCCTCAATATATATTGAAGAATTGAATCCATACCAAACACATTTTCAGATCATAATGCTATGAAACTTGAAATCAACCACAGTAAAAGGTTTGGAAAACCTCCAAATGCATGGAGGTTAAAGAACAACCTACTAAAGAATGAATGGAACAACCAGGCAATTAAATAAGAAATGTAAAAATATATGGAAACAAATGAAAATAAAAGCACAACAGTCCAAACTGTTTGGGATGCAGCAAAGGCAGTCCTAAGAGGAAAATACATTGCAGTCCAGGCCAATCTCAAGAAACAAGAAAAATCCCAAATACAAAACCTAACAGCACACCAAAGGAACTAAAAGCAGAACAACAAAGAAACACCAAGGCCAGCAGAATAAGAGAAATAATAAAGAGCAGAGCAGAAATAAATAATATAGAATCCAAAACAAAACAGTAGAACAGATCAATGAAACTAAGGCCTGGTTTTTTGAAAAAAATGAACCAAATTTATAAACCCCTATGCAGACTTCTCAAAAAGAATAAAGAGAGGACCCAAATAGTTAAAATGAGGAATGAAAATGGATTTATCACAACGAATCCCTCAGAAATATATACAATTATCAGAGAATACTATGCAAAATTATATGCCAACAAAATGGATGATCTGAAAGAAATGGACAGATTCCTAGACCCCGCACACGACCAAAACTCAAACGGGAAATAAATAGAAAATTTGAGGGGAGAGGAGGCAAGATGGCAGAGAAGTGGGGAGCTCCATATATTTTACTCACCCCATCTCTCAAACAGAGAAAACCTGAAGTCATAGGAACCCTTACAGAATCCAGGAGTTTGGGAGGAAAAGGAGACAGAGTCTGCTAAGAAAACCTTGTAGCATTGAGTGTGAACTGGGGAAGATAAAATCAGGCTGGGACCTGAGAGATGGAGGGGGTGATCCCCCTTTGCGGGGAGCCTCAGTTAGTCTAGGGGGAAAAAAGGTGGCCAAAACTGCTCAAGACACTGTCCCTGTCGCTGGAAATGAGAAAAACCTCCGCTGGGGACACAGAGGGATCCGGTTTCCTGCTCTCCAGCTGACCCTAGGTGGATGCACTCGTCCCAGGTGATCCCTGGGGAAACTGCTCCCCGCTCGCCAGCTCGACCTGGAGGGGATGCGAGCAGCACCTGAAGCCGCCCCTTTGTGCTTCTGGCTCAGCTGGACCCCCGGGGAGAGGCGAGAAACTTAAAACTGCTCTAAGGGACTCGACCATGAGTTTATATTTCGGGTGACAAGACACAGAGGGACCCAGTTTCCTGCTGTCCAGCTGATCCTAGGGGAGACGCACTGGTTCGAGCCAACCCCAGGAGAAACTGCTTCTCGCATGTCAGCTCGACCTGGAGGGGATGCGAGCAGCACCTGAAGCTGTGCCTTTGTGCTTCTGGCTCGGCTGGATCCCCTGGAGGGAGGCGAGAGGCTTGAAACTCCTCTGAGTGACTCCCCTGCAAGTTGTATTTTGGACAATATCAATGGGACACGCAGACTAAGATCTGGAAATGGAGGCCTGGCTTGCGATATAGAGCACAACCCACCTTGGCTACGCCCCTGGCACAGGGATATCACACCCAAAAGAGTGAGTTGCAACGCTTGGTTCGAGAAGGGACTGGGGTACCGACACTTTTCTCCCCACAACCACCAAGGCAGGACTCCCGTGGGACGCACTGGACCAAACCATGCCCATCCCCACTAGAGAGCTGCCCTTTTGGGTTTTTTGTTTGTTTGTTTGTTTTGTTTTGTTTTAACCAGAGCTGGGGCAAGACCAACATGCATGCACTGCCCTAATTAATTCTGGATACTGGCTTGCTTAAACAGTCACATTTAATCCATTCTCTAGATGTAAATTCTACACCTCCACCACTACCTTTTTATCTCTTTCTCTCTGGAGTAATCAGAGTATATAGTTTCTCTGAGTAGCCTTATCATCATTTCTTTTGCCTCCTCTCCAACCCTATTCCCTTCTTGCTCTGAATTAAGCCTCTTAGTCTTTCTGCCTGCTTATTTCATTTCCAATTTCCTTCCTCCCTGCCATGTCTCTTCTCTCCATGTCATTCTTCCATGAGAACGGCATACACCTGGCTCTTTATTTGTGGCTGGGAATTCTGGTTCTATGCTTTAGACTGTCCTTTGTCTGTTGGGTTTTTTCTTCTTTCTTTTCTTTTCTACATTTTTCTTTTTTATGTATTTTTATATTTATTATTTGTCTTCCCTCCTTCCTCTTTTTTTTTTATGTGTCCCTTCCTTTTTTCTTTTTGTTTTTCCCTTTCAGTTTGCAGGTTTGTTGAATTTATCTGTGCGTTTTTGTGACTCTGTACCCTGTGTGTTTGTCTGTCTATTTTCTTTTCCAGGGCTACATCAAGAAACAAGCCAAACTACACATGATGGAGAGTCCCAAATACTGCTAGGAGTAGGAAAACAAAACAACCAAGATCTCAACAAGAGAGACCAAGAGACACCATTCAAAGAACACTTTCTGAACAGACAGGCCCTAGACATTCAAAGAGCCTTTTGGTACAGCAGCACTCAGAGGTGCAGAATGCATAACAAGCTTTTAAAACTAAAAAGATACAGAAAGCTAACCAAAATGACGAAACGGAAGAACTCTCCTCCAAAGAAATTCCAGGAAGAATTGACAGCTAATGAACTGCTCAAAACAGATATAAGCAAAATAACTGAAGAATTTAGAACAATAATCATAAAATTAATCGCTGGACTTGAAACAAGGCATGGAAGACATCAGAGAAACCATTGCCACAAATACTATGGAACCTAAAAATAGTTGTGATGAATTTAAAAATGTTATAAATGAGACGCAAAATAAAATGGAGAGGTCCAATGCACGGATTGAAGAGGCAGAAAGGAGAATAAGTGATTTAGAAGACACAATTATAGAAAAAGAGGAAGCTGATAAAAACAGAGATAAACTGATCCAGGAACACTAAAGGGGAGTTCGAGAGCACAGCGATACAATCAAACAGAATAATATCCATATCATAGGAATTCCAGAAGAGGAAGAGAGAGGGAAATGCGCTGAGGGGGTTCTTGAAAAATTATAGCAGAGAACTTCCACAATCTGGGGAAGGAAAGAGACGTTGAAATCGAGAAGGCACAGAAAACTCCTTCAGACGTAACTTGAATCGATCTTCTGCAGACATATCATAGTGAAACTGGCAAAATATAAGGGCAAAGACAGAATTCTGAAAGCAGCTAGGCAGAAAGGGCTCTAACATACAAAGGGAAATCTATCAGAGTGGTTACAGACCTATCTACTGAAACTTGGCAGGCCAGGAAGCAATGGCAGATCTTCAATGTGATGAACAGAAAATATATGCAGCCAAGAATCCTCTATCCAGCAAGTCTGTCATTCAGAATAGAAGGACAGATAAGTCTTTCCAAATAAACAAAGATAGAAAGAATTTGTCACCACTAAGCCAGCACTACAAGAAATCCTGAGGGGGACTCTCTGAGGGAAATATTGCAAGGAATGCAAGATACCAGAGACACCACCACAAGTATAAATCTCACAAATGACACAATGACACTAAACCCATATTTTTCAATAATAACACTGAATGTAAATGGACTAAATAACCCAATCAAAAGACATTGTGTAGCAGAATGGATTAAAACAAAAACCATCTATTTGCTGTCTACAAAAAACTCATTTTAGATTGGAGGACAACTTCAGATTGAAAGTAAGGGAAGGGAGAAATATCTATCATGCTACTGGAAGTCAAAAGAAAGCTGAAGTAGCTATACTCATATCAGACAAACTGGACTTTAAAGCAAAGAGAGTAACAAGGGATGAAAAAGGGCATCATATAATAATTACAGGGTCTATCCATCAGGAAGAGCTAACAATTATAAATATCTATGGACCAAATATGGAAGTACCTAAATATATAAAATAATCACAAACAGAAACAATCTTATGCATAGGAATGTGCTAATAGCAGGGGACTTTAATACTCCACTTACAGCAATGGATAGATCAACTAGACAGAAAATCACTAAAGACACAACGGATTGAATGACACATTGGACCAGATGGATCTGACAGATATATTTAGAACTCTACATCCTGAGGCTATGGAATTCACTTTCTCCTCAAGTGCGCATGGCACATTCTCCAACATAGATCACATACTGGGACATAAAGCAGCCCTCATATCATGCACACTTTCAGATCACAATGCTATGAAACTTGAAATCAATCACAGGAACAAGTCCAGAAAACCTCCAAAAACATTGAGGTTAAAGAACATCCTACTAAAGAAGAAAGAGGCCAATCAGACAATTAGAGAAGAAATTTTAAAACATATGGAAACAAATGAAAATGAAAATACAAAAATCCAAACTCTATGGGATGTGGCAAAGGCAGTCGTAAGAGGAAAGTACATTGCACTCCAGGCATATTTCAAGAAATTAGAAAAAGTGCAAGTGCAAAATCTAACAGCTCACCTAAAGGAACTAGAGGGAGAGCAAGAAGAGCACCCTAAACCGAATAGGAGAAGAGAAATAATAAAAATCAGGGCAGAAATGAGCAATATAGAAACCAAAGAAACAGTTGGACAGATCAATGAAACCAAGACATGGTTTTTTGAAAACATAAAGAAAATTGACACACCTCTAGCCAGGCTTCTCAAAAAGAAAAGAGAGACCACTCAAATAGACAAAATCATGCAAGAAAATGGGCTTATGACAACCAACCCCTAAGAAATATAAGCAATAATCAGGGAATACCATGAAAAACTATATGCCAACAAACTGGACAACTTACTAGAAATGCACAAATTCCTAAACACACACTCACTACCAAATTCACACGGGAAGAGATAGAAAACCTGAACAGACCCAAAACCAGTGAGGAAATCGAATCAGTTATCAAAAATCTCCCAACAAATAAGAGCCATGGGCCAGATGGCTTTCCTGGGGAATTCTACCAAACGTTTAAAACAGAATTGATACCCATTCTTCTCAAACTATTCCAGAAAATAGAAATCAAACGAACACTTCCATATTCATTTTCTGAAGGCAGCATCCCTTTGATTCCCAAGCCAGATGGAGTCCCAGCAAAAAAGAAGAACTACAGGCCAATATCCTTGATGAATACAAATGCAAAAATTCTCAACAAGATGCTTGCAAATCGAATTCAACAGCACATAAAAAGAATTACCCAGCAAGATCAAGTAGGATTCATTCCTGGGTTACAGGGCTAGTTCAATATTCGCAAATCAATCAATGGGATACATCACATCAACAATAAAAAAAAAGGATAAAAATCATATGATCCTGTCAATACATGCAGAAAAAGCATTTGACAAAACATAGCATCCCTTCTTAATAAAGACCCTCGAGAAAGTTGGGATAGAAGAAAGGCACTTAAACATCATAAAAGCCATCTATGGAAGCCCTCAGCTAACATCATCCTCAATGGGGAAAAACTGAGAGCTTTCCCCCTGAGATCAGGAACACGACAGGGATGTCCACTCTCACCACTGTTGTTTAACATAGTGCTGGAAGTCCTAGCATCAGCCATCAGACAACAAAAGGAAATCAAAGGTATCATATTTGACAAAGAGGAAGTCAAACTTTCACTCTTCGCAGATGACATGATACTCTACATCGAAAACCCGACAGACTCTACCAGAAGCTTACTAGAACTGATCCAAGAATTCAGCAAAGTTACAGGGCACAAAATCAAAGTACAGAAATCGGTTGCATTCTTATACACCAATAATGAGGCAACTGCAAGAGAAATCAGAAACTGATCCCATTCACAACTGCAAAAAAAAAAAACAAACAAACAAACAAAATACCTAGGAATAAACCTAACCAAGGATTTAAGAGATCTGTATGATGAAAACTATAGAAAACTGATGAAGGAAATTGAAGAAGACATAAAGAAATGGAAAAACATTCCATGCTCATGGATTGGAAGAATAAATATTGTTAAAATGTCATTACTACCCAGAGGAATCTACACATTCAATGCAATCCTAATCAAGGTGGCACCAGCATTCTTCTCAAAGCTGAAAAACTATCCTAAAATTTGTATGGAACCACAAAAGATCCCAAATAGCCAAAGTAATATAGAAGAAGAAACCAAAACGGGAACCATCACGATCCCAGATACAAAGCTGTCATCATCAAGACAGTATGGTATTGGCACAAAAACAGACACATAGACCAATGCAATAGAATTGAGAACTCAGATTTAGACCCAAAAATATACAGCCAAGTAATCTTTGACAAAGCAGGAAAGAGTATCCAATGGAAAAAAGACAGCCTCTTTAACAGATGGTGCTGGGAGAACTGGACAGCAACATGCAGAAGAATAAAACCTGATCATCTTCTCATACCATAAACCAAAATAAACTCAAAATGGATAAAGGACCTGAATGTGAGACAGGAAACCATCAAAACACTAGAGAAGAAAGCCAGAAACAACCTCATTGACCTCCACTGCAGCAATTTCTTACTTGACACATCCCCAAAGTCAAGGGAATATAGAGCAAAAATAAATGATTGGGACCTCATCAAGATTAAAAGCTTCTGCACGCCAAAGGAAACAATCCATAAAACTAATAGGCAATCGACGGAATGGGAAAAGATAGTTGCAAATGACATATCAGATAAAGGGTTAATATCCAAAATCAATAAGGAACTCACCAAACTCCACACCCGAAAAAGAAACAATCCAGTGAAGAAATGATCAGAAGATATGAACAGACACTTCTCCAAAGAGGATATGCAGATGGCCAACAGACACATGAAACAATGCTCAGCATTTCCTCAGGGAAATACAAATCTAAACCACACTGAGATACCACCTCACGCCAGTCAGAGTGGCTAAAATGAACAAATCAGAGAACTCTAGATGCTGGCGAGGATGTGGAGAAACGGGCACCCTCCTACACTGTTGGTGGGAATGTAAACTGGTGCAGCCCCTTGGAAAACAGTGTGGAGGTTCCTCAAAACATTAACAGTAGAACTCCCCTAGGATCCAGCAATAGCACTGCTAGGAATTTACCCAAGGGATATAGGAGTGCTCATACATAGGGGCACATGTACCCCAAATATCATAGCAGCACTCTCAACAATACCCAAAACATGGAAAGAGCCTAAGTGTTCATCAACGAACGAATGGATCAAGAAGATGTGGTATATTTATACAATGGAATACTACATGGCAATGAGAAAGAATGAAATCTGGCCATTGTTAGCTACATGGATGAAACTCGAGGGTGTTATGCTGAGTAAAATAAGTCAGGCAGAGAAGGACAGCTACCATATGTTTGCACGTATAGGAGGATTAGTAGGAACTAATGGAGGACCATGGGGGAGAAGAAGCGGTGAAAAATAGTGGGGGAGAGGGAGAGAGGCAAACCATGAGAGACACTGAATGCTGTGAATAAACTGAGGACTGTTGGGGGTTGGGGGAAGGAAAGGGGGGGTGATGGGCATGGAGAAGGGCACTTGTGGAGTTGAGCACTGGGTGTTATATGGAAACCAACATGACAATAAACTATTTAAAAAAAAAGGCAGAGTTAAAATTCTTTCTTCTAAGCCATTCCAAAAAAACAGAAATCGAAGGAAAGCTTCCGGACTCGTTTTATGATCCCAGCATCACCTGATTCTCAAGCCAGACAGAGTCCCTACTTAAAAAAAGAATTACAGGCCAACATCCCTGATGAACGTGGATGCAAAAATTCTCAACAAGATACTACCAACTGGAATTCAACAACATATAAAAAAAAATTTCACCTTGATCATGTGTGATTCAATCTGGGCTGCAGGACTGGTTCAACATTCACAAATCAATCAATGTGATACATCACATTAATAAATGAAAGGATAATGATCTCAGTATTCTGTCAATAGATGCAGAAAAAGCATTTGACAAAATACAGCATCCTTTCTTAATAAAAACCTTCGAGAAAGTCAGAATATGTTTAGGTAAACATCATAAAAGGCATCTAAGAGAAGCCCTCAGCTAACATCATCCTCAACGGGGAAAAACTGAGAGCTTTCCCCTGAGATCAGGAACACGACAGGGATGTCCACTCTCACCACTGCTGTTTAACACTGTGCTGGAGGTCCTAGCATCAGCAATCAGACAACAGAAGGAAATAAAAGACATCACATTGGCGAAGAAGAAGACAAACTCACTTTTCACCAATGACATAATACTCTACATGGAAAACCTGAAAGACTCCACCTAATGGCTGCTAGAACAGATACATAAATTCAGCAAAGTCGCAGGGTACAAAATCCATGTACAGAAATCAGTTGCGTTTCTATAGACCAATAATGAAGCAACAGAAAGATAAATCAAGAAATTGACCCCACTTACAATTGCACCAAGAACCATAAAATATCTAGGAATAGGGTGCCTGGGTTGCTCAGTTGGTTGAGAGTCTGGCTTCAGCTCAGGTCATGATCTCATGGTTTGTGGGTTCGAGTCCCACATTGAGCTCTGTGCTGACTGCTCGGAGTCTGGAGCCTGCTTCAGATTCTGTGTCTCCCTCTCTGATCCTCCCCTGCTCACGTTGTCTCTCTCTCAAAAATAAATAAAATATTAAAAAACATCTAGGAATAAACTAACTAATGATGTAAAAGATCTGTATGCTGAAAACTATAGAAAACTTATGAAGCAAATTGAAAAAGACACAAAAAAAATGGAAAACATTCCATGTTCATGTATTTGAAGAATAAATATTGTTAAAATGTCATTACTACCAAAGCAATCTACACATTCAATGCAATCCCAATCAAAATTGCACCAGCATTCTTCTCAAAGCTTGAACAAACTATCCTAAAATTTTTATGGAACCACAAAAGACCCCAAATAGCTGAAGTAATATTGAAGAAGAAAACCAAAGTGAGGGTCATCAGAATCCCAGACTTTAGCCTCTACTACAAAGCTGTAATCATCAAGACAGTATGGTATTGGCACAAAAACAGACACACAGACCAATGGAATAGAATAGAGAACACAGAATTGGACCCATAAATACATGGCTAACTAATCTTTGACAAAGCAGGAAAGAGTATCCAATGGGAAAAAAAAAGACAGTCTCTTTAGCAAATGGTGCTGGGAGAACTAGACAGCAACATGCACAGTAATGAAATTAGACCACTTTCTTACACCATGCACCAAAGTAAACTCAATATGGATGAAAGACCTAAATGTGAGACAGGAAACCATCAAAACCCTAGAGGAGGAGAAAGCAAGCAACAACCTCTTTGACCTCAGCTGCAGCAATTTCTTACTTGACACATCTCCAAAGGCAAGGGAATTAAAAGCATAAATGAACTATTGGGACCTCATCAAGATAAAAGCCTTCTGCACTGCAAAGGAAACAATCAGCAAAACTAAAAGGCAACCAACAGAATGAGAAAATATCTGCAAATGACATATCGGTAGGTATCCAAAATCTATAAAGAACTTACCAAACTCAACACCCAAAAAACAAATAATCACTGAAGAAATGGGCAGAAGACATAAATAGACACCTTTCCATTGAAGACATCCAGATGGCCAACAGACACATGAAAAGATGCTCAACATCACTCACAATGAGGGAAATACAAATAATTGTCACTGAGATTCCACTTCACACCAGTCAGAGTGGCTAAAATGAACAAATCAGGAAACAACATGCTGGCAAGGATGTGGAAAAACGGGAACCCCCTTGCACAGTTGGGAGAATGCAAATTGGTGCAGCTGCTCTGTAAAACAGTGTGGAGTTTCCTCAAAAAAATTAAAAATATAACTACCCTACAACCCAGCAATAACACTACTGGGAATTTATGCAAAAGATACAGGATTGCTCATTCATAGGGGCACATGTACCCTAATGTTCACAGCAGCACTTTCAACAATCGCCAAATTATGGAAAAAGCCTAAATGTCCACGAACTGATGAATGGATAAAGAGGATGTGGTTTATATATACAATGGAATACTACTTGGCAATAAGAACAAAATCATACCATTTGTAGCAACATGGATGGAATTGGAGGGTGTTATGCTGAGTGAAATAAGTCAGTCAGAGAAAGACAGGTATTTTCACCCATATGTGGAACAGGAGAAACTTAACAGAGGACCATGGGGGAGGGGAAGGGGAAAAAATAGTTACAAACAGAGGGAGAGGCAAACCATAAGAGTCTCTAAAATACAGAGAACAAACTAAAGGTTCATAGGGGTAGGAGAGAGGGGGAAATGGGTGATGGGCATTGAAGAGGGCACTTGTTGGAATGAGCACTGGGTGTTGTATGTAAGCAATGAACCATGAGAATCTACCACAAAACCAAGAGCACACTATACACACTGTATGTTAGCCAACTTGACAGTAAATTATATTTTAAATACATAAATACATAAAATAAATATAAATAAATAACTAAATAAATAGCTCTTGCTATGTCACAGGTCCAGAAATGAGTAGGTTCACCCCAGGCTTCGAAGAGTCCTCATCAGAGAAACCAACCAATCAGATGTGCAACAAGGAACTGGTGGTGCTTATCCATAGTTCAGGGTGGGATTTTGCTCATTTGTCTACACACATCAGATCAGATGGTTCCAATCAAGTCGGCTTCCTTCTCCATCATTCCACGTGGGCCGTGCAGCCTGTAATATGCTCTCACCACCAGATAGCCGCCCCCATGCAGGTCAGGGAGTCCAGCCAGACACAAAGCACCAAGCCTGGAGATAATTTCAGCCCCGCCTGGTCTAACAATCTATGTTCGCTTTTACCGCTTATTGTTTGTTTTTTATTTTACTCCAAAAATGGCGAAATCACTTTTTTAGCTGGTCTACAAACAAGAGTTAAATACTTATTAAGTTGTAAAAAGGAGTAAATATGTTATAACATGGCTTCTAATAGGCTTCTTCCCTCAAAAAGGCAATTAAATGAATACAGTTTGAATTCTGTTTCATTAATAATGTGCCCAATCACTCCTGCTTTGCATGAAGTGACTGTATGTAGATGATATTACTGTAGTACCCTATTTTTTCTCTGCAATTAGCTGCATACACTTCCTGACAGACTAATTTATGTATTAATGCTTTTTAAAAGCAAAAGCATTTTGCATATAATTGTATTCCTTGTAATCCATCTGTTGAAAAATGTTGTATGCTTCTCTGTTTATTTGCTAATGCCTTCCCTGCTCTGGGATGATCAGGCATAAGAGTCAAAATATTTTCTGGGCAAAATAAATACCAAATTAAAGGGTAATTAAAGGCCACGTGTGTGGCTGGTGGGACTGGGTCCACGAGGTGTGGAGAGGTCCCAAGTTGCACTGTTTACTGATGCTAAATGGAAACTGAATAAAACCATGATTAAAATTGCTGCTTTGGATTTACTTGTGTGCAAATCACCTTCTGTACCAGGTGGAGGTCATTACAAGTTTGCTAAACTAACCTCAGGAAGCATCAAACCACAGTCCTTTCAATTTAGAACTCCACTAACTCGGAACACACATCAGGCTGGCCTGATACTCAGGCAGACTTCGCAACCTCTTCCAGGGTGCAACTGAGCTTTCCTCAGTGAAACTCAGCCTCAGTAGAAGAATAAGCCCTTTCATTTGTGGAGGGCTTTAAAAATTGCCCATAGTACTTTGATTTGCAATCTTTTATTTGGTCTTTTCTTAAATATTTATTTATTTATTTTTGGAAGAGAACAAGTGGGGGAGGGGCAGAGAAAGGGGGCAGAGGCTCCAAAGTGAGCTCTGTCCTGACAGGCTGACAGCAGGTAGCCCAACGTGGAGTTCGAACTCATGAACCGTAAGACCATGACCTGAGCTGAAGTTGGGCACTCAACTGACTGAGTCAACCATGCGGCCTTATTTGGTCTTAATCTTAAGCCCACTAGCCAAAGGCCACTAAGAACATAGTCAGAGTTGGGTATTTACTTGATATGGCAAGAGAGGTTACACTCCACAGGGAGCCATGGGGCATCTCGCTGCTAAGAAGTCCACAGGGGCTACTGTAGGATTTGGACTTATGTTGGGGACCAGGCAGCAAGGGTCTATTATAGGTTGGGTGCCATCAGAGTGTGGAGGCATCTAGCTGAGCAAATATCTCGGTAAATTCTATCTAGGAGGCAAGAAGAACAGATTAAGGCTGGAATTGTCACTGGGGAAGAATCAGCAGCCAGTCAAGTTAACCAGGTGAATTTTGTGGCTGCCTTAGGTCCTTGTTCAAGTTCGTGTGTAGTTTTTGTTTTGTTCCATCATGCTCACGGAGAGTCAGTGGAGAGTGTTGCTTTCTGTGCAAGTGTGTGTGCTCCCCAGGAAGCCACATGGCCTAGCTGGGAACGACCAGGCTGACCCTTGGATGTCTGCTGTGTTCTGAGGTCTCACAGCCATGCCGCAGGGGGCGGGGGGTGAGGGGGGAAGGTGCCTGGGACAGAGCACTCAACAAATACTGGCTGAACAACAGCAGGGAAGATAGGAAGGAATAAATCAATGGATAGCTATGATCTGGATTATCAGCATTTTTATGGATGGACAATTCAAGCCCAGAAAAGGGTTGGAGGGAAGACAAAGATCACTTACTGCTGGGCTTAACAGACAGAGAGGAGCATCTACCCCATGACAGGAGCTTTGTGTTAATTCCTCAGTAATGCTTACCCACAACTCTGTGCCCCAGTACCCACTTTACAGATGTGGAAACTGAGGCTCAGTGAGATGAAGTGACTGAGCCATAATTAAAACATAATTAGGCACATAATTATATAATTAGCAGCAATGCTGGGATTTGGCCCGTGTCTAATTCCAAATCATCTGGTTTTTCTATTACACTATCTTGCTTAGGTCAGCACCCACCTTGAGAGGGGTAGGTTGAGCCTTGGGTCACAAAGCTGGTGGGTTTATGGTACTGGGTGTGGCTCCAGAGCCTGAGCTCATCCATCCCCACTAAACCTGAGAGAGGGAAGAGGCCTAGCAGAGGCAAAGACACAGATAAGGGAACAGGGGTAAGGGCAGAAGAAGCCCAGGGCCCCACAGTGTGTGGGGTATAGGGAGCTCCAAGCTCAGGTAGGGCAGCTTCCAGAGGAGACATCCCTGAGCTGAAGGACAGGAAGAGAGCAGCTGCCCCAGGAGAGCACAATGCTTAGGGAACAGCCTGTGAGTGTACCTGTCCCTGATAGAGTGAAAAATCTGAGGTCAGCAAAGGCACAGATTTAGGATGTGGTGCAGCTAACATTCAAAGTCAAGCCCACAGTAAAGGAAATGAAGGTGCCCATGTGTATGTGTGTGTGTGTGTGTGTGTGTGTGTGTGTGTGTGTGTGTGTGTGTGTGTGTGTGTGGTCTGTCTGGCTCAGTCCTAAAGCCCTGAGTGCTCACCAATGGGCAAGGATGCTGCCCATTCTCTCAGGGGCCCTGGTAACACCGTGCCCTCACTCTCCTTCCTCTGGCCTCTCTGATGTCGTCGCTTTGGGCTCTCCCGTTCCCAGCCTTCTGCTGCATCCTGGTACATGGAGGTCATTCAGCTTTTGTGGGGGTGAAGCCTCCTTCCACTCCCCTCAAGAGAGGAGCCGTGCATCCCCAGCAAACAGCCTCAGTGCAGCACAGCCTGGCACGCTATGGAGTCCAGAAACTGCAGCAATCCTAACCCTGCATTCAAGGGCTGGGTATGCGCACATCAAGTCCTGGAAAATCTCCTCACCTCTTCCTGGCTCATGAAGGGGAGAAAGGCCCTCCTAACAGTGAATGTCCCCCCCTGAGAACAAGGCTCAGCTTAGATCACAGGCAAACTAGAAAGGCTGCAGTGTGGGCTCTGACCTGCCTTTACTTTCCTCAGTCAATGAACAGAAACATCACAAGTTCTAATAGACTGGGGTTTGTTATATTTTGTCACTAAAAGCAAAATCAAACCAATGAATCAAAACTGCATTGTTTTCAGACCACAAGGGCACCTTCACACTCAAGGTTCAGATGGAAAACCAGTTAGGATTCAATTCACCTAGAGAATTTTTACACTAAATCAAGGGTGTTATAAAATTAAAATTAGCATACGCACACCATTTTCTCTTACTTTAAAAATAAAATATTTAGAAACAAGGATGTAGAGTTATGGGATCAAATGTTTCTTGACAAAAATAATACACTTTATCTCACACTACCAAAAGTGAAATGATGCTTAGGTATGAATCTAATAAAATGTACAGGATGCTGAAAACTATAAAATGCTGATGAAATAAATCAAAGACAAAACAAAAATTTTAATACTGTGTTCAATGATTAGAAGACTCAACGTAATATAGATGCTGATATTCCTATCACTGTTTGTAGGTTTAATGCAATCTGTAACAAAATTCTTGCAAGGTATTTCATAGACATAGATTAGTTTGTTCTAAAATGCATCTAAGTAGGTGGAAAGAAGGAAGAGAAAGAGAAATAAAGCAAAGAAACTGGGAAGAATCACTCTTTCTGGAGTTAAATCTCACTAGATAGCTCCAGAAATCAAGACAATGTAGTATTGGCAGCAGATAGAAACATTGATCAACAGAAAATGAAGAACCCAGAAATGAGCCCACATGGATTGTTTACAAAATTCAAAGGCAATTCAAAAGAGGAAAAAGAAGAGTTTTTCCAACAAATGGTTCTGGAGCATTTGAACATCCATAGGCCAAAAGTCAACATCAATGTAAGCCTCACACCTTATACAAAAATTAACTCATAATTGACTTAAATGTAAAATAAAAAGCTTTAAACCTTTTAGGAAAAAAAAAATAAGAGAAAACCTACAGGACTGAGGACTAGGCAAACTATTCTTAGAGCTGATATCAATAGCACAACACACAAAAGGAAAAAAATAAGTAAATCAGATCTCATAAAAATTAAAACTTTTTACTCTGTGAAATCCTAGTAAAGGTTGAAACACAGCCTACAAACTGGAGGAAAAATACTTGCAAACTACATACTCAACAAAGGACTTGTATTTAGCATATATAGAGAACTCTCAAAATCCAATGTAAAAAAAAAAAACAAAAAAACCAATTAAAAAATAACTAAAGGCCTGAACTGATATTTTACTGAAGAGGATATCCAGATGTCCAAAAAAAAACCACATGAAAAGACGTTCAACATCATTACCTATTAAGAAATTGAAATTAAAACCACAATAAGATAGGGGCGCCTGGGTGGCTTAGTCGGTTAAGCGTCCGACTTTCGCTTAGGTCATGATCTTGCGGTTCTTGGGTTCTAGCCCCACGGCGGGCTCTGTGCTGACTGCCAGCTCAGAGCCTGGAGCCTGTTTCAGTCTGTGACTCCCTCTCTCTCTGACCCTCCCCTGCTCACGCTTGCTCTCTCTCTCCTAGGAAAAAAAAAAAAAAAAAGATAAGATATCACTACTTGCCTATCAGAACAGCTAAAAAAAAAATAGTAATAAAACTAAATGCTGGTGAGTATGCTGAGAAACTGGATGATGCATATATTGCTATTGTGAATGTAAAATTGTACAATGGGGCACCTGGGTGGCTCAGTCGGTTAAGCGTCCAACTTTGGCTCAGGGCATGATCTCACGGTTCGTGGGCTCGAGCCCCACGTCCGGCTCTGTGCTGACAGCTAGCTCAGAGCCTGGAGCCTGTTTCAGATTCTGTGTCTCCGTCTCTCTCTGACCCTCCCCTGCTTGCTAGCTCTCTCTCTCTCTCTCTCTCTCTCTCTCTCTCTGTCTGTCTCTCAGAACTAAATAAAAACATTAAAAAATAAAATGAAATAAAAGTGTACAATCACTCTATAAAATAATTTAGCAGCTTATTTTAAAACTAAACATTTAATTACCATATGACCCAGCAGTTGTAATTTTGGATATTTTTCCCAATGAAACTTACATTCAAGGAATGTCCATAGCAATTCTATTCATTATAGTGTAAAAATAGTTCTGAATCTTGATTGTGGTGGTTACTAGGAAGCTATACATGTGCTAGACTTCATCGAACTACACACAAACTTGTGCACACACACACACATACACACAAGAACTAATAAAACTAGTGAGATCTGAATAAGCCTTATGGTTAATGTGGAAAAAGCTGGGTCAAGAGGCTTGGGATCTCTGCAGACTTCTTTGCAACTTCCAGTGACTCTACGATTATTTCAAAGTAAAAAGCACCTTTTTCAAGGACAATTAAAAAAGTAAAAAGCTATTTTCTGAAGACTCACGCAACTGAATTTCTAAGTCAGCTGTAGATTCACTATCTAAGTCTTTGCAGACTCTCGGAGTGAGGTAACGACACACTGTGACCTGAGCACGGTAGGGTCAGCAATCTGGGGGAAAACAGTCTCTTTTGAGCATATGGAACCCCATGTTCCACCTGACCCATTTGTGAACACGCAGATGAGCCCCCTCAGTGACTAAGTGGGGATGTGAGCCCAGGCGAAGCACTGACCTCCCCCAGCCACAGAGCTCTGCTCCCCTCATGCCTCCTTTCCCTTCTGAGAGGGAGGCTCTTGTCCTCTGCGATTTAAACACATGGCTTCAAGTTTTAATCAAGGAGACTTTAGAAGACAAACATGCTTTCCACAGAAATCTTGCAGATGGAATGAAGTCTGATCATTCAGGTGACAGCTTCTTCAGTGACTTTATTGAAGCATTAACACATTATCATGGTTGAACAAAGAAGGTGGCCTAGAATTTACAAAGTCTGTTCCAAGTATAGAAATACTTTATCCCCTAGACTTGGCTAATTCCATTCTAATTAAATCTAGATGGAACCCTTCATGGCTTCAAAAATAGAGTGAAAAGTAAATGCCTCCAGCTCGACAACCATTATGTGATGCATTTGGTCTCATTTGAAGCAAACGTTCTGCATGGAGACATTCTCATACCTGGATGAAGAGGTGTCCATTAGTCCAGGTGACAGCTAAACCATCTCTTCTAACTGGACTTCACATGTTTTGGTAAAGAGGAATGAGTTCCTTTCTGCTACTGGTAGAAATAATAAAAGCCAAATTTTATTGTCTACTCTACCAGGCACTATTATTTTTATTATCCCCATTCTGACAATGAAAATGCCTAGATTCGAAGAGATTTAATGACCTTCCCAGGGTCAGAGGCCTGTAGGAGCTGGATCTAAACCAAGATAACTTGTGTGCAAAGCACATGCTGTCTCTACCCCATGCTCCCTCCCACCACCATGTGTGCAGCACTGTACAGATACCACGCAAATGAGAACAAAACTAAGGCCTTGTCTCGGGGTACGTGGACTCACATATGCGGGATAACACAAGAGGGGTCATTGCATTCAGTGATGGTGTGTCCCTCAGACCACAGAGCAGGAGAAGTTCTAAAAAGGGGGCAGTGAGTGGCCTAGAGGGGCCAGAAGAGGGAGGCCTGGGGAGGGGAGGGGAGGAGGGCAGCCCCTCAGAGGACAGGCAACATCAGCAGGAGTAGGTGGAGTAGGCATTCTGTGGTTGCTGTTAATGTGTTACAGTGACAAAGTTTATGCATTTTTACTTTATTTCCTACCATCTTACTCTGACTTCCCAAAGCAAGTATTCCTGTGGGTAGAGAATAGTTCAGCACATCAGGAAAGGTGTGGTTTCCATTGATTGCCTCATTTAATATATTTACATTTATGTATTTATTTTTTAGGAAAAATTAAACAGGTTTTCAGAACAGCTGATCTTCTGGGTGAGTGGGTCAAGCAACATCATGATGACAGCAGAAACTATTTACTGAAGGGGGTATATGTGATCTTTCATTCATTCACTTATTTATACCCATTTTTTTCCAGAGAGGATTTCAGAGGATGGGTACCTATCATAAGCTTGGGTTTTTGTAAACCTTGTTTCTTACCACCATGCTTTCAACATCCCTGTGATACTTACCTAGTTAGCAGTTTGTATACGATGTTGCTTCCCCAAAACCTGACATTGAGGGAACCGGCTGTCTCCTAGAGCTAAACGGTACATCACACAGAATGGACCAACAGAGAAGCCAAACACCTACCAAAACGGCTCCCTCAGTAATATGAGATCATTATCTGACAAAGGACAGTGACCCAAAGTCACACACTCCATGGACCTGTAGGACTTGAACTAGTTTTATATGTAACTCAGCAAACTAACCTTGATGTTTTTAATTAAACTACCTATAAACACCTGGCTTGCTCAAACGCTCTTCAGACTGGTTTTGACATTTTACTGGTTCCCGCATTAATTAATGAGCTGAATGAGCTCTTTGACATGTTTGTCATCAAAGATATAATTTTTAACCTTGGGGAAATGATACCTTTACATAGTAAACATGAAAAAGAAGATATCTCCCTGAGGCAAGCAAACACTTTGTGGGTGGACAAATGTGGTGTCAAATTGCAGCCTCACTACCTGCCTGTTAGGACGAGAGGCAAATGACCTCACTCCTAAATCCCCAGCTCTATCCCTGCAAAACAAGGACAATATTTGCCCTGCTGTTTTGTTATGAAAATTAAATGAGATGATACATAAAGGCAATTTAGTACATTGGGTGAACCCAATAAATAGTCTATTACTATTGTAAATAATGATATTACTGATAATACTGCCCTCTACATATAATTGACTAGACCAAGGGTGGAGACACCAGACCAAGCAAAGCCCATGAAACTCTCTCCCTTCCTCCCTCTCTCTCTCCCTCTCTCTTTCTCTTTCTCTTTCTGCCTCTCTTTCCCTCTCTTTCTCTTTCCCTTTCTCCCTCTTTCTCTCCTTTTCTAGTTCTCTCTCTCTCTCTCTCTCTCCCTCCCTCTCTCTCTCTCCCTCTTTCTCTATTTCTCCTTCTCTCTCTCCCTCAGCCTCTCTCTCACTTCCTCTCTCTCCCTCCCTCCTTTTCTCCCTCTCTCTCTCTCCTTCTCCCTCTCACTCTCTCTCTTTTTCACTTTCTCCTTCTCTCTCTCTCCCTCTCTTCCTCTCTCCCTTCCCCTCTCTCTCCTTCTCTCTCTAATTCAGAATAAGAATTCAAAGGGATCATTCTGCCTTTGTTAATTATTTGAACTAAAGGTTGAAACTGAGGCTATATTTGTGGTAACTGCCTTCAACCCTATATGTGAGCATGAAGAAGTAGAGGAACTTGGTTTGCAAACAGATTAAAAATCAAAAAAATGGAAGTAGTAAATGCTCAGACAAAAAAGAAAGAGCAGATAGTGAAAGAAATGAGGACTTGCTCCTAGAGGATTTCAATGCCCCATGCAGCCCAGGTCCCTGCCTGGGGCCCCATGAATTGTCCGCCTGTGGATGCTTAACAATAACTATCTCTTCAGAGCTGAAGCTGGGATGAAATCCTATCAGTCATGTGAGCTTTGACTATAATATTGTTATTGCTATTGATGCTACTATTGTTCCTACTATTCTCCCAAGGACTCACACAGAGAATGAGACAGGTCCAGATGCCTCTGTGGGGTCTGGGGACTGGATGCTGAGTGGGGCTCACTGCCCTGGCATCTCCAATATCAGCTCACATTGGTCCTGGAGGCCCAGGTTAGCCAAACCCCTGGCAGCCCCAGCGTCAGGCTAGGTGGCCTTACAACCTGGGAATCAGGTCCTCACCCCTTTCTACACGATGAAAATTAGGTTCCCTTCCAATCCCTGTTCTATAGTTCACTCTACCAATATGTGCCCTTTTCAAATGTAACCAAGATCATCTTCCATGATCTGGAAGAGATTACACAAATACCTCAGACTTTGCAGGTGAACCCAACTTTAATAAATATGCAGGCTCCAGCTTTTATGTGTCTGATTAACCAGGGAGATATTTGCTTTATAAACCCCACTGTCTGAGAGCCAGCTTTCTGAGTTCATTTAAGCATGGATTTTTGGGCATACTTTGTTCACTTTACATATGGTAAATGGATAGATTTTATGTGTATATTTCCCTTTGATCAAAGTACAGGTGTAGCTATGATCTGACTCAAACTATAACGCATGACGTACCCGGAAAGTCCTGTGACTCTTCCCAGTCTACCTCTGGCCCCTCAGGACAGTCGCTGCTCTGATTTCTCCCATCAGAAATTATATCTGACTGTTTGTGAACTTCATATAAGTGGAATGTTAGAGTGTATTACCATTTGAGTCTGGTGTCTTTTGCTCTGCATAAATCTTTGAAATTCATCCTTATTGTTGCATGGATCGATAGCTCATTCTTTTTTATTGCTGAATGGAATTCTGATGTATTGAAATAGTGCAATTTTGTTCACCCTTCCACCTTTTGGTGGACATTTGGGTTGTTTCCAGTTTTGAGCCATGATACATAAAGTTACTATAAATAGTCTTACATAAGTCTTTGTGTGGACATTTATGGTAATTTCTCTTGGGTGCGTATTTAAGAATGGAGATGCCCTGTTAGGAAAATACCCAAACTCACCCACTGCCAGATGGAGAACCACCTAAGCCAACAGAGCTCAGTCTTGCCCAGACTCTCTGGGTCTGCTTTGCTATTGTTTGCCTACCTGTTCTGTTTTCCAGCCATCAATTATATTCCTTCCCCCAGAGGCAAGCATCCTGCTCATGGCCTTGTCTCTTCTGTTTCAGCAGGAAACTTACTCAAGGAGGACTAATGAAAATTATAGCTATTTATCCACCAAAGCTATGAAATCATACATTATGGCTCCCAGAGCCCCAGATCATTGTACTGTGACAAATAGGATTGTTTCCCTGAGTACCCAGGAGTGGGAACAAAAGTAAATGCATGTAGGAGATTTTTCTCCCTTCTATTTGATTTTCAGAAGATTAAGCTATGAAAATAGCTTAGTATATTTTTAAAGTATCAGTCAGGTGCTTGTTAGGAGTGTCAAAGAAAAGATGCCTCTGCATCAACATCCAAGCTTCCAAATTCAATACAGAATTCCAAAGTAAACAGTCCTTCACGGAGAAGCCATGATTGAATGTCTCCCAAACCAGGAGACCCTAGGCTGTTGTTTCCAGCTCCTAGGACTCCCCCTACTGACATATCTGGGAGCTGCCACAACAACCCTCTCTCCTTTCTGTTTAACAAGTATCCTAGAGGCCCCACTGTGTGCAGGCCTTTGGGGATGAAGAGACCAGATGGTATTCATGGGCTCAAGATCAGGGAATCAGGTGATGGAGGAACTTCATATGTAGGGCACACAAGGGGCCTGTCACCCTGGCTGCCCCAGAGGATGCTTCCCAGAGAATCCAGCTTTTGAGCTAAGCTTTAGGACATGAGAACACAAAATTGTATGCCATTTATATTTTAATAAAGCTAGAGAAAGAGAGATTCTGGTAAAGAATAGCAGGAAGAGCCTTCCAGGTGAGAAGAGCACCTGGTGCAGAGCCATGAAGTCCTGAGAGAGACCAATTATTCAGAAGCTCCCCAGACAAAGTTTGATCAGAACACAGGTGGGGAGAGGAGAAACAGGAGAGGGTGCAGGAGCCAGGCCAGCTGGGGACCTGTGAGCCTTGAGGTCAAAGTGATCCTGGGGGCAGAGCCCAGGTGAGGCCCATGTAGGAGGCCATGGGTATGGGCATGTGCACAAGTCAATGTGTGCGTGTGTGTGTGTGTGTGTGTGTGTGTACATGTCTTTGATCTATGTGACTGCATGTGAGAGCATATGTGTCTGCATATATGAGTGTGAGGCTCTCACTCCTGCTCCAAGATGGTGCTAGAGCCAGGTTATGCCCGCTGGATCCCTGGAAAGCCAGAACTGAGGTTAAATTCCATTTTGCAGAATTTCTAAGCACCATCTTCTAGAACAATTTACACAGTTTTCATTCACCCTCACAGCAACCTAGACATTTTCATCCTTACTTTACAGAGGAGGGAACTGAGGCCCAGGAACACTGCTCATAAGGCAAGGAGCTAACTCCAAGTCACTTCTTTTTAACATCTGGCCACTAGCCTCTGGGTCAACACCACAGGGCACTGGGCCAAGTGGCCAGTTCTCCTTTCCTTTGAAAGGAGAACTCAGTCATTTCTAAAACCCCTGCGTAGAGAGGAGAGTCACCCAGGTACTGGCCGGCAGTTGTTGTGCTGAAATGGGAAAGAAGCACAGAATGGAAAGGGAGACAATAATAAGGAAAGACTTTCAGCTTCCCTTTTCCTGGTTCCTCATCCCCAAACAGACAGTGGGTCCGGAATGCTCAGGCTGGGTTGGCCAATGCAGATGACATTGAATGTGGTAATTATATAATTCTGAGATAGCACAGCCTAGCTCTGCTACAAGTGGAAGGAGAGCACTGTGTGCCTTCAGCCCTCTGGAGGTACATTGCATTTGTGTCAATCAAGAACAGACACCTTCCACTTTGCTGGGAGCTGGGATGCTGGGATTTCAGATCCAGAGGCCTCACTGTAGGGAATACACAGATATCCTGTGTGACAGGAAGTTCATGATGCCCAGACACAGAGAGACACAAGACAGAAGGGCTTGCTCCTTAAAATTCAACCTATACTCGCTGTTTTCTGTTGCCTTCTTTCATACTTCCTTTTTACTTTGGAGGTTTCCACTTCAGAATACACTTCAGCCATTTTCTGGACCTGTTTATGCATTATTGAAAGGTTTCCTGATCACCAGGAGGAATGCATGTAGAGGAGGCTTGTCACCTTGTGATGATGGAGATTTTCTCTGGCCTCTGAAGTCCTCATTGCCTTCCATGCAATGACACCAGCCTATGTTGCTGCCATGCTGAAAACACTCCATGGAAGGACAGACAGTGTGAGCCCACGAAGGACCACAAGACAGAACTGATGAACCAATAAGCCACAGCAATGCCTGGCCCTTCCGAAAGACTGGACTGAGGAGGGACCGTTTGTAATTGGCTGGAGGAAAGGCTAGGAAGTTACCTAAGGGATAGAGGGGTGCTGATGCATAAGGGAACATGTACCCCAATGTTCACAGCATCACTTTCAACAGTAGCCAAATCATGGAAAGAGCCTAAATGTCCATCAAGTGATGAAAGGATCGAGAAGATGTGGTTTATCTATACAATAGCATATCTACTACATGGCAATGAGAAAGAATGAAATGTGGCCATTTGTAGCAACATGGATTGAACTCGAGGGTGTTATGCTGAGCTAAATAAGTCAGGCAGAGAAGGACAGACACCATATGTTTTCACTTATAAGTGTAACAGGAGAAACTTAACGGAGGACCATGGGGGAGTAGAAGAGGAAAAAATATTAGGGGAGAGGGAGGGAGGCAAACCATGAGAGACTCTTGAGGGCTGAGAACAAATTGAGGTCTGATTGGGGTGGGGTAGAAGGGAAGGGGGGTGATGGGCATGGAGGAGGGCACTTGTTGGGATGAGCACTGGGTGTTATATAGAAACCAACTTGACAATAAACTATAAAAAAAAAAAGAAAGAAATTGGCTGAAGGAAGAAGAAATGAGATACAATGGGTCACACACACTCTTAACACAAACAGAGAAATTAACCCGCTCAAGGGCTGACCTGAGAGCTACTTCACACAGAACCAGAGCTCAGAAGAAAGATCTCAGCTTCCTCACAGGACAGGCTACATGGTGACCACCTTGTCTTTCAGTCTTTCACATTCAGGTCAGCTAGTCAATTGCCAAGAGTGTCTGGGTGGCCAGCTCTGCACCAGGTGCAGGGAAGTGAGGGAGGCATGCCCCTGCCTTCATCACCCAGTCCAATAGGAAGAGAACCAGAGACAGAGAGTTTCAATCATACCATCTGTCTGTGGACCTAATCTATTCAACTGATATTTATTGAGCACCTGCTGTGTACCTGGTACTACCCTGTCAACAGAGAAACATTCTGCCCTCACGGAACATATGCTGTAGTGAGAGGAAATAAAGAATAAGCAATAAATAAGAAAAGCCAGTGGTATGAAGTATGAAGTAAAAGGTGATGTGTCCCATGTGAAAGACTAAAGCAAGGGAGGGTAGGGAGGGTCAGGGAGGAATGAGTGTTACACATTTAAACACTTTACTTATGAAGATGGGGAAGCCTTCAGCTGATGAAGCAGCATCAGCACAGATACCTGGGGAAGCAAGCTGGGTAAGTGTCCCAGGAGAGCCACTATTGAGGGAGCAGCAAGTGCAGGGGCCTGCCTGCAGGGGGCACTCCAGGCAAAGGAGGGGACAGCAGGGAGGCGGTGGGGTGGAGGGAGAAGGGACACTAGGAGGTGGCACTGGCTTCTTACTTGCTCAAAGGTTTTTCTGAAGTGTGCTGGTGGTGGTTCAGCTGGGATGGTAACGCCCATTAGGAAGGGGGCTGGAAACACATAGGGGCATGTTTTGACCAGGGAAATTCCTGCCATTTTCTGGTGGAACACAGATGGTGTTGAAGGAAAGCTCTAGCCCTAGAAAGATCTGCCATGTCTCAGACCCCACAACTGCTCATGTCTGCAGGGACCTGCTCTCAGTGACCCCAGCTCAGACCTAACCACTTTACAAGCAAACCAAGGTAAGTGTGTGGCTTCAACATGCCAAGGACAATTCAGGAACACCACGCCACAGCCCATCTGACCTAAGCCATTCCCGAGGCTTACTCACTCTTTGGAAGATGGCATCACCACATAGACCCCTGCAGACACTCCCAGACCACATATCACCGTGCAAGGCCACCCCACATTCATGCAGCCCCTGACCTTGCCTGGCATCATGATGTTCATGTTATGTTACTAAAAATCGCCTTCATATTATTTCTATTTTCTTTCCCACAGAGCATAATACAGTCTTTTGAAAATGTAGATGGAGTTGTTGGGCTCCTTTTAGCACAATAGAGAAGGATTACTGAGCGCTGATAAGGTGAGATTGCCTGCCATGGGCATCTGAGAGAACTGATGAGGTGCCACTTCCGGCTAGGGTTTGAGCAGGATTGCTGTAAGCTGCCCCTGCCTTGGCGGCACAGGCAGGAGCAGTGAGGCCAGTCAAGAGGCTTTTGTGCTGAATCCAGATGACGGTTGGCGGTGGCTCGGGTCCAAGCAGTACCTGAGAAATCAGACAAAAGTGGCCAAATTCTGTTCATGTTTTAAAGGTAAAGCTTATGGATTTGCTGATGCACCAAATGTGACTATGAAAGAAAAGGAGTAAGGGTAAGTGCAAAGATTCTGGCCAGAGCAACTAGAAGGGCAGAGTTGTCCCAGACTGAGATAGGGCAAGTTACAGAGGCACAAGACGGAAGAGGGGTGGGGTCAGGACTTCAGATTTGGACCATGCAGTTAGAGTTGCCTTTTCATGGAGATGAAAATGGGCAAATGGAAATATTGCAGAGGAGGCTGTGAAAGCAGAAAAAGAAGGTATCTAACTCAGCCCGAGAGACTAGACGACTTCCTGGAGAAGGAGATGCAAGGGTTGGGGCTTTGAAGGGTCGATAGGAGTTAGCTGGAGAAGAAACACACTCCAAGCAGAGGAAATAGCATGACCAAAGGAGGCAGCACAGTGGCTATGCAGAACCTCCAAGCCATCAGGTAGACAAGGCTCTGTGTGCCCTGAAAGTAGGAGCTGGAGCTGGAGGGCCAAGGGAAGGCCATATGTCTGTCCCGCACACAGGTGAGGGGCTGGAGGGCCACGGGAAGGCCGCACGTCTGTCCTGCAGGCAAAGGAAGTCACTGAAGGGTTCCCACGGGTCAAATTCTTCCATGTCTTCTGGGAAGACAACAGCAGTGTTCCAGCCCCACCTTCTCACTTCTTAACCAACACCTTACATACCTCAGAGCATTTTGTCTTGTTTTCTCTCCAACTGCAGGATAAGCTCCTTAGAAGGAAGACGCCTTGTGTCAGGGAGTCTAGGAAATGACGGCTGCACAGCACTTGGAGAACCCCATGCCAGGAGTAGTTGAGTAGGATGCAGCCCTCCAGATGGGGAAGGCGCCCCAAGATTATACGAGACGGTCTGTGCAAGCACCCGACACCCAGAAGTGCCCAAGAAGCAGCGCCAGCTGAGGCCCTATCTGATCGCCTCTTTGGCTAAATGGAGTGAGGCCTTCGGGGTGCGGGTAGTGGAGAGCATGGAAACACCATCTGCCCCCCCAACCCTGCTGTCCACACAGCACTAGTGCTCCCACATGTTGCCCTCCAAGCACTGCTCCATTTAATCCTCCCAGCACCTGGACAGGACAGCTTCAGGACCCCCATCACGGTGGCCAGTGAGACCCTCAGAGAAGTAGTCAGAACACAGGTGAGGCCAAACACTAGTGGCTGGGAGCAGCCGGTCCAGCTGCAGAGCTGGCCACACCTGCTGGTTGTGCAGCTTCCTGCCTGAGCTAGCCAAGTAGCAGGGCCTCAGCTGGATGGGAAGGGAGAGGGGGAAGCCTGGAACAGACTTGAGGAACTCACCTCCTGCACCGCTGTCCAGCCTTTTTGTGGGGTGATGCTGGGCCAGCCCTGGCTGCAGGGAAAGTTAATTTCTTGGCACAAGGGATGCCAGGGAGCTGGCCCTCCAGCCCCTGCCTCCATCATGAGTGACTACATGGCCTGAGCCCTTTCCAGGAGACAGGGACTGAGGTGGGGTCAGCCTCATTGACCTCACTTCCCAGCACAAGTGGCCTTGGAGCTGAACCTTGGGGGCTGAGCAGCAGAGACTGGGTGATTCCAGTAGGGATCTGGGAGCTAAGTCAGGGGTCCTTCCTGGACACAGCCCCTCCTCACACATTTACTGAGTATGTTCCCAGAGGCTGCCTGGTGGGTGGTGGGTGTAGAAGCCCTGCCTGGCAGCGCCCCACATCTGGCTGCACACTTCAGTCATCTCCACTAGAAGCCCTTCTACACACTGTTCTCAGGATACCAGCCCCCACCCCCCACCGCCTGCATTAAATTTGAATATGACAGATACACTGTGCTCTGCTTACACAGTCTGTCTACCAGGGCCTTGCACTGTGAGGCCCAGCTTTCACTGTGGGGAGTGCTTCAAAGCAGCCATGACAGGCACCTGCGTGAGAGCTGGGTCCCAAGGGAGCCCCCAGAGTAGCATGAAAAGGAAAGCACTGAGTTTCTGGGTATTGAGGCCTTGGGTTAAAAGTGGGTCCCTTGCTCTGGCAGACTGGAAGGGGGTGGAGGCAAAGGGGGAGGCTTGGAACAAAGCACCTGTTAGCCTGAGTGACTGGGGAGAATGGAATGAAATTAACACGTCAGCTCCCTTCACAGCTTACCAGCAGCATGGCACCCCTTCCTGAGTCCTGACAAGGGTTTTAAGAGCCATGCACTCTTGCTGTCCTATGGAGGAGAGGACTGGGGCTCAGAGCGGCCCAGCAACTGGCCGCGTGGATGACAGGGCTGAGGCTCAGCTCTGGAGTCTTGATACCTGTCTGTGAAGCTGCAGAACAGAGCCAGACCCCAGCCCTGGAGCACAGGGTCCTGTGTGCAGACAGTGAACAAACAAATCATGTCCCACTGAGCTCGCGGCATGAGGACAGGCAGGAGACAGCTCTGCGGATGGCATGTCTGAACTCCTCTGGAATGTGATGAGGGCACAGGAGGAACAGAGGAAGCAGCAGACTTCTAGAAGTTGCTGGGGCTGCTAAGCTGAGATCTGGGGGACGTCCAGGGACTACACAGCTTTCAGGAAGAAGCACAGTGGAGGCAGAGGTGGTCAGGGCCACTGTGGCCAGGCCCCGAGCCCCGAGGAACAGGACTGGAGTGAGGTCCGTATGGCCAGACAACAGCACTCCCAGTATGCAGGCCAAGTGGGAGGCACTCCAGGTACTGGAGGAATCTCTCAGGTACTCCCAGCAGCTCTGTGATTCTGCAGTGATTTGGGAAACCAAGGTTCATGCAGAGATGCTGAATCCCTCCTGGGGTTGTGCTCCCTTTGGCTGAGGAAGTAGACCCATATATTACTGGTCACAAACGTTATGCAAAATGTAGCAGCCCAACGTATAACACATGCACAGGTGGGCTCACACCAGAGCAATGATCCACTCAAAATATCTCTGCCTGCTGCCTCGTTGTCAAGCTGGCAGGCATGCCAGGCACATGAGGCTGTACCTGATCTTGAGGGGCTTGTGTATTTCACACTTCTTAGAAATTTAGTTTGGTGTGATTCACACACTTACAATAAATACCAAAGGGATTGCCAGACGGTGTGCTTCTCTAGGGAGGGCCAGTAGAACTCAGCCCTACCTCCAACCTGGGTCCCTGCTGCATTCTGCAAACTTGTGCTTGCCACCATTCTGTTTTGCACTTTAAAATATTGTTTTAAAGTGTAAGGTCTCAAGTCATTTTGTCTAATTCTATGGCTTTACATCAAATCTCAGTGTGGCTGGAGACCTATTCCACATGAGGGGGCATGATTCTTACATACACAATGGGTAATCTCTTGGATTGGAAAGGACAGGGCTAGTTTCATGGGAAAGAAAGTGTGTGCTCTGAGTGTGAATGAATGTGTGTACATGTGTGTGAACATGCATGAACACCTAAGACAGCGTGTCTCTTCCCTCCCATTTTCATCTCTGTTCATAAGCAACAGTAACTCCACAGCCTATATACCCATCATCCTCAGCTGAGCAACTTGAATAACTTGCAGATGAAAAGGAGGGTGAACGGGCAGCAGAGCTCTGTTCCCAGGCGCTGGGGGTGAGCATCCAGCTGTCAGGCCCTCTGGGGCTGGGCAGGATGGGCAGGGGCTCCGTGCACAGGGCCTGGCCCCCATCTCCCCTTGATGGTGTCTACAGTTCCTTGAACTGTGAGGGCCACCACTTTCTGAACAGCAGGAAATGAGCCAACAGCTACAGTGGTAGGTCTCCCAATCTTTACAACAACCCTCGTAGTAGTAGGAAGTGGAGCCTCAGGAGATCAAGTTATCTATGTAACTGTTGCTTTGTTTGTGCCAGGAAGGCTTCCCGCATTCAGTGCAAGGCAAGACAAACTAAATGTAGATGGGGAAACTAAATGTAGGTGGAGAAAAAAGAGGCAACAGTAAAACAAGGGTAAAACAGAGAGATGGAGACAGCAATACATGAGGAAACACTATGGTCTGAGAGAGGACCAGCAGGCCGAGCAGAGTGACCACGCATGCTGCCTGCAGCGCCCGTAGCTCCGACCCTTGCTCAGAAAGGCTGTCGGTGGCAGCCAAGAGGTGAGATAAACAATGTTCTCCGTGGAAACTTCAGGAAACGCCTTTCTCTGTACCTCCTCTCTGCACACAGCCCCCAGAGGATGCTGCAGGGAAGCCGAGAGCCTCAGGAAGACCTGGGATGGGTCAGCAGTTTTCTGGGCAGGAGATAGAGGGCGAGCACCACTGTGTGGTCCAGGCTTGGTCTGATGACCCTACAGCTTTGTGGTGTGGAAGCGCTCCTTCCACTGGGGAACATCACACGAGCTTCCAAATGAAGCCAGCCTGGGCTGCATCTCTGCCCCAGTGCTGTCAGGGGAAAGAGACTTAGCCTGGGACCTTAGTGCCTGGTCTCTAGCATGAAGTCAGGGCCACCCCTGCCCCCCATTAGCCCAAGAATGGTCACTTCCCACTATGAAGAGATAGAATCCCAAGAGGGGCTGACATGTGGGGCTGGGGGAGTCCCATACCTATCAGGAAATCTTGTCTATCCTGGTCTCAAAATATCTTAGAGCAGATAAAATGTCTGGTGGGGCACCTTCAAGTCCCCTGGGGACATCTTGCTCACTTCTTCTATCTCCCTGAAGCCAGTGATTCCATTCATTCACTCACACATTCATTTCTTCAACAAAGATTTTGAGTACCTACTCTTCACAAGGTGCTATGAACACAGTAGTGAAGAAGGCGGCAAGGTCCCTGCATAAGCAAGAGATCAAGTCTAGTGTGTTAATCCTACTTCAGCCTTCTTTGTCACCTTCCTGCCCATGATGGGCTACTCCTCCTTGAACTGGCATCTCCCGTAACTGGAAATCTAAACCTCACCTTTCTCTCAAGATGAATCTCAAATGGAGCTGCTTCTATTCACTGTCTTCCCTGATTGTCCAGTTGAGAGGGAACTCAACAGCTGACCTTCAAAGATATTTGTTCTACTCCTCTTCCATGGTTTTTAGCATTTTTGCTTTTACTATTTTTTTTATTTAAAAAGAGTTGTATATTCTCCCATGATGGTGCCCTGTAAAATTATATGCCCATTACATCCCTTACCCTCACCTCACTTCCTCCCTACTTTGTAAACTCTGGTTTATCTGGTTCCAGAGAAATCCAGCCATCAAACAAGAAGCGTGCTGTGAAGACAAGAAAAAGAAAAGGTCTGATGTCCCTGCAGCCTTGTGGTGTGGAAGTGCTCCTTCCATTGAGGAACATCCCATGAGTTGTCTCAGTGCACAGCTCTCAATGATACACCTTATATTTTTGACTGGAGAACAGGTAAATTAACATGGAAATATGCTTCCCGAAGGAACCCACGATGATGGAACATTAATTTATAGACTTCAGATCCCGTATCACAATTGTAGTTAAATAATTATTGGTACTGATTTTTTGGTAAGTTTTCAAAGATTATGTTTTGTGATAGGTGCACATTAGGGCAGATTTGTGTTACTATTCCACAATACACAGAATATGCCCTGTCTATATCTATATTAGTATTTATTTATAGGTATGTCTAGTCAATATGGACATAAGTATAGATGATGGAGAGATACAGTCATATAGATAGCTCCTCTTCATTTCTTATTCCCATTTCCATTCCTCAGATGCACTCAAGGTGTTTAATATATGCCCTTAAATATGCATACCTTTTTATAACAGATATAGTACTATTTTGTATACTTATACTGTAAATTACATGAGTTATATTAGGCTTTAAAGTTTCATTCTGTTCCTTCTTTCACTTGACCATGGGTTTAATTTGTATCATTTTGTCTATATGCATCTAGCTTTGCTTCTCAGTGTTGTGTAGTGTTATTCCACAGTTTGCTTCCACCTTATGTTATATCCAATGCCAGACAGTAAACATCAAGTTGCTTCACTTTATTCTGTCATAAATGAAAGAACAGATCTCTTCCTTATACATGTCTCCTGACGAGGGTGATTAGGATTTCTCAGACGCATTTAGCTGGAGTTGGGTTGTTAGTCATGGGATGTGTGGTCTGGATTTCATCAAGTTCTCTGGGATGGCCACATAGTCATGTCTGTCCACAACTTTATCAATACATGATGTTATCCCTTCTCTGATTGCTTTCCTGTTGGATGTGAAGCAGTTGCTTTTTTAAATTTACACTGACATTGGCTCATGACTTTGTTATCATCTGGGCTTCCACTTCTGTGAATACTCTATTCTAATTTCCTATATCCACTTTTCTACTGAAGTGTCCCTTCTTTTCCATGTAGTGTGAAGAAACTCTTACTGGCTTTGCTTATTCCTATTGCTTTCACTGCTATAACCCTTATTGAACAGAAGTCCTTCAGAGGTAATATTCAGCTACTTGCATTGTGGTTATGATTTGACAGATTTGTTCAGTAATTATTTACTTCATCCCTGTTGTCCTCCACTGGACTCTAAGAATAGGAACCACGGCAGTCTGGTACCCAATGTCTACAATAACACTTGTTATATTAGTTCATGAATCAATATTCAGGGAATGAATACGGTTGGCACCTGGCACACTGTAAGTGCTCAGTAAATGGAAGTTATTACTTTTAATGAATGAGATTTTTCCCAAGGGAAGGTTCTAAAGAAATGTAATGAAGCAGTCTTCTTCAGAGAGAAGCACAAACTCAAAACTAAATAAGTGGAAATTAAAATACCATTGAACCTCAGAAAACAGGGATGATTTTCGGGTTTTCTTTTTTTATTTATTTATTTAATTTTTGAGACAGAGAGAGAGAGAGAGAGACTGGGGCAGGGGCAGAGAGAGGGAGACACAGAATCTGAAGCTGGCTCCAGGCTCTGAACTGTCAGCACAGAGCCTGACATGGGGCTTGAACTCATGGACTAGGAGATCATGACCTGCGCTGGAGTTGGACGCTTAACCGACTGAGCCACTCCACTGTCCCGATTTCTGGGTTTTTTAAAGAGGTTTGAATGTTTTCCTTTAGTGCAGAAAGACTCTGAGAAATGGATCCAGATTTTCCAATTGGGAATACCATTGTCACAGCAGGGTTTTTGTTTGTTTTTCTTGGTGGTGGTGGTTGTTTGTTTGTTTGGACTGGGTTTGGTTTTGAAACAGAAATGTTACCATTAAGCATGGGTAATATGGAAATTCTGGATAATGTGCCATGTCTGAGTGATTCCCGTGCAATGCAGTGAGACTCTTGTTGGAATCCATATAGAATGTGTGATTAGCTCCTCTAATTCAAAAATAATGTTCTAGGAGTACATCATTGCCTTCTCTGAGTTCTTTGGGAGTCACCTGTGAGGCCTCATGCCTTACATTTGGATTACTGTATGTCTAAAGTTTTATAAAAGGAAAAGAAAACTTTCAACTTTTACAATGTTTCAGGAAATGCAAGCCCATACACAAGCTTCCCTAAGCTTGTGGTCTTGCCCACTCCCTTCCCCATTCATGCTTCCCCATATTGTCTGGAAACTGCTTGAAGCCAAAAAAAGACACAGGTGGGAACCAGGTCAGCCAGTGAAGATCAAATAATGTCTCAAGAGGAACAATTCCCAGTACAACAGCCTGAACTCTGCTGAGCTGAATTGCATATTTCCCCAGTGAAATGGTGAAAATTATTTTTTAACACAATCATTTAAACCTTGAAAAATGGTCCTAAAAGCAAATAGCAAACGAAAAAACATCTATCTGAAAAAAATCTACAAAATTTGGTAAGAGAGTCTGTGGTGTTTCAGCAAAAACAGCTCCCTTCCTCCCTACCCCAAGGTCAGTACCACAGGCTCAACTCCAGAGCACTGCAGCCAAGGACACAGGGCTTCCTCTCCTGCTCTCCAAACTGGAGGGCTTTCTTTTTTGGAGGAACTATAAATGAGGGGTTGTTTTTTATGTTTATTTATTCTTGAGAGAGACAGAGCATGAGCAGGAGAGGGGCAGAGTGAGAGAGGGAGACACAGAATCTGAAGCAGCTCCAGGCTCTAAGCTGTCAGCACAGAGCCTGACATGGGGCTGGAACTCAGGAACTGTGAGATCATGCATGACCTGAGCTAAAGTTGTTAAGCTTTAACAACTTTAAACATCTCCCTCACTGAGGAGGGTGATGGGAAAGAGCACTAAAGGGTACAGCACTTCTTTCTGAGGGAATGAAAATGTTCTAAATTTGACCATGGTGATAGTTTTCACGTGACTGTGAATATACTGTACATTTATTGGGTGATTTATGGTATGGTCAATTATACCTCAGTAAGCCTCTCTTACAGGAAAACTTGAGATGTTTCCATGAATATATATGCAAAACAGAACCTGGTAGGTTCTCTGGGAGATTCTACCACAACTGGTAAATGATAAACTGAGATGTGGCAGAGTCTTCAGCATGTTACCATTATGCTCAAGTACAAGGATTTGCATGTATTTGTTTGTATAGAGTACCTCTACAGATGGAGAAGACACTGGAGACATAGATGACTCTGGAAGGGGAGCTAGGTGGCAGAAGTGGGGAGAGAGATTGACTCTTCAGTACACTCTTTGCATCTTTTGAATTTTGTATCATATGCATATTCCAGAGTAATGACATTATTAAAAAAATAAAATCATTCAGTGGTTCCTCATTGCCTTTACAGTGAAATCACATTTCAAAGCATGGCATAAAATTCCATCCATGATCCTGAGTTTACCTTGTCTTCATCTTCTCCCCAGCACCTGAACAAAAGAAGAAAGAATTTTCTTCTTAGCCCTTGGCACTCCTCTGTACCACCTTTTGAGTTTTGCCTTCTGAACATGCCCACTCCTTCAATCTCATCTGCCTCTTGACTTTGGAAGTGCTACACAAGCAATTGGAGAAGCCTCTCCTGACCCATCAGACTGCATGAGATGTTCCTCTATGAGCTCTAACATCTCTCTGTGTCATTCCATTCATTAAAACTGGCTGTGGGGCAACCAGATTTCAAGTTCGTGGTATAGGACCTGGAATACAGCAAGCACTCATGGGTGAGTGAGAGGTGTGAGTGAAGAGGGTAGAAGCAGACACCCCTAAGGACCTACTCGCACAGAGAGCAGATACAGCATGTTTATTGAACTGCTGGACTGTCCCCATGTGTCTAGAATGTGCTGGCTCCTGAGTTATTCCCCAGAAAGAACACCTTAATCTGTTCTTTGTTCAGGTGTAGCCCATTCAGAGGAAAAGCCCAAGCTACACAGCATCAGTATACTCATCACTGTCATTCCTTCTTACACACAAAAGGTCCATGAGGATACCATTCAGCAGATAGGGATACATACAGAGAGGTGAAAGGATCTGCCCAAAGTCCCCAGCTCGCAAGTGGTGGCTGTTGGATTCAGACCTGAATCCAAAGCTCAGGCTCTTTCTTTTCACCAGGCTGTCTTCCAAAGACTCCTTGTCCCCATCAAGAAGGAAATTAACACCAATCGAGGGATGCTCTTTGGGTCCTTAGGCCTTCCTCACCTAAGTTCATCTTTAAATCCTCTCAAAACATCTCTGAACATCTTTTAGCATTTGGACTGACAGACGTTTAAAACTTTTTGCCTTGATTATTCTAATCCTATAAAAATTCTTCACTGAATTCTACTCCTGAGACAAATATTACACTATCTTTTAACTAACTAGAATTAAAATAAAAATTTGTAAAATTAAAATAAATAAAAATAAAAGTTCTTTATAGAAATTTTCTGCTAAATATATCAAAAGATTTTTAAAAATCTAATTGAGTTGTATAGTATGGCACTATATTCCAAAAATAATGCTGATATATTTCTTTTGTTATCATTTACTGTGGCTTTCTTGCAGGGAGTTTTATCTTTTGATATCTTGGCCATGCACAAAATATTATAAACCTTCAGTTCTGTTCCTTCCTAGGAAACATGATGCCCACTGGGCAACTTTTTCCTACCTTCAGGAAAGCTCTTTGTGATTTTGTAGGGAGCAAAAACTATTTACATAAATAAATATATGTTAGAATGCAGTAAGTGATATGAGAGGAACATATCCAATAAATAATCAATGTGAGAATGTAAAGGCCCCACCACCTCACTGCAACTTGGGACACCTCTGAAAGCAACTCAAGCCCCAGAGCCACCGGTGCAGTCAGCAGAGGCTGTGGTCAGCCTGTATGGGTGGCACAGGGCTTCTCCACAGCCCACCTCTGCTCCCTTCTAATTTTAAACATGCTAATGAGTGACATGTCATTGCAGTTTTAATTTGTACTTCTCTAGTGACTGATAACACCGAGCATCTTTTTGTATTCTTATTATTATTCATCAGTATACCTTTTTTGGTGAAGTATGTGCTGAAATTTTGGGACCATTTTTTATTGGTTTGGTTTTTTTATTGTTGAATTTTAAAGACTTCTTTACATTTTATGGATAAAGTCTTGCATGATATGCAAACATTTTCTCTCAGCCTGTGGTTTATCTTTTCATGCTCTTGGCAATGTCTTCAAGGAGCAGAAATTCTTATTTTTGGTGAAACCATTTGATTAATTTCTTACTCTAGGTGTCACGCTTTTGGTGGAGTATTTAAGAAATCTTTGCCTAACCAAATTAAGATTTTCTTCTATGTTTTTTCTGTAAGATTTATAATTTTACATTTTATATTTACATCTATGATAAATTCTTAATTAATTTTTACATATTAGATATGATATAATTTTTGCAATTGAGGGATGGGTCAAAGTTTCTTTTTGGCATATAACTACCCAATTGTTCTAGGACTATTTCCTGAAAAGAAAGATTATCCTTTCTCCCCTATATTTTCTTTGTACTTTGTCAAAATAAACTGTTCATACATATTCTGGTCTATTTCTCGATTTTATATCCTGTTCCATTAACTTATTTATTTTTGTTTACTGCTTTGTTATTGCAGATTTACAAGCATTAAAACTATGCAGTGTTAGCATCCCTACTTTGATCTTTTTCAAGGTTGTTTTGACGATTCTAGATCATTTGAATTTCTATATAAATTTTAGAGTCAGTTTGTCATTTTTTTACCCAAAAAGTCTTGCTAAAGTTTTCTTTGAGATTGTGTGGAATCTACATACCAATTTGAGGAGAATATGTCTTAAGAATATTGAACCTTTTAACCATTAAGAATATTGAAACTTTTAACCATAAACATGGTATATCCCTGCATTTCCTTAGGTGCTTTTTATTTATCTCAGCAATTTCTGGTAGTTATCAATGTACATAGGTCTTGCATATCTTTTATTTGATTTATCTCAAAGAACTTCATAATTTTATATAGAAAAATGGTATTTTAAAATTTCAATTTCTGGTTTTCTTGAAGACAGCAGAGATGTAGGGAACCCTGGCTTTCCTTGTCCTTCAACCACAGCTGTATTGAGGTCGAATTACTTGGAACCCTCAGAAATCGATCTGCGAAGTGGCAGAAGAATCTCCACATTTGGAAGGAGACAGTTTGGCAGGTGCAAGGTGCATGGATATGGATTGGAGAGAAAAACAGCGGCACCTTGGAGGGGAGGGAACCCTTTCTGTTGGTCACCACAAGGGAAAGAAAGAGAGGCTGAGAAAGTGTGGCATCAAGTTAGCACAACAGGAAAACCTCTCTGGACTACGGACTAGGGAATGAGAAGTATAGAGTGTCCCAATTCATTTTTGTAAATGACTTTTGGAGCTCAAACTCTGAGGTTCGGGAAGTGCACAACTTTCTCTCAGGTGGATCTGTGGTGTATGCTCCTGGGAAGAGGGAGCTGGCCCCGGAGTGCTCAGCATGGTGTAGAGATCTCTAGGGAGCACTGGAAGACAGCAGTCTTCTTCCTGGAGTACTTTTGGAAGAGGGTTTATTGCCTCCCCAAGGACAAAAGACACTGCAGGTGCCAGCCAAAGGCCTTTCATCAACAGGGTGGATAGTCTCTACTCCAGGAGGGGGGAGTGGATCCATGCTGTGCCAAGTCCTTTAAGACCTGGGTTTTGAATTCCAGTCACACACCAAAGAAAAAATGCAGGAGAGTCGTGGTGGAGGGCAAGCTGACTGCCCTTGCTATTCTGTGAAGGCTGCCTCAACAGCAGAGGCTGAGATCCCCAGTCGGAAACAAGACACTGTGGCGGTGCCATTTTCTTCCCAACACCAACACCGTGGAACTTCAAAGAGCAACACAGTGCCCTCTGGTGGAGACAGGACCCGCTTACCCTTGGGCCAGCCCCTCCATGCCTGGCAACCTCTTATTTACTGTGGCAAGACTGACTGTGCCAACGCAGCCAGCCGGCCTCTCTGGTCTAGCACAGCCAGTACCCCCGGAGGCACCAACAGACAACTCTTTTTTTCTTCTGTTCCTCTTTCTTTTTTTTTCTCCTTTTGGAATCAGGTTCATAGTTTCTTATCCTTTTTTTTTTTTTTCATTTCCTTTCTCTTTTTTTATTTGGATAAGGCTTTTTTATTCTTTTCTTTTCCTTCTTTTTTCTTTCCTCCTTCTTTTTTCCCTTTTTCTTTCTTTTTTTTTAATTTGAAATCAACTTTATGATTTTTTGATTCTCTAGTTGTCTTTTTTTGGTTCCTTTTCTCTTTGGTGGGATCAGTCTCTCCCCCCACCTTTTTTTCCCCCCAGGGTTACTTCAACAAACAAATCAAAGCACATCTAGTTAAAGGTCTAAACACTTCACCACTGTAAGCAAGGAGGAGCTCTGCAGAGGGCTGACCAGTAAAGAAGAACAGCCAAAACACGACAGCAAAGAAAAAACAGCATACACCAGAAACACTGCCTGCACTGCCAGGTCTTGGACAGTGTATGACCTCTTTTTAATATAGTAGTACTTTCAGGTGCAAGAAACATAAAAAGCTTTTAAAACACGCAAAAGACAGAAACTTAGCCCAAATGACAAGACAAAAGAATTCTCCCCAAAAGAAAGGTCAAGAGGAAATCATACCTAGGAACTTTCTCAAAACACATATGAACAATATATTTGAACAAAAAATTAGCATAACAGTCATAACAAGACTAATAACTGGGCTTGAAAAAAGCATAAAGACACCAGACAAACCTGCTGCAGATATTAAAGACCTAAGAACTAGTCAGGATGAATTTAAAAATGCTATAACTAAGATGGCAAATAAACTGGATACAGTGACAGTGCAGACTAAAGAAGCAGAGGAGAGAAATAGGTGAAAATTAAGGAAGATAAAATTAAGAAAAATAATGAAACTGAAAAAAGAGAGGGAAAGAAAATTACTATATTATAAGGGGAGACTTAGAGACCTAAGTGATTCCATGAAACCAAACAATATCTGTATCACAGGAGTCCCATAAGAAGAAGAGTGAGAGAAAGGGGCAGATGTTTATTTGAACAAATTATAGCTGAGGATTTCCCTAATCTAGGGAAGGAAACAGGCACCCAACTCCAAGAAGCACGAGGAACTGCCTTCAAAATGAACAAAAGCAGGTGAACACTACAACATATGATAGTGCACTCCTTAATCCCCATCACCTATTTAACCCATCCCACAACTCACTTCCCCTCTGGTAATCATCAGTTTGTTCTCTAAATTTAAGAGTCTGTTTCTTAGTTTATCTGTCTTTCTCTTTTTTCCTTCACTCATTTATTTTGTTTCTCTTCTTTGCTTCATTTGTTTCTTTTTAAAATTTTTAAAAATGTTTATTTATTTTTGAGAGAGACAGAGAGACCGAGCACAAGTGGGGGAGGGGGAAAGAGAGATGGAGACACAGAATCTGAAGTAGGCTCACAAAATCTTACCTGTCAGTACAGAGCATGACATGGGACTCAAACCCACAAGCCATGAGATCATGACCTAAGCCAAAGGTGGATGCTTAGTTGACTGAGCCACCCAGGCACCCCTTGTTTGTTCTGTTTCTTAAATGTCACACATGCATGAAATCATATGATATTTGTCTTTCTCTTACTGACTTATTTTGCTTAGTATAATATACTCTACATCCATCAATGTTGTTGCAAATGGCAAGATTTCATTCTTTTTTATAGCTGAATAATATTCCATCATGACATATGACACATATGTCTTTATCCATTCATCAATCGATGAACACTTGGGCTGCTTCCATAAACTATTTGGATTACACACACAAAAAGAATTTATGCACAGTGAAGGGAATCATCAACAAAACTAAAAGGCAACCTATGGAATGGGTGAAGATATTTGGAAATGACATATCTGATAAAGGGTTCATATCCAAAATGTGTAAGGAACTTCTACAACTCAACACCCAAAAACCAAATAATCCTCATCATCATCAGGGAAATACAAATCAAAACTATAATGAGATATCACCTCACACCTGTCAGAATAGCTAAAATCAACAACACAAGAAACAAGTGCTGGCAAAGATGTGGAGAAAAGGGAACCCTCTTGCAATGTTGGTGAGAATGCAAATTGATACAGTTACTCTATAAAACAGTATGGAAGTTCCTCAAAAAGTTAAAAATGGAACTACCCTACAATCCAGCAATTGCACTACTGTGTATTTACCCAAATAATACAAAAACACTAATTCGAAGGGATACATGCACCCGTATGTTTATGGCAGCATTATTTACATTTGGCCTGTCTTTCAAGACTTTTCTCTACCCTCCACTCATCTTTTCTCTAGTGTGTACTTTTTGCTCACTCTGGCTCTCTTATATGCAGTACATCTTTGGAGACCTGCAGGTGGTCAGGAATCAAGGGGCCTCAAGGAGGGCATAGAAAGAAATACAGCTAGGGTGAGAGGCTGAATCTAGGCATAGTAGGCTTTAGGCACCCCCAAAGACCTGAGAGATCCACAGAAGGGGTTAAACAGGCTGGGTTATTACTCTGGAACCACGGGAGCAGGATTGAGAGGCAGTCAGATAAGTTTTACCAAGCATGTCTTGGATGGTGAGTGTGCTGCTGGCATTTGTGCTACTATTGGGGGTGATGGAAACAAGGAATTGTTCTCAGGTGGTGAGGGAGATAGACTTAGAAACAAGCAATGAACAGAAGTGAGCAGGAGGCCGCAAAGTGGTAGCGGGAGATAAAGGCAGTCTGTGCGGTGGGCAGATGTGGGAAGGAAGGGAAGAGCACAGATGTGGGATGACTAGGATTAGCCTCTATGAGCTCCCATGATTTACTTCCTGTGAAGCTGCATTCAGGATAGCTTTTAGCTTTCACAGTGGGACGACTGGGGCTGTTTGGGAAGGGAAGGGTTACAGGAGGATGGTGGTGAGGTTGGGTGGAGGACTGATGAGTTTCACTTGTATTGGGACTAACACTGATTCAACCTCTCAGTTTGATGCAATGAGCTCCCCATAAAATATCCTCAAAAAGCAAACCGGTTTCTACTCAGAGTAATGTTGCTGAGGGCCTTGTTTGCTCAGTTCTCTTTATAAATACCTAATGCTTGCTCAGTTAGTCAAATTTCTGAAATCTCAGATTATCCCTTAGGGGATACCCTTTCTAGAAAAAGAAACAAGTGCCTTGGGGGATTACATTTCTAAGCAATACACATAACCATTTAACATAATATTTCCCTTAATAAAACACTGTTAGGGGCAAATGTCTCCAGCGGGAAGCATTTTGTTTAGTGTGGTGGAATCTGATGACTTGACTGGTTTTGCTGAAAGTGGCATGAAGGGTGTGACATTTAATAAAAAACAAGAGCTTTGGGAGTTATCGCACATTTAGATTATAGTTTCTACCTCTCTGGAGACTCTGACAACCACTGTAAAGTTGATGCCACAGGAAGGGAATGCTCTGTTACCATTATTTCAGGTGAGGAAGCAGAGAACAGAAGGTCACAGACTTGGCCTCAGCCACATAGTCACTGACTGCTCATTAAAATGGAAGGAACTCACATTGTCCAATTGCTTATTACTGTCCCGGATCCCTAAAGGTTAATATCCTCTCTTCAAACACAGAAGTAGCACTTGCAATTATGATGCTTGACCATCTAGGGTTATGATATGTTCTTTAATCTTTGTACAAAAGTATGTGACTTTAGTTGCTTACTTTATCATTCTTGTTATTGTTGACATTAGAAATCAAGTCATTAGAATAATATTCATAAAAATCATTAAAATGAGAATTTTTGGTCCTTTAGAATGCAAATTCCAACTGTTTAGGTAGCTATTTCATGTGAAACAGCCTATAGAATTTTAAGCATGAAGATATGCAGTATATTTTGGGTATTGTATGACTAACAGTGGTTATATCAGTTCTTGACAGTAGTGCTCACTTCTAATAGTGCTTGATTATCTCTTAAGGTCCTGGACCTTAGACTTGGAGGTTCAGAATCTCTATATCCTGATATCCTGACCTGGGCTACAGAAGAACCTGGCATCACAGAAGTACCAATTTACTAATGCCTTGTGAGAAATGCAACCACCAAATGTTCATATCTATTTGGCTTGCACATTTCCTCTTTGCAGTTAAGTTACAGACAAGTTCCAAAGGGTGAATCTGACAGTGTTTGATGGTTCGATGACATCACTCAAAGATCATGAGGTCTCCATTTGCACATCAAGACTGAGCTTCTCTGTCAAATCAAACATGCTTACCATCTGGCAAGACATTACCTGCTGGAAACCATGTGTGAATACGCACAGCTAACATTCATCAGTGTGGCTCTTTTGACTAATATGAATATTTCTATACCTTCTACTTTTGGCAAAGATAGAGTTACAGGAACTGGATTTATCCTCCTGCCTGATAAAAGTGGGATAAATGATTGGAAGGAGTTTTTAAGACATTGAACACTAGGAAATGAAGCAGAGGCATCCATGAAAACAGGGAAATAAATGAGGTGGGCTCTATGATTGCCACAGCACACTACTTGCAAAAAGCTTCCAGGTGATAGTGAGGGAAGAGGAAACCAGGCAAAGCAGAGCAGACTTTCTGAGATGACAAAAGTAGAGCCGAAGTTTAGGAGTACATGGCAGCTAGGATTTACAGGAAGCAGTACCATAGAGGAGAGAGTTGCACACAGAGAGAACTACAGAGATCTACAGAAGGTCCTCATCTACAGAAGGTCCTCATCTAGTATTCAATTATGTACTGATTAGTGCATTTGTGTGAAAAAAGTTTTTTTTTTAAAAAGGGTGCCATAAGTTTTCAAATAACCACTACAAAAACAGTTGTAGCTGAGAAGCCAATAAAGGAGATTAAATGAAAATTTAAGAATTCCTTGATCCAACATTTCTTTAAAAAGAAATAGAAAACAAATAACAGATTTGATAAACAGAAAACAAAAGGCAAGTTGTTAGTCTTAAACCCAATCAAACCAGTAATCACAATTAAATGAAACTTGTTTAACCTCCATCCCAATGAAAGATTAGAGATTGTCCCAATTGCATTAAAAATCAAAAGCCAATAATACAAGAGCACATGTGCATGTGTACACACACACACACAATTATATTGAGGTATAAGAATGGAAAAAATATAACATGCTAACACTAATCAGGAGTCAGTAACTTGATATTAGATAAAATGGATTTCAAACCAGAAAAATATTACTGTGGATAAAGAAAGTCAATTCATAATGGTAAAAGGATAAATTTACACCACATAACAATTCTAAATGCTCACCGACCTAATAGCATAGCTTCAAAATACATGAAACAAAATAGGATAGATCTGAAAAGCAACAGATACTTCTACAAATATAACTGAATATTTCCACACTCCTTTCTAAATAATTGGTGGACAGAAAATCAGCAAGAATATAGAGATGAAACTATAAACTAAATATAACTGAACTGACCGTTATGGACCACATCTCAGTGGCAGAATACATTCTTTTCAAGTGCACATGAAACATTTACTAAGATAAAGTATACTCTGAACCACAGAATAAGCTTCAATGAATTTGAAAGGATTATGTCATACAGAGCATGCTCTCTGACTACAATGGACTTAAAATAAGATTCAGCAGTAGAAAGATATCTGGAAAATTCTCAACTAAATAAACTAAATAAAACACTTCACAATAATCCATAGATGAAAGAAGTAACCAAATGGAAAATTAGAATTTAAAATGGAATAAAAATGAAAACATATTAAAATTTGTTAGAGTGAAAGCAGTATAACTAATAACAGCACATTTATGACACTAAATATAGATGCTAGAAAAGAAGAAATCTCAAATCAATGTTTAAACTTTCAACTTAAGAAACTAGAAAAATGAGGGGGGCAAGATGGCGGAGAACTAGGGAGCTCCGTACATTGCACTCGCCCCCATATCTTGCACAGAAAAGATCTGAAGCCATATGAAACCATACAAAATCCAGGAGATTGGAAGAAAAAAGAGGCAGAGTCCACTGAGAAAGTCTTCTAACGTGAGTGCAAACTGGGGAAGATAAAATCGGACCGGGATCAGGGGGAGGGGGCAAATGGTGGAGAAGTAAGGAGCTCCATACTTACACTCGCACCCATACATCACACAGAAAGATCTGAAGCCATTGGAAACCTTACAAAATCTGAGAAATTGGGAGAAAAAGGACGCAGAATCCACTGAGAGAGCCTTCTAACGTGAGTGCGAACTGGGGAACATAAAATTGGGCAGGGATCAGAGACTCCAGGGTGGGAGGCGATCCCCCTCTACCCTCTATGGGGAGTGAGAAGGGAAAAGGAGAGATTCTGAAACAGAAAAACCTCCGCTCAGGGGGGAAAAAGACCCGCTCGGTGCATAGAAAGACCGTACCTGCCAAATACCTGCACACCAGGTCCCCTCGTGCCAACTGGTCCCAGGGGGGGCTGAGCACACAAACTACTTCTTTGTCCTGGCTCCTGGCAGCTGGAGATCAGAGTAGAGGAGCGCCTGCCACCATTGTAGCTCCCGGGCGGCAGGGGACTCTGAAAGAGCTGCGCAGACACCGGGAATCCGCACTCCTGGCTGGCTGGAACTCAAGAGGGAAGGCAAAGAACTAAAAACTGGGAAATTTGCCTGCGAGTTCATGTTTTGGGTGACGAGCCATAGAGGGACCTGGTTTTCCTCACTCCAGCGTGCTCGGGCTCAGCGCACCCAGCAGGCAAGCCCTCGCCCATGCTCGCCAGCCCACCCAGAGAAGGAAGCAGAGATTCTGACTCCACCCCCAGAGCTCAGCAGGGAGCCTGGAATAGCCCGAGGGGGTTGCCTGGGAAGTTGTGTCTGAGGCAATTTCAGCAGGGCGCTCGGACTGGGATTTGGAGATAGGAACTGGCCTGGGTTGAAGAGTGCAACCAACTTTGGCTGCGCCGCAGGTACGGGGAGTTTGCACGCCCAAAAAAGCGAGGTGCAGTGCTTGGTTCAAGAAGGGACTGGAGCACCATCACTCTCCTCCCCACAACCGCCAAGTAAGAACTCCCACTTGAGGCATTGGATCACGCCACACCCATCCCTCCTTGAGAGCTGCACTCCTCCCCCCCCTTTTTTTTCTTCCTTTTTCTTCTTCTTTCTCTTTTCTCTCTTTTTCCCCAGAACACTGACCTGATTAACTGGTCGCCAGCTTGCTTAAACAATCACAACGAGTCCATTCTGTAAATGTAAATTCTACACCTCCCGACATCTTCATCTCTTTCTATCAGGAGTAATTAGACTATATAGTTTCTCTGGATAATAGCAGCATCCTTCTCTCACGTATCCAACCATATTCTACCCTTTACCTCTTTGAAAAAAGCTTCTTATCCCTTCTGCCTGTTCATTCTATTTCCAATTTTGCCTCATCCCCACCCTGTCTTCCCCCTCTTTCTCAATGCTCTTCAACCAGCACTGCATACACACGGCTATTTAACTGTAGCTGGGAAATCCGGTTATATGCTTAAAACCGTTCTTTGTCCATCAGTTTTCTTCTTTTCTTTTCTCCTTTTTGACACTTTTATGTATTTTATGCTCCCTATTATTCGCCCTCCCTTCTCCGTCTTTTCTCTTAACTTTTTAGTTTTCCCTCTCGCTTTGCATATTAGTTGAATTAGCCTGTGCGTTTGTGTGCTCCTGCTCCCTGTGTGTTTGTCTGTCTGTTTTCTTTTCCAGGGCTACTTCAAGAAACAAGTGAGAGTACACAAGGTGGAAAGTCCCAAATATCACTACGAATAGAAAAATAAAATAACCAAGGTGCCAACAAGAGAGACCAAGAGATACCATTCAAAAAACACTCTCTGAAAGGATATGCCCTGTACAAAGAGTCTTCTTGGATACAGCAGCGCTCATAGATACAGAGAGCATTAACAGGTCTTAAAAACCAACAAGAGCCGGAAAGCTAACTAAAATGACAAACCAAAGAGCTCTCCCGCAAAGAAACTCCAAGAAGAAATGAGGGCTAATAAACTGCTCAAAACAGATAGCAGCATAACTGAACAAGATTTAGGAATAATAATGGTAAAATTAATAGCTGGGCTTGAAAAAAACTAAGGGAACATCAAAGAAACTATGACTACAGACAGAATGGAAAATAAAAATAGGCATAAAGAATTAAAAAATGCGATAAAAGAGATACATAATAAATTAGAGGCCTCCAATGCATGGATTGAAGAGGCAGAAAGGAGAATAAATGATTTAGAAGACACCATTATAGAAAAACAAGAAGCTGACAAATAAAGAGACACACTGATCCAGGAACAGGAAAGAAGAGTTCGAGAGCTCAGCGATACGGTCAAATGCAACAATACCCGTATCACAGGAATCCCAGAAGAGGAAGAGAGAGGGAAAGGTGCTGAAGGAGTCCTGGAACAAATTATAACAGAGAACTTCCCAGACCTGAGGAAAGAAGTAAAAGTGGAAATACAAGAGGCTCAGAGGACTCCCCTCAGACATAACTTGAATATCTTCTGCACGGCATAGCATAGTAAAATAGGAAAAATATAAGAACAAGGAGAGAATTTTGAAAGCAGCTAGGGAGAAAAGGGTCCTAACATACAAAGGGAAACCTATCAGAGTGGTGACAGACCTATCTACTGAAACTTGGCAGGCCAGTAAGGAATGGCAGGAGATTTTCAAGGTGATGAACAGTAAAAATATGCAGCCAAGATCCTCTATCCAGCAAGCCTGCCATTCAAAATAGAAGGAGAGATAAAAACCTTTCCAAATAAACAGAAATGGAAAGAATTTGTCACCATGAAGCCAGCCCTACAAGAAATCCTGAGGGGGACGCTCTGAGGGAAAGTTTGCAAGGAACAAAAATATCAGAGACACCACCACAAACATGAACCCTACAAAGATACAAAGACTCTAAACCCACATATTTCAAAAATAAAACTGATTGTCAATGGGTTGAATGCTTACATCAAAAGACATTGGGTAGCAGAATGGATAAAAAAACAAAATCCATCTATATGCTGTCTAAAAGAAAATCATTTTTGACAGGAAGATACCTTCAGATTAAAAATAAGGGGATGGAGAAATATATATCATGCTACAGGAAATCAAAAGAAAGCTGGAGTAGTGATACTTATATCAGACAAACTGGACTTTAAATTAAAGACAATCACAAGAGATGAAGAAGGGCATTACATAATAATTAAAGGGTCCATCTATCAGGAAGAACTAACAATCATAAATGTCGATGCACCGAATATGGGAGCACCTAAATATCTAAAACAACTAATCACAAATAGAAACAACCTTATAGATAAGAATGTGCTAATAGCAGGGGACTTTAATACTCCACTTACAGCAATGGATAGGTAACCAGGCAGAAAATCACTAAAGAAATAATGGACTTGAAAGACACATTGGACCAGATGGATCTGACAGATATATTTAAAACTTTACATCCGGAGGCCAGGGAATTCACTTTCTTTTCAAGTGTGTATGGCACATTCTCCAAGATAGATCACATACTGGAACATAAAGCAGCCTTCAATAAATATAAAAGAATTGAGAACATACATGCACACTGTCAGATCACAATGCTTTGAAACTTGAAATCAACCCCAGGAAGAAGTCAGGAAAACCTCCAAAAACATGGAGGTTAAAGAACACCCTACTAAAAAATGAATGGGCCAATCAGGCAATTAGAGAGGAAATTTAAAAACATATGGAAACAAATGAAAATGAAAACACTACAATCCAAAATCTATGGGATGCGGCAAGGCAGTCCTAAGAGGAAAGTACATTGCTCTCCAGGCCTATTTCAAGGATTAGAAAAAGTGCAAGGCCAAAATCTAACAGCTCACCTAAAGGAACTAGAGGCAGAGTAACAAGAATGCCCTAAACCCAGTAGAAGAAAAGAAATAGTAAAAATTAGAGCAGAAATAAACAACATAGAGACCAAAGAAAGAATTGAACAGATCAATGAAACCATGAGTTGGTTTTTTGAAAAAATAAACAAAATTGACAAGCCTGTAGCCAGACGTATCAAAAAGAAAAGAGAGAGCACCCAAATAGACAAAATTATGCATGAAAATTGACTCATTACAACCAACCCCTCAGAAATACAAGCAATTATCAGGGAATACTATGAAAAATTATATGCGAACATTTTGGACAACTTAGAAGAAATGGACAAATTCATAAACACACACTCACTACCCAAATTCACACAGGAAGAAATAGAAAACCTGAACAAACCCATAACGAGTGAAGAAATCGAATCAGTTATCAGAAATCTCCCAACAAATAAGAGCCCTGGACCTGATGGCTTCCCTGGGGAATTCTCCCAGACTTTTTTTTTTCTAATAGTTTATTGTCAATTACGCTCAGCATAACACCCTCAAGGTCCATCCATGTTGCTACACATGGCCAGATTTCATTCTTTCTCATTGCCATGTAGTATCCATGTTACAGATAAACCACATCTTCTTGATCCATTCGTCTGTTGATGGACACTTAGGCTCTTTCCATGTTTTAGCTATTGTGGAGAGTGCTGCTATGAACATTGGGGTACATGTGCTCCAATGCATCAGCATTTCTGTATCCTTTGGGTAAATTCCTAGCAGTGCTATTGCTTCTACCAGACATTTAAAACAGAATTAATCCCAATTCTTCTCAATCTATTCCAAAAATAGAAATCGAAGGAAAACTCCCAGACTCATTTTAGGAAGCCAGCATCACTCTGATTCCCAAGCCAGACAGAGATACAGCAAAAAAAGAGAACTACAGGCCAATATCCTTGATGAATACGGATGCAAAAATTCTCAACAAGATCCTTGCAAATCGAATCCAGCAGCATATAAAAAGAATCATCCACCAAGATCAAGTGGGATTCATTCCTGGATTACAGGGCTGGTTCAACATTCGCAAATCAATCAATGTGATATATCACATCAATAAAAGAAAAGATAAAAACCATATGATCCTGTCAATAGATGCAGAAAAAGCGTTTGACAAAATACAGCATCCCTTCTTAATAAAGACTCTAGACAAAGTCGGGATAGAAGGAACCTACTTAAACATCATCAAAGCCATCTATGAGAAGCCTTCAGCTAACATCATCCTCAACGGGAAAAAACTCAGAGCTTTCCCCCTGAGATCAGGAACACGACAGGGATGCCCACTCTCACCACTGCTGTTTAACATAGTGCTGGAAGTCCTAGCATCAGCCATCAGACACCAAAAGGAAATCAAAGGCATCAGAATTGGCAAAGAGGAAGTCAAACTTTCACTCTTCGCAGATGACATGATACGCTACATAGAATACCCGACAGACTCCACCAGAAGCCTACTAGAACTGATCCAAGAATTCAGCCAAGTTGCAGGGTACAAAATCAACGTACAGAAATCGGTTGCATTTTTATACACCAACAATGAAGCAACAGAAAGAGAAATCAAGAAACTGATCCCATTCACAATTGCACAAAAAACCATAAAATACCTCGGAATAAACCTAACCAAGGATACAAGAGATCTGTATGATGAAAACTATAGAAATCTTATGAAGGAAATTGAAGAAGACACAAAGAAATGGAAAAACATTCCATGCTCATGGATAGGAAGAATAAATATAGTTAAGATGTCATTACTACCCAAAGCTGTCTACACATTCAATGCAATTCCAATCAAAATTGCACCAGCATACTTCTCAAAACTAGAACAAACTATCCAAAAATTTGTATGGAACCACAAAAGACCCCGAATAGCCAAAGTAATCCTGAAAAATAAAACCAAAACGGGAGGGATCACCATCCCAGACTTTAGCCTCTACTACAAAGCTGTCATCATCAAGACAGTATGGTATTGGCACAAAAACAGACACATAGACCAATGGAACAGAATTGAGAACTCAGAAGTGGACCCAAAAGTATACAGCCAACTGATCTTTGACAAAGCAGGAAAGAATATCCGATGGAAAAAAGATAGCCTTTTTAGCAGATGGTGTTGGGGGAACTGGACAGCAACATGCAGAAGAATGAAACTAGATCATTTTCTCACACCACGCACCAAAATAAACTCAAAATGATAAAGGACCTGAACGTGAGACAGGAAACTATCAACATCCTAGAGGAGAAAGCAGGGAACAACCTCCTTGACCTCCACCGCAACAACTTCTTACTCGACACATCCCCAAAAGCAAGGGAATCACGAGCAAAAATAAACGGTTGGGACCTCATCAAGATTAAAAGCTTCTGCACAGCAAAGGAAGCAACCCACAAAACTAACAGGCAACCAACGGAATGGGAAAAGATAGTTGCAAATGACATATCAGATAAAGGGTTAATATCCAGAATCTATAAGGAACTCACCAAACTTCACGCCCGAAAAACAAACAACCCAGTGAAGAAATGGGCAGAAGATATGAACAGACACTTCTCCAAAGAGGACCTCCAGATGGCCAACAGACACATGAAACGATGCTCAGCATCCCTCCTCATTAGGGAAATACAAGTCAAAACCACACTAAGATACCACGTCACGCCAGTCAGAGTGGCTAAAATGAGCAAATCAGAGAGCTCTAGATGCTGGTGAGGATGTGGAGAAACGGGCACCCTCCTACACTGTTGGTGGGAATGGAAACTGGTACAGTTCCTCTGGAAAACAGTGTGGGGGTTCCTCAGGAAACTAACAATAGAACTCCCCTATGACCCAGCAATAGCACTGCTAGGAATTTACCCAAGGGATACAGGAATGCTGATGCATAGGAGCACATGTACCCCAATGTTCATAGCAGCACTCTCAACAATAGCCAAAACATGCAAAGAGTATAAGTGTACATCAATGGACGAATGGTACAAGAAGATGTGGTTTATCTGTACGATGGAATACTACATGGCAATGAGAAAGAATGAAATCTGGCCTTGTGTAGTAACATGGATGGACCTTGAAGGTGTTATACTGAGTGAAATAAGTCAGGCAGAGAAGGACAAATACCATATGTTTGCACATATAGGAGGATTAGGAGGAACTTCACTGAGGACCATGGGGGAGAAGAAGTGGGAAGTAGTGGGGTAGGGGGAGAGATGCAAACCATGAGAGCCTCTTGAATGCTGAGAAACAAACTGAGGACTGATGGGTGTGAGGGAGGAGGGGGGAGACCCGCATGGAGGAAGGCACTTGTGGGGATGAGCACAGGGTATTATATGGAAACCAACTTGACAATAAACTATTTGTAAAAAATAAATAAATAAAAAAAATTTAAACAATAAAATAAATAATTAAGTATAATTAAAATATCAAAAAAAGAAACTAGAAAAATAATAGTAAATATAATTGAAGATTAGGAATAGAGAAGGAGCATCATAAGATTCTATAGACATTAAAAAGTTGATAAGGGATTATTGTGAAAAACTTTATATCAATACCTTCCACAACTTAGTAAATGAATAAATTCCTTGAAAGACAGAAATCACTAAAGCTTACTAAAGATGAAATAGGTAACCTGTATAGTCCTATGTATATTAATGCAATTCAATTTTAGTTAAAAGCCTTGCATTAAGAAAGTTAAAGGCTCATGTGGCTTAATTGGTGAATTCTATTACACTTTTAAGGAAAAAGTATCAAGTCTACACTGTCCCTTACAGTCACTAGAAGAAGAATGCTTTCCACCTCATTCAATGAGGCCAGCATTACCCTGATACAGAAACCAAGCAAAGACTCTACAGAAATAAGAAAACTAAGACCAATATCCCTCGTGAGGAATTTATTTTACAAAAACTGTAAAATAAATTTTTTCAAATTGAATTCAATAACATATGTTATCATGTATGGCTTATCCCAGGAATGCAAAATCGATTTAACATTTGAAAATCAACTACTGTTTTTCACTATATTATCAAACTTAAAAAGTAAAACCATATGATCTTTTCAGTACATGCAGAAAAAGCATTTGATAATATTTGGTATCCATACCTGATAAAAGTACTTGGAAAGCTAGGAATAAAGATGGACTCTCCTCACCCACAACTGTATGGTCAATTATATCAACAAAGCAGGGAAAATAGTCCCAATAGTTAATTTTTGCTTTTGTTCCCCTTGCCTTGGAAGACATATGTAATAAGAATTTGCTTGGCTGATGTCAAAGAGGTTACTGCCTGTGTTCTCCTCTAGGATTTTAATGGTTTCATGTCTCACATTTAGGTCTTTAATACATTTTTGAATTTATTTTTGTGTGTGGAGTAAGAAAGTGGTCCAGTTTCATTCTTTTACATGTTGCTTTTCAGTATTCTCAGCACCCTTCGTTGAAGAGACTGTCTTTTTCCCACTGGATATGATCATAGGGAACATTTTTTAAAAAAGAGACAGGCAAACCAAGAAACAAACTATTAACTACAGAGAAAAAACTGATTGTTAGCAGACAGGAGGAGAGAGGGGGATGTGTTAAATAGGTGATGGGGCTTAAGGAGCACACTTGTGATGAGCACTTGGTGTTATATGGAATTGTTGAATCACTATATGGTACATCTAAAACTAATATAACAATATATATTGGGGCACCTGGGTGGTTCAGTCGGTTAAGCGTCTGACTTCACCTCAGGTCATGATTTCACAGTTCATGGGTTCGAGCCCCATGTCAGGCTTTGTGCTGAAAGCCAGCTCAGAGCCTGGAGCCTGCTTCAGATTCTGTATCTCCCCCTCTCTCTGATCCTCCCCTGCTCACACTGTTTCTCTCTTTCTCTCTCATAAATAAATAAAAAACATTAAAATTGTTTTTAAAAGCAATGTATATTAGCTAGTGGAACTTAAAAATAAAAGGCAGGCAGAAGGGACCACAATAATATTCCATTGTGAGCAGTTTTTTTCTACATGGCTTATTCATTCACAAGCATTTGCTGAGTACCCACTAAGTGCCAGAACAAGGGCTAAGAGGGGAGTAAGAAGCTGTCCCTTTTCCCATGAAAAGATGCTCAATGTCATTCAGAGAAACACAAATCAAAACCACACTGAGATACCACCTCACACCACTCAGAATGGCTAAAATCAACAACTTGGGAAACAACAGATGTGGGTGGGGATGTGGAGAAATGGGAACCTTCTTGCACTGTTAAGTAGGAATGCAAACTGGTACAGCCACTCTGGAAAACAGTGTGGAAGTTTCTCAAAAAATTAAAAAATAGAACTACTCCACAACCCAGCAATACTGCTAGGAGTTTATTTAAAGGATACAGAAGTGCTGATTCATAGTGGCACACGTACCCCAATGTTTACAGCAGGGCTTTCAACCACAACCAAATTATGGAAGGAGCCTAAATGTCTTCAAGAGATGAATAGATAAAGAAGATGTGGTTTATTTATACAATGGAATACTACTTGGCAATGAGAAAGAATGAAATCATGGCATTTGCAGCAACGTGGATGGAACTGGAGGGTCTTATGCTAAGTGAAATAAGTCAGTCAGAGAAAGACAGATATCATATGTTTTCACTCATATATGGATCTTGAGAAACTTAACAGAAGACCATGGGGAAAGGGAAGGGGGAAAAATAGTTACAGAGAGGGAGGTAGGCCAACCAAAAGACTCTTAAATACAGAAAGCAATCTGAGGGTTGATGGGGGGAGAAGGGAAATTGGGTGATGGGCATTGAGGAGGGCACTTGATGGGATAAGCACTGGGTGTTGTATGTATTCAGTGAACCACACGAATCTACCCCCAAAATGAAGAGCACACTTTACACACTGTATGTAAGCCAATTTGACCATAAATTATTTTTTTTTAAAAGAGGACAAGCTGTGCCTTTCCTTCTAAAGGAAGAACATTCCACATGGGGTAGACAATGAGTCACAAGCAACACAATTCTGCAGAATTCTGGGGACTCAGGTTAGGAGGAAGTTACGTCTGCCTATGGGTAGTAGAGGTACTCAAGAAGGTCTTCCCATAGGAGGTGCCACTGAAATTGTGTGTAGAAGGATGAGGAGACAGAGGAGGGTGGCCTCTATGGGGTTAGAATATATGGAAGGCCATCTATGGCACATTCAGGAAAGAGCTTGCGTAAGGACAAGAAGAAAACTGCTCCTCACTGAACACTGTCCTTGGACACAGTTCCTTCACTCACTTTAAGAAGCTTCCATGAAGTGAACAACACAAAATTCTGTAAGAAGAGAATCCTATGCATGAGGCTCCATTTATAGCAGTTAAAAGACCTGGGAATACTCACCAAGCACCTACTCCAATGGTCCCCAACCTTCACCATGTGGCCCACAGACACCTCTTCACCTCCTTCTCTCTCTCCATAAGGCCAGCTGATGTCAACACCTGGTTGACCTTGGAAGCCATCTCCTGATGACCGGTCTTTGAAGGACTAGGAGTAGGCCACCCCTAGCTTGCTCTGCCACTGATCATACCTTCTGTGAAGAAATCTTGAAGAGCATAGATAAAAGGTAAAATATGTGCAGAGACTTTAGGGGGATATTTGGACAACTTCCAATGAGCATGCATAATTGCTGTTCTGCTTTTATGCATTTCTCTGAGGAGAGAATCCATGAGATTTATTAAATTTTCCAAAGGGATCAGTGATCCAAAAATGCTAATATTCATTGCCTGACATATCTCATTTAACAGTGTGAGTTAGTCAGTATTGAAGCTCAGTGGTCTAAGCTTACTTAGCCAGTTTATTCATCCATTCACCCAGCACATTTTTAATGGGCATTCTCTCTGCTCCGAAGACCCTCCATGCAGTTAGTAATAGACTGTAGAACAAAACAGCCCAGACTTCATGGAGACAGAAAATAGGGCACACAACAGAGAAATGTGTATAGTGATGGGGGATGCATAACCTGGCTGTGTCCATTCTGGGGGTGAGGGAAGGTGCTCTGAAAAGGGGAGATGTAGCTGTGACCCAGAGACAGCTGGTCAGGAAGAGTACTGTCTCAAGAATGAAGGGCCTAAGGAGATGCTCAGCAGCAGGAGGAGAGTCAGGGCCATAAAGAGGCAAAGAGGCTCTGCACCAGATCCTGGAGCACTAGGGAAGGTCAGAGAGGTTGGCACAGTGGCAGGGCTGAGCTATGGAGGGGCCTGTGGGCCATGTTACAGAGCCTGTTCTGACCCTAGCGGAGAAACCATAAGCGTCTGACTCCAAACCTAGGGCCATCACTTCAGCACTTCACTAAACAAACCAGTTATGATCCCCTCAAACCCAAGGAAGTGGTCAGAGGAAGCACTCTCCAGATGACGCTCTGTCATCTGGCCTACATTTACATAGGCACACTGTCGTCTCCCACCCCAGGCCTAGCTTGCCTCAGGGACCAGGGCCAAAGTGACCCATCAGCACATCTCAGATGCAACAGATACAGGTGAAACATCCAGCATTTAATTCATAACTGTCACCTTTTTTCTCCATTCTCTGGATCACAGAGCAAACAACAGCAGCCTTTCAAAATGTGTCGGCCTGAATGCCAAGGTTGCCACTTATCTGCCTTGATGTCTCAGGGCCTGGATGAAATGGAAAATTGTCACATTAAGAAGATTATGCAGGGACTAGGGGCAAGATGGCGGAGAGGTAAGGAGGTCCGTACTTGCACTCGTGCCCATACCTCACACGGAAAAGATCTGAAACCATTGGAAACCTTACAAAACCTGAGAGATTGGGAGAAAAGGGACGCAGAATCCACTGAGAAAGTCTTCTAACGGCTACTTCAAGAAACAAGCAAGAGTACACAAGGTGGACAGTCCCAAATATCACTACGAATAAAATAACCAAGGTCCCAACAAGTGAGACCAAGAGATACCATTCAAAAAACACTCTCTGAAAGGATAGGTCCTGGACAGTCTAAGAGTCTTCTTGGTTACAGCAGCGCTCATAGGTGTATAGAGCATAACAGGTCACTAAAACTAACAGGAGCTAGAGAGCTAACTAAAATGAAGAAATGAAAGAGCTCTACTATAAAGAAACTCCAAGAAGAAATGACAGCTAATGAACTGCTCAAAACAGATATAAAGAGCATAACTGAACAAGATATTAGAATAATAATGGTAAAATTAATAGCTGGGCTTGAAAAAAAGCAAAGGGGACATCAAAGAAACTATGGCTACAGACATAATGGAAAATAAAAATAGGCATGAAGAATTAAAAAATGCAATAAATGAGATACATAATAAATTAGAGGCCTCCAATGCACGGATTGAAGAGGCAGTAGGAGAATAAGTGATTTAGAAGACACCACTATAGAAAAACAAGAAGCTGACAAAAAAAGAGACAAACTGATCCAGGAACAGGAAAGAAGAGTTCGAGAGCTCAGAGATATGGTCAAACGCACAATATCTGTATCATAGGATTCCCAGAAGAGGAAGAGAGAGGGAAAGGTGCTGAAGGAGTCCTGAAACAAATTATAGCAGAGAAATTCCCTGACCTGGGGAAGGAAGTAAATGTTGAAATACAAGAGGCTCAGAGGACTCCCCTCACACGTAACTTGAATCAATCTTCTGCACGACATATCATAGTGAAACTGGCAAAATATAAGGACAAGGAGAGAATTTTGAAAGCAGCTAGGGAGAAAAGGGCCCTAACATACAAAGGGAAACCTATCAAGTGGTGACAGACCTATCTACTGAAACATGGCAGGCCAGAAAGGAATGGCAGGAGATCTTCAATGTGATGAACAGAAACAATATGCAGCCTAGAATCCTCTATCCAGCAAGCCTGTCATTCAAAATAGAAGGAGAGACAAAACTTTTCCAAGTAAACAGATTGAAAGAATTTGTCACCACTAAACCAGCCCTACAAGAAATCCTGAGGAGGATGCTCTGAAGGAAAGGTTGCACGGAAAAAGATATCAGAGACACTACCACAAACATGAACCCTACAAAGATACAAAGACTCTAAGCCCACATATTTCAATAATAACACTGAATGTAAATGGGCTGAATGCTCCAATAAAAAGACATAGGGTAGCAGAATGGATAAAAAAACAAAATCTATCTATATGCTGTCTAAAAGAAACTCAATTTAGGCTGCAAGATACCTTCAGAATAAAAGTATGGGGTGGAGAAATATATATCATGCTACAAGGTATTCAAAAGAAAGCTGGAGTAGTGACACTTATATCAGACAAACTGGACTTTAAATTAAAGACAATAACAAGAGATGAAGAAGGGTACTGCATAATAATTACAGGGTCCATCTATCAAGAAGAACTAACAATCATAAATGTCGATGCACCGAATATGGGAGCACCTAAATATCTAAAACAACTAATCACAAATAGAAACAAGCATATAGATAAGAATGTGCTAATAGCAGGGGACTTTAATACTCCACTTACAGCAATGGATAGGTCAACCAGACAGAAAATCACTAAAGAAATAATGGACTTGAGAGACACATTGGACCAGATGGATCTGACGGATATATTTAGAACTTTACATCCTGAGGCCAGGGAATTTACTTTCTTCTCAAGTGCGCATGGCACATTCTCCAAGATAGATCACATACCGGGACATAAAGCAGCCCTCAATAAATATAAAAGAATTGAGATCATACATGCACACTGTCAGATCACAATGCTTTGAAACTTGAAATCAATTACAGGAAGAAGTCTGGAAAACCTCCAAAAACATGGAGGTTAAAGACCACCCTACTAAAGAATGATTGGGGCAATCAGGCAATTAGAGAGGAAATTTAAAAACATATGGAAACAAATGAAAATGAAAACACTACAATCCAAAATCTATGGAATGCGGCAAAGGCAGTCCTATGAGGAAAGTACATTGCTCTCCAGACCTATTTCAAGGATTAGAAAAAGTCCAAAATCTAACAGCTCACCTAAAGGAACTAGAGGCAGAGCAACAGGAACGCCCTAAACCGAGTAGTAGAAAAGAAATAGTAAAAATTAGAGCAGAAATAAACAACATAGAGACCAAAGAAACAATTGAACAGATCAATGAAACCATGAGTTGGTTTTTTGAAAAAATAAGCAAAATAGACAAGCCTTTAGCCAGACTTATCAAAAAGAAAAGAGAGAGCACCCAAATAGACAAAATCATGAATGAAAAAGGACTTATTACAACCAACCCCTCAGAAATACAAGCAATTATCAGGAATACTATGAAAAATTATATGCCAACAAATTGGACAACTTAGAAGAAATGGATAAATTCCTAAACACACACTCACTACCAAAATTCACACGGGAAGAAATAGAAAACCTGAATAAACCCATAACAAGTGAAGAAATCGAATCAGTTATCAGAAATCTCCCAACAAATAAGAGCCCTGGACCTGATGGCTTCCCTGGGGAATTCTACCAGACATTTAAAACAGAATTAATCCCAATTCTTCTCAAGCTATTCCAAAAATAGAAATCGAAGGAAAACTCCCAGACTCATTTTAGGAAGCCAGCATCACTCTGATTCCCAAGCCAGACAGAGATCCAGCAAAAAAAGAGAACTACAGGCCAATATCCTTGATGAATACGGATGCAAAAATTCTCAACAAGATCCTTGCAAATCGAATCCAGCAGCATATAAAAAGAATCATCCACCAAGATCAAGTGGGATTCATTCCTGGATTACAGGGCTGGTTCAACATTCGCAAATCAATCAATGTGATACATCACATCAATAAAAGAAAAGATAAAAACCATAAGATCCTGTCTATAGATGCAGAAAAAGCGTTTGACAAAATACAGCATCCCTTCTTAATAAAGGCTCTAGACAAAGTCGGGATAGAAGGAACCTACTTAAACATCATCAAAGCCATCTATGAGAAGCCTTCAGCTAACATCATCCTCAACGGGGAAAAACTGAGAGCTTTCCCCCTGAGATCAGGAACACGACAGGGATGTCCACTCTCACCACTGTTGTTTAACATAGTGCTGGAAGTCCTAGCATCAGCCATCAGACACCAAAAGGAAATCAAAGGCATCAGAATTGGCAAAGAGGAAGTCAAACTTTCACTCTTCGCAGATGACATGATACGCTACATAGAGTACCCGACAGACTCCACCAGAAGCCTACTAGAACTGATCCAAGAATTCAGCCAAGTTGCAGGGTACAAAATCAATGTACAGAAATTGGTTGCATTTTTATACACCAAGAATGAAGCAACAGAAAGAGAAATCAAGAAACTGATCCCATTCACAATTGCACAAAAAACATAAAATACCTAGGAATGAACCTAACCAAGGATACATGAGATCTGTATGATGAAAACTATAAAAAACTTTTGAAGAAAATTGAAGAAGACAGAAAGAAATGGAAAACATCCCATGCTCATGGATAGGAGAATAAATACAGTTAAGATGTCATACTACCCACAGCTATCTACACGTCAATGCAATTCCACCCAAAATTGCACCAGCATACTTCTCAAAACTAGAACAAACTATCCAAAAATTTGTATGGAACCACAAAAGACCCCGAATAGCCAAAGTAATTCTGAAGAATAAAACCAAAACGGGAGGCATCACCATCCCAGACTTTAGCCTCTACTACAAAGCTGTCATCATCAAGACAGTATGGTATTGGCACAAAAACAGACACATAGACCAATGGAACAGAATTGAGAACTCAGAAGTGGACCAAAAGTCTGCAGCCAACTAATCTTTGACAAAGCAGGAAAGAATATCCAATGGAAAAAAGACAGCCTTTTTAAGAGATGGTGTTGGGAGAACTGGACAGCAACATGCAGAAGAATGAAACTAGATCATTTTCTCACACCATGCACAAAATAATCTCAAAATGGATAAAGGACCTGAACGTGAGACAGGAAACTATCAACATCCTAGAGGAGAAAGCAGGAAACAACCTCCTTGACCTCCACCGCAACAACTTCTTTCTTGACACATCCCCAAAAGCAAGGGAATCACGAGCAAAAATAAACGGTTGGGACCTCATCAAGATTAAAAGCTTCTGCACAGCAAAGGAAACAACCCACAAAACTAATAGGCAACCAACGGAATGGGAAAAGATAGTTGCAAATGACATATCAGATAAAGGGTTAATATCCAGAATCTATAAGGAACTCACCAAACTCCAACCTGAAAAACAAACAACCCAGTGAAGAAATGGGCAGAAGACATGAACAGACACTTCTCCAAAGAGGACCTCCAGATGGCCAACAGACGCATGAAACGATGCTCAGCATCCCTCTCATCAGGGAAATACAAATCAAAACCACACTGAGATACCACCTCACGCCAGTCAAAGTGGCTAAAATGAGCAAAACAGAACTCTAGATGCTGGCGATGATGTGGAGAAACGGACACCCTCCTAAACTGTTGGTGGGAGTGTAAACTGTACAGCCCCTCTGTAAAACAGTGTGGAGGTTCCACAGGAAACTCACAATAGAACTCCCCTATGACCCAGCAATAGCACTGCTAGAAATTTACCCAAGGGATACAGAAATGCTGATGCACAGGAGCACATGTACCCCAATGTTCATAGCAGCACTCTCAACAATAGCTAACATATGGAAAGAGCCTAAGTGTCCATCAACAGAGGAATGGATTAAGAAGATGTGGTTTGTCTAACGATGGAATACTACATGGCAATGAGAAAGAATGAAATCTGGCCATGTGTAGCAACATGGATGGACCTTGAGGGTGTTATGCTGAGCGAAATAATTCAGGCACAGAAGGACAAATATCACACGTTTGCACGTATAGGAGGATTAGGAGGAACCATAGGGGAGAAGGAGGGAAATGGTTGGGAAAGGGAGAGAAGCATACCATGAGAGCCTCTTGAAAGCTTAGAAACAAACTGAGGACTGATGGATGTGGGGAGGAGGGGGGTAATGGGCATGGAGGAGGGCACTTGTGGGCATGAGGACTGGGTGTTATATGGAAACCAATTTGACAATAAACTATTTGTAAAAAAAAAAAAAGATTGTGCAAAATCCACTTTTCACCATAATTTCCCCAAGTCAGTGAAGTCTACCTGCCACCTGCCATTACACTTATAGCCATAAAAGACAAAAGTAATGGAAATAAGTTAAGATGCCAGGAGCAATCCCTGGTTACAGGAAATTTAACAAAGTGAGCAAGGTCCAGTTTCTAAAATGAAAATATAGCAGCCTTCAAATCTTGCCACAATGCTTTTTCAACAACAGAGGCTCTGGAGAGAGAAGAACCAAGTCCATCTGAACCTCAGTCTCCCACCACCTTACTGGTTTGCCAGTCCAACCTGGTGCCTCCTCATGCCTGCTCCTCAGTGAACTGATACCTTGCTTACAAAAGAGCACTATTCAAATATCAGGGATCATCAGTCATCCAGGTTCTGAATTAATGCAATGAAGCTGTCAGGTGAAACTATCTAGTGACACTGATAAAAGGCAAATTTGAAAGCTGCCCCAAAATGCCAATAAGTAAGCAATTGAAATCTTATTGTGAGGCAAGGACCTGGATCCAGCCATGTGGTCATATTTGTTGTCCCAGAGGGCTAAGCCTGATACAGCAGTGTCACCATTAATGTCAGGTGGATTAAAGACATAAATGTGAGGGGCACCTGGGGGGCTCAGTTGGTTGAGCATTCTCCTTCAGCTCATGTCATGATCTCACAGTTTGTGAGTTAGAGTCCTGTGTAGGACTCTGTGCTGACAGCTCAGAGCCTGGAACCTGCTTCAGATTCTATGCCTCCCTCTCTCTCTCCCCCTCCCCTCCTCCCTCTGTTCTCTCACTCTCACTCTCAAAAATAAATAAACATGCTTAGAAGATGTAAATGTGAAAGAGGACACTACCAAACATTTAAAAGATAACAAAGGAGGGGTGTCTGCCTGGCTCAGTTGGTAGAGCATGTGACTCTTGATCTCAGAGTCATGAGTTCAACTCCCACATTAGGGGTAGAGCCTACTCAGAAAATAGATTAATTTTTAAAATAATAAAAGATAACACAAGAGAATGTCTTTTGACTTGAAGATAAGAAAGGACTTCTTAAACAAGACACAAAATATCCAAACCATAAAAAAAGGATGGATAATTTTAACTACATTAAAGTTAAGAACATCTGTACATCAAATGACATCATAGAGACAAAAGGCAAGTCATAAACTGGGAAAGATGCTCACAACATGTACAACTGAATATTACCCAACACATAAAAGGAATTCTGCTCACCTAATAAAGACTAACAAGCCAAAAGGAAAAATGAACAAAAATACACTAACAGGCATTTTCCCAGGAAGAAGACAACCGTAACCATAATCATATGAAAATTTGCTCAACTTCATTTGTAGTGAAAGACCTGTAAATTGAAACCATGATAAAAGACCATTTCACATCCACCAGTGGAAGGCTTCCAAGGATGTAGGCAGAACTATCACTCACTGTTGCTAGGTGCTATTTTGTCTAGCCAGTGGCAAAAGTGAGTAAGTTAAAGATGCAGAGCTCTCTTCAAAATACACCCAGGAACAGCAGTGCTAAAACACTATATTTTCACACTGTTTATATGCTTAATAATTACTGAATAACCTAAAGAGTTTTTGTTTATGTGGTTTATACCTATTGGATTTTTGCCATATCAAAAATTAAAACTAAAAAAGTTTTTAATATGTACAAATTTATTTTAAATTTAACAATAACAATCGATCCCATTTCATGTTAACATAGATAACGTTTTTAAAGAAAAACAATATTTTTTTAAATAGTGGAAAAGTGGCATTGCTTATTTTTTTACAAATATTTTGAATGTCTAACAGTTGAAGATAGCTGGGTTTCCATGTCTGCTAATACATTCAGTCTATTGTCATATACTGTTTTCGTTGAAGTATGAGAAGAAAATCCAGCATCATGCAGATAAGGAATTGGAAAAATAACTTATATTTCAGATAACTAGATATGCGTTCTTAGTTTCATACCAAAACTTGATAAATGACAGCCCCTTAAAGATTACTTGTAATGTGCAACCTGAAACCTTACCAATGAAATGTTCATTGTCATTAAAATCACCAGACTGTCTTGCACTAAAACAGGGGTGATTTTGTAACACCATGCATTGGTCATGTGGAAAATACTCGGTCCCTGAATTATGGAGACCTTCCAAAAGAATACTTATGAGAGAATGACAGTGAAAAAGGCAAATAATGTTTTAGTATTATTATGAAAATATTTTTTACCTTATCGATGCCCTGAAAGTGTCGGGGAACCACAGCCATCCCCAGACCAACTTGGAAAACCATGCCATCTAGAACCTCTTGCAGGCATGTACCAGGCTATGGAACATCCACAGCAGCCATGTTGTAACAAGGAAGCCATGGTGATGAACCAAATACTCTTCAAGACTGCAGTAGAGGGGCTCCTGGGTGGCTTAGTCGGTTAAGAGTCTGACTTTCGCTTAGGTCATGATCTCGCGGTTCGTGGGTTCGAGCCCCGCGTCGGGCTCTATGCTGACTGCCAGCTCAGAGCCTGGAGCCTGTTTCAGTCTGTGACTCCCTCTCTGTCTGACCCTCCCCTGCTCACGCTGTCTCTCTCTCTCCTAGAAATAAATAAAACATTTTTAAAAAATTAAAAAAACAAAGACTGCAATAGAAAAATAAAGTGTGGTAAATGCAGTCAATAGAATTCTACATAAAATAAGACAAAGTAAACAGCTACAGCTATATCCATCAATATAGATGAATCTCTAACATGTAATGATGAGCAAAAGGAATTAATCACAAAAGAATACCTAGAGAGAGGACTATTCCAGGCCCACAAAGTTCAAAATAAAGACAAAACTGAACTAACGTATTATAGGGATGCACACATTGGGAAACATAAGATATTATTAAATCAATGTTCCAAGTGGTAGGTGCCTTTCTTGGGGAGGGGAAATAGCAAGTATCAGCAATCCTCTATCTCTGACCCTGATAAGGACAGGAAAGGGAGGTGCATACGTGTCTGTTTTAGCATGATTCTTTAAATTGTGTGTGTGTGTGTGTGTCTGTGTGTGTGTGTGTGTGTTCACTCTCTGTCACATAAGTGGTATGTTTCATAATTTAAAAAATACTGTTGAGGATGAGAAAAGAATTAAAAAATGAAAGAAGACAAAACAGATGAGTGCTCGTCTGGTGAGAACTGCCACTCCCTGAGCTGGCCTCATGCTGCAGACTGTCTTTTCTCCCCTTCACCTGGCATCCTCCTGAGTAAGCCATTAGCAAACATGTGAACCTTGGCTGTTTTGAGGGTAATTAAATCTTTGGTAAGACTGAGGGTTTCTTTCCCTAGCAAGGGGGCATCCTGTCAAGAACCCAGCTCTGACCTCACCCTGGTCCTCTCAGTTATGACTTACCCCACTCCCACAGGGCCTCAGTCTTCCCTGCCTCATGGTGAGGGCCCAAGGGCAGGGCCCATGGCTTACCATTCAGGGGACCCACAACCCCAGCTGCAGAGGCCCTGGCTGCTGAGCATCCAGAAAGTATTTATAATGACAGTGGGGGCTGAAAGGCCTCAGGAGTCCTGCATGGTCTCAGGGATAAATGTGTCCAGGGTATCATCTTACTCACAGCCCCTATGTGATGAACACCAGCCAAGGGTGACCCCCTTCAGTAAGCCTGGGTGCATAGCACTAAGTCCACCCAATTCCTGCCCACTGGGGAGGCACATGGGAGGGCAGGGGTTAGAATAACAACCCTAAGCCTAGTCTATTCATGACAAAGGAAATGATAAGCAAATACTGAGGGTCTGTCATTGGTCACAGGACTTTGCTATGTCTTCCAAAGGACCAGGGATCATAGCCCCACAGATGAAAACCACAGACATAACAATTATGTGTGTCTACTTTTACCTGTCCAAATAATGTTTGCCACACGTTACCATGGCAGGCCTTGTGGTGGTGATGAGGATGCAGTGGTGGCAGAGACAGGCCCCACAACTGCAGAACTGATGTCACTGAACCCCAGCCGCCAATGTCAAATGCCCTTGGATGAACTGGGGTGAGGCATTAGAAACAGGCCGAGACACTGCAGGGGGAGCATGCACAGGCACTCACCATGGTGTCATAACACTCAGCTGTACTCAGTCCTGCTCCCTGAGGCCCTGCTATAAAGCCCCCCCTACCCAGATTCACTTCCCACCCACTACTGTCATGTGGGCACTTGGGTATTTTCCTAGTCTGGCCTTCATCTGAGTGTCCACCCAGGCTCTCTCCTTCCCCTGACCCTTCCCTGGGTCTGGCTACCTTCAGTTTTCAGTTAGCTGTTACCTCTTCCAGGCAGCTCCCCCACCTTGTCGTCCCACGTCTCCATTGCTTCTATCTATCCCATCATGTTACAAACCACGTGGAAATTTCCTCATCTGTCTCATCTGTGCACTGAGCATCCTGTATCCCTGGCATTAAGCACAGGGTCTGGCACAGACTACTTGTGAAATCACTTTTAAATGACATAGGAATGGACAGAGGGGCCTTTAATCTACTCTAGATCTTTCTGAATCTTTTGCCTAGCTGAGTCCTGGCGTAAGGATATGTGCTTGTTCCTCTCCCAGGGTACTAGATGCCAAACTGGTGGGCTCTGTGTGAATGTGGTAAGGAAGCCAAAAGCTCTCAGTTCTGCCAGAGGTTAAGTTATGTGGTCCTGTCCCATAGAGGCCACAAACTTAAAATCTGAGATCGGATCTCTGCCCCTAAGACTGCCAAGGCCTGACAGAGTAGCCAGGATCTCAGCCTACTGTCTGAGCACAACAGCTGCCCCCAGGTGCTCAGGGAACACAGGTACAAGGGCCAGCCTGTGGGGGCAGGTGAAAGACACACCAAAGGGCTCACACCTTGGTCCTTCCGGGGTCACTACCAGACCACACATTTTGCACTGCATTGCATTTGATCATTTTGTAATCAGTCTCCAATTTCTTTCTCTCTGTGGTAGCTCAGAGTATAGGTGGTAGAGTCTCAAATGGTTAATTTTGTGTCAACTTGGCTAGCCCAAACCTTATTCCAATGCTTCTGTGAGAGTGTTTTTAGATGAGATCATTATCAGAAAAGTGGGCTTGAGTAAAGAAGATTGCCCTTCATAAAGTGAGATGAAGTCAAAGGCCTGAAAAGAACAAAAGACTGATCTCCATCAATGAGAGGGAAATCTGCAGTGGCCAGACTTCAGACTCAAACTGTACTTTCATTTTCCTGGGTCTCCAGCCTGCCAGCCCCCCCTGTAGATATTGGATTTGCCAAGCTCCATAAACACAGGAGCCAATTCCTTAAAATAAATGTTTATCTATATCTATACCTATCTATCTAAACATCTTATTAGCTGTTTCTCTGGAGAACCTTGACCTATTTGCTAAGATCTCAGGCCAAGGAACAACCTCTCTGGGCCTGAACTAGCTCACCTGTTATGTGGGGGGTAAGAATCCCACAGCTTCATAGTGGCTGTTTCCTGAAAATTAAATGAGATAGTGGGTATAAAGTGACATGGCTCAAAAGGGCCATACATTAATGTTAGAGCTGGAGCTGGAAGAAGCAGAAGAGGGATGAGAATGAGGGAGGGTATGGGAGGCATGAGGGGAGAACATGGGGAGCCCTTCCCAGGTTCAGGGATGACACTGAAGGAAGGCTCCCCTGTCTTCTTCTTACAGTAGATGTTTTCATCTCTCCCACATTGGACAATCACCATCCCTTTCTGAAGAAACAAAAGTAGCCTGGCCTTCCTCTTGGGAGAATGAGGGGAAAACTCCTCTTCCTGTTAGAGGGTGATGAGTCCCCAACAGCAAATGGAAGACCCAGACCCCAGTTGATGTCCTAATACCTTGCTGTTTTATAACCCCAAGTGAGAGAGAAAGGACACCTCACTCAACCCTTAAGTGGAACTTCTGGAGGACACTGGGAAGTGGTCTCAATATGCAGTCCCTGGATAACAAGATGGGGTAAGGGAGGAGCAGGAGGGCTGGGTCGAGGACGTTGTGCAGCAGTGTGAAATGGTGATGTCTCCTGTTGATGTGGCCACTTGAGCACAGCTGGGTCAAAACACCTGCATCGAACCTCCTGCTCTATGTTTTTGCTGTTTTATAATCTTACATTTTTTAATTAGCTTATTAGCATCATCGCTTTCCGTGTCATTAAATATTCCTGAAAAACTTGGTTGTAATGACTGCATAATAATCACCTAAATGTGGCATAACCAATCTAACCATTTCTCTATTGTTGGACTATTTCAACATTTCCTATTTTTAACTGTTATAGATAAAGCTGCAATGAAAACCAACATATGTAAATCTTTGATTGCATCTTTGATATTTTTTTAGCATAGATACTGAACCCAGGATTACTAACTCCAAAAATATGAGTGAATTAGATTTGGGGTATGTAATGCCAAGTAGCTTAAAAGGAACAGTCATTAATGCATTACTGGCTGCTTCAGTTGGTAGAGCATGTGACTCTTGATCTTGAAGTCATGAGTTCAAGCCCCCATTGAGGGTAGAACTTACTTTATAAAGTATCGTTACCAATTTAAACTCTTATGGTTGTGTTTGAGAATATTCTTGACATTGTGTTTTTGTCTTTTTGATAGGCAAAGATATTCTATTCTTTCAATATTTTTTATTATTATTGAAGAGGAACATTTCCTAGAATCTTCAAGCTAGTTATTTCCTGTTGCGACTTGTTTGTTGTATTCACTCCATCTGTACATCCCTTTGTTTATTGATCAATATGAGTCTTTACATGTTAAAAAACACTTTACAAAAATACCACTATACTTCAGCCCTCCAACTACATCACAAACACTTTCAATGTGCACTTGCCTTTAAGTTTTACTTATGCTTTTTCTGAAGCATAAAATTTTGTTTTAATTTCTAAATACTTAAATTATACCACTTTTTCTCTTGTGCTTATTTTTTGTCTTGTGCTAAAAAAAACCTTACCCTGCCAGAGATTATGTAAAATATTCACCACATAATATTTTGATATGTTTCTGTTTTCATTTTTACACATAAATCTTAATTCCATCTAGAATTTGGTATGTGATTTGATGTATAACTTCATCTTCATTAATCCCAATGGTTAGCAAATTTTCCCAATACCATCACTTATGGGAAATGTCAACTTTGTCATAAATTATGTATATGTGTGTGTGTGTGTGTGTGTGTGTGTGTGCATAACAAATAAATTTATAAGTTTCTCTATACAAAGCACACACATGTTTCTAACTTTCTATTTATCATTGTGGTTTCTCTGTCTGGTCTATTACTAGAAACACCATTTTATTGATTGTAACTTTATGAGCCATTTCATATTGAGAAGATGATTATCTCCCTCATAAAATATTTTCTCAAGATTGTCTTGATTTTTTTCAATCGTCACTTTCTCCAGAGGACTCATATTTTTTTTAAATCCCTATCTAATAACAAACATTTTCTTGATGGTAATTACTATTCCTCATAAGTTAGTGGATAGTTTCTCTTGGGCTTCCTCAGTAAACAATTATCTTATCTGTAAATGATGATAGCAACTCACAGAGCCATGTCTGTGCTCTGGTTGATTGAGATGTCACCCAGCATCCATCAGCTTGTTGACCCATATTGGTGATGGTGTTTACATGGGAATTGAAGATCTAATATGATGAAAGCAGATCCTTTTAAAATCATCCTTTTAAGACAGAAGTCAGCCACCCAATATTCAACATGACTATTTTCATGTCTATATTTCATACTAAATTATGAGAATTTTGAAAACAAAAGAAATGTCCTTTGTCCCTGATGCACATTAGGCATTATATAAATATTTGATGAAGCCAAGATATGAGGAGGGTAAGAGAGAGAGAGAAGGGAACAGGAGAGTTTTGCATAGGTTCCTGCACAGAATCCCCCAGCTTCACTTGTAAAAATCATAGAAAATTCAGAGTTTTCCTCAAATAAGGGGGTCAAAATGGCAGAGAAGTATACTTCTCTGGAGATCCATACTTCCTGCATCTCTCTAACAAAGAAGGGCTGAAGCCAAAGGACTCTGAACCCCAAAAATCTGGGAGAAAAGGAGATGGAGTCACTAGGAAGAAAACAGGAAAATTGGACAGCCCCGTAGGTGCATGATTGCAAACTGGGGGAGATGAAACAGGCTGTGGAGACAGAGGGAGGGACCCCTTCTGCAGAGAGACAAAGGGAAGAGAAAGAGCAACTGGGGAAATGTAGGACTGTACTTGGACAAGAGAAAAACTTCAGACAGAGACAGAGAGGGATCCTATCATCCCATCTCTAACTGCAGGGCTTTCTTTGGACTGGGGCTGGCTGCCCTGTTCACATTCTTGAGGAAGAAGGGAGTCCCCTCCAGTCCCCTCCGGGTTTGGTGGTACCTCAGGGGTGCAATTGGCAGCAGGAGGAACAGGTCCTCTTCCCTGAAGTGCTGCGGCTCACAGGATTACATTTAGGGTGGCATCATTAACACGCATAGAATGGGAGCTTAAAACACAGCTAAGCATGGGGCATAGGAGATGGCAGAGTGAGACAGCCCACATCTGTGCCCATGACAAAATGAAGATGGATCCAAAGGAGTGATTTGGGACAACTGGTCCATGAAGAGGGGAATGGGGGCGGGGTGCCATTTTTCTCCCCACAGCCACCAAGCCTCAGGGACCAGTCCACAGGTGACAGTGGAGGCGGGACCAGCCTAAACCAAACCATGCCCGTCTCTGCTAGACAGCTGCTTATCTACTGGAGTTGGATAGATGTGGTGAACCAGACGACCCCCTTCTCCAGACCACTATTTCTGCATTGCCTGGATTAACACTAGGTCAATTCATGTTATTCAGATATATCTTCCCTTTTCTCTTTCTTATTTCTTCCCTTCTCTAGGCTGGTTAGTCTGGTTATTGGTTTTTTTAAACAAACACATTTAATCCATTCTCTTGATGCATGGTCTACATCTCCTTCTTTACTTTCTCTCTCTCTGGAATAATCAGGCCATATAATTTCTCTGGGTAACATTATCTTCATTTCTTTCTCCTCAGGATTTTTTTCTGGGTTGCAGGGCTAGTTCAATATTCACAAATTATCAATGTGATACACCACATTAATAAAAGAAAAGATAAGAACCAACTGATCTTGTCGATAGATAAAAAAGCATTTGAAAAAATACAGCATCCCCTCTTAATAAAGATCCTAGAGGGGCGCCTGGGTGACTTAGTCCGACTTTCGCTTAGGTCATGATCTCGCGGTTCGTGGGTTCGAGCCCCACGTCGGGCTTTGTGCTGACTGCCAGCTCAGAGCCCAGAGCCTGTTTCAGTCTGTGACTCCCTCTCTCTTTGACCCTCCCCTGCTCACGCTGTCTCTCTCTCTCCTAGAAATAAATAAAACATTAAAAAAAAAGATCCTAGAGAAAGTTGGCATAGAAAGAACCTACTTAAACATCATAAAAGCCATCTATGAGAAGCCCTCAGCTAACATCACCCTCAATGGGGAAAAACTGAGAGCTTTCCCCTGAGATCAGGAACACGACAGGGATGTCCACTCTCACCACTGTTGTTTAACACAGTGCTGGAAGTCCTAGCATTGGCCATCAGACAACAAAAGGAAATCAAAGGCATCAGAATTGGCAAAGAAGAAGTCAAACTTTCACTTTTTGCAAATGACATGATACTCTACATTGAAAACCCAACAGACTCCACCAGAAGCCTAGTAGAACTGATCCATGAATTCAGCAAAGTTGCATAGTACTAAATCAATGTACAGAAATCAGTTACATTTTTATACACCAATAATGAAGCAATAGAAAGATAAAATAAGGAAACTGATTCCATTCACAGTTGCACCAAAAACCATAAAATATCTAGGAATTATCCTAACCAAAAATGTAAAATATCTGCATGCTGAAAACTATACAAAACTTATGAAGGAAACTGAAGGAGACACAAAGCAATGGAAAAAAAAATTCCATGCTCATGGATTGGAAGAGTAAATCTTGTTAAAATGTCGGAGCGCCTGGGTGGCTCAGTATGTTGAGTGTCTGACTTCAGCTCGGGTCATAATCTCCTGGTTTGTGAGTTCGAGCCCCATGTCAGGCTCTGTGCTGACAGCTCAGAGCCTGGAGCCTGCTTGGGATTCTGTGTCAACCCCTCTCTCTGCTCCTCCTATGCTCATGCTCTGTCTCTCTCTGTCTCTCAATAACAAATAAACATTACAAAATTTATATATATATAAATATATATATATATATACATACAGTTAGAATGTCAGTACTACTCAAAGCAATTTACATATTCAATGCAATCACAATCAAAATTGCACCAGCATTCTTCTCAAAGCTAGAGCAAACTATCCTAAAATCTGTATGGAACCACAAAAGACCCCAAATAGCCAAAGTAATATTGAAGAAGAAAACCAAAACGGGAGCCATCACCATTCTAGAATTTAGCCTCTACTACAAAGCTGTCATCATCAAGACAGTATGGTATTGGCACAAAAACAGACACATAGACCAATGGAATAGGATAGAAAACCCAGAATTAGATCCACAAATATAAGGCCAACTAATCTCTGACAAAGCAGGAAAGAGTATCCAATGGAATAAAGACAGCCTCTTTAACAGATGGTGCTGGGAGAACTGGACAGCAACATACAGAAGAATGAAACTAGACACTTTCTTACACCATACACAAAAATAAACTCAAAATGGATGAAGGTCTAAATGTGAGACAGGAAACCATGAAAACCCTAGAGGAGAAAGCAGGCAATAGCCCCTTTGACCTCAGCTGCAGCAGTTTCTTACTTGACACATCTCCAAAGGCAAGGGAATCGAAAGCAAAAATGAACTATCGGGACCTTATCAAGATAAAAATCTTTTGCACTGCAAAAACAATCAACAAAACTAATAGGCACCCAATGAATTGGGGAAAAAATGGTTGCAAATGACATATCAGATAAAGGGGTAGTATCCAAAATCTATAGGGAACTCACCAAAGTCCACACCCAAAAAAAAATCATCCAGTAAAGAAATGGGCAGAAGACATGAATAAACATTTCTCCAAAGAAGACACCCAGATGGCCAACAGATATATGAAATGATGCTCAATGTCACTCATCATAAGGGAAATACAAATCAAAACCACACTGAAATACCACCTCATGCCGGTCAGAGTGGCTAAAATGAACAAATCAGGAGACTATAGATGCTGGTGAGGATGCGAAGAAACAGGCACTCTCTTACACTGTTGGTGGGAATGCAAACTGGTACAGCCACTCTGGAAAACAGTGTGGAGATTCTTCAAAAAATTAACAATAGAACTCCCCTGTGACCCAGCAATAGCACTGCTAGGAATTTACCCAAGGGATACAGGAGTGATGATGCATAGGGGCACATGAACCCCAATGTTCATAGCAGCACTTTCAACAATAGCTAAAACATGCAAAGAGCCTAAGTGACCATTAACAGACAAATGTATCAAGAAGATGTGGTTTGGGGAGTCTAGGTGGCTCAGTCAGTTAAGCATCCAACTTCAGCTCAGGTCATGGTCTCACGGTTCCTGGGTTCAAGCCCCACGTGGGGCTCTGTGCTGACAGACAGCTCAGAGTCTGGAGCCTGTTTCAGATTCTGTATCTCTCTCTCTCTCTCTCTCTCTCTCTCTCTCTCTCTCTCTCAGAAATAAAACATTAAGAAAAAAAGAAGATGTCGTTTACTGTACAATGGAATACTACATGGCAATGAGAAACAATGAAATCTGGCCATTTGTAGTAACGTGGATAGAACTTCAGAGTATTATGCTAAGTGAAATAAGTCAGGCAGAGAAAGATACCATATATTTTCACTCATATGTGATTCAGGAGACACTTAACAAAAGACCATGGAGGAGGGGAAGGAAGAAAAATAGTTACAGAGAGGGAGGAAGACAAACCATGAGAGACTCTTAAATACTGAGAACAGACTATGGGTTGATGGGCGGTAGGGGAGAGGGGGATATAGGTGATATACTTTGAGAAAGACACTTGTTGGAATGAGCAATGGGTGTTGTATGGAAATCAATTTGACAATAAGCTGTATTTTTTTTAAATTATAGAAAACTCAATCTTCCATAGGGGTGCTATTCATTTCATGAAACAGATGTTTCCTGACATACATTTGTTTATAAATAGATATTTTGATCAATGCCTAATTTTAGTATACTCCAAGACCCTTTCTTTTATTGAACACACTCTGTATAAAACACATCAACGGTGCAATTTCAGAATTTCACAGGGCATGTTTTCTAGAGGGAATCCTGCCCACTGTGAAGAGTTGGTGAAAACAGGAGAGATGCAGGGAGTTGTGGGTGGAGGCTGTGAGCTGTGTTTCTGGGGGATCCTCCATCCCTGGATTTAATGTGTTGGTAGAAATCCTCCCGACAGCAGTTTGAGAGACCCCCAACTCCAATCCATGAAGTACTATATGCAAAATACCTAAGATAGGGTCTGACATCTAAATAGCGCATAGTTATTAGGGGGAGCATAGTGAGCTGTTATTCAACAAGCTTTAGTTGAACACAGGCAATCAGTCTGCCATCAGTTGTTGTTATTTCAAGTGGTACTTTGGATAATTTCAAGATATATCTGTATGAGAAGAATTGCCCTTCCATACAGCATGAACCAGGCAGATTCCATCTGTCTTCCACATGTAGACAAGTAGCTGGCTGCCTTAGAACCACCGCAATTGCTCAGTGCTTCTCCACCAGGGAGCAGGCCTCAGGGGAAAAGGCTGGCTGAGCTCACTGCCTGTGAAACTGGTCCTGATGGTAATCCCAAGGGGTTTTTTTTGGTTTTGTTTTTGTTTTGCTTTTTAAGTTGCATTAACAGGGAGCCTGGGTGACTCAGTTGGTTAAATGGCCAACTCTTGATTTCAGCTCAGGTCGTGATCTCAGGGTGGTGAGGTCAAGCCCCACATAGGGCTTCACAATTCTCTCTCTCCTTCTTCCTCTGCCTCTCCCTTGCTCATGCTCTCACCCTCTCTCTGAAGAAAGAAAGAAAGAAAGAAAGAGAGAGAGAGAGAAAGAAAGAAAGAAAGAAAGAAAGAAAGAAAGAAAGAAAGAAAGAAAGAAAGAAAGAAAGAATGAAGGAAAGTTTCATTAACAATTGGGCCAGTTTTTTTTTTTAAGTTTAGTGTTAAAAGTATTAACAATTTCATTCAACAATGTACTTATATTCTAGTCATATAACCATATCAATATAGCAAGTTTCTGCCTTACACATCACAACAGCAGCATAGGCACTGCAGAGGTCTTGAGGAAGGTCAAACATGGTGACTTTATACACAGGACAGTGGAGACATGGCAAGAGGGTCCTGCAGAGCAGATAGGCATTGGATCCTGTGTGGCCAGAGTTAGTACTGCCACAAAAGCTGGGGAATCGCTGAATATTTTTAAGCTGGGAAGGAACACAGTCTGATATGTATTTTCCAAAGATTACTTAGGCAGCTGTATGGAGGTGGACTGAAGTGGGGCATGAGGACAGGAAGAGAGAACAAAATGTTCATTGTCTCAAAACAGTGAGAGATGGAGATACCTACAAACCACAAGGTAGAAAGAACAAGATTTCACTTCGTTCAATGTAGCAGATGAAATACATCCTCCTCGACTTTAAATATCACCTATCTAATGGAAAGGCAAGATGGCGAAGAAGTACGGAGCTACGTGCATTTCACTTGCATCCATCTCTCAAACAGAGAAGGCCTGAAGTCATAGGACACTGAGCCACCAGAGTTTGGGAAGAGAAAGGGACAGAGTACACTGGGAAGGAAACCTCATAAGTGCAGTTGTCTCAAGAAAACAGGCAAAAGTACACAGGGTGGAGAGTCCCAGATACCACTACAAGTAGGAAAATAAAATAACCAAAGTCTCAACAAGAGAAACCAAGAGACACCATTCAAAGAACACTTTCTGAACAGACACGCCGTGGACAGCCAAAGATCCCTTTTAATACAGCAGCACCCACAGGGGCAAAGTTAATAACAAGCTTTTAAAATTAAAAAGAGATAGAAAGATAACCAAAATGACGAAACAGAAGAACTCTCCTCCAAAGAAATTATAGGAAGAAATCATAGCTAATGAACTGCTCAAAACATATAAGCATAACTGAACAAGAATTTAGAACAATAGTCATAAAATTAATCGCTGGGCTTGAAAAAGGCATGAAGACATCAGAGAAACTGTTGCTACAAAGACTATGGAGACTAAAAATAGTTGTGATGAATTTAAAAAATGCTATAAATGAGATACATAATAAAATGGAGGCGTCCAGTGCATGGATTGAAGAGGCAGAAAGGAGAATAAGTGACTTAGAAAGCACAATTATAGAAAAAGAGGAAGCTGAGAAAAAGAGAGATAAACTGATCCAGGAACAAGAAAGGAGAGTTCAGCAATACAATCAAACGGAACAATATCCGTATCATACGAATTCCAGAAGAGGAAGAGAGAGAGAAAGGTGCTGAAGGAGTCCTGGAACAAATTATAACAGAGACCTTCCCCATCTGGGGAAGGAAAGAGACGTTGAATACAAGAGGTACAGAGAATTCCCCTCACAGGTAACTTGAATCGATCTTCTGCATGACATATCACAGCGAAACTGGTAAAATATAAGGACATAGAGAGAATTCTGAAAGCAGCTAGGGAAAAAAGGGCCCTAACATACAAAGGGAAACCTATCAGAATGGTTACAGACCTATCTACTGAAACCTGGCAGGCCAGAAAGGAATGGCAGGAAATCATCAAAATGATGAACAGAAAAAATATGCAGCCAAGAAACCTCTATCCAACAAGCCTGTCATTCAGAATAGAAAGAGAGATAAAAGTCCCAATAAACAAAAATAGAAAGAATTTGTCGCCAGTAAACCAGTCCTACTAGAAATCCTGAGGGGGACTCTCTGAGAGAAATGTTGCAAGGAACACAAGAAACCAGAGACACCACCACAAGCATGAATCCCGCAAATGACACTATGACTCTAAACCCATATTTTTCAATAATAACTCTGAAGATAAATGGGCTGATTGCTACAATCAAAAGACATAGGGTAGCAGAATGAATAAAAAAACAAAATACATCTATTTGCTATCTACAAAAAACTCAATTTAGACTGGAGGAAACCATCAGATTGAAAGTAAGGGGATGTAGCAATGTATATCATAATACTGGATGTCAAAAGAAAGCTGGAGTAGCTACACTTATATCAGACAAACTGGACTTTAAAGTAAAGACAGTAACAAGGAATGAAGAAGAGCATTATAGCTACTGGAAATCAAAAGAGAGCTGGAGTAGCTATACTTATATCAGACAAACTGGACTTTAAATTAAAGACAATAACAAGAGATGACGAAGGGCATTACATAATAATTACAGGGTCTATCCATCAGGAAGAACTAACAATCATAAATGTCTATGCACCGAATATGGGAGCACCTAAATACTTAAAACAATTAATCACAAACAGAAACAATCTTATGGATAAGAATGTGTTAATAGCAGGGGACTTTAATACTCCGCTTACAGCAATGGATAGGTCGAACAGATAGAAACATCACTAAAGAAATAATGGACTTGAATGACACATTGGACAACATGGACTTCAGAGATATATTTAGAATTCTACATCCTGTGGCCAGGGAATTCACTTTCTTCTCAAGTGCGCATGGCACATTCTCCAAGATAGATCACATACTGGGACATAAAGCAGCCCTCAATAAATATAAAAGAATTGAGATCATACATGCACACTGTCAGATCACAATGCTTTGAAACTTGAAATCAATTACAGGAAGAAGTCTGGAAACCTTCCAAAAACATGGAGGTTAAAGAACACCCTACCAAAGAATGAATGGGCCAATCAGGCAATAAGAGAAGAAATTTAAAAAAATATATGGAAACAAATGAAAATGAAAACACAACATCCAAACTCTATGGGATGCAGCAAAGGCAGTCCTAAGAGGAAAGTACATTGCACTCCAGGCCTATTTCAAGAAATTAGAAAAAGCGCAAGTGCAAAATCTAACATCTCACCTAAAGGACCAGAGTCAGAGCAACAAGAACACCCTAAACCCATAGAAGAAGAGAAATACTAAAAATCAGAGCAGAAATGAACAACATAGAGACCAAAGAAACAATTGAACAGATCAATGAAACCAAGAGCTGATTATTTGAAGCTCTAGCCAGGCTTCTCAAAAAGAAAAGGGAGAGCAACCAAAAAGTCAAAATCATGAATGAAAATGGACTTATTACAACCAACCCCTAAGAAATACAAGCAATTATCAGGGAATACTATGAAAAATTATATGCCAACAAATTGGACAATTTAGAAGAAATGGACAAATTTATAAACACACACTCTCTACCAAAATTCACACAGGAAGAGATAGGAAAACTGAACAGACCCATAACTAGTGAAGAAATCAAATCAGTGATCAAAAATCTCCCAATAAATAAGAGCCCTGGACCTGATGGCTTCCCTGGGGAATTCTACCAGACATTTAAAACAGAATTAATACCAATTCTTCTCAAGCTACCCCAAAAAATAGAAATCAAAGGAAAACTTCCAGACTCATTTTATGAAGGCAGCATCCCTTTGATCCCCAAGCCAAACAGAGATCCAGCAAAAAAAGAGAACTGCAGGCCAATATCCTTGATGAATACAGACGCAAAAATCCTCAACAAGATACTTGCAAATTGAATGCAACAGCACATAAAAAGAATTATCCACCATGATCAACTGAGATTCATTCCTGGGTTACAGGGTTGGTTCAATATTCACAAATCAATCAATGTGATACATCACATCAATAAAAGAAAAGATAAAAACTATATGATCCTGTCAATAGATGCAGAAAAAGCATTTAACAAAATACAGCATCTCTTCATAATAAAGACTCTAGAGAAAGTCGGGATAGAAGGAACCAACTTAAACATCATCAAAGCCATCTATGAGAAGCCTTCAGCTAACATCATCCTCAATGGGGAAAAACTGAGAGCTTTCCCCCTGAGATCAGGAACACGACAGGGATGTCTACTCTCACCACTGTTGTTTAACATAGTGCTGGAAGTCCTAGCATCAGCCATCAGACAACAAAAGGAAAGCAAAGGCATCAGAAATGGCAAAGAAGAAGTTAAAACTTTCTTTTTTCGCAGACGACGTGATGCTCTACATTGAAAACCCGACAGACTCCACCAGAAGCTTACTAGAACTGATCCAAGAATTCAGCCAAGTTGCAGGGTACAAAATCAACGTACAGAAATCAGTTGCATTTTTATACACTAATAATGAAGCAAGAGAAAGAGAAATCAGAAACTGATTTCACATAAAACATAAAATTGCACAAAAACCATAAAATACCTAGGACTAAACCTAACGAAAGACATAGAAGTTCTGTATGATGAAAACTATAGAAACTTATGAAGGAAATTGAAGATACACAAAAAAAGGGAAAAACATTCCATGCTCATGGATAGGAAGAATAAATATAGTTAAAATGTCATTACTACCCAAAGCAATCTACACATTCAATGCAATCCCAGTCAAAATTGCACTGGCATTCTTCTCAAAACTAGAACAAACTATTCCAAAATTTGTATGGAACCCCAAAAGACCCCGAATAGCCAAAGTAATATTGAAGAATAAAACCAAAATGGGAGGCATCACCATCCCAGACTTTAGCCTCCGCTACAAAGCTGTTATCATCAAGACAGTATGGTATTGGCACAAAAAAAGACACATAGACCAATTGAATAGAATTAAGAACTCAGAATTGGACCCTAAAGTATACAGCCAACTAATCACTGACAAAGCAGGAAAAAGTATCCAATGGAAAAAGACAGCCTCCTTAACAGATGGTGCTGGGAGAACTGGACTGCAACATGCAAAAGAATGAAACTAGGTCATTTTCTCACACCATACACAAAAATAATCTCAAAATGGATAAAAGATCTGACAGTGAAACAGAAAACCATCAAAACCCTAGAAGACAAAGCAAGAAACAACCTCTTTGACCTCAACTGCACCAATTTCATACTTGACGCATTCTCAAAGGCAAGGGAATCAAGAGCAAAAATGAACTATTGGGACCTCATCAAGATTAAAAGCTTCTGCACGGCAAAGGAAACAATCCATCAAACTAATAGGCATCTGACAGAATGGGAAAAGATAGTTGCAAATGACATATCAGATAAAGGGGTAGTATCCAAAATCTATAAGGAAGTCAACAAATTCCACACCCACAAGACACAACTAAGTGAAGAAATGGGCAGAAGACATGAACAGACACTTCTCCAAAGAGGACATCCAGATGGCCAACAGACACATGAAATGATGCTCAGCATCCCTCCTCATCAGGGAAATACAAATCAAAACCACACTGAGATACCACCTCACGCCAGTCCGAGTGGCTAAAATGAACAAATCAGGAGACCCTAGATGCTGGTGAGGATGTGGAGAAATGAGCACCTTCCTACACTGTTGGTGGGAATGTAAACTGGTGCAACACCTCTGGAAAACAATATGGAGGTCCTCAAAAAATTGACAATAGAAATCCCCTATGAACCAGCAAGAGCACTGCTAGGAATTTACCCAAGGGATACAGGAGTGCTGATGCATAGAGGCACATGTACCCCAATGTTCATAGCAGCACTCTCAACAATAGCCAAAACATGGAAAGAAGTGTCCATAGCTGAAGAATGGATCAAGAAGATGTTGTATATTTTTACAATTATACAATGGAATACTATATGGCAATGAGAAAGAATTATCAGCCTTGTGTAGCAACATGGATTGAACTAGAAGGTATTATGCTGAGCTAAATAAGTCAGGTAGAGAAGGACAGATACCATATGTTTGGAGGAAGCTAACGGAGGATCGTGAGGAAGAAGAAGGGGAAAAATAGTTGGGAAGAGGGAGGGAGGCAAACCATGAGAGACTCTTGAATGCTGAGAACAAACTGAGGGCTGATTTGTGTGGGGGAGAGGGGAAGGGAGGTGATGGGCATGGGGGAGGGCATTTCTTGGGATGAGCACTGGGTGTTATATGTAAACCAACTCGACAACAAACTATTTTTAAAGAAGAAAAAAGAAAATATAAAAAAATATACCCTCCTCTCACCATTAAAATAAGGGAACACTGGGTGATATATAATAAAACATTTTTAAGCAATATTCGATTTAAACAAAAAGTAAGGGAAATCCCCAGAAACAAAAAAATGGTAACTGAAAATTACATTGACAAGTAAGTGAGTTGGTTCTGTGTCTTCCAGGGCCCTGCAAGAGTGGGGATAATTGCCCATCTTGGTAACCTAGAAGATTGAGCTTTAACAATCGGTAGTGAACAGGAGCCAAAGCTTTGGGAATTAGCTAGATAAGGAGTTGGGGCTGAAGGGGCCATTGCTTCAGGAAAAAAAGAAAAGAGGTTGGAGAAGGAAGAAGGGAAAAAGGAAGAGGAGGAGGGGAGAAAAGAAACTTGGAAAAATGTATCTGCAAACATAAAGAGACAAGGAATTTTGTTACTCTGATCTAAACATTTCCTTGAGAATTTTTAAATATGCATGCCTTCATGCATATCTGAGGTTCAAATTTATACTATTTATGCAACCTGAGGACTTCTAAGTCAGGAAATTAACACGAGGATTAACACGAGCCCTGGTGTAACCAGGGGCTCGACTCAGTTACTCTTAAGGAAGGGAGATTATCCTGGGTGAAATCTTAATCAAAGGAGTCCTTATGAAGCACTGGGGCTCTTCCTGGCAATAGGGATTTGAAAGAAGAGAGATTTAATGCATGACGAATTTTCCATTGATGACTTTGAAAGAGAAGGGGGCCATATGACAAGGAGTGTGGGCAACCTGTAAATGCCGAGAGAAGCCACCAGCTGACAGCCAGAAAGTAAACAGGGACTCAGCCCTACAATTAAAAAAGAAAAATGTGTTCTGCCAACAAGCTGAATGAGCTTGAAAGCATCTTCTTCCTCAGAGCCAGCTAATGAAAATAGCCCAGCAAACAATAGCCAAAACGTGGAAAGAGCCTGTGTCCATCAACTGATGAATGGATCAAGAAGATGTGGTGTATCTATTACAATGGAATACTACATGGCGATGAGAAAGAATGAAATCTGGCCATGTGTAACAACATGGATGGACCTGGAGGGTGTTATGCTGAGGGAAATAAGTCAGGCAGAGAAGGACAGATACCATATGTTTGAACGTATAGGAGGATTAGGAGGAACTTAACGGAGGACCATGGGAGAGAAGAAGGGAGAAAATAGTGGGGGAGAGGGAGGGAGGCAAATCACGAGAGACTCTTAAATGCCGAAAACAAACTGAGGGCTGATGGGGGTAGGAGGAAGGGGAAGGGGGGTTATGGGCATGGAGGAGGGCACTTATGGGGATGAGCACTGGGTGTTATATGGAAAGCAACTTGACAATAAACTATTTAAAAAAAAAAAAGAAAATAGCCCAGCCAACGCTTTGATTTCAACCTGGTGAAACTGAGCAGAGAATCCAGACATGCTGTTTCAGGCTTCTAACCTGCAGAAATACGCACTAAATAATATATATAACTATATAACAATAACTATACACTAACCAATGGTCATTATTCTGAGTTAGTAGTCATTTCTTATGCTATAGCAGAGAACTAATTAAAACAGATTTTGTTACCTGGAAATGAGGTGCTACTGTACCTAAACATGTGGCAGTGCCTTTGGAACTGGACGGCAGGCAGAGTCTGGAGGAATGTTGGGGAGCACGATATAAAAAGCCTCAATTGCAGTGAACAGATTGTTGGTACAAATACGTTTGTGGACGATACTATGGGAGAGGACCCAGAAGGAAACAACAAGCAGTATTGGAAACTAAAAGATAGGAAACCATTTATTGGTGACAACTCAGCAAAATTGTGTGCTGCAATTAGGTGGAAAGCAAAACTCATAAGTGATACACTTTGTTATGCAGCTAAGGAGATTTCCAAGCGAAGTGTTTAAGAGGCAGTCTAGTTGATTGTTGCTGGTTATAGTAAAGTGTGAGGGAGAGATAGGTTGAGAAAAGAAGTATAAGAAAAAAAGAACCAGAACTGGATGATTTGGGATCTGTCTATACAGATTGCAAAGAGTGATGAAATTAAAAGATAGCTTTCCAAAGTATGGTATGGGGAAACAAAAAAAGCCAAGGGTGTGACTGCACAACTTTTTTGGAAAACCTCAGAGAGGTCAGTAGGTCAGAGTATTCAGCTGCACAAATTAATGACTTTTTCCATAGATGAAAGGTATGCCTCACAGGTCTTCTCAAGTAAGTCACAGAGTCTGGGCCGCCTTGCCTGTGTCCTCAGCCACCACACTGGAGTCCCCGACATAGATCGGGGAGCATCTCAGATCTGTGGGTGTAGCTTTTGTCCAATGGCCTGAATCACAGTGCTGCAAGGTTCTTGGAGAAAGTTGCTTTCAGTCAGAAACATTGCCAGTTTGGACTAAAATTAGGGAGAGACCACAAAACGAAACAAACAGCTGGACCCCCAGATTCTAGGAAGTGATGAAATTCTTCATCTGTGAACACCTGCTACCTTTCACAGAAAGGAAGAATGACTCAGACCCCAGGGAGCAGAACCAAGAGAAACAAGATAATTCCCAGGCTTTGAAGCCTAATTCAGGTTCTCTGACTGGAATTCACCCAACTAGATATCAGAACCACATGCAGTAGGGACTCCTTTCACCTTCCATTTCTCCGTCTTAGGCAGGAATGCCTATAGCCATTATCCTGTCTGTGGCACACGCAGTGCCACCACTGTGTATTGGGAATGCTAGGCAGATGACTTCTCTCTTCAGTTTCACAGGCCCACAGATGCGGAGGAAGCAAACCCAAGGAAATCACACACAGGAGCCTCATCCACACCTGGGCCTAATTTAGATGATGAGATTTTGGACTCGGGCTGACATCCTAATAGGATTAGATTCTCAGGAATGTTTGGAGGGGATCTAAATCTCTGGGGTTCAGGTGGTGGACTGTGGTAGGCAGAATTTAAAGCTGTCCTCAAGGTTCCCACCCCGTGGTGTACATGCCTTATATGACTGCCTTCCCCTAAGTGTGGGCAGGACTTGTGTCATGGAATATCACCCCCATGATTGGTTACTTTATACAGCAAGTGGGATGTTGCCAGTGTAATTAAGATGACTGGTCAGTTGGTCATGAGTTAATATGCGGGAGATTTTTGCTGGCCTTGAAAGAGAAACGCCCATGTTGTAGAGGGGGACACAGGGCAGGAAATGGTGGTGCAGTCTGAGAGGAGTCCCAGGCAGCCAGAAATAGGACTCTTAGTCTTGCAATCACAAAGACTGAATTCTGAAAACAGCCTGGATGAGTTTGAAAAAAGTGCCCTGACTTCAAATGAGAATACAGCATCAAATGACCCCCTGTGAGACCCTCAGCAGAGAACTCAGTCAGGCTGCACTGGACTCCTGACCTATGGATAATGTCATATAATAAATTTATGTTATTTCACTCTTCTGGGGTTGTGGTAATCCATTACACAATAGGAAACTAGTATAATCCAAGAAGAAAGAAAGAAAGAAAGAAAGAAAGAAAGAAAGAAAGAAAGAAAGAAAGAAAGAAAGAAAGAAAGAAGAGAAGAAGGAAGGAAGGAAGGAAGGAAGGAAGGAAGGAAGGAAGGAAGGAAGGAAGGAAGGAAGGAAGGAAGGAAGGAACAAAGAAAGAAACAAAGAAAGAAAGATGTGTTCCAAACCAAAATTACAAACCACACAGGGAAAAACAATACTGCTTGTGTGAGCATAAGTATCCACAAGAAAAAATGAGGGTTTAAGCTCCCAGAAAATCAGATAAAAACCAGTGAACTTGGAAGAAAGGAGTAAGGTATGAGAAAAAAAAATAGTGAACAAAGAAACTGGTCAGCATGTATGTATAAATAAAACTAGTTTATCAGAATTTCACTTTCCACAGCAACAGGACTTACCCATTTATTGAACCAGTCAAAATGGACAAATACATGAAACAATGGTATATAGGACCCAGCAATGAAGAACAATGATCATGAGGAGGTAGGAAACAAATGAGATCAGCCCTATGATTGTCCCAGTTTACTGCCCACAGAGAGCTCCAGACCATGGTGCAGAGAGAGCAACTGAGCCAGAGCCAAGCAGATTCAGCGCATTTAGGGGACAGAGCTGAAAGTCCTAGGAGGTGACCAGAGTTCACAGGACAGAGTACCAGAAAGGAGAGAACCCCACAGACAGACAGAGCTCTGGAGATATGCAGAGGGTCTCCCACAGGAATTCAGTTGAGAATTGATCAGTGCATGCATGTCAAGACACTACCTGAGGCTAGGCAAGATCCACCTGAGAGGATTGGAAGGAACAAAAGCCAGTGCTCACCCAGAGCTAGGCATCATGCCTATTCCCACCAGGATTCCATCTCATGATTCACAGGGCACTGGTATTGTGCACAAAAGGTTTTACCTCAGTAATGGGGGTTTAGGAATGCTAGACTGAGTGTCACGCAGGTCTCAACTAGCAAATATTAAAAACAAGACCCAAAATAGTCAAGATGTTTTAAGTAACTTAATTATGTCCCAAAACAAAATTCAAGAGTATTTATAAGTGAAAAAATATCTAGCAATCAAAAAAGTAAAATCCACAGCATATAGCAACCAATCAAAATCAGCAGACATGTAAATAAGCCAGTAAAAAACAACCCAATACAATTCAATTGAATTAATCAGTCAAAACAGACTTAGGATAGAAACATGTGTCCAAATTACCAGACACGACATTAAATCAATCATTAAAACGGTTTTATTTGTTATAAAAGTTAAGACTAGACATGAAGATATTTTTCTAAAGAATGAAATCAGACTCCCTGAGATGAAAAGCAAAATGTATGAGATGCAAATACTTGGAGAAGGAATTACTTAGAGATATACCAAAAACAATTCTACAAAATCACACACACACACACACACACACACACACACACACACACACACGAAAATCAAGAAAAAAGAAAGAAAAGAAAATGACATTACAATTCTGACACACAGTTCCAATGTGTGGGGAGTTTCCCATACCACCAAGCAACTCTCTGACACAAGCTGAGTGTCCTACAATTCAACTCAATTTTGATGCTATCTACCTGGAGACACCAGATTCCAAGGTTAAGGACTCAGTCCAAGACATCCTCCTTTCATCAGACATCAATTACAAGTCCAGGCTGGTACCTGTGCTTCTGATCAACTGACTATACATTGGACATTCCCACAAACCCCTTCCTTGGTTCAATTAACTTGCTAGGGCAACTCAGAGAAACATTATACTGACTAGATTACCAGTTTATTATGAAAGGATATAACTCAGGAACAGCCCATTGGAAGAGATGTATAGGGCATAAGGAAAGAGTGCAGAGATCCATGACCCTCAGAGGGCACCACTCTCTCCAAACCACCTTGTGTTCACCAACCCAAAAGCTCTAGTAACTCCATTCTTTAGGGGTTTTATGGAGGCTTCATTACATAGACATGATTAATTAAACCATTAGCCATTGGTGATTGAAATTAATCTTTAGCCCCTGAGGTCAAGAGGCTGCGACTAAAAAGTTCCAACCCTCTACTCACAAAGTTGACTCTCCTGGCAACCAGCCCCCATCCTTAGGTGCTTTCTAAGCCAAGTCATTAACATAACAAAAGATAATTTACTGTTCTCATTATAGGAAATCCTAAGGGTTTGAGGAGCTCTGTGCTAGAAATGGATGAAGACTAAATATATATTTCCTATTATAAATAACAATATCACAGGGACAATTTAAGCAACCTAACATACATGTAACTGGAGTCCTGGACTGAAGGAATACTGCAAAAGGGATGAGAAAAAACTTAGATACTTGAATAAATAATGACAGGATTTTTTCAAATTTGCAAAAACTACAATGACAGAAACTAAAAATCCACAAATCCATGAAGTTCAGTGAACCCTGAGCACCAGAAACAGGAAGAAAACTGCATCAAGGCACATCATAATCAAATTGTTGGGGTGAAGGAGTTAAGATGGCAGAACAGCAGGGGGACCATAGGCTTGTCTCATCCCTTGAACACAGTTAGATAAATATCAAATCATTCCATACTCCCAAGAAATCAGACTGAATGCTGACAGAACAAACTGCAGAACTGGAGGGAGAAAAGAAGCTATGTTGTGGAAGGTAGAAGGTGTGGAGACATGATTCCAGGGAGAAAAGAACCACGGCTACTGTGAAGGGGAGGGTACCTTGATCTCAGAGAGATGAGAGACAGAGACAGAGACAGAGAAAGAGAATAAAAGACACACACACACAGAGAGAGAGTGAGAGAGAAAGTGGTGCACAGGGGATTGCAGAAGACAAACACTTCCCCAAAACCATTAACTGGGAAAACTGAAGCCATTGATTATTGCAAGATTTTACAAGCAGTGGAGCCCAAAGTCTAAAGTTTTTGAAGTCCATGCCACTGCTGGGTGGAGCTGGCAGGCATAGCTGTGCTTCTGCAGGGAAGTAAGGCAGGGGCCTGGGAGTGGATAGGGTGGTTTGAGGATCCTCTGGGTGGCCCTAGAAAAGACTAGATGGGGACAAAAGAGCTGACAGGCACCAGGTTGCTAATCTATTCATTAGCATAGGAACAGAGATGCCTGCTGAGGGCAGCAAACCATGCTACTGGCTTTCTACTGCACTTTACTATTAACTCCAAGCCAATGCATGGTCATAGAACTACTTTTCTGGGACTAACTAGCACCAGCCACAGCATGGCAAGACCCTTCCTTAGAGGATCAGCACAGAATCCTAAAATTTGGAGTTTTGAAACCAAGCCACACACGTGAGATAAAAGGGGACTACTGTGTCACCTGGCTGGCAGACAGCTCAGAGACACACTGGGTGAAGCCAAGGATATGATGGAACACAGGAGAAGAGACTGTTCACTCTTCTGTGAGGGCTTCCTAAACAGTAGTGGGTGTGAACTCCCCACAACAAGAACAATAGAACAAAATAATGCCATTCCACCCCCTTCCCCACCCAACAACACTGACACACTACAGTGAACAACATAGCACCCCTCAGTGGAGTTTGGAGCTAATTACACCAAGCCCTGCCTGCACCCTGCATGTGCATCTTTACTAGGGCAAGTCAGTCTGAGAACCAGCACAGCTGGCCCCTCCCCCAGAACACCAGCACAAACCCTTCACACACACCAAGTCTACTTATCACACAGTGCTGCATAGCTTCACCTCTAGGGGTAACAGAATCCAACCTCTTACCAAGCAAACCAAAAGACACCTAGTTATAAGTGTCCATCAACAGATGAACTGATCAAGAAGATGTGGTTTATCTATACCATGGAATACTACATGGCAATGAGAAACAATGAAATCTGGCCATGTGTAGCAACATGGATGGACCTTGAGGCTGTTATGCTTAGCGAAATAAGTCAGGCAGAGTAGGACAAATATCATATGTTTGCACGTATAGGAGGATTAGGAGGAACTTAACGGAGGACCATGGGGGAGAAGAAGGGGGGAAGTGGTGGGGGAAAGGGAGAGAGACAAACCATGAGAGACTCTTGAATGCTGAGAACAAACTGAGGACTGACGGATGTGGGGGGGAGGGGGGAGATGGGCATGGAGGAGGGCACTTGTGGGGATGAGCACTGGGTGTTATATGGAAACCAATTTGACAATAAACTAGTTGTAAAAAAAAAAAAGGCACCTAATTAAAACTTGCCACACTGTGGACAAGGTCCAAACATTCCCCACTGCAGGGAAGGAGAAAGTGCAGAGGACTGACCCGAGGGAAAGAACAGCCAAAACACAGCAGCAGAGTGCATACTCTAAAACACTTCCTGAAGCACCAGACCTTGGATGGTATAGGACCTCTTCTTTTTATTATTATTATTATTTTTTTTTACAAATAGTTTATTGTCAAATTAGTTTCCACATAACACCCAGTGCTCATCTCCACAAGTGTCCTCCTCTATGCCCATCCCCCCCTCCCCCCCACATCCATCAGTCCTCAGTTTTTGTCAGCATTCAAGAGTCTCTCATGGTTTGCCTCTCTCCCTTTCCCCCACCATTTCCCTTTCTTCTCCCCCTTGTTCCTCAGTTAAGTTCCTCTAATCCTCTTATATGTGCAAACATATGATATTTGTCCTTCTCTGCCTGACTTATTTCGCTCAGCATAACACCCTCAAGGTAGGACCTCTTCTTAATATAGCCATTACTCAAAGAAATAGAAGAAGATTTCCTAACACATACAAAACAGTGACCTAGACAAAATATCAAGACAGAGGAATTCACGCCAAAAGAGAGATAAGGAAGAGGTCACGGCCAGGGGCTAATCAAAGCAGATATAAGTAATATGTCTGAACCCAAATTTAAAACAACACTCATAAGGATACTAACTGAGCTTGAGAAAACCATAGAAGGCACTAGAGAATATGTTTCTGTATAGATAAAAGAACTAAAAACTAGTCAGGCTGAAATTAAAAAGTGCTGTAACTGAGATGCAAAAGACACTAGATGCAATAGCAACAAGGATGGATGAAACATAGAAACAAATCAGTGATATAGAAGATAAAATTACAGAAAATGATAAGCTGAAAAGAAGAAGGAAAGAAATATATTAGATTACAAATGTAAACATAAGGAACTCAGACTCTACAAAACATAATAATATTCATATCATAGGAGTCTCAGAAAAAGAGGAAAACAGGGACAGAAGGTTTATTTGAGCAAATTATAGTTGAAAACTTTCTTAATTTGAGGAAGGAAAATGACATCAAAATCCAAGAAGCTCAGAAAACTTCAATTAAATCCAGCAAAATCAGCCATCACCAAGACATATAATTGTCAAATTCACAAAATACACGGACAAAGAAAGAATCCTGAAAGAGTGAAGGAAAAAAGCCCTTAACCTACAAAGGAAGTCAGATCACGTTCACAGGACATCTGTCCACAAAAACTTGGCAAGCCAGAAAAGAGTGGCATGATATATTCAACATGCTGAATGGGAAAAATATACAGCCAAGAATTCTTTATCCAGCAAAGCTGTCATTCAGAATAGAAGGAGACCTAGAATTTTACAGACAAACAAAAACTCAAGGAGTGTCTGGCCACTAAATGAGCCCTCAAGAATTATTAAAGGTGACTCTTTGAATGGGGTGGAGTGAAAGGCCAAAAGCAACTAAAACTTTCTAGTTTTTCTTCCTCGGAAGAGAGAATATCACTAGAAACCCAACCTTACAAGTAACACAATGGCTTTAAATTCATATCTATGAATATTCACTCTAAATTTAAATGGACTAAAATCTCCAATTAAAAGACATAGGGAATAAGAATGGATTAAAAAAAACACAAGATCCATCTATATGTTGCCTATAAGAGACTCATTTTAGACTTAAAGACATCTGCAGATTGAAAGTGAAGGGATGGAAAACTATCTATCATGCTAATGGGTGTCAAAAGAAAGCTGAAGTAGCCATACTTATACCAGACAAATTAGATTTTAAAACAAAGACTGTAGCAAGACATGAACAAGGGCATTACATCATAATTAAGGAATCTATCCAACAAGAGCTAACAATTGTAAATGTTTATGCCCTCAACTTGAGACACCCAAATATATAAATCAAATAACAAACACAAAGGGGACTTTAACACCCCACTTACAGCAATGGACAGATCACCTAAGCAGAAAATCAACAAGGAAACAATGGCTTTGAATGACACACTGGATCAGATGAACTTAACAGACATATTCAAAACATTTCACCCTAAAGCAACAGAATATGCATTCTTTTTGAATAAACATTCTCCAGAATAGGTCACATACTGGGTCACATATCATTCCTCCACAAGTACAAAAATATGGAGATCATACCATGTATATTTTCTGACCACAATGCTATGAAACTTGAAGTCAACCACAAGAAAAAATTTGGAAAGACCACAAATACATGGAAGTTAAAGAACTACTAAAGAATGAATGGGTTAATCATGAAATTAAGGAAGAAATTTAAAAATACATGGAAATAAATGAAAATGAAAATATTATAGTCCAAAGCCTCTGGAGTGCAGTAAAGGCAGTCATATGAGAGAAGTATATAGCAATACAGGCCTATCTCAAGAAGCAAGAAAAGTCTCAAATACACAAACTAACCTTACACCTAAAGGATCAAGAAAAGGAACAGCAAAAAAAAAAAAAAAAAAGTCAACAGCCAGCAGAAGAGGGGAAATAATAAAAATAAGATCAGAAATAAATGATATAGAAACAAGCAAACAAACAAAAACAGTAGAATAGATCAACAAAACTAAGAACTGGTTCTTTAAAAGAATCCATAAAATTGATAAACCCCTAACCAGAAATCAAAAAGAGACGACCCAAGTAAATAAAAATCATGAATGAAAGAGGAAAGATCACAACCAATACCACAGAAATATAAACAGTTATAAGAAAATGCTATGAAAAATTATATGCCAACAAACTAGGCAATCTGGAAGTAATGGACAAATTCCTAGTAACTCGCACAGTACCAAAACAGAAACAGGAAGAAATAGAAAATTTGAATTGACCCAAAACCAGCAAAGAAATTGAATCAGTAATAAAAATCTTCCAACAAACAAAAGTCCAGGGTCAGATGCCTTCCCTAGGAAATAAAAAGATATTTAAAGAAGAGTTAATACCTATTCTTCTCAAACTATTCCAAAAACTAGAAATGGAAGGAAAACTTTCAAACTCATTCTATAAGGCAAGCATTACCTTGATTCCAAAACCAAAAACCCACTAAAAAGAACTATAGGCCAATATCCTTGATGAAACTGGATGCAAAAATTCTCAGCAAGATACTAGCAAATCAAATCCAACAGTACAGTATAAGTATTATTCACCACAATAAAGTGGGATTCATTCCTGGGATGCAGGAGTGGTTCAATATTTGCATAGCAATCAATGTGATACATCAATTAATTTAAAAAGGATAACAAACTATATGATCATCTCAATAGATAGAGAAAAATCATTTGACAAAACATAGTATCCATTTTGGATTAAAAAAACAAAACCTTCAACCAATTACTAAGGATAGATGGAACATACCTTCCATATGACATGTTGAAGAATGATACCTGACCACTAACTTACACCATATGAAAAATAAATTCAAAATGATGAAAGACCTAAATGTAACACATGAAAACAATCAAAATCCTAAAGGAGAACACAGGCATAAACTTCTTTGACTTCGAAGGGAGAAACTTCTTACTAGACATGTCTCCAGGGGCAAGAAAACAAGAGCAAAAATGAGCTATTGAAACTTCATCAAGACAAAAGCTTTTGTGGGGCGCCTGGGTGGCTTAGTCGGTTAAGCGTCCGACTTTCGCTTAGGTCATGATCTCGCGGTTCGTGGGTTCGAGCCCCGCGTCGGGCTCTGTGCTGACTGCCAGCTCAGAGCCTGGAGCCTGTTTCAGAGTCTGTGATTCCTTCTCTCTCTGACCCTCCCCTGCTCACGCTGTCTCTCTCTCTCCTAGAAATAAATAAAACATTAAAAAAAAAAAAGACAAAAGCTTCTGTACAGTGAAGGAAATAATCAAAAAACTAAACGACAACCTATGGAATAGGAGAAGATGTTTGCAAATGAGATTTCTGATAAAGGATTAGTCCAAAACCTGTAAAGAATTTATCAAACTCAACTCCCAAAAAATAAATAATCCAGCTAAGCAATGGGTAGAAGACATGAACAGATATTTTTTAAAAGAAACTACCAAATGGCTGACAGACACATTAAAAGTTGCTTAACATCAATCATCAGGGAAACAAATCAAAGACACGATGAGATACCAATCTCACCTGTCAGAATGGTTAAAAGTAACAACACAGCAAGCAACAGATGTTGGAGAGGCTGTGGAGAAAGGAGAACCCTCTTAGAATATTGGTGGGAATGTAAACCGATGCAGCCACTCTGGAAAACAGTATGAAGTGTCCTCAAAATTTAAATATAGAACTATCCTACAGCCCAGCAATTGCGTTACTAGGCATTTACTCAAAGGATACAAAACATTGACCCAAAGAGATACATGCACCCAATGTTTATAGCAGTATTATCAACAATAGCCAAAGAATAGAAAGAGCCCAAATTTCCATTGACTGATTAATGGATAAAGAGTAAGTGGTATGTATACAATAGGATAATACTCAGTGATCAAAAAGAATGAAATCTTGTGATTTACAAGATGGATGGAGCTATAGAGTATAATGCTAAGCAAAATAAGTCAGTCAGAGAAAGAAAAATACCATATGATTTCGCTCATATGCAGAATTTAAGAAATAAAACAAATGAACATAGGAGAAGGGGGTGAAATAGAGAAAAAGAGGGAAGCAAACTTTAAGAGACCCCTAACTATGAAGAACAAACTGAGAGCTTATAGAAGGAAGGGGCGTGGGCTAAATGGGTGATATGTATTAAAGAGGGCACTTGTGATGAGCACTAGATGTTATATGTAAGTGATGAATCATAAATTTTATACCTGAAACCAATTTTACCATATGTGTTAACTAGAATTTTTTTGTTGAGAGACAGAGTGAGAGATCACATGGGAGTGGGGCATGGAGGCAGAGGGAGAGGGAGAGGGAGAGAAAGAATCTTAAGGAGGCTCTACACTCAGCAGAGAGACTGATGTTGGGCTTGATCTCATGACTGTGAGATAATGACCTGAATCAAAATCAAAAGTGGAACACTTAACCAACTCAGCTACCCAGGTGCCCCAACTAGACTTTAAATAAAAACTTAAAATAGGGGCGCCTGGGTGGCTTAGTCGGTTGAGCGCCCGACTTTCGCTTGGGTCATGATCTCGCGGTTTGTGGGTTCGAGCCCCGCGTCGGGCTCTGTGCTGACTGCCAGCTCAGAGCCTGGAGCCTGTTTCAGTCTGTGACTCCCTCTCTCTCTGACCCTCCCCTGCTCACGCTGTCTCTCTCTCTCCTAGAAATAAATTTAAAAAATATATTAAAAAATATGTAAAAAAAAACTTAAAATAATAAGTAACAATAATAAATTGGTGACTAGTACATGGAGAAGCTGGACCTCTCATATATTCCTAGTGGGAATGTAAAACAGTTACAGCCATTCTGAAAACTAATTCAGCAGTTTCTTTTAAAACTAAATATTCACTTTCTATGTGGCCCAACAATTGCACTTTTCAGGTCATTTATCCAAGAAAAATTAAAATGTATGTTTACAAAAATAACCTATACACAAATTTTTAGCAGCTTTATTGTAGTAACAAAAAAGGAAACAACCCAAATGTCCTTGAACAGGTTACACAAACTGATATATACACATTATGGAATACTATAGAGCAATGAAAATAAACAGTTTATCTTTTTTTGTTGTTTATATTTTATTTTATTTTATATTTACAACTAGTTTATTGTCAAGTTGGTTTCCATATAACACCCAGTGCTCATCCTCACAAGTGCCCTCCATCATGCCCATCTCCCCTCCCCCTCACATCCATCAGTCCTCAGTTTGTTTCTCAGCATTCAATAGTCTCTCATGGTTTACCTCTCTCCCTTTCCTCCACCATTTCCCCCCTTCTTCTCCCCCATGGTCCTCAGTTAAGTTCCTCCTAATCCCCCTATATGTGCAAACATATGATATTTGTCCTACTCTGCCTGACTTATTTCGCTAAGCATAACATCCTCAAGGTCCATCCATGTTGCTACACATGGCCAGATTTCATTCTTTCTCATTGCCATGTAGTATTCCATGCTATAGATAAACCACATCTTCTTGATCCATTCGTCCATTGATGGACACTTAGGCTCTTTGCATGTTTTGGCTATTGTTGAGAGTGCTGCTATGGACATTGGGGTACATGTGCTCCTATGCATCAGCATTCCTGTATCCCTTGGGTAAATTCCTAGCAGTGCTATTGCTGGGTCATAGGGGAGTTCTATTGTTAGTTTCCTGAGGAACCTCCACACTGTTTTCCAGAGGGGCTGTACCAGTTTACATTCCCACCAACAGTGTAGGAGGGTGCCCGTTTCTCCACATCCTCGCCAGCATCTAGAGTTCTCTGATTGGCTCATTTTAGCCACTCTGACTGGCGTGAGGTGGTATCTCAGTGTGGTTTTGATTTGTATTTCCCTGATGAGGAGGATGCTGAGCATCGTTTCATGTGTCTGTTGGCCATCTGGATGTCCTCTTTGGAGAAGTGTCTGTTCATATCTTCTGACCATTTCTTCACTGGGTTGTTTGTTTTTCAGGTTGGAGTTTGGTGAGTTCCTTATAGATTTTGGGTATTAACCCTTTATCTGATATGTCATTTGAAACTATCTTTTCCTATTCCGTTGGTTGCCTATTAGTTTTGTGGGTTGCTTCCTTTGCTGTGCAGAAGCTTTTAATCTTGATGAGGTCCCAATCGTTTATTTTTGCTCATGATTCCCTTGCTTTTGGGGATGTGTCAAGAAAGAAGATGCTGCGGTGGAGGTCAAGGAGGTTGTTTCCGGCTTTCTCCTCTAGGATTTTGATGGTTTCCTGTCTCACGTTCAGGTCCTTTATCCATTTTGATTTATGTTTGTGCATGGTGTGAGAAAATGATCTAGTTACATTCTTCTGCAAGTTGCTGTCCAGTTCTCCCAACACCATCTGTTAAAGAGGCTGTCATTTTCCATTGGATATTCTTTCCTGCTTTGTCAAAGGTTAGTTAGCTGTATAATTTTGGGTCCAGCTCTGAGTTCTCAATACTATTCCATTGGTCTATGTGTTTGTTTTTGTGCCAATACCATACTGTCTTGATGATGACAGCTTTGTAGTAGAGGCTAAAGTCTGGGATGATGATACCTCCCGTATTGGTTTTATTCTTCATAATTACTTTGGATATTCGGGGTCTTTTGTGGTTCCATACAAATTTTTGGATAGTTTCTTCTAGTTTTGAGAAGTATGCTGGTGCAATTTTGATTGGAATTGCATTGAATGTGTAGATTGCTTTGGGTAGTAATCACATTTTAACTATATTTATTCCTCCTACCAATGAGCATGAAATGTTTTTTCATTTTTTTCTGTGTGTCTTCTTCAATTTCCTTCATAAGTTTTCTATAGTTTTCATCATACAGATCTCTTGTATCCTTGGTTAGGTTTATTCCTAGGTATTTTATGTTTTTTTTGTGCCATTGTGAATGGGATTAGTTTCTTGATTTCTCTTTCTGTTGCTTCATTGTTGGTGTATAAAAATGAAACCGATTTCTGTACGTTGATTTTGTACCCTGCAACTTGGCTGAATTCTTGGATCAGTTCTAGTAGGCTTCTGGTGAAGTCTGTCAGGTTTTCGATGTAGAGTATCATGTCGTCTGTGAAGAGTGAATGTTTGACTTCCTCTTTGCCAATTCTGATGCCTTTGATTTCCTTTTGTTGTGTGATGGCTGATGCTAGGATTTCCAGCACTATGTTAAACAACAGTGGTGAGAGTGGACGTCCCTGTCGTGTTCCTGATCTCAGGGGGAAAGCTCTCAGTTTTTCCCCGTTGAGGATGATGTTAGCTGAAGGCTTCTCATAGATGGCTTTGATGATGTTTAAGTAGGTTCCTTCTATCCCGACTTTCTCTTGAGTCTTTATTAAGAAGAGATGCTGGATTGAGGCAAGATGGCAGAGAAGTAAGGAGCTCCGTACTTGCACTCGCGCCCATACATCACACAGAAAAGATCTGAAGCCATTGGAAACCATACAAAACCTGAGAGACTGGGAGAAAAAAGGACGCAGAATCCACTGAGAAAGCCTTTTAATGTGAGTGGGAACCGGGGAAGGTAAAATCAGGCCGGGATCGGAGCCTCCAGCGTGGGAGGCGATCCCCCTCTACCCTCTACGGGGAGTGAGAGGGGAAAAGGAGAGAGTCCGAGACAGAAAAATCTCCGCTCGGTGCATAGAAAGACCGTACTTGCCAAATATCTGCACACCAGGTCCCCTCGCGACAACTGGTCCTGGGGGAGGCTGAGCACACAAACTGCTTCTTTGTGCCGCTCCTGGAGGTTGGGTTTTAAAGCGGAGCGGGTGCGCCTGCCGCCATTGTAGCTCCAGGGCGGCTGGGACACCTAAAGAGCTGCGCAGACACCGGGCGTCCGCGCTCCTGGCTGGCTGGAACTCGAGAGGGAAGGCAAAAAGCTAAAAACTGGAAATTTGCCTGTGAGTTCGTGTTTCGGGTGACGAGCCATAGAGAGACCCGGTTTTCCTCACTCCAGCGGCGGCGCGCCTGCCGCCATTGTAGCTCCAGGGTGGCTGGGACCCCTGAAGGAGACGCTCAGACACCAGGCGTCCGTGCTCCTGGCTGGCTGGAACTCGAGAGGGAAGGCAAAGAGCTAAAAACTGGGAAATTTGCCTGTGAGTTCGTGTTTCGGGTGACAAGCCATAGAGAGACCCGGTTTTCCTCACTCCAGCGGGCTCAGGTTACGCGGACCTGGCAGGCAAGCCCCCATGCATGCGCACCAGAGCAGACCAGAGAAGGAAGCAGCGATCCTGACTCCGCCCCCAGAGCTCAGCAGGGAGCCTGGAATAGCCCGAGGGGGTTGTCTGGGAAGCTGTGTCTAAGGCAACTTCAGCGGGGCGCGGGCTGGGATTTGGAGATTGGAACTGGCCTGGGTTGAAGAGTGCAACCAACTTCGGCTGCGTCCCCGGAACGGGGAGTTGACACGCCAAAAAAAAAAAAAAAAAGCGAGCTGCAGCGCGGGTTCAAGAAGGGACTGGAGCACCGTCACTCTCCTCCCCACAATCGCCAAGGCAGAACCCCCGCCTGAGGCATCGGATCACGCCACGCCCATCCCTGCCTGAGAGGTGCCCTCCTCCCTTTTTTTTTTCCCCCCTTTTTTTTTCTTTTTTTTTTCCCTTCTTTCTTTTCTCTTTTTTTCTTCTTCTTTCTCTTTTCTCGCTTTTTTCCCCAAAACACTGACCTGATTAACTCTGGTCGCCAGCTTGCTTAAACAATCAGAAGTCCATTCTGTAAATGTAAATTCTACACCTACCGACTTTTTCAGCTATTTCTCTCAGGAGTAATTAGACTATATAGTTTCTCTGGATAATTCCAGCATCCTTCTCTCACCTATCAACCACATTCTACCCTTTACCTCTTTGAAAAAAGTTTCTTATCCCTTCTGCCTGTTCATTCTATTTCCAAATCTGCCTTGTCTCGCCCTGCCTTCTCTTTTTCCCTATGGTCTTCAACCAGCACTGCATACACACGGCTATTTAACTGTAGCGGGGAAATCCAGGTATATGCTTTAAACTGTTCTTTGTCCATCGGTTTTCTTCTTTTTTCCTTTTCTTTTCCCCTTTTTGACCCTTTTATGTATTTTATGCTCCCTATTCACCTTCCCTCCTCCGTCTTTTCTATTAACTTTTTCGTTTTCCCTCTCACTTTGCATGTTAGTTGAATCAGCCTGTGCGTTTGTGTGCTCCTGCTCCCTGTGTGTTTGTCTGTCTGTTTTCTTTTCCAGGGCTACCTCAAGAAACAAGCTAGAGTACACAAGGTGAAGAGTCCCAAATATCACTACGAATAGGAAAATAAAATAACTAAGGTCCCAACAAGAGTGACCGAGGGATACCATTCAAAAAACAATCTCTGAAAGGATAGGCCCTGGAAAGTCAAAGAGTTTCTTGGATATAGCAGTGCTCATAGAAACAGAGAGCATAACAGGTCTTTAAAACCAACAAGAGCCGGAAAGCTAACTAAAATGACGAAACGAAAGAGCTCTCCTCCAAAGAAACTCCAAGAAGAAATGACAGCTAATGAACTGCTCAAAACAGATATCAGCAGCATAAGTGAACAAGATTTTAGAATAATAATGGTGAAATTAATAGCAGGGCTTGAAAAAAACATAGGCGACATCAAAGAAACTATGGCTACAGACAGAATGGAAAATAAAAATAGGCATGAAGAATTAAAAAATGCGATAAATGAGATCCATAATAAATTAGAGGCCTCCAATGCACGGATTGAAGAGGCAGAAAGGAGAATAAGTGATTTAGAAGACACCATTATAGAAAAACAAGAAGCTGACAAAAAAAGAGACAAACTGATCCAGGAACAGGAAAGAAGAATTCGAGAGCTCAGCGACACAGTCAAACGCAACAATATCCGTATCATAGGAATCCCAGAAGAGGAAGAGAGAGGGAAAGGTGCTGAAGGAGTCCTGGAATAAATTATAGCAGAGAACTTCCCCGACCTGGGGAAGGAAGTCAATGTGGAAATACAAGAGGCTCAGAGGACTCCCCTCAGACGTAACTTGAATCGATCTTCTGCACGACATATCATCGTAAAAATGGCAAAATACAAGGACAAAGAGAGAATTTTGAAAGCAGCTAGGGAGAAAAGGGCCCTCACATACAAAGGGAAACCCATCAGAGTGGTGACAGACCTATCTACTGAAACGTGGCAGGCCAGAAAGGAATGGCAAGAGATCTTCAATGTGATGAACAGTAAAAATATGCAGCCAAGAATCCTCTATCCAGCAAGCCTGTCATTCAAAATAGAAGGAGAGATAAAAACCTTTCCAAATAAACAGAAATTGAAAGAATTTGTCACCACGAAGCCAGCCCTACAAGAAATCCTGAGGGGGATGCTCTGAAGGAAAGGTTGCAAGGAACAAAGATCCAGAGACACCACCACAAACATGAATCCTACAAAAGATACAAAGACTCTAAACCCACATATTTCAATAATAACACTGAATGTCAATGGGCTGAATGCTCCAATCAAAAGACATAGGGTAGCAGAATGGATTAAAAAACAAAATCCATCTATATGCTGTCTACAAGAAACTCATTTTAGACGGGAAGATACCTTCAGATTAAAAGTAAGGGGATGGAGAAATATATATCATGCTACAGGAAATCAAAAGAAAGCCGGAGTAGCGATACTTATATCAGACAAACTGGACTTTAAATTAAAGACAATCACAAGAGATGAAGAAGGGCACTACATAATAATTACAGGGTCCATCCATCAGGAAGAACTAACAATCATAAATGTCTACGCACCGAATATGGGAGCACCTAAATATCTAAAACAATTAATCACAAACAGAAACAAGCTTATAGATAAGAATGTGCTAATAGCAGGGGACTTTAATACTCCGCTTACAGCAATGGATAGGTCAACCAGACAGAAAATCACTAAAGAAATAATGGACTTGAAAGACACATTGGACCAGATGGACCTGACGGATATATTTAGAACTTTACATCCTGAGGCCAGGGAATTCACTTTCTTCTCAAGTGCGCATGGCACATTCTCCAAGATAGATCACATACTGGGACATAAAGCAGCCCTCAATAAATATAAAAGAATAGAGATCATACCATGCACACTGTCAGATCACAATGCTTTGAAACTTGAAATCAATTACAGGAAGAAGTCTGGAAAACTTCCAAAAACATGGAGGTTAAAGAACACCCTTCTAAAGAATGAATGGGCCAATCAGGCAATTAGAGATGAAATTAAAAAATATATGGAAACAAATGAAAATGAAAACACAACAATTCAAAATCTATGGGATGCGGCAAAGGCAGTCCTAAGAGGAAAGTACATTGCTCTCCAGGCCTATTTCAAGAGATTAGAAAAAGCGCAAGTCCAAAATCTAACAGCTCACCTAAAGGAACTAGAGGCAGAGCAACAAGAACGCCCTAAACCCAGTAGAAGAAGAGAAATAGTAAAAATTAGAGCAGAAATAAACAACATAGAGACCAAAGAAACAATTGAACAGATCCATGAAACCAAGAGTTGGTTTTTTGAAAAAGTAAACAAAATTGACAAACCTCTAGCCAGACTTATCCAAAAGAAAAGAGAGAGCACACAAATAGACAAAATTATGAATGAAAATGGACTTATTACAACCAAACCCCTCAGAAATACAAGCAATTATCAGGGAATACTATGAAAAATTATATGCCAACAAATTGGACAACTTAGAAGAAATGGACAAATTCCTAAACACACACTCACTACCAATATTCACACGGGAAGAAATAGAAAACCTGAACAGACCCATAACAAGTGAAGAAATTGAATCAGTGATCAAAAATCTCCCAACAAATAAGAGCCCTGGACCTGATGGCTTCCCTGGGGAATTCTACCAGACATTTAAAACAGAATTAATCCCAATTCTTCTCAAGTTATTCCAAAAATAGAAAGCGAAGGAAAACTCCCGGACTCATTTTATGAAGCCAGCATCACTCTGATTCCCAAGCCAGACAGAGATCCAGCAAAAAAAGAGAACTACAGGCCAATATCCTTGATGAATACGGATGCAAAAATTCTCAACAAGATCCTTGCAAATCGAATCCAGCAGCATATAAAAAGAATCATCCACCAAGATCAAGTGGGATTCATTCCTGGGTTACAGGGCTGGTTCAACATTCGCAAATCAATCAATGTGATACATCATATCAATAAAAGAAAAGATAAAAACCATATGATCCTGTCAATAGATGCAGAAAAAGCATTTGACAAAATACAGCATCCCTTCTTAATAAAGACTCTCGAGAAAGTTGGGATAGAAGGAACCTACTTAAACATCATCAAAGCCATCTATGAGAAGCCTTCAGCTAACATCATCCTCAACGGGGAAAAACTCAGAGCTTTCCCCCTGAGATCAGGAACACGACAGGGATGCCCACTCTCACCACTGCTGTTTAACATAGTGCTGGAAGTCCTAGCATCAGCCATCAGACACCAAAAGGAAATCAAAGGCATCAGAATTGGCAAAGAGGAAGTCAAACTTTCACTCTTCGCAGATGACATGATACTCTACATAGAAAACCCGACAGACTCCACCAGAAGCCTACTAGAACTGATCCAAGAATTCAGCCAAGTTGCAGGGTACAAAATCAACGTACAGAAATCGGTTGCATTTTTATACACCAACAATGAAGCAACAGAAAGAGAAATCAAGAAACTGATCCCATTCACAATTGCACAAAAACCATAAAATACCTCGGAATAAACCTAACCAAGGATACAAGAGATCTGTATGATGAAAACTATAGAAAACTTATGAAGGAAATTGAAGAAGACACAAAGAAGTGGAAAAACATTCCATTCTCATGGATAGGAAGAATAAATATAGTTAAGATGTCATTACTACCTAAAGCACTCTACACATTCAATGCAATTCCAATCAAAATTGCACCAGCATACTTCTCAAAACTAGAACAAACTATCCAAAAATTGTATGGAACCACAAAAGACCCCGAATAGCCAAAGTAATCCTGAAAAATAAAACCAAAACGGGAGGGATCACCATCCCAGACTTTAGCCTCTACTACAAAGCTGTCATCATCAAGACAGTATGGTATTGGCACAAAAACAGACACATAGACCAATGGAACAGAATTGAGAACTCAGAAGTGGACCCAAAAGTATACAGCCAACTAATCTTTGACAAAGCAGGAAAGAATATCCGATGGAAAAAGACAGCCTTTTTAACAGATGGTGTTGGGAGAACTGGACAGCAACATGCAGAAGAATGAAACTAGATCATTTTCTCACACCATGCACAAAAATAAAGTCAAAATGGATCAAGGACCTGAACGTGAGACAGGAAACTATCAACACCCTAGAGGAGAAAGCAGGAAACAACCTCCTTGACCTCCACCGCAGCAACTTCTTACTTGACACGTCCCCAAAAGCAAGGGAATCAAGAGCAAAAATAAACTGTTGGGACCTCCTCAAGATTAATAGCTTCTGCACAGCCAAGGAAACAACCCAGAAAATTAATAGGCAACCAACGGAATGGGAAAAGATAGTTGCAAATGACATATCAGATAAAGGGTTGATATCCAGAATCTACAAGGAACTCACCAAACTACACGCCTGAAAAACAAACAACCCAGTGAAGAAATGGTCAGAAGATATGAACAGACACTTCTCCAAAGAGGACCTCCAGATGGCCAACAGACACATGAAACGATGCTCAGCATCGCTTCTCATCAGGGAAATACAAATCAAAACCACACTGAGATACCACCTCACGCCAGTCAGAGTGGCTAAAATGAGCCAATCAGAGAACTCTAGATGCTGGCGAGGATGTGGAGAAACGGGCACCCTCCTACACTGTTGGTGGGAATGTAAACTGGTACAGCCCCTCTGGAAAACAGTGTGGAGGTTCCTCAGGAAACTAACAATAGAACTCCCCTATGACCCAGCAATAGCACTGCTAGGAATTTACCCAAGGGATACAGAAATGTTGATGCATAGGAGCACATGTACCCCAATGTTCATAGCAGCACTCTCCACAATAGCTAAAACCTGGAAAGAGCCTAAGTGTCCATCAACAGATGAATGGATCAAGAAGATGTGGTTTATCTATACCATGGAATACTACATGGCAATGAGAAACAATGAAATCTGGCCATGTGTAGCAACATGGATGGACCTTGAGGGTGTTATGCTGAGCGAAATAAGTCAGGCAGAGAAAGACAAATGTCATATGTGTGCACGTATAGGAGGATTAGGAGGAACTTAACAGAGGACCAAGGGGGAGAAGAAGGGCGGAAATGGTGGGGGAAAGGGAGAGAGGCCAACCATGAGAGACTCTTGAATGCTGACAAAAACTGAGGACTGATGGATGTGGGGGGGAGGAGGGATGGGCACGGAGGAGGACACTCGTGGGGATGAGCACTGGGTGTTATGTGGAAACTAATTTGACAATAAACTATTTGTAAAAAAAAAAAAGATTATAAATTATAAGCCTATGATAATCAAAATACTATCATGTTGGCATTAAATTAGGCAGCTAGATAAATGGAACAAAATAAAAATTCCAGAAATAGATGGACATACATACATGAAAAGCTGATTTTTTATAATATGCTACCTTTTATTTTTTTAAGTTTTTATTCGAACCCCAGTATAGTTAACATACAGTGGTATATTAGTTTTAGGTGTACATTATAGTGTTTTAACAGTTCCAAATATTATTCAGTGCCCATCAAGATAAATTTACTTTATTTATTTTTGATACTAACCCTTTATCAGCATGTCATTTGTAACTATCTTCTCCCGTTCTCTAAATTGCCATTTAGTTCTGTTGACTGTTACCTCCACTGTGCAGAAGGTTTTGATTCTGATAAAGTCGCAAGAGTTTATTTTTGCTTTTGTTTACCTTGCCTCAAGAGACATCAAGAAAAGAACTTGCCATGGGTGATGTCAAAGAGGTCATGGCCTGTGTTCTCTTCTAGTAAAGGAGAATGGTTACAGTTCTCAAATTTAGGTCTTTCACCATTTTGAATTTATTTTTGTGTATGGTGTAAGAAAGTGATCCAGTGTCATTTTTTTGCATGTTGCTGTCCAGTATTCTCAAAATCATTTCCTGAACAGACTATCTTTTTCCCATTGCATATTATTTCCCACTTTCTCAAAAATTAATTCACCATATGGTTGTGGCTTTATTTCAGGGTTTTCTAAAATATATAAAGAATTTCTAAAACTCAATACCCCCAAAAAAATAATCCAATTAAAAAATGGACGGAAGAAATGAACAGACATTTCTCCAAACCAGACATCCAGATGGTCAACAGACATGAAAAGATGCTCTATATCATTCATCATCAGGAAAAGCAAATCAAAACTACAATGAGACATCAGCTCATACCTGTCAGAATGGCAAAAATCAACACAAAAGACAATGGGAGTTGGCAAGGATATGGAGAAAAGGAAACATTCATTGTGTGAATGCAAACTTGTGCAGCCACTCTGAAAAATAGTACGAAAATTCCTCAAAAAAGTAAACAATAGAAGTACCCTATAATCCAGCAATTGCACTACTATTTGGTATTTACCCAACTAATACAAAAGCTCTGATTCAAAAGGTTACATGCACTCTGGTGCTTATATTATTTACATGACCATATTATGGAAGCAGCACAAGTGTCCATGGATACATGAATAGATAAAGAATATGGTGTATATATATACGATGGAATATTATTCATCCATTAAAAAGAATGAAATCCTAAGATCCCACCTAAAGGAACTAGAGGCAGAGCAACTAGAGGACCCTAAACCCAGTAGAAGAAGAGAAATAGTAAAAATCAGAGCAGAAATAAACAACATACAGACCAAAGAAACAATTAAACAGATCAATGGAATCAAGAGTTGGGTTTTTGAAAAAATAAACAAAATTGACAAACTTCTAGCTAGACTTATCAAAAAGAAAAGAGAGAGCACCCAAATAGACAAAATTATGAATGAAAATGGACTGACTACAACCAACACCTCAGAAATACAAGCAATTATCAGGGAATACTATGAAAAATTATATGCTAACAAATTGGACAACTTAGGAGAAATGGACAAATTCATAAACACACACTCTCTACCAAAATTCACATGGGAAGAGATAGGAAATCTGAACAGACCCATAACTAAGGAAGAAATCAAATCAGTGATCAAAACTCTCCCAACAAATAAGAGCCCTGGACCTGATGGCTTCCCTGGGGAATTCTACCAGACATTTAAAACAGAATTAATCCCAATTCTTCTCAAGCTATTCCAAAAAATAGAAATCAAAGGACAACTTCCAGACTCATTTTATGAAGCCAGCATCACTCTGATTCCCAAACCAGACAGAGATCCAGCAAAAAAAGAGAACTACAGGCCAATATCCTTGATGAATACGGATGCAAAAATCCTCAACAAGATCCTTGCAAATCAAATCCAGCAGCACATAAAAAGAATCATCCACCAAGATCAAGTGGGATTCATTCCTGGATTACAGGGATGGTTCAACATTCACAAATCAATCAATGTGATACATCACATCAATAAAAGAAAAGACAAAAACCATATGATCCTGTCAATAGATGCAGAAAAAGCATTTGACAAAATACAGCATCTCTTCTTAATAAAGACTCTCGAGAAAGTTGGGATAGAAGGAACCTACTTAAACATCATCAAAGCCATCTATGAGAAGCCTTCAGCTAACATCATCCTCAATGGGGAAAAACTGAGAGATTTCCCCCTGAGATCAGAAACACGACAGGGACGTCCACTCTCACCACTGTTGTTTAACATAGTGCTGGTAATTCTAGCATCAGCCATCAGACACCAAAAGGAAATCAAAGGTATCAGAATTGTCAAAGAGGAAGTCAAACTTACACTTTTCACAGACGACATGATATTCTACATTGAAAACCCAAAGGACTCTACCAGAAGCCTACTAGAACTGATCCAAGAATTCAGCCACGTTGCAGGGTACAAAATCAACGTACAGAAATCGGTTGCATTTTTATACACCAACAATGAGCAACAGAAAGAGAAATCAAGAAACTTATCCCATTCACAATGGCACAAAAAACCATAAAATACCTAGGAATAAACCTAACCAAGGATACCAGAGATCTGTATGATGAAAACTATAGAAAACTTATGAAGGGAATTGAAGACACAAAGAAATGGAAAAGCATTCCAATGTCACGGGTAGGAAGAATAAATATAGTTAAAATGTCATTACTACCCAATGCCATCTACACGTTCAATGCAATTCCAATCAAAATTGCACCAGCATACCTCTCAAAACTACTCAAACTATCCTAAAATTTGTATGGAACCACAAAAGACCCCGAATAGCCAAAGTAATTCTGAAGAATAAAACCAATACGGGAGGTATCATCATCCCAGACTTTAGCCTCTACTACAAAGCTGTCATCATCAAGACAGTATGGTATTGGCACAAAAACAAACACATAGACCAATGGAATAGAATTGAGAACTCAGAGCTGGACCCAAAGGTATACAGCCAACTAATCTTTGACAAAGCAAGAAAGAATATCCAATGGAAAAAAGACAGCCTCTTTAACAGATGGTGTTGGGAGAACTGGACAGCAACTTGCAGAAGAATGACACTAGATCAATTTCTCACACCATACACAAACATAAATCAAAATGGATAAAGGACCTGAACACGAGACAGGAAACCATCAAAATCCTAGAGGAGAAAGCCGGAAACAACCTCCTTGACCTCCACCGCAGCAGCTTTTTACTTGACACATCCCCAAAAGCAAGGGAATCATGAGCAAAAATAAACGATTGGGACCTCATAAGATTAAAAGCTTCTGCACAGTAAAGGAAACAACCCACAAAACTAATAGGCAACCAACGGAATGGGAAAAGATAGTTGCAAATGACATATCAGATAAAGGGTTAATATCCAGAATCTATAAGGAACTCACCAAACTCCAACCTGAAAAACAAACAACCCAGTGAAGAAATGGGCAGAAGATATGAACAGACACTTCTCCAAAGAGGACATCCAGTTGGCCAACAGACACAGGAAACGATGCTCAGCATTGCTTCTCTTCAGGGAAATACAAATCAAAACCACACTGAGATACCACCTCACGCCAGTCAGAGTGGCTAAAATGAGCCAATCAGAGAACTCTAGATGCTGGCGAGGATGTGGAGAAACGGGCACCCTCCTACACTGTTGGTGGGAATGTAAACTGGTGCAGCCCCTCTGGAAAACAATGTGGAGGTTCCTCAGGAAACTAACAATAGAACTTCCCTATGACCCAGCAATAGCACTGCTATGAATTCACCCAAGGGGTATAGATATGCTCATGCATAGGATCACACATACCCCTATGTTCATAGCAGCATTCCCAACAATAGCCAAAACATGCAAAGAGCTTAAGTGTCCATCAATGGACGAATGGATCAAGAAGATGTGGTTTATCTATATGATGGAATACTACATGGCAATGAGAAAGAATGAAATCTGGCCTTGTGTAGCAACACGGATGGACCTTGAAGGTATTATGCTGAGCTAAATAAGTCAGGCAGAGAAGGACAAATATCACATGTTTGCACATATAAGAGGATTAGGAGGGACTTAATGGAGGACCATGGGGGAGAAAAAGGGGGGAAATGGTGGGGGAAAGGGAGAGAGGCAAACCATTAGAGACCTTTGAATGATGAGAACAAACTGAGGACTGATGGGTGTGGGTGGGAGGGGGCAGATGGGCATGGAGGAGGGCACTTGGGGATGAGCACTGGGTGTTATATGGAAACCAACTTGACAATAAACTGTAAAAAAATAAATAAATAAAGTAACAATGCTTCAAAAAATAAATAAAAGAAAATAAAATATGAAAAAAAGAAAAGTTTTAAACATTTTTAAGATTTATTTATTTTTGAGAGAAAGAGAGAGACAGATCATGAACCAGGGAAGGAGGGAGAGAGAGAGGTATAGAATCAATCTAAAGCAGGCTCCAGGCTCTGGGCTGTCAGCCCAGAGCCTGACGTGGGACTCAAACCCATGAACCATGAGATCATGTCCTGAGCCAAAGTCGGAGGGTTAACAAACTGAGCGACCCAGGTGCCTGCCAAAATTATTTTTTTAAAAATTTGGGGAGTAACCCTTCTAGATAGCATAATAGTAATTGAGATAATTTGTATTTGTCAAAGATAAGCAAATAGAAATAAAGGCAGGTAGTATAGATTAGAAAGATCCTTTGAAATTTGAAAAATGACAGAGAAAATATTTCAAATAAATGAAGCAGAATGATGTTTTCAATAAATGATGCAGTAGTTATTAGCTATATAGCCAAACAATTAAAAAATCTGCTTTATTCACAGCCTACAACAAATTACATATAGAGTAAATGTGAATGGCAATCCTCCAAAATTGTATTTAAAAATTCACAGAATACCTTTACCAGCTTCAGGTAAGTCATTACATCTATATATCTAAAACAAAGACTAAAAATACACAATTTCCTGAAGATTATTAACTTTGATCATCTTAATATTAATGTTAATATCTTAATAGTAATATCTCTGCACAAGACGATAGATGCCTGGGTGGCTCCATCGGTAAGTGTCTGACTTCAGCTCAGGTCATGATTTCACAGTCCATGGGTTTGAGCCTCACATCGAGCTCTGTGCTAACAGCTCAGAGCCTGGAGCCTGCTTTAGATTCTGTGTCTCCCTCTGTCTCTCGGCCCCTGTCCTGTTCTCTCTCTCTCTCTCCCTCTCAAAAATAAATATTAAAAACTTTTTTGAATAAAAAATTAAAAAAATAAAATCTCTGCACAAGATGAAAGATCATAAACAAATGATAACTTCAGCCACAGATAGATTTGCATATAGATAAAGTGTGTAGATGAAGGGCTCATCTCCATGACATGAGAAGAATTCTCCCAAATCAATAAGACAAAGCAGAGTAAAAATGGATAAAGCACATGAATAGTCATATCCATAGGGAAAACCTAAATGGTCAAGAAATAATTTAGAACTTGACCATCCTCACAAACTATCAGAAATGCAAATTAAAATAACCTATAATATTAAAAAAAGTATTAGTAAGTGTTTTTTGAATGCAATAACTCACTATGTTAAAAAGTTATTCTGTATATTGTATCTTTTTGCAGTTATATGTGCATGTGTCTGTATGCTTTGATCTGTTTTTATGAAAAATATGATAGGGATATATATTCAACAGCAGGTGCAAATCCTAAGTGTACAGTTACATGACTTCACAAAATGAAGCATCTGTGAAGCTACCACCCACACCAAGATATTATCATTGTCCCAAAATTCCTTCTTGTGTTTTTTGCTAGTGGCTAGCCCTGGGGGAAACAACTACACCACAGATTCATCTTGCTCCTCTTAACTCTATGTAAATAGAATTATACATTATTAGTCTCTTGTGACTTCTTCTTTCATTCAACAATATTTTGTCAGATCTACATTGCACTTGAGATTTATTCTCATTTCTGTATAGAATTTTGTAATATGAATAAACTGCAATTTATTTATCCATTCCACTATTGATGGATAATGAGCGTGTTCAATTTTTTGCTATTGCAAATAGAGTTTCTATGAACATTTTTTGAAACGCATTGCTACGAAATTCTGTTTTATAGATTTCCTAGAATGGACCTACTAGCTGTGTCTTCAAATTTGTAGAAGCAATCGCCTCCTCCAGTCTTTACTGGGTGTCTTCAGGAGAGAAATACCTTCTGTCACCCTTACCATTGATTCCAAGTTTTTTAGGACCTCAGTGGGTACACCTACTCTAAACTTCTTGCTCCCTCTTGTGGCAGAATTCTTAGGTTGTATGCGTTTTGCAAAGCTAAACCTGGTAAAGGCTTTCCTAGTCCATTGCTGAATGCTCAAGTTTGCAGTTTCTCCCAGGCCCACAGATGTGGGCTGGCTTCCTGTGCATGCTCACTAGCTATCTACAAAGACTGCCTCCTACACTGTTGGGAGCAGGCACAGGTGCTTGTACCGGTTGAGAGGGAGGTGTGTGTGGGTGGGTTACTCAAGTACTGGGGTGCCAGTGGGATACTTGGAAGGATCTGTAGGCAAAGCTCCCCAGGGGCTCCTACATGGGCCTTCTCTGGAGTCCATGATGCTGTTAGTAGGATCTGTGCCACCTTTGATACATTCCACACTGAGCCTCCTGGCTGCTGTTCTCCCAAATGCTCATGGGCTCTGTTATGGAGTTCATGAGTCAGTCCTCAGGATGGGGTAAAAGAGACATGCTCCTCTTTGTCAGCATCCCTCACAGCTGGAGAAGCCAGGTATGACTCACATAAGAAATCACAAGCCTAGAGGCGCCTGGGTGGCTCAGTCTGTTAAGCACCCAATTTTGGCTCAGGCCATAATCTCAGTTAGTGGGTTTAAGCCCCACATCGGGCTCTGTGCTGACAGCTCAGAGCCTGGAGCCTGTCTTTGGATTCTGTGGCTCCCTCTCTTTCTGTCCTTCTCCTGTTCATGCTGTCTCTCTCTCTCTCAAAAATAAATAAAACATTAAAAAAATTGTAATAAATCACAAGTCTAAAAGGACACCCCTGACATTGAGTTAGGGGAGGAATGACACAGTAAAAGTGAAATGCAGGTCTTACCTTCTTCAACTCATTACCTTGTCAATGTTGCACTGGTCCAAGTATCCAGACCAATACTGAATAGAAGTGGTCACAAGAAGCACTCCTTTCTGGTTGCCAATCTCAGGAAGAAAGCTTTCAATATTTCACTATTAAATATGATTTTGCTTTGGTTATTTTTGACATATATTTTCCATATTGGGGTACCTGGGTGACTCAGTTGGTTAGGTGCAGGACTCTTGATTTCCTCTCAGGTCATGATCTCCTGGTTGATGGGATCGAGCCCCCAAGTAGGGCTCTGCTATGACAGTGGAGCCTGCTTGGGATTCTCTCTCCCCCTCTTGCTGCCCCTCCCCCAGGCTCTCTTTCTCTCAAAAATAAAACATTTTTAAAAAGATACATTTTACTGTATTAAGAAACTTCCATTAATTCCTGAATTGTGATGAAACAATTTCACTTTTACCTGGAATCTAAAAAAAAAAAAACCAACCTCATAGAAACAGAGAACAGATTGGGGGTTGTCAGAGGCAGGGAAGGAGTGGACCATGGAGAAATGGTTGAAGGTGATCAAAAGGTACAGACTTTCACTGTAAAAAACAATAAAGCTTTTGTCATGAATGAATATGGAAACTTCATCATGTGATTTTTCTTCATCCATTTAGATAATCATATGACTATTCTCCTTTATTCTGATAACATGATGAATTGTGTTAATTCTTGAAGTTATACCAATCTTGCAATCCTTAAATATACCTAAATTAGTATGATATATTTTCCTTTTTTGAAAATATTTGGTTTAGGACTTTTTGCAGTCATATTTACGAATAAAATTGCCTTATAATTTTCCTTTCTTTAAATAATCTTTGTCAGCTTTGGGATGATGTTTATTCTGAGCTCATGATACTAGTTGAATATATTCTCACTTTTCTATTCTCTGTAATATCTGTTATTTATTCTTGAAATGTTTTAAAGAATTCAGCAGAAAAGCTATCTTAACATGTGTATTTCTTTATGAAAAGAGTTTAAAGTAAAATTCAATTTTTTAACAGATAGGAAAATACGTAATTTCTATTTTTCCATGTCATTTGTAGTAAGCTATGTTTGCTTCTTTTAGAAATTTATTTCATATAATTTACCATATTTGTTGGCATGAAGTTGTTCATAATATTTCTTATGATATTTTCTCTAGCTTTAGATTCTGTAGTTATATTCCATTTTTCATTCCTGCTATTGCCCAAACAAGTCACATGGCCATGCCCAGATTTGGCAAAGCGGAAAAGCACATTGTCCTTTGTGCTTCAGAGTCAGAAAGAGACAGCATCTGTGAACATAAATAATGTTTAGCACATTCTATTCCAGGAATATGAAGGTAAGTTATTAGGGGAAGCCAGAATTCAGGCCACTGAACTATGCATGCACACAGAGCAGTCACTGACTCCCAGAAGAGTAAGTAGCTTCCCCAGTGGGCCTGGCCGATGTCCTTCCTTCCTTCCTGAAACAAGACCCATGGGCTGGTGTCCCAGTGGTACCATGGACACTTCCCTGGCCCTGGGCAAGAATAGATTGCTGGACCTACTCACACAATGGATCTTAGAATACATTAAATCTTACTTTATTTTGTTTCAAAAGTAGCAATCTTCCCTGACAAAGTTTTTCTGTGAGCAACTCAGTATTAAACTTATTATAAGAAAATTACCCTTGGTAATGATCTGAACTTTTAAAAATCCATTTTCCATTTCTGAAATGAGAGTTCAATTTCTCCCTACATATTATTTGTTTCATGGCACAGATTGGAAATAGTATCAATTTTTCTGCCAGCATATTAAAACATGTTTTTATTAACTAGTAATTGCAGAGGGACTTGGAAATCAGCAACAAAATACTTCTGGAGAATCGAATATATATACTTCTGATTTCTTTAATAAAAATCATAACTCTATAGTTACTGTAGTTTCTTATGTTTATCCATCCTGCAGTCATGCATGATGGGAATTTTCTCACCTTCTTCCCAGCACATGAATATCAAGAAGCTCAAGTTCATAGGTAGTTCTGAAGACCATAGGTTAGCCTTACTGCAAGTGCAATAACTTTGGCAGAATTTCATAAATATAACAGATGGCATAGGATAACATTGGTTTATTGGAAAATAATCAGAACATTTCAACCTGGGAAGCACTGTGGAGAAATGGAAAGTGCCTAGATGTTGGAGTCAGACATACCAGGTCCAAACACCATTTCTCCTGTTGTGTAACTTAGGAATATCTCAGTCTCACTGACCATTAGTTTCCTTATTTATACAGATAGGAAACAGAAGCCTACCTTGCTATGAAGATTAGTTGTGAAAAATGTAAGTCTAGCACCACAGTTTCTGGGCTATCGTAAATACCATAATGGAAGTGGTAATGGCTATTGTCATTGCCCTTACACAACCTTCTCCAGGATGGGCCTATCTTTGAGGAGGCCCAAGCTTAAGTAGCTACCTACTCTTAGGTAATAGAGGGAGGAGGATTGAACAACACTACCCAAGAATTGTCCATACTCCAACTTCAGATCTGAGCCCAGTCAAGAAGCGATGCTGACCATTAAATGGAATACAGAGAATTTAGGCAAAGCTAGGTATGCCAGGTGGAGGAGAAGGTGTTAATAGGATGGAATGGAGTTTTACATGTCAGGAATACTTGGTGAAAGTAAAGGTCATTTATAGTGAACTTTGTAAAGATGTATGAGCAAAGACTGAAGACTCTGGGAGTAATAATGAGGGTTTGGATAGAGGGTGGGATGTGGTTAGTGGAAAACAACTATTGGTGACACAAATAAGACCTGACTATAACAGCAGGGGCTCTGTCTGCTGAAGGCATTGCACCAGTCTCCTAAGAAGGTGGAATTGAAGGCTCCTTTTGGGCTCACTAAAGAGGTGATTGATTGTTCACTCTTCTGGACTTTTCCACAAATGCTCCTGGGGTCTTCATGCAGCTTTCAGGTTATGAATCACTCCAGGTATGGGCTCAAATAAATGTCTGGGCTGGGAAGATGCCACATGTGCTGTGAATGCAAGTATCACAGTAGACAGAGGCACAGGCTTCATCCAGAAAGAGCACAGGTCCTGCAGCCAAACACCTCTGTTGGAACCCGGCACTACTCAGCACCAGCTGTGGGATAGCAGGCAGATCAATGAACACTGAATCTAGAGGGAAATTTCTATGAGAAGCAGGATATTAATTAACATGGTCTTAAAAGTGGTCTCTATGGATTACTAATTAGATTAGTTACAAGGAAAAAAGTGTTACTACAGGACATAAAAATGGGACAATACCTTGACCAAGTGATTAAAATTAACATCACCATTGAAGAACAGATGGAGTCCATATGTCTCTAGATGTGATCCCCTAAGGACATAACATCACTTTTCTAGCATTCTGGCCTAAAGTGAATAATCTAAATGTAGCCATGAGAAACACTAGGCAAACCCAAAATAAGGAATATTCTATTTTTCTATTTAAAAAATTAGTGTTCAAAAATAAAACCAATAGGAGATATATAGATATAGATGTAGATATAGATATAGATAGATATAATTTATTACAAGGAATTGATTCATGTGATAGTGAGGATTGATCTCACAATCTGCTCACTGCAAATTTTTCCAGATTAAAAGGGACTAAAAACACACTGTATTTTAATGAAATACCTGATCCTAGGACTCAACCTGTATTGCAGCCAGGAAAATTCTATACAGAACATTATTGGATCAATTGACAAGACTGGAATATTGTCAATAAATTTGGGGGGGGTGGAGTTGAATTTAATGAAGTTGATAATTATACTGAGGGATATATATAAGAATGGCTTTTCTTGGGAATACATACCTAAGTATTAAAAGATAACTGAATGGCTTAGAAAAATATATTTTGGGGGCACCTGGGTGGCTTAGTCGGTTAAGCGTCCAACTTTCACTTATGTCATGATCTCGCGGTTCGTGGGTTCGAGCCCCACATCAGGCTCTGTGCTGACTGCCAGCTCGGAGCCTGGAGCCTATTTCAGTCTGTGACTCCTCCCTGTGACCCTCTCCTGCTCACGCTGTCTCTCTCTCTCCTAGAAATAAATAAAAACATTTAATTAAAAAAAAAGAAAAATATATTTTGTATAGAAAGATAAACAGAGAAAGCAAGTACAGAGGAAATGTTATCAACAGGTGAGTCTGGGGATGCCTGGGTTCCTCAGTCATTTGATCATCTGACTCTTGATTTCAGCCCAGGTCATGATCTCACAGTTGTGGGACTAAGCCCCACATTGGGCTCTGCACTGAGCATGGAGTCTGCTTGGGATTCTCTCTCTTCTCTCTTTCTCTGTCTCAAAATAAATAAACATTTATTTAGAAAATATGTGAATCTTGGGTACCTGAGTGGCTCACCCAGTTAAACATCAGACTTAGGCTCAGGTCATGATCTGATGGTTTGTGAGTCCAAGCCCCATGTCAGGCTCTGTGCTGACAGCTCAGAACCTGGAAACTGTATTGGATTCGTGTCTCCCTTTCTTTCTGCCACTCCCTCCCCATCTTGCTCTCCCTCTCTCTCTTAAAAATAAATAAACATTAAAAAAAGAAACTAGGTGAATCTGGATAAAGGATATATAAATGTTTTATAGTCTATTCTGATTTTTATCATTTTTCTGTAAGTTTGAAAGTATTTCCAAATAAAAAGGTTTTCAAGTGATTCTGGTGGTAATAAGGACACTTGAAAGATATCCATGTGAAGAACTGACATAATACTGTTTCATGAAATACGAGCAGAGATTAAGATGGTGACATTGGTCATTCCTGACTTCAGCTTCCCTCACAAGAAGACCAGCTAGCAACTATCTATAGACAAGATACCATTTTGAAATTCATGGAACTGGTGAAGCAGCAGAATCCCCTGGACCACAGAGACAAAAAAAACAAAACAAAACAAAAACAAACAAAAAAAAAACTACTGCATTAGAAAGGTAAAAGGAGTGATTTCATGTTGACCACATCACCCATACCATACTGAACACCATACTGAGAGGGATCCCCAAGCCTATAGCTTCTCCAGTGGAGAAAGAGTGCAGGGTAGACATCCAGCTCCCTCAGCATTGTGGGATGCTTTCTGGGAAGCCCATTCAGTTTTTATCTCATAAGAATTATTGGGAGAATCTGTGAAGCTTGACTCCTAGGGATCAGACAGAGATAGAGAAGGGAGGCAAGGCATACATCAACCAGCACTTAGTGGTCCTGCTTGTAGAACTGCATGAGCAAAGATCCCAGCCAACAGCTCATCCTGCAGAGCCAAGCTGGTGTCCCAATTTGGCCAAAAAGCTTGGTTGCAGCTTTGCCTGACTGTCTCAAGCCAAAAGGTCATGCCAGCTATAGAATCTGTTCTATAGGCCCACCCAGGCAAGAAAGCAAATTCACAGCCTGTATAGTATTCATTGGATGGTTGGTTTATGCAAACACACCCTGAATGTCCTTATAATCACTATCTTGAGAATATAGAAATCATGTCCTCCCTTTATATTCCCATCAAGCAGGATATGTAAAGAAACATGTCGTTCAGCATCAGGGTCAAGGTCAGGGCTTCCAGGAGTGGCCAGCCCAGAGTATCTTCTTGATAACAAAGGGTGTCCAGAAGGCAGGCTTTGCTTTCCTTGGAGTGATGGTCATGCAAGGAGGGTAAGAGCTACAGAGAGTTGCTAGGCTAGTTGCTGTACTACAAAAGCTTGCTGCATGTAGATTCCAGCAATGGATACTTTGTCCAATTGGCTGCTTCTGGCTCCCTGTACATAAGCTTCCCCTATAAACCTGTATCTCAGTAACTGCCTCTGGGGCATTTCTTCAGTCTTGGTGGGTTATCACCAACGCTTGACTCAGAGTCTGCTGGAGTGCAGCTGTATACAACCCTGACTCAAGCCAGGAACTATAACCTCTAGCCTCATCAAACCAGGAAGACTGCTAAGAGAATCTAGGCAGCTGTGGGGCCAAGCCACTAAGCTCTGGCCTTCATAACCAAGAGACTTAACAGTGACCCTGTGCATCCTCAAACTCCAGCTTACAGTATTGCTTAAGCAACAGAGCCCAGCTTACAGTTCCATGCCCCTCCATCAGCACTGGAGCCCAACTCCCAGCCCTGCCCAGTTACTGAACACAGCCTGAAACCCAACCAAACTAGGAATCTGGACAGTGTCCCTACCTAACCATGGAGCAAAGTATCCAGTCCTACCCAACCAAAAAGTCTATCCAGTGAAGAAGCAGCAAATGAAACTTCCCAAATTTGATGAAATGTATAAATCCATCAAATGTATAGAACCACAAAGATCCAAGAATAAACTCAAAGAAGCCCACAATGAGACACATTATAATCAAACTGTCAAAACCAAAAGACAAAGAGAAAGGCAGCAGGAAAGAAGTGACTCACCATGTACAAGGATCCTGAACAATGTAAGCACTGATTTACCATCAGGAACCAATGGAGTCAAAAGACAATAGGATGATATATTTAAACTTCCAGAGGGGAAAAAACACTGTCAGTCAAAAACTCTATATCCTATAGTAAAACTAGCCTTCAAAAATAAAGGAGAAATGAAGACATTTTCCAGATAAATTGAAGTTGAGAGAATTTGTTGCTAGAAGACCTGCACTACAAGAAATGGAAAAGGGAGCCCTTTGGGAAGAAAAGAAAGGATACAAGACAACACCCTGAAGAAACACACACAAATAAAGAACACCAGTTAAGGGTAACTATAAACATAAACATAAAATTTTATTTGTAACTTCACTTTTTATTTCCTCCATAATAAAAATTTACTTAAAAATATGATTCTATGTTAATGAGTATACAATGTATACAAGTGTAATTTGTGGCTAAAACAACTTAAAGGAGTGGGGGGGCTGAAGCTGCCTAGATGTTAGTGAAGCTGGGTTGGTATCTATTCAAACGAAATTGTTATAAATGTAGGATGTTAGCTGTAATCTCCATGTTAACCACTACAGACATATGTATAAAATACGTGCAAAAGAAATTAAGAAGAGAATCAAAATAATTAAATACCAAAAAAAAAAAAACCCTATTAAACACGAGAGAAAGCAGTATGAGAGGAAATCAGGGCAAAAACATGTGAGACATACTGCAAATGTCAAACAGCAAAGATCTAAATCAAAATGGCTGAGGATTTTCACTATCAGTAATTACTTCAAATATGAATGGATTAATCACTCTAATTAGGAGGCAGAGGTCACTATAATGGATTTTAAAAACATGACCAACTATATGCTGTCTATGGAACATTTTAGATCCAAAGAGAAAATTAGGCTTAAAATGAAGTAATAGGAGAAGATATTTCTTAGAAATAGTAACCAGAAGAGAGCTAGGTTGGCTATACTAATATCAGTAAAGATAGACTTTAAGCCAAGAAAATAAAAAAGTATTAACAAAACAAAACAGGACGTTATATATTGATAAAAAGTCAATTTAATTCATTTAGATCTAACAATTATCAACCCTATGTACCAACCAAAGAGCCCTAAAATGTATGAAAAAAGACTGACAGAATCGAAGGAGATAGAAACAGTTCTACAATCACAGTTCTTTTATATCCCAGTCTCAAAAGTGGATAGAACATATAGACAGAAGATCAATGGGGCACCTGTGTGGCTCAGTCAGTTAAGCATCCAACTTCACTCAGGTCATGATCTCACAGTTCATGGGTTCGAGCCCTGCATCAGGCTCTGTGTTGATAAATAAATAAATAAATAAATAAATAAATAAATAATTTATATGATAAATAAATAAAATATAAATAAATAAAAGGGCAATAAGGTAATAGAGGACATGACCATTATCATATGCCAACTATACCTAAGTGACATATATAGGACACTATACCAAATAGTGGGGGATACAAATTCTCCTCAAGTGCATATGGAAGGTTCTTCTGTGTTTATGCTACAAAACATGTCTCAATAAACTTGAAAATATGAAAATCATACAAATCTACTTCAGTCACAGTGGAATAAAGTTAGATACTGACAATAGTGAAAAAACTGGAAAACTGACAAACATGCAGAAATTAAACACACAGTCTTAAACAAATATTGTGCCAAAGAAACCACAAAAAAAATCTTAGAATATACTTAAAGATTAACGAAAATAAAAAGACAACATGCCTGGGTGCCTGGGTGGCTCAGTTGGTTGAGTGTTTGACTCAACTCAGGTCATGATCTCACTGTTTATGGGTTCAAGCATCACATCAGGCTCTGTACTGACAGCTCACAGCCTGGAGCCTGCTTCAGAATCTGTGCCTCTCTCTGTTCCTCCCCTGCTCCTGCCCTGTCTCACTGTCTCAAAAGTAAACATTAAAGAAAGTAAAAAATAATTTAAAAAAAGAGAACATGCCAAAATCTATTGGATGCAGCAAAAGCAATACTCAGAGGGAAACTTATAGCGGTAGGTGCCTACATTTAAAAAAAGAAGAAATATCTG